>JAOTPV010000035.1:0-600000 GCA_028011355.1 Lentinula aciculospora | reverse complement strand
ATTTCGTAGTTTCGTTCGGCTGGTTGCATGGAGGCTGATCGAAATGCTACTGGGTGCCACTGACCATCGTCTTGTTTCTGCATTAGAGCTCCTCCTGTGGCAAAGCCTGATGCATCTACCTCGAGTTGTGTGAGCCTGTTGGGGTCCCAGAGTGCCAGTACCGGAGCTGTGACAAAAGCTTCCCTTAGGGTGTCGAATGCTTGCTGCTGATGTGTTCCCCAGTTGAAGCCTGAGTCTTTCTTGGTTAGGTCATTCAGAGGGCGTGCTATGCGGGCAAAGTTCTGTATGAATCGACGGTAAAAGTTGGCAAAACCTAAGAATCCTCGCAGCTCTCGCAGGTTCTTTGGAGTAGGCCAGTCACGAACTGCAGTCACTTTTACCGGATCCATGCGCACTTCCCCTTCTGATATCACTAGTCCCAAGTACTCGATCTGAAGCTCCTCGAACTCACATTTTTCGGGTCGTAGATAGAGGTCATGTTTCTCTAGCCGTTTTAGTACATCCCGCACTATCTGCCGGTGTTGTTGTAGCTCGTTACTGAAGATAAGGATGTCATCTAGGTACACTGCTACTTTCCCCGCTGCCACTAGGTCTGAAAAGATGGAATTCATGAGTGCTTGGAAGGTCGCTGGGGAGTTGGTGAGACCAAAGAACATTACACTGGGTTCGAATAACCCTCGGTTGGTTGCGAAAGCAGCCTTCCATTCATCACCCTCCTTAATTCGGACATTGTTGTAGCCCCATCTGACATCAAATTTGGTGAAGTACCGTGCCCCCTGCAGACGGCTGACGATGTCAGCAACCAGTGGGAGAGGATAGCGGTTCTTTAGGGTTACTTGATTTAGTTTCCTGTAATCTTGTACAAAACGGAGCTTCCCGTCCTTCTTCTTCACAAAGAAGACAGGTGAAGACAGTGGCGATTTTGAGGGGCGAATGTAGCCTTTTCGGAGGTTGTCATCCAGAAAACGGTCGAGTTCGCCTTGTTCGTTCAATGACATTGGGTAGACTTTCGTACGCATGGTTTCGGGTGCTCCTGGGATCAGTTCAATGGCGTGATCCCAGGGTTTGTGTTCAGGGAGACGTTCTGAGGCCATTTCAGAGAATACCTTTTTGAAATCCCTATAGGGCTCTGGGATCATTTCTTCGAAGGTTTTCACGGGTTTTGCTTTGTAGGCCTGCTCCGCTAGCTGTTGGGAATATGTGAATCCTGCTGCGCACCAGACCTCTTCTGTTTGTTCGTGTAGGATGCCTGACTTCACCCATGCACGCCGGGTTTGTCGGTTGGCTCGAATGCGGTGTATCGGCGACTCATCTGCCTCCTCTTCCTCTGCTAAGTTCAGTGGGGTTTCGGGAGTGATGACTGTTTCAATTTCCTCCACAGTGTCTTGTTCTTCTACCTCCTCTATCGTTGTCCGTTGTGGTCTAACCGAGAGTCGTCCCTTCTCCCAGTCAATATCTGGATTGGCTTTACGTAGCCAGGGGAGTCCCAGGATTAGGTCTTCACTTCCCAGATTGGTTATCAGCAAATCTGTCCACCGTTCTTGGTTATCGACAGTCAGGGCTAGACGTGCAAAATGCGTAATCTGCCCTGCTCGGTTAGCAGATCCATCGATGTTAAAGACCCCAATGGGTTTCCTGAGTGGGAAGATCCTTACTTGGTGGCGGGTGACAAACTCCTGATTCAGGAATAGAGCCGTGGCTCCAGAATCAACCATGGCCGCAGTTGCTATACTGTGATTTCTTCCTCTTAATTTCGCGTTAATTCGGAAGTGTGACGAATTGGAGTTCAATTCCGAAATATTAGATATGGTACATGAGGGTAGAGAATCATATGTGGACGTGGCATGTATAGCAAATTGGTTTACGGGTACTCTCGGTGCGGCCGAGACGGGTACCCGCTTTAAAAACCCTCCTGCGAGCCTGAAGCGGGGGCCATGGCATTGGCTCTGTTCAGGAGTTCTTGGAGCTGGGCAATTTGGATGGAGAGGTCGGGGGTAGCTGGGGACTGGGCAATAGGAGCAGGAGCAGGGGCCGGAGTGGAAGCCGCAATTTGGACAGGTTCATTGGGAAAGAGAGTGAAAGGCGTTGAAGAGGAGGCTGCGACTTGTTGACGGCGGGGTTGTTGACGCTTACCCCGGCCGCGTTCTAGACCCATGAATTTATCCTGGCAGACTGACTCTAAATGACCTCGTCGCCCACAGTAGCGGCATACTGTGTCCTTGTACGAGCAGTTCCTCTTCTCATGACTCTGTGAACCACAACCGTAACACCTGCCTCTCATCTGGGCCACGAAGCTTTCTCTACTGTTGCCATTGGTATGCGTGGCATCAACGTCCATAGCATGGGAGTTGGCAGGGGGAGAGGAGATGTGAGAGGTACCCTGATTACGGCCTGTCATGGTGGGGTCATGCAGGAATACGTCTACCGAGATTGCTCGCCTGATTGCCTCCTCTAGTGTAGGGGCTAATCCCTGAGCTATGTTGACCACGATGAGATTTTGTCGAATCTCTGGGTTGAGGCCACTGTGAAAGCGTTCTCGTAGGTCGATATCTGAGAGCCCAGTTCGATCGCCGATGTCTTTGAAGTTCTGTGCAAATTCTGCTACCGTTTGACCTTTTGCTTGCCTGAGATGCTGGATTGCATTCCGGGCTTCCATGCCTGCGTCAATGGATTCGAATCGGAGGGTGAAGGCTGTTTTAAAGTCTTCCCATCGTCCATTAAACGGTTGTTGGTGATGACTGAATTCCAAGAGGTATGGGGTGGCCCAATCAGCAGCCTTTCCCGAGAAGAATCCTAGAGCCGCCTTAATCAGTTTCCCTTCGTTGTCCTTCAAATCCGGTTGTTCCACTGCCCAGCTCTGATACTGAGCAATGAAGCGACGGGCTTCCGCACTACTCGAGCCTTTGAAGAGCTCGGGTTTATTCATGCTCGACTTGGCTGCAGCTCTGTGAAGGTTGGCTGTGAGCTGAGTCACCTGCTCGATAAGCTGTGCCATGAGCTGATTTGTGTTGACTTCAGAGGTCGACATAATGGATGGGGGTGCAGTGGGAGTAGGGATAAGGATGGGTGTGATCACGGTACCGTCG
Organism: Lentinula aciculospora; assembly: GCA_028011355.1. NCBI lineage: Eukaryota > Fungi > Basidiomycota > Agaricomycetes > Agaricales > Omphalotaceae > Lentinula > Lentinula aciculospora. The sequence continues at coordinate 596,914 of JAOTPV010000035.1, read as the reverse complement.
GAAAGGTTCTCCTCTTCACTGATGGAGTTGGCAGCAGCGTTCGGACAGGGTTGAGAACTGCAATCAGCCCAGGAGCTGCTTTTGCTGCGGTGGATGTGGGTTTGGTCTTTAGTATCAAAAGCGTGTGGGTAGGCAGAGCAGTCGATAGCTTGGGCGGGCAGGCTTGGTGCGGAGGTGTCTGTAGACGTGGTGGAAGCGGAGCCTGCAAGGATAACCTAATCGGTAGGCTATCAGTGCAGTAAGGGATCTTGACCTAATGTCACAAAGAGGTGACGACGGTGGCAGAGCGGAGCGGAGACTTAGGCGGGAGCGGACAACTGGTCCCAACGACAAAGTTATATTGATAATAAATACAAGTAAGTAAGTTAAAGACATACCTGGTCCCAACGACAAAGAGGTCAAGATAAGGGACCAGGTTGTGGGGGCTGGCTTATATATACAAGGTGGAGCGTGGGAACTATGAGGTAATACTGTATAGCTCAGGCACAAGGAATGGAATGGAACTAATAGAATGGAATGGAATGTTCCGGAATGATTATTGTAGGTAAGAGGGCTTGGATGGTGTATTGTAAAGAAAGGAAAATGATAGGGGGTGGGCTCACTTCATGACAAAGAGGACAATGAAGAAGATGAAGAGGAGAAGAAAAGGAGAAGAATTCGCAAAGGAAAACATTGTGCGATGTGATTCCCGTGAAGGGTTGTAGTAGATTTGTGGGACTTATAATTAATTTTATATAATTTAGTATTTGTTTACTTGTTGTTCTTTGTTCTTTGTTTTTTTTGTTTTGTTTTGCTTTGTTTTGTTTAATTTTATTATTCTTTTGCCTTTTTTGGTGGTTTTGGATATGTAAGGTTTTGTTGGTGATTAAGTTTTCATGGTGTAAGGAGTTAAACTTCATTCCACAAGGAAAAGATCGTGATGGGTTTGGAAGGGAGGGACCATGAGAGTTCAAGTTAGTTTCACGAATAGTGAATCGCTAAACTCCTTGGCGTAAGGATTGGGGAGTTAGTAGGTAATGAAGTAGGTAGACCAGAAGGTGATTGTAATAGATCACTATTATTTCGCGAGGAGTTTGTTAACTAGGACAATAAAAATTAGTATTTCCAGTGAATGAATAGTAAAAAGAATAAGTGGTCGTTAATCATGATGGTCCAGGTTTGTGAGGGTAACGAAGATGAAAGGCTTGAACCAGCTCATCCATGGCAACCCAGGAGAACTCTTCGTCTGTACCTTCGTATCCCGCCCACCATATGTAATACCATAGTGGACATTTTTTGTATCAACGATCCAATTTTGAATCTAATACCTCCGCAATGTTGTATTCCTCTTCGCCCTCGACTTCCACTGGAGGTGGAGGAGTTTGTTTGCGATGTGTAATCAAGTTCGGAGTATAGAGTTCGAGTTGGGATACATGGAATACTGGGTGAATACGACTAAGGTATGAAGGGAGTTGTAACTTGTACGAAAGAGTTCCTATGCACTCAAGAACTTTGAACGGTCCTAGATACTTCTCGGAGAACTTCACGGTAGGTTGAGTGGTTTTAATGTGCTTTGCTAGTACAAATACCTGTGAATCAATGGGAAAGTCTGGGTGATTGATATGTTTTCTGTCCGCTTGCTCTTTGTATCGAGCTTGCACATTAGTAATTTCTTTGCGGAGAAAAGAATGAATCTCATCTAAATTCATCATGAAGTCGATCGCGCAATCGGAACGGATGTCAATTTCGGGTTTCACTGTAATGTTAGGATGATAACCTTTATTCGCAAAGAACAGAGTAATACCAGTGGATGCGTTTGGAGCATTGTTGTATGCAAATTCCGCGATAGGCAGAAGTTTTGCCCAATCGTCCTGTTGATATGCACAATACATATGGATGTATTGTTCCAGAGTCTGGTTAACTCGTTCCATTTGTCCATCCCCCTCAGGATGATATCCGGAGGTGAAGTGTAGTTTGATCGAGAGAGCTTCCCCTAAAGCGTGAAAGAAAGCCAAAATGAATTCCGAGCCTTGGTCAGAAGTGACATGGCTAGGAACTCTGTGTTTCGAGAAAACGTGATGGATGAATAATTCTGCGAGCTCTTCAGACATTATTTTGTCATGTCTTGCAATGAAGATGCCTTGTTTCGAGGCTCAATCCATGATTACTAAAATAGCTGTATGTCCTTTAGAGTCAGGTAATTGTTCAATGAAGTCCATTGATATAGAATCCCAAGGTTGGACGGGAACTGGAAGTGGTTTAAGTAGACCATAAGGCCTATGTCGATGAGGTTTATTGCGTCTGCAAACCGTACACAAATTAATATAGTCGTGAACGAATTCACAAACCTTTGGCCAAGTGTACTGTTGTCGAATACGGTTTTGAACAAAATGACCTGATAGTGGATGATCATGAAAGTAGTGTAGAATTTGAAGTCGTAAATTAGAAATGTTAGGAACATAAATGCAATTGTCAAGCCGTAACAGTCCATCAGAACCTATTGTCCAACGAGTGTTTGAACCATCCTTCGCGAATGTCAGTCCTGCGATTGATTCTGGATCCATTTCTATTGAATCGTGAATAGCGGAATGAAGTGCCTCTATATCCATAACAATGGAGGTGTGAAGTCCCAGTCCTTCTAGGAATGTAGCTTGAAGGGAAGTAGTTAGTTGTTCATTAGTGAAAATCGGTCTGAAATTCTGTGGGTTAACTTGCGCATAGCTGATATCCCCCTCTTTTGGGTAGATGTCCCAGTGTCTAGTCATTGAGTCAGGTTTTTCACCTAGCTTACCTGGTCTGAATCAGATCACCATATTAAATTGATGCAGATACTCCGACCAACAAACTTGTTGTCACGTAAGGATTTTTGTCATCGAGAAGTATTCAAGATTCTTGTGATTGGTTACTACATCAATAGGATCTCCCGATCCCTCGAGGTAATGTTGCCAGCCTTTGAATGCTTCACAGATCGCGAGAAGCTCCTTATCGTGAGTGTCATAGTTGAGTTCTGCAGCTTGAAAAGTCCTCGAGAGGAATGTAATAGGGTGAATTTCTCCATCAGGTAGTAGGATCAATAGGATCGTGGCTAATGCGTAGTCCAAGGCGTCTGTTTCCACAATTAGATGTTGGTTTGGTTCCCAATGTGCCAGAATAGGAGCATGAGTGAAGCTGTATTTGAGCTTCTCAAAGGCTTCCTGGCAATTGGTATTCCAATTCCATGGTGTATCCTTTTGCGTAAGCCGTGTCATCGGGACTACAATATCACTATAATTATAAATAAAATGTTGATAGAAATTAGCAAATCCAAGGAAAGACTGGATGTCTTTGACTTTCTGAGGTACTGGCCAGTCAATGATAGCTTTTACTTTAGCTTTTACTTTGTCTTTCGACATCATTAAGCCCTCTAGGGAAAGAATATAACCAAGATACTCTACCGTATTGACCTCCCATTCACATTTCGCGAGGTTTGTGTAGAGTTGATGTTTACAAAGATGACAGAGAACCTCACGAACATGTTCACGATGTAATTCCTTGTCGTCAGAGTAAATAAGTATGTCGTCGAGGTAGACGATAACATAAACATCTAAAAGATCAACGAATATATTGTTCACAAACCTTTGGAAAGCTGCAGGAGTGTTAGTGAGTCCGAATGGCATAACCTTCCATTTGTAAGAACCCCAACAAGTTCTGAATGTTGTTTTCCATTCGTCGCCTTTGATGATTCAAACTAAATGGTACACGTGAGCGAGATCAAGTTTGGTATAAAATTTAGCTTTCTTCGGAGTGTCTAGTAAATCGGAAATAAGAGGCAAAGGATATTGATCCTTCTTCGTGATGTTATTAAGACCACGGAAGTCTATGCAAAGTCGAAGTTTTCCATCCTTTTTCAGTACAAACAATACCGGAGCTCCATGAGGAGAGGACAAGGGTTGAATAGCGCCTGATTTGAGGTGCTTATCAATGAAATCGCATAGAGCCTCTAATTCTTTGGCAGAAAGAGGGTAAAGGCAACCAATAGGTGGTTCAGCGCCTTCCTCCAATTCAATCTTGAGGTCATAGGGTCAGTGCTCAGGCAGCACTTTGGATTCGACTTTGTCGAAGACATCCGCGAAGTGCGCGTAATGCTTCGGTAATGATGAGGGATCACTCTTGTTTGCTGAAGTTGTCGAAGCAGCTCGTGCTGTAACTTCGCTGTGAACCGCGCATAACAGCAATGGTTCACACTTGGCATTCTTGCAAGCACGATTGAAAAGTTCCGCGTTGACAAGAGCGATGTCTATCTCTGAATTTTCGAGTCATGAAGCGGCCAATTGAGCCACCGAAGGATAGGAATAGATGGGTTCATAAGGGAAAAAGTTTGATAAAGGATGAGGTGAATGGCGAGAATGAGTTTGCGAAGATGGTCACGAAGGGACCTCTTCGGAACCAATGGTAGGCTGACCCTGTGAGGGGACAGTTTCTTCCGGAACAGGTGTTCACGGAAGTGAGGACGTTGAGGGAAACTCAACTTGCTTAGTGGAATGGAATGTAATGTTTCTCAATGCCCAGTCAATCAATGGATTGTAGCAGGTCAAGAAACTGTAACCTAAAACTGCTTCGCAAGAGGAATCTAATAAAGTGACATAAAATGTCAGTAGTAGTAGCTCACCAGAGGGAAACCAAACATTAAGAGACGTAGTCTCAGAAATTGGTTTCGGAGATAAAGAACCATCAAAAAGTCGGAGATTGATTGAAGGGATAGAAGAAGTAGGAAGAGAATGTTTATACACAAATCGAGAATCAATAAAACAATCAGTAGAACCAGAATTGAGTAATGAAACAAAGGAAAGCTTCACGGAAACATTATGAAGTGGAAAATCTATAGTAAGAGGTATGGTAAAAGATCGTTCATCATAGGAAAGAGTGGATGCGTTTAATTTAACTTCCCCGGTAGTATGAACCTGGTCAACGCAACTCCCACTTTGTACTGGGGTACTGTGGTGATGAAGGGGGAAAGCACAGAGAAAGCACAGGCTCAAAGCACAAACCGAAGTGAGGGGTGGGGCTAGCACCACACACAAAGGCTGAAAGATAAAATGATCAAGACAGCAGTGATAGTGCAGGGGCCAATCACTAGGGTCGCACAAGGAAAACTAGTTCCAAAGACCAAGTAAGTATATTGAAGGTAAACAATGATACAGGTACTAACCTAGTTCCAAAGACCAAGAGGTCAAGATGGGGAACTAGGTGTCAGGTACTGTACTATATATACAAGGGTTCGGATGAGTAAGTGACAGTGCGGGAAGCTGATAGAAGTGTCTGGAATGTGATGGAAGGTTCTGACAAATGATAGATGGAAATAAAAGGATATGGAAACATGGAGAAGGGTTCAGGTAGTCACAAAGGTAAAGGAAAGAGGAAATGTAGGAGAAAATGAAGTAAGTACCGTATCCTGTATGGCATGTCACGACACGTAAAATGTCAGTAGTAGTAGCTCGCCAGAGAAAAACTGAACATTAAGAGACATAGTCTCAGAAATTGGTTTTGGAGATAAAGAACCATCAAAAAGTCGGAGATTGATTGGAGGAATCGAAGAAGTAGGAAGTGAATGTTTGTATACAAATCGAGAATCAATAAAGCAATCAGTAGAACCGGAATCGAGTAATGAGACAAAGGAAAGCTTCGCGGAAACATCGCGAAGTGGAAAATCTATAGTAAGAGGTATTGTAAAAGATTGTTCATCATAAGAAAGAGTGGATGCGTTTAATTTAACTTCCCTGGTAGTATGAACCTGGTCAACGCAACTCCCGCTTCATACTGGGGTACAGGAGTTGCAGACTATTTTTCTGATACCGAAGAGGTACTTGCCACTACTTCCTGTGTTTCCATGGCACGTCCACGAGCTTCGCGAGCCTTTTGTTTCTCACAGTCGTCGAACTTATGACTTCCCCCACAAAACCCACACAAACCCAACTTCTTTCGACATTCCGACTCCTTTGCGAGGAGTTTTCCATCTGAGCCGAGGTTGCTTGCGTATGCAGGTCGAGACACCGCAGAACTCGTCGATGACGAGGCATTTCCACCTCCACTCAACTTACCTTTCTTCCCTGAGTTATTCGTCAAGGTTGAGGCTGTGGTGGTGGTGGCTGTAGGAGTTTGTGAAGAACCTGGCGTGGTCTTCTTTGATGTGTTTGATGCTTTCCCTCCCGAGGAAGCACCTGTTGATCTAGCGGCTTCTCTTTTCCGCTCTTATTCTTGTCTCCAGTACCTATTATCTACGCGAAGTACCTCATAATGGTATTCCGTGAGCGTCTTCGGTTCCGGAAGACGAGCCATCTCATCTTTGATACGGCTTGCCAAGCCACATTGATAAGCCCACTTAAGGGTGTGCAAGTCCCAGTTAGTAGACGCCGCGAGGGTATTAAAACAGATGTTATACTTCCGTACGTTATCAGATTCCTTCATCCTTAACATGCCAATCTTATCCTTGGCTTCCCCATGTGCATCGTACATACCAAAATTGTCCTGTAATTCCTTCACCAATGCCGCGAAGGAACTCGTCCATGCCGGCATCGCGAAGAGATTCGGATCCAGAATATCTGGTTCAAACCATTCCTTCACGGAACCACCGAGGTACGACAACGTATAGTTGATCTTCTTTTGATCAGTAAAATACGACAGACGATCAATAAACACCAAAGACAAGGAAACTAGGAAACCTTTCAGTTTCCGCGAGTCAGATCCATCAAATACTTCAGGATCCTTGACCTTCAATCTTCCAGATTCCGCGGGGCTGCTAGCATTCATGCCCACGAGGACTGTTCCGAGGGTATCGAGTGAACCCTTAAATGCGTGAAACACATCTAAGATGCATTGTTCAGTAGGGTCCAGATGGACACTACCTACCCATTCCACTGGACTCCTAGAATGACTAGGAACACGAGAACCTCGAGGTGCCCCGGGACCTCCAGGACTATCGGGATCAGATCCCCCTGGGTCTCCAGAATTTCCTGACTCATCAGGACCTACCTCTTCGTCGATTTCCGCTTCTTCGATGTTCTCCGGAATTTCCATCGTGGTTTTCCTTTCTTTATGATACACCATCTGAGCTCTCCTACCTACAATAATCATTCCGGAACCTTCCATTCCATTCTATCAGTTCCGTTCCATTCCTTGTGCCTGAGCTATACAGTATTACATCATAATTCCCACACTCCGCCTTGTATATATAAGCCAGCCTTATCTTGACCTCTTTGTCATTGGGACCAGGTATGTCTTTTACCTACTTACTTGTATTTATTATCAATATAACTTTGTCATTGGGACCAGTATCTGCCCGCTTCCGCTCAGGTCTCCACTCCGCTCCGCCACCGTCGTCACCTCTTTGTGACATTAGGTCAAGATCCCCTACTGCACCGATAGCCTACCGATTAGGTTATCCTTGCAGGCTCCACCTTCACCATGTCTACAGACGCTGCCACACCAAGCCTGTCCACCCAAGCTATTGACTGCTCGGCCTATCCACACGCTTTTGACACTAAAGACCAAACTCGCATCCACAGCAGCGAAAGCAATTCCTGGGCTGACTGCAGTTCTCAACCCTGTCCAAATGCCGTTGCCAACTCCATCAGTAAAGAAGAGAATCTTTCTGACGGTACTGTGATCACACCCATCCTAACCCCTGCTCCAACTGTACCCCCACCCACTATGTCAACCCCCGAAGTCAACACCAATCAGCTCATGGCACAGCTCATTGAGCAGGTGGCCCAGCTCATGGCCAACCTCCACAAAGCCTCAGCCAAGTCCAGTATGAATAAGCCTGAGCTCTTCAAAGGCTCTAGTAGTGCAGAAGCACATCGCTTCATTGCTCAGTATCAAAGCTGGGCAATGGAACAACCAGATTTGAGCAACAACAAAGGAAAGCTGATTGTGGCGACGAGGACAGAGACGACGGAGCAAAAGCACAAGCACAAGCACAAGCCAAAACACAACTAGCGAAGCCCTTGACAGCGACAACACTAGTGCACTAAGGCGGAAAGGATAGAGTGATCTCAACAGCAGTGATGGCACGAAGGGCCAAATCACAAGGGTTCAAGTAAGGCAAGCTAGTCCCCAATGACCAAGTTAGTATTGAATGTAGCAAAGACAGAAATACAGTGACGAACCTAGTCCCCAATGACCAAGAGGTCGAGATAGGGAACTAGGAGCTAACTACGGTACTATATATACTCGTCTGACAATAAGAGCTGAGAACGAATAAGAATGTAAACGGTGGAGCGTGAAGATAATAAACAGAGGTGAGAAGATAAGAGTGCGAGAGCGCAAAGATGAAGAGCGAATGGGAATAGTTCCAGAGCAAAGTGTGAGAAGGAATAGGGAGGAGCGAATGGGAATGATTCCAGTAGATAATAACAGAGCGACAGCGCGAGAGGGATTTTAAAGAGGAGCGAATGGGAATGATTCCAGGGAACAATAATGGAGCGACAGCGCGAGAAGGATTGGAGGGAACAATGGGAAAGATGGTATCAGGTGAGAAGGGATGGAACAATCATGGATGAAAGGAGCGCTGAGCGATGAACAGTCATAAACACGATCATGTGATGAAAGGAAAGAAAGCACGTGAAAGAAAAGAAACGTAAGGAAAATGATGTAAGTACCGTGTCACGACATTACCCCCCTTCTACAGTCGATGTCCCAGCGACCACTTCCGTGAAATTTTCATAATGTTGCCAGGGTAGAGAATGAAAGATGGCGGCCGAAATCTTTCTTGGAGCGCTTGGGTGAGTTCTGTAGAAGTCAGCGACTTCATCGTCACTTGATCCTACCACATTATCCTCGTTTTCCCAGCTATCATGTCCCTCGTCATACCCTTTCCATCGAACTAGGAACTGTAATTTCTTCCATCGTCCGTAGACACGGCTATCCAAAATCTTATCAACCTCATAGAACTCTTCTCCCTCGACGATCTCTGGTTCCGGTGGAGGCGGTGTAACTCCATTGACTTCGTTACCCTTCCAGGGAGAGAGGCGATTGGTGTGGATATTGTCATGGATTTTCATCCAAGTAGGAAGGATGAGTCGATATGTGAGAGGACCGGTCTTCTCCGCAATTTCAAAGGGACCCAGTCGCCGGCTACCCAACTTCTGGTTCTTTTGTCGCACTTTCAGTTTAGTTAGCGATAGCCATACCGGTTGTCCGACTTCGAATTCCTGTATTTTCCCTGGTATATCCTCTCGAATCCGCTGCTTACTCATTCGTAAAGCTGCTTCTGCATCCTCTCTTGCATGGACCAGGAGCTCGAGCCGTTTATTGATTGATGGGTGTTTGTTCCAAACAGCGGGAGGTATGGTGAAGTCCGGTGTATACCCGTAGAGGGTCTCAAAGGGGGAGTGGTCGTGAGCGGAATGGATTCGGGCGTTCATGATGAATTCAGCAGTAGGGAGTAGGTGATCCCAATCATCCTGACGACGACTGATGTACATGCGTATGTAACGCTCAATCTCTTGATTAGCGCGTTCGGTTTGTCCATTGGTTTCTGGATGGTATGCAGTTGTAAGGGCTGAACCTACTCCGAGACGTTTCAGAAGTTGTCGCATGACGTCAGCGGCAAACTGTGGTCCTCGATCAGAGATGAATCGGCGGGGGAGTCCATGTAAGCGAAAGATCTCTCGATAGAAGAAGTCGGCTACCCCATCAGCGGTGATTTCGGTGGTAGTAGGGAAACAGTGAACCATCTTGGTGTAGTGGTCGACAAAGGTGATAATGGCGTTGTGACCATCTTGCGTCATTGGAAGCTCTCCAATGAGATCTACTCCGATATCCTGCCAAGGACCGTCCGGGACTGGGAGAGGTTGAAGTGGGGAGGAGTGATGGGGATTCAGGCGTTTACGCTGGCAAGTATCACATCCTTCCACGTATTTGTCCACAAAAGAGCGCATTCCAGGCCACCAGTAGAGCCGATTGACTAATTCCAGAGTTCCATGTCTGCCAGGGTGACCTGCAGTAGGAGCGTCGTGGCACTGTTCCAGCACGGCCTTTCGTAAGGTTGGATCTGGTGGAACGTAAACTTTGTTTCGGTAATAGACCAAACCATTTTCCTCCTTCCAGTCCGCTAATCCTCCTTTAAGGGTCTGTGGGCCTTTAATCTTCCTCAACCCCTCAAGAACCTCAGCTTCCCTTTCACTGACTTGACGAATACGGTCGAGTAGGGGGTTCTGAAGGAGGACCATGGAGGATGCGTTGAGAAAGTGTTCCGGTCGAAGCACTGTTTGTTCCTTGTTGTCGTCGGCGTCCATGACTTCATGCTGAGACATACGGGACAGAGCATCAGCTTGGGTATTGGATTTTCCAGGACGGTGTTTGAGACGGAAATCAAACCGAGAAAGCCATAGGGCCCATCGGGCCTGTCGTCGAGTAAGGTCCTGTGCTGTTCTCCAAAATTCGAGGTTCTGATGATCGGTGATAATTTCGAATGACTCCGGGGATCCTTCTAAGAAGTTGCACCAATCTTTGAGAGCCTCAATGATAGCTAGCATCTCTCGATCATAGATTTCGTAGTTACGTTCAGCGGGGTTCATGGAAGCAGAGCGGTAAGCAACGGGGTGCCAAAGTCCATCTTCCTGTAGCTGAGATAGTGTCCCTCCGGTTGCAAATCCTGAAGCATCTACTTCGATCCGAGTTGATTTGGTATGATCCCATAGAACGAGAATCGGTGCAGAGGTGAAGGCGTCCTTTAGAGACTGGAAAGCCTCTTGCTGTGTGGTTCCCCAGTCCCATTTGATGTCTTTCCGTGTGAGGTCGTTAAGTGGTCGAGCCCGCTTTGCAAAACCTTCGATGAATCTCCGATAGAAGTTAGCAAAACCTAGAAAACCTCGAAGTTCACGTAGCGAAGTGGGGGGCTGCCAGTTTTTGACTGCCTCGATCTTTACTGGATCCATGCGTACTTCTCCTTCACTGATGACCAATCCCAAGTATTCGATAGAGTTCCTCTCGAATTCACATTTTTCGGGGCGGAGATAGAGATCATGCTTAGCGAGTCGAGTAAGAACTTCGTTGACTACCGTGCGGTGTTCCTTTAGGGTTTCGGTGAAGACCAAAATGTCGTCCAGATATACTGCTACTTTGCCGGATGCAATCAAATCAGCAAATATGGAGTTCATAAGGGCTTGGAACGTAGCGGGAGAATTTGTTAACCCAAAGAACATAACCAGCGGCTCAAAGAGTCCTCGGTTAGTGGTAAATGCTCCCTTCCACTCGTGTCCTTCTTTAACCCTAACGTTGTTGTATCCCCAGCGTACATCCATTTTGGTGAAGATTTTGGCCTTTCGTAGCTGACTGATAATATCTGTGACCAGAGGGAGAGGATATCGGTTTTTGATAGTGTACTCGTTCAGACGTCGATAATCTTGCACAAACCGGAGTTTCCCGTCCTTCTTTTTGACGAAGAAGACCGGTGATGCTAAAGAAGATTTAGAGGGACGGATGTAGCCTTTGCGCAAGTTGTCCTCCAAGAATCGGTCTAGTTCCTCCTGCTCGTTTCGTGACATAGGATAGATCTTGGTTCGCATGGTTTCCGGTGCATCAGGCTTCAGGTCGATAGCATGATCCCATGGTTTGTGATCTGGTAGGCGTTCCGATTCCTTTTCAGAGAAAACCTTGGAGTGTATGTGATAGACCGACGGAACCATTTCGCCAAAAGACTTCTGCGGCTTCTCCTTATGAGCTGCTTCGGCAAGCTGCTGAGAGTAGGTATACCCGGCGGCACACCAAAGCTCATCCGTTGTATGACTGATAATACCAGATCGTAGCAGTGCTCTTCTCCGTTTCCGATTGCCAGTAAACCGATAGAGAGGTGGAGTATCCTCATACTCATGAATTTCCGTTAAGTCGTCAGCCTCATCTAGAGGAGGAGGTGGGAGCGGGAGCTTATCGGGATTGATTTCCAAAATATTCTCAGTAGTTCCTCCAATGTTACTTTCCTTTGATTCCGGAACTTCCTCGATAGTCATGGAGTGAGGTACCTTACTGGGAATGGGAATAGCCAGCCGTCCTTCCTTCCAGTTGATAGTTGGATTGACCTTTCGAAGCCAGGGGAGTCCGAGAATGATGTCGTCAGACCCGAGATTGGTGATAAGGTATTCAAGGAGTTGGGGTTTGTTACCGTCGACCGTGGAGAAAAGCCGGGCAGAGTGAGTGATTTTACCAGCTGTATTAAGGGAACCGTCAATGTTATAGAGTGTGATGGGGTGAAGGAGAGGTCGGGTGAAGATTTGGTGTTTATCCACAAAACGTTGGTGAAGGAATAAACCAGTTGCTCCAGAGTCGATCATTGCTGCGCTGTTTGTACTCTTGAATCTGCCTTGTAACTTAATCGGTACGCGAAAATGAGAAAGATCGCTGGATTGCATAGAACCGATAGTACATGAGGAGATAGAAGCATAAATAGATGACGATTTAGAGTACAATTCAGGGAACCAGGCGGCAGCCGTGGCGGGTTCCCAATTTAAAAATTCTGGCGCATCTCGGAGATTTGTTCAGCAAGCGCCTTCTGATTGGCAGCAAGCTGTTGGAAGATTTGAGCAAAATCAACGGTCGGGGCGGGAGCGGTAGCAGCAATGGTGGAAGTAGATGGCTCGTTAGATGTAGCAGCGGCGCGAGTGGTGGTAGGCCTCTGGAGTCCCATGAACTTCCTGCGACAGACACTGGCCAGATGGCCTGTAAGTCCGCAGTGGTTACAGATGTCACGCTCGTGGTTTCCTTCAGCCTTGCGGTGAGACTTGGATCCGCATCCATAGCAGCGGCCCGTCATGAACTTCCGGTAGTCATCGGCAGAGCGGCCGGTGCTGGTGGCGTCGACGTCCATGGCGAAGGGGTCACGAGCAGGGGCGGAGAACGGAATGGGATTGAAGGAGCTGATAGGTGTGGCCCTAGATCCAGTGACCAGATTGGTGGATCGTGTTTTCTCCTGAGCACGTTCGGTCTGGCAAGTATCAATCCTAATACACTCATCAATGAGCTCATCCAACGTATGAATGGGTTTTTCAACAAAGACTAGGGAGTCCTTGATGCGATCAGCCAGGTGCTCATAAAAACGGTCCTTCAAATCAAGGTCCGAGTATCCGGTACGGGATGAGTACTGCCTAAAGGCAGAAGCGTAAGCGGCTACACTGTCTTTGTTTTGCCAGAGGCGCTTCAGGATCAGTTTGGCGTCTACAACTGCATTGACCGTCTCAAAACGCCCTTTAAAGGCGTCTTTGAAGGCCTGCCATGTGCCATAGGCAAGGGTGATGTTTGGGACTTTGCGTGCAACATTGCTAATGTTTTCCGAAATAGGAGTGGCCCAGATAGCAGCGTCTCCTTCCAAGAAGGAAATAGCGGATTTGATCCGCGCCTTATCGTCTTTCAAAGAGGCGATACCTTCCGACCAAAGTTCAAATGCAGCTAAGAAGCGGCGCGCGTCATCACTACGTTTCCCATCGTAGTTCTGGGGTTTGGCAACACCCTTGGTGGTGCTCATGTTGCTAGCAATTTTGGTGACCTCGGCCTGGAGATCCTTCTGATTTTGGGCAAGCTGTCCAATAAGCAAAGTGAGGTCGGCAAGAGTAGGGGTAGACATGGTAGCGGCAGGTGCGGGGTTTGTAACGGTGATAGGTGCAGGGGAAGGTGATCTCGATACAGTGGGAGTGGCAGTGTCAACAATAATAGGCTCAGGGGAAGGTGATCTCGGTGCGATAGGATCGGCTTCAATAGGTGTCGGTTCTGATTCTGGTACGGTTTCGATAACAGGTGAGACTGGTCGGACAATGGGTTCGGACCGGATTATAGGTCTTTGTTGTGAGGTAGAAGATCGTCCTACTCTAGAGGAACGTTGAACCGGTGATGGAGCTGGTTGAGCTGGGATGGTGATAAAGCGACCATTTTCAGAATAGATATCAGGGATTTCTATAGGTGTTTGATAACGGTTTGGGCACGGGTTAGAATCACAGCTTTCCCAGGTTCCTGTTTCCGATGGAACTCGATGAGAATCACAGTTCTCGGTGGTGTCGTACGAATGGTAAAGAGTGGTACAGTCGGTGGAGAGTCCGAAAGAAGGCGTGATGACAATTGGAGGTGGAAGATCGGATAGCGCCGATTTCCACAACTCGTAGGATCAGGTGGAACAGCTGATGGTACGAGTTTGAGATCTCGACCTAATGTGGCGACGAGGACAGAGACGACGGAGCAAAAGCACAAGCACAAGCACAAGCCAAAACACAACTAGCGAAGCCCTTGACAGCGACAACACTAGTGCACTAAGGCGGAAAGGATAGAGTGATCTCAACAGCAGTGATGGCACGAAGGGCCAAATCACAAGGGTTCAAGTAAGGCAAGCTAGTCCCCAATGACCAAGTTAGTATTGAATGTAGCAAAGACAGAGATACAGTGACGAACCTAGTCCCCAATGACCAAGAGGTCGAGATAGGGAACTAGGAGCTAACTACGGTACTATATATACTCGTCTGACAATAAGAGCTGAGAACGAATAAGAATGTAAACGGTGGAGCGTGAAGATAATAAACAGAGGTGAGAAGATAAGAGTGCGAGAGCGCAAAGATGAAGAGCGAATGGGAATAGTTCCAGAGCAAAGTGTGAGAAGGAATAGGGAGGAGCGAATGGGAATGATTCCAGTAGATAATAACAGAGCGACAGCGCGAGAGGGATTTTAAAGAGGAGCGAATGGGAATGATTCCAGGGAACAATAATGGAGCGACAGCGCGAGAAGGATTGGAGGGAACAATGGGAAAGATGGTATCAGGTGAGAAGGGATGGAACAATCATGGATGAAAGGAGCGCTGAGCGATGAACAGTCATAAACACGATCATGTGATGAAAGGAAAGAAAGCACGTGAAAGAAAAGAAACGTAAGGAAAATGATGTAAGTACCGTGTCACGACACTGATCAAGGCAGCGCTAGGATTCTTCTCAGGCAAGGCTGCTGACTGGGCCACACCGTACCTCCTAGAATTCAGCCATAACCAGCAACCCTTCAATGGATGATGGGAAGACTTCAAAACAGCCTTCACCCTCCGATTTGAATCCATTGACGCAGGTATGGAGGCCCGGAATGCAATCCAGCATCTCAGGCAGGCAAAAGGTCAAACGGTAGCGGAATTTGCACAGAATTTCAAGGACATTGGTGATCGGACTGGACTTTCAGACGTCGACCTGCGAGAATGCTTCCATAGCGGCCTCAACCCAGAGATCCAACAAAATCTCATTGTGGTCAATATAGCCCAGGGACTAGCTCCCACCCTGGAGGAGGCTATTAGGCGAGCAATTTCAGTGGATGTGTTCCTGCACGATCCCACCATGACAGGTCGCAATCCAGGCACCTCCCATATCTCTTCCCCCCCTGCCAACTCCCATGCTATGGATGTCAATGCCATGCACACTAGTGGTAACAGCAGAGAAAGCTTTGTGGCTCAGATGAGAGGAAGGTGTTATGGGTGTGGCTCGCAGAGTCACGAAAAGAGGAACTGCTCATACAAGGAGACAGTTTGCCGCTACTGTGGACGACGAGGCCACCTAGAATCAGTCTGCCAAGACAAGTTCATGGGTCTAGATTGTGGCCGGGGTAAGCGCCAACAACCCCGCCATCAACAAGTCTTGGCTTCCTCTTTGACACCCTTCACCCTCTTCCCCAAAGAACCCATCCAAATTGCCGCTTCCACTCCAGCCCCCACTGCTCCGTCCCCACTTACGCCTGACCTCTCCACCCAGATTGCCCAGCTCCAGGAGCTCCTTAACAGAGCCAATGCCATGGCCCCAGCACCAGGTTCTCAGGAGGGTTTTTAAAGCGGGTGCCCGTCTTGGCTGCATCGAGAGTACCCGTAAACCAGTTCGCTATACATTCCACATCCGCGTATGATTCTCTTCCATCCTGTAAAATATCTACTATTTCGGAATTGAACTCCAATTCATCTCACTTCCGGATTAACGCAAAACTAAGAGGAAGAAATCACAGTATAGCAACTGCAGCCATGGTTGATTCTGGAGCCACTGCTCTATTTTTGAACCAAGAGTTTGTCACCCGCCACCATGTAAGGACCTTCCCACTCAGGAAACCCATTGGCATCTTTAACATTGATGGGTCTGCTAACCGAGCAGGGCAGATCACACACTTTGCATGTCTAGCCCTGACTGTTGATAACCAAGAATGGTGGACAGACTTGCTAGTAACTAATCTGGGAAGCGAAGACCTAATCTTAGGACTCCCCTGGCTACGTAAGGCCAATCCAGATATTGACTGGGAGAAAGGACAACTCACAGTCAGATCACAACAAACAATGATAGAGGAGGTGGAAGAGCAAGATACGGTGGAGGAAATTGAAACTGTTATCACCCCCGATCCACCACTTGACACACTGGATGAAGAGACAGAAGAGTTGCCCATACACCACATTCGAGCAAACCGACGAACCCAACGTGCATGGGTGAAGTCAGGAATCTTACACGAACAAACAGAGGAGGTCTGGTGTGCTGCAGGGCTCACCTACTCCCAACAGCTAGTGGAACAGGCCCACAAAACAAAACCAGTGAAAACCTTTGAAGAAATGGTCCCAGAACCCTACCGTGATTTCGAAAAAGTATTCTCCGAAACTGCTTCAGAGCGCCTCCCTGACCATCAACCCTGGGATCATGCCATTGAATTGATCCCAGGTGCACTGGAAACCATGCGCACAAAAGTCTATCCAATGTCATTGAATGAACAAGGTGAACTTGACCGCTTTCTGGATGACAACCTCCAAAAAGGCTACATTCACCCCTCGAAGTCACCACTGACATCACCTGTGTTCTTCATGAAGGAGAAGGATGGAAAGCTCCATTTTGTACAGGACTACAGGAAACTTAACCAAGTAACCCTGAAGAACCGTTATCCCCTCCCATTGGTTGCTGACATTGTTAGCCGTCTGCAGGGGGCACGGTATTTCACCAAATTTGACGTCAGATGGGGCTATAACAATGTTTGGATTAAAGAGGGTGACAAGTGGAAAGCTGCCTTTGCAACCAACCAAGGGTTGTTTGAACCTAGCATAATGTTCTTTGGTCTCACCAACTCCCCAGCCACTTTCCAAGTGCTCATGAACTCCATCTTTTCAGACCTAGTGGTGGCAGGGAAAGTAGCAGTCTACCTAGATGATATTCTCATCTTCACCAATGAAATACCAGAACATCGGCGGATAGTAAGAGAGGTACTCAAATGGCTAGAGAAACACGACCTCTACCTACAACCTGAGAAGTGTGAATTCAAGGAGCTCCAGATTGAATACCTAGGACTAGTGATATCAGAAGGTGAAGTGAGCATGGACCCGGTAAAAGTAGCTGTGGTTCGCGACTGGCCTATCCCAAAGAATCTGCGAGAGCTACAGGGATTCTTAGGTTCTGCTAACTTCTACCGCCGATTCATACGGAACTTTGCCCGCATAGCACGCCCTCTGAACGACCTGACCAAGAAAGACTCAGGCTTCAGTTGGGGGACACACCAGCAACAAGCATTCGACACCCTAAGGGAAGCATTTATCACAGCACCGGTACTGGCACTCTGGGACCCTAATAGGCTCACACAACTCGAGGTGGATGCATCAGGCTTTGCTACGGGAGGAGCTCTAATACAGAAACAAAATGATAACCAATAGCACCCAGTAGCATTTCGATCAGCCTCCATACAACCAGCCAAATGAAACTATAAAATTTACGACCAAGAGATGCTCACCATCATCGAAGCATTAAAGGACTGGAGAAGCTTCCTGGAAGGTTCACCACAACCATTCGAGATCCTCACTGATCATGCAAACCTGGAATTCTGGCATTCTGCTCAGGACCTTAGTAGATGGCAGGCACAATGGGCACTATGGCTGTCCCGCTTCGATTTCCAACTCACTCACCGGCCAGGCAAGTCCAACACTCAGGCAGATGCTCTCTCTCGCATGGCAGCACATCAAGTTTTGGATAGTGAAGATAATTGACAACAGATCGTCCTGAAACCAGCCCATTTTATGCAAGTGGCAGCAACCTCATTACAGAATCCACTGGAGGACCGTATCCGACAGGCATCTCAGAAGGAGGCCCAAGTACTGGAAGGACTGGAAGAGCTTAGGAGAAGCAGTCTCAAATGCTTGGCCAATGGGATAGCAGAATGGGAAGAAGACAATGGACTAGTGTACCACCGAGGGAGGGTATACGTCCCACCAGACGATGACCTGCAGAAAGAAATACTCAAACAATGCCACAACAACCCCTCTGCTGGCCACCCTGGACTTCACAATACCCTTGACCTCGTCAGTACCCACTTTTGGTGGCCCACCCTGTGATCCTTTGTGGAAAAATACGTTGAAGGATGCGAGACTTGTGCTAGGAAGAAGATACAGAGACACCCATGAGCAGTAACACTACCCCTAGACATCCCAGCAGGCTTGTGGGAAGAAGTGGGAGTTGACCTGATCACACAGCTGCCCAACTCGCAAGGGTACGATGTGATTCTAGTCTGCACTGACCTCTATGGTAAACAAATCCATGCAATTCCTTGTACAACCTCAATCACAGCAGCAGGGGTGGCCGACATCTACTATCGCGAAATTTTTCGCCTCCATGGCCTTCCCCTCCGCTTTGTATCAGACCGGGGACCCCAGTTTGCAGCAAAACTCATGTGATCACTACTCTCCCACCTAGGAATCAAATCAAACCTCACCTCCGGATACCACCCCCAAGCGAATGGACAGACTGAACGGGCAAACCAAGAAGTCGAAAAGTACCTCAGGCTCTATGTGGGATGCCATCAGGATGACTGGGCAGAACACCTGCCCATGGCGGAATTTGTGATTAACTCCTGCACCCACTCAGCACTGGGAATGTCCCCTTTTGAACTCATGTATGGTTACCTGCCTCTATTCAACATTCCAGTGGGACAACAGAGTGGGATTCCGGCGGTGGATGATCGCATCCAGATACTGTGAGATGCACGACAGGACGCTGGGGCAGCGCTGCACCTGGGGAAAAGACAGCAAAAGGAAAACTACGAACAGGGAAAACGAAAGGCACATCAGTTCCAAGTTGGAGATCAGGTCTGGCTAAGCACAGAAGACATCAAGCTTCAACTTTCCAGTGAGAAACTGGGGGATCAACAGCTAGGACCATATGCGATTTTGGAGAAGGTTGGCCCTTTGGACTACCGTTTAGACCTCCCACTGTCGCTAGACCGCATCCACCCTGTGTTCCATGTCGATAAACTGTACCCTTGGAGAGGGAACTCTGTCAATGGCGAAATTGCAACACCACCGGAACCAGTATACCTAGAGGATGAGGATGAGCCAGAGTATGAAGTCAAGGACATCTTGGATAGTCGGATTAGGTGGAAGAAATTAGAGTACTTGGTAAAGTGGAAAGGCTACGATGCAGGACACAACTCCTGGGAACCTGCACCAAATCTTGAACACGCCCCTACAACTATCCGAAAATTCCACAAAAAGCACCCCCAGGCGGCAAAAGCTTGACCATTGAGGGCTATGGTCATAAGGAGGGGGGTAATGTCATGAAGTGAGCCACCCCTATCATTTTCCTTTCTCTATGATACACCATCTGAGCTCTCCTACCTACAATAATCATTCCAGAACCTTCCATTCCATTCTATCAGTTCCATTCCATTCCTTGTGCCTGAGCTATACAGTATTACATCATAATTCCCACACTCCACCTTGTATATATAAGCCAGCCCCCACAGCCTGGTCCCTTATCTTGACCTCTTTGTCATTGGGACCAGGTATGTCTTTTACCTACTTACTTGTATTTATTATCAATATAACTTTGTCATTGGGACCAGTATCTGCCCGCTTCCGCTCAGGTCTCCGCTCTGCTCCGCCACCATCATCACCTCTTTGTGACAGTAACTGGTATCCGACCTTGCGAAGGGCCGGGAGCGTTTGCTAGCTGCTGACGCATTCTGTCAGCAAGTGTAAATGTAGTAGGAGATGGTGGGATTTCCATCTCTGTTGTTGGTATCGCCGTGTGATTTCTTCGTGGCATTTGTACAGTAACGGGATCACCATTTTCTGTATAGAGTACTTGGTACTTGAATTCAGAATGGTCAGGTTGACCAAGGGCGTGATGACTAGAAACCTGCGCACTAGCAGGTTGTCCTGGGGCTGGACTGAAGACGTTAGATCTACGTCGAGAGTGTCCAGCTCCTGAGATAGATTCCACGAAGGGTGCGAAGCCTGTCACGTTTGATGCAAAAGGATTGACCATTTCCGGTTCCTCTCTTACCGACTCGTCGGACTCTCCAGTGTTGGTACGGTTTCGTCTGCTCCTTGTATAGACTGTTGTGCAAGGAAGTGAAATTGTTGAGTGTAATGGAAAGGGTAATGAGGACGAATGTGCTGAGTATGAGTTTAAATATACTGTTATGATTGTGCACAAAGGGATCGTCGGGAATGATTGCAGGATGATTGCAGGAAAATATGAAGTGAAATACTTCGCGAGGTAAAATGATCCTAGACAATGTAGTCAGACCTTGACTCCACTATTAGTAGAGTCCTCAACACTTCGCGTGTCCGCAAGAGAAGAAAGGTAAATGTTTTCCGTTTGCAATGACTATCATGGAACGTACTGACAGCGAGGATGTTTAAAACAATGATACAGATAGAGGATTAATTGTATCACTATTGAAGTGCTATCAAGGTTGATATTTAAACTAAGGAACTACCTATTCAATACCGTAGCTTTATACTAAAGGTAAGTCAGGATCGCGAAGTGATGCCATGCCCAAATGGGTTAGCTCGTAAGTAAAGAACAAAGGAAGGGATATAAAAGGGATAGTGTAAATCCGATAAGAATGATAAGAGATCAAGAGTAATTGCTTCACGAAGTAATTGCGTAGTGGTAAAAGGATATAAGTAATATCTAAGTAGCGGAATGGTTTGCGAAGCTTCGTAATGACTTAGCTTGCATAGATATAACACCCTCATCCTTTGTCACCATGGTCGGTATGTAGCAGGGTCTCCATCATAGTTCCCTGGTGTATTGACAAACACCTGGTGAGTTGCTGGGGTAGGAAAGGGAGTAGGGTTAGGAGTAGGGTTGGTAATCCCGGCATCATTGGTCATGTTGGTTTATGGTGAAAGGGTGAGTGTGTTTGGTAAAATAAAATGTGTAATGTATCGAGAAAACTAGTTTCCAACAGAATGTTGAATCCTAGGCAAGTTTGTAAAAGTTCATTGTGACAGGTGGTGTGTGGTAGGAGCTCTATTCTTCTGTCAATGACTTGCTAGCTCTCACAAGAGACAACCAGGCATCACACAATAGATGATGAGCAAAATGACAAAAAGCAAATGAGGATGGATAAAACAACCCAATGCAAGTCTAGCTACTGAGGAGAATAGACAAGAATAGAGCTAAGGAATATAACTACAAAATACTAAGTCTTATATATGTATGGGATATGAAACTGTGAGAAGTATCTCGTACTGTAACTGTGAAGATCTACAATAAGAGTTGCTCATGTTCATAAGTAAAGCTGTAGGTATTCGGTGAGTAAAAAATAAGGTAATATAAAAGAAACATGATGGACAATAATGATGATGTCCTGTCAACAAGCTGACAAGCACAAGAGAGTTGTTTATAGATGAAACAACAATGCAAGAACAATAAGGTTGCCATGTGTAATCTAGATGGAGATAAAAATATAATGAGCACTGGTGTAAGCACTTTGTTGATTAGGTAAGTAAAAGAAAAGAAAAAGAATAATAGGAAATAGATGCTTTTGTAACAGTGAACATCTGTAATACAAAGAAGGGCAGATCTAAGTTGATATTAAAACTACAGAACTACCTATTTGATACCATAGCTTTATACTATGCATTACATAAGCTTTGCAAAGTGATACTATCTCCGAATAGACCAGTATGTAGAGTAAAAAACAAAGGAAGGATATAAAAGGAATAATGACTCATTAGATAATGATGAGGAAAGATAATGAAGGAGGTAATTGTATCACGGAATTATGGAATAACTCAATCCACATACATATAATAGGCTTCCAGAACCCTTAAGGTACAGTGTGTCATTGCTTAAGTTCCATTACATACTCCAGTAGAGGGATCCATATTCAAAAGAATCATGATAGGAGCCTGGGACTTTGAATCTGATATTGGAAGAGGCAGGCCAAATTCAATGATGTTATTGAGAAATTTAACTGGATACTTGAAATTAACCATCAGCTGCATTATTTGCTACTGCAGTATCTGCACTATGATAAGTGAAGGGATCACCTATCAATGTATTTGAATACTTGGTGTTGAGATCATCTATAGCATCAGTCTTTGGACAAAGTATTGTGTATTTGAAGAACCATTGATCATTACTTTCAGCTGGATCAATTGAGCTTCAGCTTGGATAATTTGCAGAAATCAGAGGGTTGATGATATTTCCACATTCTATGGCAGGGATCAGACAGGGAGAGTGTTGTGACGTGCTACACAGGATACAGTACTTACCTTATTTTTCCTACATCTCCTCCTTCCCTCATCATTGTTACTGCTTGGATACATCTACATCGTTCCGCATCCTTCTATCACATCCCAAACACTTCCATCAACTTCCTGTGCTGTCGCTTACTCATCGAGACTCTTGTATATATAGTACAGTAGCTGACACCTAGTTCCCCATCTTGACCTCTTGGTCTTTGGAACTAGGTTAGTATTTGTATCATCGCTTACACCCAATATACTTACTTGGTCTTTGGAACTAGTTTTCCTTGTGCGACCCTAGTGATTGGCCCCTGCGCTATCACTGCTGTCTTGATCATTATATCTTTCAGCCTTCATGTGTGGTGCTAGCCCCACCCCTCACTTCAGTTTGTGCTTCGAGCCTGTGCTTTCTCTGTGCTTTCCCCCTCCATCACCACAGAGAGGGGGCCAAGCTGCTGACTGTGCTTGAAGTAGTAAAGGCATATGTGCATACTTAGTTAGATGTTAGTGAACTCTTTTGCTATACATATCACAAAATTACACTGCACTTGTTGTGGTGCATTAAATGGGCCAGCCACAGTATTTTGATGTTCCAGATTGAATTGCCGAATTGGTGCAAGTGAAGCACAAAAAGTCAATGAATGTGTAGAAATTAATACCTGATGTGGCAAGTTGGAAGGTCCAGCCTGTGCATTCTGACATCTTAAACAAAGATAATCACTTTTTGTTTTATAATGATTTGAAACTAAACAGATCAGAAAGATCCCAATGGTGGAAGTTCATCTCTTTGTGCAGCAAATTCCTGGTGTGAGATAAAGTGCATATTTTGAATCTGAAAAGGATCATCTTGAGAACGCACTGGAAGTACATAACCTTGAGATATCATAAGTTGAAATGGAATTTGGCCACCATGATCATTATTTGATGACAGGTCTCCTTTTAAGCTCAGAACTATTTATTATCTGGCTTTCTCTTTTTTGTTTTCTTTCTGCATTTCTGTGACACTGAGGTGTGCATGGTGATTCATCCCTGAAAATATGATTATTAGATCAGTAAAGCACAAAAAGAAATGAAAAGGTACATATACATGATTGGCTGAACAAAGAGATAGCAGTTAAGAAGGGAAATTTAGTTATGCAGCATTGCTGTATCAAAAGCACTGGTGGGCATTTTAAGCATTAAGAGTGGTTGGAATCAAAAGGCACTGTTGAATCCATTCAAACATCTGAGTAATGCTTACATGATAAGCAGAGCTGGTATTTGGTTGTCTAGAAATAATTCAAAGTACAGGAAGTACAAGCCTGAGACCCATGCCTACATCACAGTGAGTTATGTAGATTCTATATCTTATGCATTTTATTTGAGTTCTTCCTCTCAAATTTCAAATTTATTCATATCACTGCTATTATACAAATATACAGAAACTACACTGAGTTCAATAGAAGTTCAGGATATACAATATTAGTTGTTGTATGATTATTTGAATCTAGTGAAAAACTTAGTATTGGGTTGCATTACTGAAAGAAGTGAATCTAACCTTCAGGAAAAAGTATCTTGACTCCTTGCTTAGTTGTACTCTGAGATAAAGTAACATATAATTGTCCCTGTGTAGAAACTAGAGTCTGAAGATTCAAACCTGCTTGTTTGATTGACTGTCCTTGTGCTTTATTGATTGACATTGAAAATGCTAACTGGACAGGGAATTGCTGGCTTTTGAGAATAGAGGAAAGTTCAAGGTCTGATGGTATAATTGTAATCTGGGGGATAAGAAATTATTTGCCAGTGTTATCACCCCCTAGGGTCCTTGCCTCTAGAGCTCTTTGTGTACATTTAGTCAGGATAGTTCTGGCACCATTACAAATTCCACTTGCTGGATCCAAATTGCAAAGAATCCTAACAGGTGCTCCAACCTTGAGTTTCAATTGTGAAAGAGGGAGACTTGATCCATTGATACTGATGAGATACTCTAGTGCATATCAGAAATCACCATCAGTATTTTCATCAGTTATAGCTTCATCAGCACTATTATAAGTTAGTACATCTCCTCTCAACACATTCAAACAATTAATATTCAAATGGTCTACAGCATCCTTTCTGGGACACAAAATAGTTCTTTCCAAAAACCATGAATCATTGTTCATTGCTGGGTCAACTAAATCAAAACTGAGATATATAGCAGGAACCAATAAATCAATTGTTTCTCCATATTTAATTGTTGGATCAAGTTTGATTGGATTGTCAGCATCATTATCTGTTCCATGTCCAACTTTGAGAAGCTACTGGACATAGTCATTGTGGTGATGAAGGGAGAAGGCACAAAGGAGGCACAGGCTCAAAGCACAAACCAAGGTGAGGGGTGGGGCTAGCACCACACACACAGGCTGAAAGAAATAAGAATCTTAGACAACAGTGATAGCACGAGGGCCAATCACTAGGGTTGCACAAGGAAAACTAGTTCCAAAGACCAAGTGAGTATATTGAGTGTTAATGAAGATACAAGTACTAACCTAGTTCCAAAGACCAAGAGGTCAAGATGGGGAACTAGGTGTCAACTACTGTACTATATATATGAGTGTTCAGATGAGTAAGCGACAGTGCAGGAAACCAATAGAAGTATCTAGAATGTGATAGAAAGCTCTGAAAGATGATAGAAGGATATGGAAGGTGTAGAGGGGTCCGGACAGTAATTAAGGTAAAGAAAAGAGGAAATGTAGGAGAAAATGAAGTAAGTACTGTATCCTGTATAGCACATCACAACAGTCATAATCTTCAGCTGAGCCACTGTTTAATCTCTTGCTCCTGAGGTTGGGGTTGATTTTGCAAGAGTGGGCCAGTGTCATGAAACGATCTTTTTCCATTATTCTTTTCTTTTATTATTCTTTTCCTTTTCTTTTATTTACTTACCTAATCACCAAAGCGCTTACACTAGCGCTTATTATATTTTCATTATTATTTAGGTTACACGCGTCAACCTTATTGTTCTCGCGTTGTCGTTTCACTTAGGCGCGACTGTCAGCGACTCGCTAGCTCTCGCAAGAGACAACCAGGCGTCACACGATAGACGATGAGCAAGAGGGCGAAAAAGCAAAGGAGGATGGATAAAACAACCCAACTACAAGTCTAGCTACCGAGGAGAATAGACGAGAATAGAGCTAAGGAACATAACTACAAAATACCTAGTCTTATATACGAAATGGGATATAAAACCGTGAGAGATGTCTCGCGCCGTAACCGTGAGGATCTACAATAAGAGTCGCTCGTATCCATAAGTAAAGCTGTAGGTATTCGGTGAGTAAACAATAAGGCAATATGAAAAGAAGCATGGAAGTGGAACAATAATGACGTCGTCCTGTCAATGAGCTGACAGGCACGAGAGAGTCGCGCCTAAGTGAAACGACAACGCGAGAACAATAAGGTTGACGCGTGTGACCTAAATGACAATGAAAATATAATAAGCGCTAGTGTAAGCGCTTTGGTGATTAGGTAAGTAAATAAATAAAAGAAAAGGAAAAGAATAATAAAAGAAAAGAATAATGGGAAAGATTGTTTCATGACATTACCCCCTCCCTAGAGCGCGAGTTCCACGAAGCGCTTGTCGTCTAACGAAATTTTCGGAGGGTAATTGTAATGGCGTGTTTTCGGTGTCTGGCGGAGGCATAGGGCGGAATAATTCGGTAGGAAATAAGGAAATAGGGATTTCAAGTCGATTGAGGGTGGCGGGTTTGGGTTTGGTCGGGTTTTTGTCATGGAATTCCTTCAACAAGTCGGAGGAATGCGTAATGTTGGACCGAGGTTCCCAAGTGTCTTCATGCGGTCCATAACCCCGCCATCGTACCTTGTATTTGATTCCTCGTCCTACCTTTCGTGAGTCGAGAATCTCCTCGACTTCAAACTCTTCTTCTTCTCCTACAACAACAGGAGGTGGACGAGTGTTTCGTGGTTGAGAAGGGAACTGCGGCTCCTTATAAGGAGTGAGAAGGACTTCGTTGAAAACGTTATGGATACGTTTCCACGTAGAGGGGATGTCTAGTTTATAGGAACTAGCGCCTATCTTCTTCTGAACTGTAAACGGTCCAAACCGTTTGTCTCCTAACTTTTTCATCGGCTGGTCTGTCGACAAATTAGTTCCCTCGAGCCAAACCTTATCGCCTGGCTTATACTCTACCCCAACTCTCCGCTTCTTGTCATAGAACCTCTTCATATCATCGTTGGCCTTACCTAAGGCCGCTCCTACTTCCTCTCGAACCTTCCTCATTCCATCTGCAAACGCCTGTGCTGTGGGGTTGTCCGAAGTCATCTGGGGGGCCATACCTTTATAAGGGTGTCTACCGTTGTCAGCATAGAAGGGAGAAACTTTCGTTGCAGAGTGTACTCGATCGTTATAAGCGAACTCTGCTAGCGGTAACCACTCGTGCCAGTCATTTTGATGATAGCTAATGAACAAACGGAGATAATGTTCTATCTCCTGATTTGTTCGTTCTGTCTGGCCGTTGGTCTGTGGGTGATACGCCGTAGTGTAGTTTGCTTCTATTCCTAAAAGACGGTAGAGTTCCTTCATGAAACGAGAATGATACTGAGGTCCTCGATCATGTATGATTTTTCGTGGAATGCCATGGATAGAAAAAATACGATCCCGATAGATTTTTGCCATTCCCTCTGATGTGACTGTAGTGTGTGACGGAACAAGTCGTAATCTTTTGGAAAAATGATCAATAAACACGGATATGGCGTTATATCCTCCCGATTCCGGTAGTTCCCCTATCATATCAGTGCCGATTATCTGCCATGGTTCAGTTGGTACCGCATGTGGATGGAGTTGTCCGACTGGTTTGGTACGATGTGATTTTGTAGCCTGGCACTTCTCGCAGCCTTCGACGTACTTCCCTGCATCTCGTGTCACCCCTGGCCACCAGTAGTCTCGAGTAATAAGTTCTGTCGTTTTGTACTGTCCTGGATGTCCCGCTAACGGTGTGTCATGGTACTGAGTGATTACTTTGGATCGGAGTAGGCGGTTTTTCGGTACATAAACACGCCCTTTCCATGTAATGACTTTGTCGGTTTCAGTCCATTCTGGATTTTTCGCAGCGAGGGCATCCTTTACAACTCGATCTACTTGGTTTCTACTCTTTCGGATCTCTGATAACAGAAGATCTTCGGGAGCCGACAGGTCGAGAGCTTGAATGAAAAGTTTCGGTTTCAGGAGAACGATGTTCTCGTTGTCCTTGTCCCCCGTCTCAAGACCTGTCATCCTCGACAGGGCATCAGCTTTCGTCATCGATTTACCAGGCTTGTGAACAAGATCGAAATTATACTCCGCTAATTCCAATACCCAGCGCGCTTGTCGACGATTAAGTTTCTGCGGCTTCTTGAAGTATTGGAGGTTTGCGTGATCCGTATAAATTTCAATCTGTTCTTCTGCACCTAATAAGTATTGTCGCCAATCGTCAAGTGAATCCATGATCGCCATGAGTTCTTTGTCGTAGATTTCGTAATTACGCTCAACCTCGTTGAGGGAGCGTGAACGAAAAGCGATTGGATACCACCTATTGTCGACAAACTGTGACAAGACTGCACCATTGGCGTAATCAGATGAATCAGCTTCGACTCGGAAACGTCCCTGGTTACGAGGAATCAACAAAACAACTTCCTCACAAATACGGCGTTTCAACTCTTCGAACGCTTCTTCCTGGTCTTTCTCCCACTTCCAAGTCCCATTTCCTGTGAGCTGTGTTAACGGCTTTGCTACAAGACTAAACCCACGGATAAAACGTCGAAAGAAGTTGCAGAATCCTAAAAACTGCTGGACGTCGCGTTTCTTTCGTGGAGTAATCCACTCCCGAACGGCTTGTACTTTCTTGGGATCCATGCGAATAGTTCCGTTACCAATGATGATGCCAAGGTAGTCAATAACCGGTTTTTCGAAAGAGCATTTTTCGGGTTTAAGAAACAGCTTGTGATCTTGTAGAATATCGAGTACTTGCTTTACAATTCGTCGATGCTCTTCTATATCGTCGGTAAAAATTAGTATGTCATCCATGTAAACGATAACATGACCTCTATTGACGAGATCTCGCAGGATGTGGTTCATAAAACCTTGGAAGGTCGCAGGAGAGTTAGTGAGACCGAAGAACATAACGGTCGGTTCGAATAACCCTTGGTTAGTTCGAAAAGCCGCTTTCCACTCGTCACCCTCCTTTATGCGGATATTGTTGAATCCCCATCTGATATCCATCTTCGTGAAGATTTTAGCGCCTTTTAAACGATCGATTAGCTCCTGAATGAGAGGAAGTGGGTACCGGTTTTTAACTGTCATCTCATTCAGTTTACGATAATCTTGTACTGGTCGTAAGGTGCCATCTTTCTTTTTGACGAAGAAGAAGGGGGATGCCATCTGCGATGTCGAAGGTCGGATTCGTCCAGTTCGAAGGTTTTCTTCAAGGAATTTGTCGAGCGCCTCTTGTTCCTTTGGGTTTAATGGGTATACTTTACAATCTAAAGGTTTAGAACCTGGCGTTAGATCGATAGCGTGATCCCAAGGACGTCGTTGTGGCAGCTGATCGAATTCCTTCTGGCTGAAAACATCGGGGTACTCTTCGATGTAGGGTTTGGAAGTATCGAACTCTTCGGCTGTTTCCTTCTGAGCTTGTTCCTTCGTCCACTTCCTCGACTGTACCTGTTCGTGAACATACCTGTCCCAGTCAAACAGGAAAAGTTGTTCGCCTTCCTGTAATGCCGCTCTAGAATGAATATCTTCAGGTGTCCAGAAGTGTGGATTATAGCCGCATCGTGTCGGACACCTGTCAAAGGTCAATTCGGATGTCTCCCAGTCGATACTCGGGTTGTGATGTCGTAGCCAGTCTAATCCTAGAAAGATGTTATTCTTTCCTAGACCTACTACTCCAAACTGTACAATTTCCGAGTGATCACCTATAGTCATTCGTATCTCGACATACTTATCTATTGACCCGGCGTCATTGAGCGTGCCGTCGGCGTTATAGACTATCGTTTTGACTGGTAAATCCTTGGTGACTAGATTATGCCGTTTGACGAATTCTGAGTCGATGCAGGAACCGGTTGCTCCACTGTCGAGGAGTCCTTGTGTAACAATTTGCCGACTATCTTCCAGTGTCTCGAGTATTGCTGGAAGTTTGAGACTTTTGCCGCGTGTCCCGCGAACATAACTTCTTTTGTTCTTGAGACTCCGGATAGCGGTGACTGCCGTTTTCCAGTTCCGTTTTCGTATGTCCATGACGGTTTCTTCCGAGGCTTCTTTCTCCCGGGAAGAGGGCATCCAAGTTCGTAATAATCCTACTGCTCTTGGGACTTGATCTTCTCTAACTCTCTGAGTTAGCCATTCAGCAGTGTCGGGTTCGTACCGTATAGGTTTTTCGGATTTTTCGGTTTTGTGTGTGAAGGTGGACGCGTTTTTCTGTTTAGTACCTGTACTGATTACATAATCAACGCCATTATCAACAAATTCCGAAATGTCCGTATGCGAAGGCTCCTGCAGACCTATATCTACTGAGGAGCCTTTGGAAAACCCAAATCGTTAATGAAATCCGTACGTTCCTGCTCACTCATATTCAGCATAATACCTCTGACCAACGCCTTCCTCTTGTGCGGACAATTCCTGCTCATATGGCCTGGTTCGCCACAATTGAAGCACAGCCGCTTCTCTCTGGCCTGGTCGATATCCATCGGCCTACCAGTTCCTCCAAACGTGGTGCCGGTAGCATCTCTTCTTGGCGCTGTAGGATATTCCGCTTTTGGAGCTGCTTTCGGCTCCTGTCGGTTCTGTTGACTGGACGACTGTCCATGGTTCTGTCTCTGCGGGTTAGCGTTCCACCACCCCGCGTACCCGTAACCTCTCTTCTGTTCTGCCCATTGCCGTCTGACATTATCAGCACCTATGACTACCTTCTTCAACTCCTGGTAATCCGCAAAGGGCTCCGAACGGCTCTTGATTATATCATATAGGAGTGTATGATCGACCGCATTCTCCGCTAAGGTAAGAACATGCGAGTCGTTCCTGTTGTAGTTAGCATCCTTTAGCAACAACTCAAACTCTTTGAAGAAGTCACTGGCGGGAGTCTTTCCCTGTCTAATATATGTCAACTTGTCCCGGGCTTCTTTCTCCCTGGCGACATTCGTGAACTCCCTGTCCATATCATCGAAAAGGTCCTTCCCTGTAACATTCCAGGCGCCCTTCTCGATATCAAAATGGTCATCAGTATATACTTGCGCCCATTCGTCGGCTTTTCCTCCAACCATGAAGGACATGATGATGGTAATGAGTCGATGGGAACCTTCAACCTGTTTTGTCTCCATCAGCTCGGCCGCATAAGCCCTCATCCTTCGTCGCCATGGTCTGTATGTAGCGGGATCGCCATCATAGTTCCCTGGTGTGTTAACGAACACCCGGCGAGTCGAAGGAGTGGGATTATTGATTTCGGAAACGTCGGGGGGAGGAGCATGTATAGACTGATCAGTCATGTTGGGTTTATAGTGGGGAGGGATGAGTGTGTTTGGTAAAATAAAATGTGTAACGTATCGAGGATAAACTAGTCTCCAACGGAATGTTGAATACTAGGCAAGTTTGTAAAAAGTTTGTTGTGACGGGTGGTGTGTGGTAGAAGCTCTATTCTTCTGTCAGCGACTCGCTAGCTCTCGCAAGAGACAACCAGGCGTCACACGATAGACGATGAGCAAGAGGGCGAAAAAGCAAAGGAGGATGGATAAAACAACCCAACTACAAGTCTAGCTACCGAGGAGAATAGACGAGAATAGAGCTAAGGAACATAACTACAAAATACCTAGTCTTATATACGAAATGGGATATAAAACCGTGAGAGATGTCTCGCGCCGTAACCGTGAGGATCTACAATAAGAGTCGCTCGTATCCATAAGTAAAGCTGTAGGTATTCGGTGAGTAAACAATAAGGCAATATGAAAAGAAGCATGGAAGTGGAACAATAATGACGTCGTCCTGTCAATGAGCTGACAGGCACGAGAGAGTCGCGCCTAAGTGAAACGACAACGCGAGAACAATAAGGTTGACGCGTGTGACCTAAATGACAATGAAAATATAATAAGCGCTAGTGTAAGCGCTTTGGTGATTAGGTAAGTAAATAAATAAAAGAAAAGGAAAAGAATAATAAAAGAAAAGAATAATGGGAAAGATTGTTTCATGACAGCGACTCTCTCGTGCGTGTCAGTTCATTGACAGGACGACGTCATTATTGTTCCGCTTCCATGCTTCTTTTTATATTGCCTTATTGTTTACTCACCGAATACCTACAGCTTTACTTATGGATACGAGCGACTCTTATTGTAGATCCTCACGGTTACGGTGTGAGACGTCTCTCACGGTTTCATATCCCATTTTGTATATAAGACTAGATATTTGGTAGTTATATTCCTTAGCTCTATTCTCGTCTATTCTCCTCGGTAGCTAGACTAGTATTGGGTTGTTTTATCCATCCTCTTTTGCCTTTTCATTCTCTTGCTCATCGTCTATTGTGTGACGCCTGGTTGTCTCTTGTGAGAGCTAGCGAGTCGCTGACAGCCAGAAGGAGGTGGAGGTGAATGAGGAGGTAAATGATTTTGTAGAATATGAGAGAATATTTGAGGTGGAAGTGGAGGTTTATCTTTACCTTTGCCTCTGCCTCAAATATCAGAATTCAGCATGCCCATCAGGTTTTATTGCATAAGGAATAAGGAATATAAGGATAGGATCACGAAGCATGCCAAATTATGGTTTAATTATGAAGGCAGTTTTTGTTCATAATTCTCTGCTGTCCGAGTTTTCCTTGGTCTTTGGCTTTGGTTCCCATCAAAACCTCTGTCTCCAGCATCTGCCTCTATCAAAACCTTCCATTTCGGACTTCAAATTAATTATTGGTGACATATTGGTGTCCATCTGCTTGTCATTGGTCTTGGTCCTCCGGCATCTTAGTCCTGGTCTTGAGATGACTTAACATTGACCCTCTGGCACATGAGTGTTTACCTCCAGTGATCAAGACTTAGCCTCTGTCTGGCATAAAGTTCCCAGCACCAATTTCAATTATGTATTTAAATTTCGGAGTTTATCTAAGTTAGTGCAAATTAACCCACTGTTTTCCTCATCTGTGTACCTGAGTGATAGCAAGAGAATATATCATGTGAGGTAAATTCAGAGAAATATGCAGATCTACATATAGATAAGATGGTTCAGTGGTCTTCTAGAAATGGTAAATACCATAAGTCAGTTCATCCTAAGATTAAAGTATCAAATTTCCTTGCAAAGAAATGACATGGAAAACCAACTTGTACAATTACAATCCCCATTATTATATTCTGAGATTATATACAAAGTAGCATCTCTTAGTATTTTACGGAGAAGCTCAACAAATTCTTTGTATCATTCTCTTTCCAAATCCTCTGAGAGGTATGACAATTTATATTGCTGGGCCAAAATCAGGCCGAAATCTACTACTTGATCAATCATCAATAAGAATTTGCCGAAAGTCATTGAATGCGTTACCGTTTTAAATTAGAAGCACTTGAGTCCAAACGCACAAAGCGCCGGAGGCCAATGATCAATCGCCGGAGACCAACAAACAGTCGCCGGAGACCAATGATCAATTGCCGGACAACCAACATCTGATGCATCACGCGCATCAATCGGAGAGTATGGAATTTTGAACGAAATCTGCCGTCATATTTGACCGTCAGAGTTGAACTCTCAATGTTATTAATTGACCCTGTTGAAAGAGTTTTTTGACTGTATTCACTTAAATTGCAAAGGGCACAAAGGGTCAAACTCACTTTGGCAGTGTGATTATAAGCGCCAAATCCAATTTTCGAGATTGTCGGTCAGATTCGGTATTGGTTTTGAATCTCAATTGTTCGCCTCTGTTTGCATTTTCTTATTCTTGTTCTCGATATCCAGTAATGATTTCGGTAGGCCTCGAATTCATGATTTATCACAGATTACTCGTCAGCTCTCTATAAGGAAAACAGTTTGGCCAAAAGCATGGAAGAAGTGACTCCTTTGTTTCGTACAATTCGATACTCTTTAGAGGTGCACGTCATTCTTTTCCTAAACCTAGAGGTCAAGTGCCTTGCTTCAGTGGTGCGTTAAAGCTGCATTATATATATACCTCACATTAAGGCCTCGAGGACTCCGACTCACTTCAGTAGGTGCGGCAGACGTCCTTGAATAAATTCAGTAGGTTAACCTTTCAGCTTTCCTTTGTTTCGTCTCATACCTCCTTTATCATCCTTGTTCACGATGATTGTTGCTCTGCACAGTTCGAAGTACTTTGTGTTTTTCCTTGTACTTCGTATCTATGGACACCTTTGTACTTCGGCTACTTAGATCAGGGTAAGCCATCCATAAGTATTTGGAATGAATGCTTGGCTTCAAAATCGCCAACCTCTCCTTACTACTATAATTTGACAGGTGTAGCGTATTGCCACATTTCGAACGACTGGACACCACGACTAGTAACGAATGCAAGATCGAGAACGGCCCAAACATTGCACTGCCGTTATGCTCAAACAACTTCAAAAGCTCGTTGGAAGAAGAAAACGGAACAACTTCCAGGAGTCGGGAAATAGTGGGATAATTATGGGAACTGATAAAAGTCGAACCAAAAATCGACGAGGGGAATTTTTTTCTGCACTCTCAGGAGTCACCGACCTGGCTCTAGTGGCCCTCCGCGATGCTGCTTCGTTGGCGCCGATCCCGTACATCGGTCTAGCAGCAGAACTAGCCATCGATATCTGGGATTCTGTTCAGGTAGATATATTTTTGTCAAATTCGAGAGCAGCAGACACTGGTTTTCTCCTATGGTCGAATTAACCCCACTTCCTAGGCGGCTCAAGATAACAAGTCCTCGTTACATACGCTAGGCTCAGACGCTATCTCTTTGGTATATGCCGTCATTGCGACCTGTGACGAGGTCTTAAATCGACACAGACAGAAGAGGTCGAATTCAGATACACCAAAACTCGAGGATGAGGACGTGGTAAAGAAGGACGAGAAAGAATTATCGGCAGAAGTCAACAACGAGGAGTTAAGTCCAGAGCTTCGAAGGAATCTAGAAAGACTCTGTTGGTGAGTAAAGCCAGAGCTTCGTCTTCGCCTCTCCACGTAGGTATGGCGTGTTAGGCTTACTGTCTTACGTCCGCTGTTCTATCTCCGCTCCGATCCTTCTTAATCCAGTTCTTATTTTCTTTTACAGCACCCTGACTGAAATCGACTCTTTCGCCAAACATGTCGCGTCACGAAACGCCTTCTTGAGGTTCTTGACCGCACGTGCAGATACCGGAAAGGTCGAGGATTTTCAAAGTAAAATGAAAATGGCGTTAGACTTATTTACGGCGAGTACCCTTCCGTTTATGTAAAAAAACGTTGCGGGCTTATTTATGTAACTGTAATCCTTCCCACCTACAGTTACAATCGAATATTACCCTTCGACAAGTTACCTCCCGTATCGAAATTCAACAAGCACAATTATTGACGACCTTACAATCTCCTATCTCTCCTACATCTGATCCCTTGGTACTTGGCCTTTCTGCAGAAGTCCCTGCGTCAGCGGGCCATGCTGCCACAGAGAACTCTATCGGAGAGGATCTACCTCATGTGCTTCCAGGGAACGCAGCAAGACCTGGAGCTGCCTCCGTAGCTTTTCCTGCTATATTTTCTTTCGCCGGAGCGACTTTCCAAACGGGAGATGCTGGTATAGTTCATCCCACACCTCCACGAGAGGAAGAAGAACCAAAGGAGGAGGACAAAGACGGAGAGCTCAAAGAAACGACCAATGAACCATCGGTGATCAGCGAGCATAGAGCTCCTCGAGGCAACAGCAGTGGAGGCATTACTTTTACTTCAATTGCTGGCGATCAAACTATTTCCTGGGTGAATGATCAGTCACGGAAATGGAACTATGGGAATGTGTATAGCTCTAGCGATGGCCCTCGTACGGAAACAGGAAGCATGAGTGGTAGGCCTGCAGACGAGGACGGAGCATGGTTAGGAGGACAATCGAGAAGCCCATTTACTGCCCTCCAATCTGAAAGGCTTAGAAGTTATGATATCAACCAGGGACACGGCCTTCCCCACGTTGCTTCCATGTATAATGGTCGCAGGTTAGCACATTTCCCATCTCAGACATACTACGACGAGAACGGTATTCCTACTGCTATCCCTCAAAACAACGGAAGAAGTAGCAGACGTCGGAGGGTCGAATCACTGGGACGCGTCGGAGCGCTACATAGGCCGTAGAAGTGGTAATATATCAGGCATTCATTGAGGATCCTTCGCCCCAATGACTTTTTCAGAATTCAGTCTATTCCATAATCATATAGTTCATACTCCATCTTCATAATTATGTATTGATACAAGTCTCTTGATCACGAACTGCCATCTCTTCCGAATTTTGCCGAGGGCAGCAAGCTTACCATTATACCTTAATGACACGGATGCAGCAAACAGGCTTATGCTGGCGGGAGCGTTAATCGGGAACAAGAAAGTTAAAGTAGTAAAAACAGTCAGAGAGGAGGTACGGTGTCTCAAATGTCAACGACTTAGACACATGGGAGAACGATGCTCAGAGGAAGGAGATAAAGTAACCTGCGATAAGTGTGGGCGATAATCACCTGACTACTGACTGTCTGACCCAGAAACGGCACTGTGTCAATTGTGACAAGAAAACTACAGAAGCACAGATCGAGAATGTCCAGCATTCATCCAGAAATGCGAAGCGCTAAACAGGCGCGTACTAACCAACCTTCCCCAGGGAGGAAGAACGGACATAGCTAGAAGAACCCAGAGCAGGTCCACTACTGGAACATATATTGACAACCTCAACTCAAGGACTGGGTACACAATGTCAAATTCTCTGTGAATCTAATGTCATCAGGGAATGTTCCTAGGTGGGGTACGCAAGGACCTAATAGGTTTGTAGATGATAAATGGAGAATCAGCCGAGGAAACACTGGAAAACCACGGAAGCTTATGTTAGGACATAAATCTATCACTGACCAGATTAACATCATCCAAATAAACCTACACCATTAAAAAACAGCAACAGCAAACTTGATAGTGTTATATCTATGCAATGTAAGTCTTTACAAAGCTTCACGATTTATTCCGCTACTTAGATATATTACTTATATCCTTTTACCACTATGCAATTACTTTGCGAAGGAATTCCGATGCAAAGTAATTACTCGTTATCTCTTATCATCCTTATTGGATTTACACTATCCCCTTTATATCCCTTCATTTGTTCTTTACTTATGAGCTAACCCATTTGGGCATGGCATTGCTTCACAATCCTGACTTACCTTTAGTATAAAGCTACGGTATTGAATAGGTAGTTCCTTAGTTTGAATATCGACCTTGATAGCACTTTGATAGTGATACCAATTAATCATTTATCCATATCATCGTTTTAACATCTCCACTGTCAGTACGTTCCCCGATGGTCATCGCGAATGGAACACGTTTACTTTCTTCTCTTGCAGACACATGAAGTGTCGAGGACTCTACTAATAGTGGAGTCAAGGTCCGACTACCTAGTCTAGGATTGTTTTTCTTGCGAAGTAATTATCTTTGCTATTTCCTGCGATTATCCCGCGACCCTTCCAATGATCCCTTAGTGCACAATCATAACAGATAGTCATAATCAAAGGACACAAAGCCCTCTCCAAAAAACATGATATCATTTGTAGAGAAAAACCATGGACTGACAGGGTGGGGAATGCCTGCAAATGTTCAAGGTGGGACATGGTATATCCATAATCATGAAGGGTGCATTAAGATCCTCACCAATGGACCTGCTGGACATCTACTCAGCACTACTACTGGTGTACTGATGCTAAAAAGATATGCTACAGGATGATGTTACATAATTACACCCTATCAGAGTAAAATTTACTGACCAGAATAGCACAGGAAGCCTACAAGAAGAGATCAGTCCTAGATGTTGTTCCACCCTGTTATATCTATGCAAGCTAAGTCATTACGAAGCTTCGCTAACTATTTTGCTACTTAGATATTACTTATATCCTTTTACTACTATGCAATTACTTCGCGAAGCAATTCCGACGCGAAGCAATTATTCTTTATCTCTTATCATTCTTATTGGATTTACACTATCCCTTTTATATCCCTTCCTTTGTTCTTTACTTACGAGCTAACCCATTTGGGCATGGCATCGCTTTGCGATCCTGACTTACCTTTAGTATAAAGCTATGGTATTGAATAGGTAGTTCCTTAGTTTAAATATCAACCTTGATAGCACTTCGATAGTGATATCAATTAATCATCTATCTGTATCATTGTTTTAACATCCTCGTTGTCAGTACATTCTGCGACGCTCATTGCAAACAGAAAACATTTATCTTTCTTCTCTTGTGGACACGCAAAGTGTCGAGGACTCTACTAATAGTGGAGTCAAGGTCTGACTACATTGTCTAGGATTGTATTACCTCGCAAAGTATTTTACCTCATATTTTCTCGCGATCATCCTGCTATCATTCCCGATGATCCCTTTGTGCATGATCATAACACTCATACAAGTTACAATTCCCTTCCTATCTCAGTCGTATCCACCCAGTTTTCCATGTATCTGTTATATCTATGCAAGCTAAGTCTTTACAAAGCTTCGCGATACATTCCACTACTTAGATATTACTTATATCCTTTTACTACTATGCAATTACTTCGCGAAGCAATTCCGACGCGAAGCAATTATTCTTTATCTCTTATCATTCTTATCAGATTTACACTATCCCTTTTATATCCCTTCCTTTGTTCTTTACTTACGAGCTAACCCATTTGGGCATGGCATCGCTTTGCGATCCTGACTTACCTTTAGTATAAAGCTATGGTATCGAATAGGTAGTTCCTTAGTTTAAATATCAACCTTGATAGCACTTTGATAGTGATACCAATTAATCCTCTCTATCTGTATCATTGTTTTAAACATCCTCGCTGTCAGTACGTTCCATGATAGTCATCGCAAATGGAACACGTTTAACTTTCTTCTCTTGCAGACACGCGAAGTGTCGAGGACTCTACTAATAGTGGAGTCAAGGTCCGACTACATTGTCTAGGATCGTATTACCTCACAAAGTCTTTCACTTCATATTTCCCTGCGATCATCCCGCGATCATTCCCGATGATCCCTTTGTGCACGATCATAACAGTATCCCAACTCAAACCATATACTCTGAACTCAATTCCACATTGCGAACAAACTCCTCCACCTCCAGTGGAAGTCGAAGGCGAAGAGGAATACAACATCACGGAAGTATTAGATTCAAAATTGGATTGTCGATACAAGAAATGTCCACTACGGTATTACATCCGGTGGGCAGGATACGAAAGTACAGACGAAGAGTTTTCCTGGGTTGCCGCAAACAAAATTCATGCAGACGAGCTGGTTCCAGCTTTTCATATTCATTACCCTCACAAACCTGGACCATTATGATTAACGACTACTTATTTTTACTATTTCATTCATTGGAAATACTAATTTTTATTTTACTAGTTCAAAAACTCCTTGCAAAACCTTCGCAAGTCATCACCATTACATTCCGTACTACCTACTACATTACCTACTAAATTCCAAACATTCACACCAAGGAGTTCCGCGATCCATCCTTCATGGAACTAACTTCAAACTCTCACACTTCCTTACTTCCAAAACCATTGCGATTCTTTCCTCGCAGAACAAATCCTAAATCCTCACACCATTAACACTTATTATCAACAAATCCTTACGGATCCAGAAACCACCAAAAAAGGCAAATAAACATAAAATTAAACAAAATAAACCAAAACAATAGACAAAAAACAATAGACAACAAAAACCAATAAACAAAATATTACAAAATGATATAAAATTATTTATAAGTCCAATGATGACTATAACCCTTCGCAGGAATCACGTCGCTCATTGTTTTCCTTTGCAAATCTTTCTTCTTTTTCTCTCTTCCTCGTCTTCTTCATCTTCTTCATCGTCTTCTCCTTCCTCTTCTTCTTCTTCTTTTTCTTCATCTCTGTCTACCTCTTCCTCTTCAGGTCGTGGCTGCACTACACAAACAAGCTCTTCCATTGCGAGTGCGGTGTGACTCACAAACTCAATCAGTGTGTCCATCTGCACTTTGATTGACTCGTTTTGCTCCCCGAGTAAATCAAGTTTTCCACCTAACTCTACCCCCCCAAACCCTCTCTCTGTGATGCACCTCGCGGGACCATCATACAACTCCTTGCCATCCACTCTCGGCTTCTTTCTCCTCAACCTATGAGCGGCATTATCACCTGCCCAGCTACACCGTTGTCGATGTAGGTGGCAGGCCAAGCAGGCTTGAGTCCGGGGCTTCCCAGGTTGCGCAATGCAATTCGTAGTGTTCCCTTGGGTGACACAACAAAGGAGTGGCAGGAGGCATGTCAGCCTCTTCATCATTGTCATTGTCATTGTCGTCATCCCCATCATCTGGGTCAGGAGCCGAACCCACCTATAGGTTGTTAAATCAGCTAAGTCATCACGAAGAAATAAGTTACTTACCTGCGAAGCTACTCGTTTCCTTTTTACAACTCTTAATTCGACGTCCGGGGTATCGCGAACCATGGAAGCCAACTTGAAAACCTTTGTTTTGGATCCAGAAGGTTCTCGCGAGCTTATCGTGGTGCCCGTTCTTCGCGAGGCAGCACGAGCTGCCCGTTCTCAATGTTCTTGCAGTTCCTTGAGGGCTTGAGCCCTACGATGATCCCGGCTTGCTTCTTCTTCTGCCAACCTTTTCAAAGCATTGGCCTTAGCCTTCGCAATACTCTCCTTGATGAGCTTTTCTTCTTCCCATTTCTTTGCGGCCTGTTTCTCCTCCTCAAGTTTCCTCTCATCCTTGGATCGTCTTTCTTCAGCCTTATGCTCAGCCTCATGAGTAGCCTCCTCTTCTAATCTCATCATCTCCTCTTCGAAGGCTGCTTCCTGCGCCTCAACCTCAAGCTGATGAAGGCGGGCTCATTCCACCTGTTCGCGAACAAGGTGTGTTCGTCATTCCTGCACAGTTTCAGTGGCAGTGACAGTGAAAGACATAGTGGAGTGATGAGGACTTAGGAAAAAGAGAGAAAAATCTCGCGTTTTATATGCATTCATCGTTGAGGGCAGGTTCGACTTCAAATTTTTTGTTTACCTTGATCATAACTTGCGTGGCACTTTGAAAATTTACTTTTCTTTTTTACTTTTCCATTCTATCTAATTTTAGATTCATCAATCATTAACAATTGTGTAGGCTTTTGAGGGCGAAAGCCTAAGAGGGGGATACTGTTATATCTATGCAAGCTAAGTCTTTATGAAGCTTTGCGAACCATTCCACTACTTAGATATTACTTATATCCTTTTACCACTACGCAATTACTTCGTGAAGCAATTACTCTTTATCTCTTATCATTCTTATCAGATTTACACTATCCCTTTTATATCCCTTCCTTTGTTCTTTACTTACGAGCTAACCCATTCGGGGATGGCATCGCTTCGCAATCCTGACTTACCTTCA
Organism: Lentinula aciculospora; assembly: GCA_028011355.1. Classification (NCBI taxonomy): domain Eukaryota; kingdom Fungi; phylum Basidiomycota; class Agaricomycetes; order Agaricales; family Omphalotaceae; genus Lentinula; species Lentinula aciculospora. The sequence continues at coordinate 555,905 of JAOTPV010000035.1, read as the reverse complement.
GATAAAGCTATGGTATCGAATAGGTAGTTCCTCAGTTTAAATATCAACCTTGATAGCACTTCGATAGTGATACCAATTAATCACCTAGCTATATCATTGTTTTAAACATCCTTGCTGTCAGTACATTCTGCGACGTTCATCGCGAATGGAACACGTTTACCTTTCTTCTCTTGCAGACACGTGAAGTGTCGAGGACTCTACTAATAGTGGAGTCAAGGTATGACTACCTTGTATAGGATCGTTTTACCTTGCAAAGTATTGTCCTTTGTATTTTCCTGCGATCATTCCCAACAATCCCTTTGTGCATGATCATAACAAGAACTATCTACCAGACACTAAGGCTTATATACCAGTATTCCTGATTGTTAAAACAAGAACAATAAGTGTCTGGGATAAAACAATAAGTATTGTAAAAAGTTCTCGATAATAGAATTGAAAGATAATAGCATGAGAAATAAAAGTGATTGCATCCAGTAATTCAGATGCATCGTACAGTTTGGTCCCAAACCAGTACGACATGGAAAAGAGTGAAGTGGAAATATTGGTATCATATGCTCCATACAAAGGTCCAGAGGCATACCCATAACAGATGATGATTAATTGGTATCACTATTGGAGTGCTATCAAGGTTGATATTTAAACTAAGGAACTACCTATTCAATACCATAGCTTTATACTATAGGTAAGTCAGGATTGTGAAGCAATACTAGGCCTGAATGGGTTAGCTTGTAAGTAAAGAACAAAGGAAAGGATATAAAAGGGATAGTACTCATCCAATAATGATGAGGAGAGATAATGAAGGAATGCTTCATGTTGGAAATCCTTTGCAAAGTGAATACATAGTGGTAGAGGGATGTAAGTAATTTTAATAAGGTGCAGAAAGGATTGCAAAGCTTCATAAAGACTTGGCTTCACACAGATATGACACTTACCTATCATCAAGATACCAGTTACAATAGTGAAAATAGTGACAAACATTCTGCATGGAGACACTGTTGAACAGCAATTAGTCACATGGTTGATGTGAGATGCTCACTGGGTGTATTGAGGTCTTGAGGGAACTCAGATAGAGAAGTGAGAATACTAGAATACTCTTGAATAAGAGGCTTAATGTTACAGAGGAACATCTACAGTACTTACACTAACAAGAGTTACACCCTATAACAATAGAAGAGTAATAGCCAGTTATGTATATAGCATGGAATGATTTGAGAATGATCATAGTGTGTACATAAATGAATAGCATAGTAAGCATGCAGACCCATAGACACACTGCTTTAGTTCAAGGTGTTACAACCATGCACTTTGATCTCATGGGATTGATTGATCTATTGATCCAATCTACCATGTGGACTGACAACAAGGTTCTATCATTGATGTATCATATCAATGACATTGACCATGGAATATCTTCAGTATTGATCATATGATTTACATATGCTGTTCCTGGTTGATTGTTCTTTCTTATTCATTCACTTACTAATCTTCTCTATTACAATTATATTATTGAACTGAGCTTACTCCAATATTACAATAGTTATTGTTATATCTAGTATTACCCGAGGTAGATACTTCTGTAGCGAGGGTATTGTCAATAACAGGACCAAGGTCCCCTTCATCATTGAAGACTTTGATCTGATACTTATAGTATCTTCACTGTTAAGAAAACATTCTTTTCTTTTCTTTTTTAAAAAATATTTACTTACTTAAGCACTAAAGTGCTTGCCCAAGGTGTGATCCTCTTGTGCCTGTCAGTCCATTGACAAGGTGTCATCATTATTGTCCTGCCTTCACATTTCCTTTATATTGCCTTATTGTTTACTCATTGTATACTGACAGCTTTACTTATGGATACAAGTGACTCATATTTTATATCCTTGTGGTTACAGTGTGAGATACTTCCCATGGCTTCATTTCTCATATGTATATAAGATAGAGTATTTTGTAGTTATATTCCTTAGCTCTATTCTCATATATTCTCCTTGGTAGTTAGACTTGTATTGGATTGTCATTTTATTCTCATTATCTTTTTTCCCTCTTGCTCATCATCTATCATGTGATGCCTGGTTATCTTTTGAGAGAACTAGTGAGTCACTGACATTCACTGGATCAGTATTGGAGCTCATCAATCTGCATATTCCTAACACAAGTAGTGAATAGCATAACGAGAGCATATAGTGGAAATGAAATACAGCAGTAAGGCTGTATGTTGCATGAGTAAGAACAATAGATATATTGTTAAAGAGCTATGAAATGTGCAATAGCTGCATGTCGATCATACCTTTACTTGTCAGTGCATCACTCATAGAATAAGTGCACATGACATTATGATAAGATAGACTTAAGCACTAATCTAATTTCAACAGACACACATTGCTTAAGTCTGTGAGAATCAGCAGCAGAAACAGACAAAGAGGTAGAAGAAACCTACTGCTTTGTGTGGAAGCTATCAACAGTTCAGTTATGAAGAAAACCTTTGTATTCAAGGGTTTGGCATTGATATTATCTTTGTCACTATCGCATACTGAGTCTGTCTTGAATCTGAACAAGGCAACATAATCTGGGACCTGGTCTCAATGGCTTCTCAATGAATTTCAAATCTCGAACTGGTTATTCACTATACTTTTGTGCTTCCCAAGAGATTGCAGCCCTGTTCTTTTCTTTCTCCCAGCTCATATCTGGATGTAGAGAGCACTTAACAGTCGCAATGGTTTCAATGATTTGCCCTTAAAAGTGAAATACCATGGGAGAAAATGCAGTCCTAACATGAATTACATTCTTTTCATGGGTTTCTTCCCGAAAAAAAAGGAAAAAATTCACAAAATTTTATCACTACTTCCAGAGGTTGTTAGGAAAGTGCCCGCCCATGCACACTGTAATATTATGGAAAGACACATATGACAAATCAACATACATACATCTTACCCTTCCGTCCTTTCCCATGTCACCATTCCATTGCTGGCTCTTAGCGCCAATCTCAACTTACCTTGTTTACTTATAGTGTAAATACTGATTATCCTTAGGCCCACCCAGGAAAAAGCGATCATCAAAAACAGCCTTGGGAAGGGCTGGACCACACGGGGTCTATACTTGTCTGTGAAGCTTTCAGTGCTTTAGGAGGGACAGTCAGGCATAGGGCCTGCAGTAGATAGTCCCATGCACATCATAAAGACTGCCCTTCCTTGCTCAATAGAACGAACAAAAGAAAATGTACCGATACATATATATCAGCGAGTTCACCTTACCAGCTACCTTTTTGCTCGCCGTTACAGCTTGCGAGTTTATTATTCTCCACACCTCTCGTACTTTGTCTTGAGCCTTGCTATAGTGCAATCTGCATCATTTTCCGCCCTTCCGATTTTTCCACAGCTGTTTATTTGTGTTATTATTCATATTAAAATAGGCCAGGGCACATGAAACCTTTGTAGACGCCCATATCTGTGGGCTGAGCAATATAAATTCTATAAACACACATTACACAGCTACAAAGAAATCGAAGGGGGGGAGAGAGAATTATACAAAACCCCAAGTTCCATCAGCAGGGAAATTCGTACAATATTAAATCAATGACCGGAGCAAAATGATCCACATCCAGAAATTGTATTACTACATACAGCATACTACTGTAAACCGATAAAACCCTAAAAGAATATACAGACGTGAAGTGGGTTCATGAGAACAAATACATGAGTATGCCATGAACATGGCAGATACGATATATAACACTATACACAAATCGTTTTCTGTTCTTTTGTCCGATGAGTATCGATATATATTGTGTAGATGGAGAATTTGATAGCGATAGCGAGTGGAAATAGCAGGGGGAGTTATGTGCAGCAATAACAATGAGTTCGATGCAAACGTTCTTCGTTCGGAGTTTGTATCTAAGAAGAGTAAATGACTGTCGTGCTTTTGTTCTAAGTTAGACTGTTTCCGTGACGATCCGAGCCAGGCCAGGATCTTTTCAAAGAGGATGACCCACTAGAAGGTATAATGTACCGTGTAGTTGACGCAAAAGGCATTGGTGTGGGGATAGTTGTCGCCGGCGGCGGAGGAGGCCAAGCCTGAGGCTGTCCATGTTGTCGATGAAATTGTTGAGGGTATTGGGTATATTGACCAGATGAAGGGTACATCAAGTGCGGAGCATTAAAAGACGCCGATTCAATCTCGTGATGTGCATGTCGATCGTACGCAGTACTGGGCGAGATCGTCGCATTGGCAGCAGAGTTTACGTGTACAAGGTCTTGCGTTGCAACTGCCGAGGGCATTGGCTCCAGCGGCTGAGGGGACTGGCACAAAATCGGGGCTGAAGAAGCGGAACGAGGATACGGCTGGGCCTCGATCCTGTCACCCTCAAGAGATATAATTTCCTCTCTCAGCCGTTCATTCTTATACCGCATCTGCTGCAACTCGTACTGCCAACTCGATTCCCTACTAATTTCGAGCACTTTAAACACATTTTCCCTTAGTGGGTGCATCATTGCAGTTTCCGTTGACAACCTGGCTCCAGAAGGGAAACTGGTCTGGTCATACAACTTGATTTGATAAATGATAGGTGCAGGGGAGATTGTTTGAGAGGAATGCAAAATGGAAGCGTCAATAGCTGATGGGTAGAATATCATTTCGACCTCGACTGTAGATCCATCCTGGCGTTTCATCCTGCAGTAGATCTTGCGGGGCAATGATCCTGGGGCATTCATCGAGCCCATCGCACACCCCATATTGGCTAGCTCTTCACCAACCTTTTTCCGGACATCCTCATCAACTAGGTATCTCCATATCTGTTTACCTATAAGCTCCGTTTCATCCCAACCAAGTACGTCTTTGACGCCTTTGCCAACCATAAGCAGCGATCCGGTCCGAGTCACAGTTCCCCAGAACTCTGGATATAAATCTATCGTCGCCAGCCTGGTTTTTCCGTCCTCTCCGCGTGCCGACTTGACTACTGATTGTGGATGAGAAATACCGCCCGCAGAGGCGATTGCAGACCACGGTAACATCGACATCTCTTTCGCCCTCCCACTTAACATGATTGCTTTTCTTCCCTTTCCAGGCTCGACGTGTAACCGGCCACGACACTCGACCCATACGTATTGGCCACTCTTCGTGCGCGCACGGAAGAGCAGGTTCACCGCACGAGGTTTGACAGGATACAGTTGTCGCGAAGAGTTCAATGCATCTTCACCTGACTGTGAGGTGCTGCTACTAGATGCTGTGGTGCCTGTGGCAGAAGACTCTTTAAGCTCACGTGTGAGCGGTTGAACATCCGCCGGGTGGCAGATGTCAGATAGAGCTTTACCCACAAGCTCTTCCGGTTCGTAGCCCAAGACCCTACGCACTGAAGGTCCCACGTAGAGGAAGGTGCCTTTCAATGACACAACGTGGATGAAATCAGGCGCATATTCGAGTAAAAGCATGGAAAGAGAATGGTTTCCTGGAGGTCCTACTGTGATGAGATCGGTGTGGTCACTATAAGGAGTTGTCATGGACGAAGGGACCGTCGAAGACGGAGAAAGACAGTCGGCGTTGCCACCAATAGAAATGGGGTAGTTCGACATGAAAACCGGGTCCTCTACCATAGCCTTGAATTCCGAAGTCATCACTGGAGCTGGTATACTATTCATCTTTCGGTCCCTGGACATCAATGGATGCAAACCCAAACTGCCTCCGTTCAGAGAGGATATCGATGGTGGAATGATGGTGACAGGATCATTCGCTGCATAATTTGCAATGTAGCTTCCGTCCTTTAACTTGTCCAAAATCGCATTTGGTTGTTCGGTCAAGTCTACCTGGAAGCCGACATGGTAAATGACCTGATCGTCTTCGTGTGGTGCGCTGATGTCGCCACCTTTGATAGGAATGATAGTGACAAGGTTGATAAATGCGTCTCCACTTTTCTTATAGTTGATGATACTCGTCTGGCATTCCTTATCCGCCACCGAATGTTTTCTGAGGCACGCCGCGGCTTCGTTGGATGTGAACCGCCGATATTCGCCCTTACTTTGAACGCCATTCGGGCTTTGAAGGAAGCGACAGTTTTTCCCGATGATTTCGTGTTCCTCGTATCCGGTCAATCGGCAAAACGAAGGCGAGCAGTAAATGATGGGGTTATCGTAGCGTCGGACGTCGACGACGACGAAGCTGGATGAGAAGTCTACCGGTCCTAATGCGACTTTGGGATCTGGACGAGCAGCAACCCGGGCTAGGATTGACAGAAGGTCGAAGCCTGACCTCGAATAGAAAGGAAGACCGAGAGGAGAAGGAGCGTTAAGACCTGAAGAGCCTATAGCGGCTCCCGCTCCGATAGCGTTGAGTTGATGGGGAGTTATGCGATTCTGAGGATTGATGAGACCAGAATTAATATGCAGACTAAGCGCCGTCGGCGACTGGGCGTTCGGCTTGGATTCATTGGACTGACTGCCTAAGTCAAAGTCGAAGGGAGATGAAGATGAATGAGAGGACGTCGAAGTCGCGGGCGACGAAGAAGAAGCCTGCTGTGGATGCTGCTGGTGATCAATAGGATATGCAAAAGTCTTTGCAGAGGAGTCTATGGAACTGAACGCAAAGGAGAAATTAGCATTATCTATGAGATTACTATCAAGCAATACGCACGAAAAATTTGTAGTAATTCCATTGTTCACAAACCAAGGAGCAGCAGCTTCAGAATTTCCTGAAAACAACCCAATTGGCAGTACTTCAGCTCCACCTCCTGGTGCTAATATCGGAGCCCCAGTTTGCATGAACTGTGGAATTTGAAGCCTGACGGAATGACTAAATCCAGGCTGAGCTTGGCCGGTTAGAGCGTCCATCGTCGATGTGGACAACGACGAATCCTGCGGTCCGTTACTGTTAAAGTCGTAAGGATATGTACCAGGGGTGTCTTGCAGGTATCTTTCGAAAGGCATGGCTTTAACAACTGCTGATAGGGAAAGCTGTTGTACAGCGAAGACAGCCACCAGATAGGAACGAAACCGACCACCAGTGGACCACAAATGCTTTAGCAATGGAGGTCTTTGAGAAAATGCACCAGCACCATGTGGTCAGACAACGGCGAACAGAGAGTGGAGCCGAAGTATATCAATCTTGAATTACTAACTCGAAATAAGTGACAGCAAATGCCGAAAATAATGTTACAAGAACGGCCACAACGAGAGTTCTACACAAAGTTGAACCCCAAAAAGACTATACTGCCACAGGTACTGAATAATACCATTATCCAATCATTCTATGCCCCCTTTCCCCCGGACACACCCATGGATAAGAGTGGCCCAGTGAATATAAGGGCAAATGGTCAGTGAAATGTTCAAGTCAACAAAGAAACCGAAAACACCGGCTTCGAACATGTAAATCCACTAAGATTTATATATAGCGCTAAAGTAGGGCGACAACATTAAGCACGAAGAGAGTTACGCAGATTCTGTTCCAAAGGTCCCTTGGCCTTGATAAATTGAACATAAGCTCCATCCCTAACAATATGCATTAATCAGAACTAATCCTGATATAAAAACAAAACTCAGGTACGCACTGTAAAACCTTCTTGTCAGCCTTGAGCTGAAGATAATCCTCCTTGTTAACTTTAGTAAAGCCCCACTTCTTCGAAACGATGATCTTTTGGCGTCCAGGGAATTTGTAACGTGCGCGGCGGAGGGCTTCCATAATGACGGGAGCATTCTGTTCCTTGCATCGAATTGAAAGAATAACTTGGCCAATATCGACACGAGCAACGGTGCCATAAGGTTTGCCCCAAGCTCCACGCATACCCGTCTGCAGTCTGCCGCAAAATCGATGAGATATTTTCATTCTGTCTCTTGACAAACTCCAGATAAATGTTGCTTACCTATCAGCACCTGCACATGACAACATCTTGTTGATACGAATGACGTGGAATGGGTGTACACGGACTCTCAGATGGAAAGAATCCTTTCCAGAAGTCTTGGTCACGTATTTGTTTGCACAAATGCGAGCAGCTTCCAGAGCTTCACTGGACAGTTGTTCATATTCATCTGATACGAGATGGCAGCAGAATGGGAATTCGTCCACGTTTGCACGTTTGCGACCAAGATCGAAAATCCTGATCTGGAAAGGAAAATTCAGGTTGTGGATTTGAGGCTGTGACAGATTTGGATATCTACTTTGGGATCAGGGACACCACGGTTATGCCGCGATTTGGGGTAGGGCTTGTTCTTGCAATAACGGTAGCAGCGAGCAGGACGACGACCCATGTTTTCTACTATTCAAAGATATCAGCTTTAAGGTCTTTTAGAATTAATCGCCCATAGATCCTGCAGGTCCCAATCATTCCAAAGGCCAACCAACAATGCACCAGCTTCAAGCCTCCACTTCTTCTTTCGGAACGCCATCTTAATCCAAAGCTTGCGATCCATCCCTTCCCTCAGCCAAAATCCACTCAGATGCCTTCTAAACTTCATAATATGCCAATGGGACCCACCCAGGGCGATTCAACGACGAAAAAAGGCCAGCATTACTCACATAGTTACGGTTTGGTGGGGATTGAGAACAACGACCGAGCCTTTATAAAGCACTTTTCTTTAGAATGATTCGTCAGCCGAAAAAGAATGAGTAAGCGCGCTAACAGGTGGTGAGTAAGCAAGCCGAGGATTGCCGAAGGTTGAATATTGAAACTCCGAGTCTCCGACATCAGGCCCTCCCCGAGTCGGATCCGACTGAACTGAACTCATATCCACTCATATCGAAGGCAGCTTTACTCATTTCTTGCTTACTTATATCCGGATTCAAATTTTACGAGCCGCAACCGTGTTCCATGACAGAAGTTACTCAGCAGCCGAAAAATTTTCCAGCAGGAAAGGCCGGAAACCAAAAACGCGGAGGTGGTAGTGGCAAACTACGAGGATTACCCAAAGATAGTCCTGCCATTCGATTGTCCAAGACGCTCTCTTGGCTGCTACGCCATGGAGCGCAAAGCGAAGGATTGGCGATGAGAGCAGATGGATATGTCAAAGTGGCTGATCTCGTGCGTATACTTGCATCTTTGTATCAGTCCAAGTCTATCGTTATCATTATCGTTCTGTCGTCGCTCTTGACATTTGTTATCATCGTCTCGTCACTTTCCATCCAAACTATCTGCGCAAATGATCCGCGATCTAATGTTAAGCTAGTTAGAAAACTCAAAGATGAAATCACAGTCACTAGACTTCACAGGGTTGCAACAAATCGTCGATGCTGACTCGAAGCAGAGGTATAGCTTAGTATGTGAAATTGGTGAACGGTGGATCAAAGCTAGCCAAGGACATTCGATCAAGGTTAGCGTGCAGTATACCCATTGATCACCTCATTATTCTCGTCATTTCACTACATACCCATCTTCCCACCAGCGCCGATTTCTAGTGCTCCCTTCATCCTTGCGTCCTCCTTGCTTCTTACACGCCACATCATGTCCTACAGCTTCAATCACGATCTCTGCCGAACCGTCACTAAACACTGACGCCTTCATTCTCCCTGTAGGCCGTTCAATTAGATCTCAAACCTATTCTTACAATCGAGGATATTCCTTCATGCACAGCTGTACACGGAACCACGAAGACGGCATGGCAGTCAATATGTGAGTTACATGAAGTACTGTGTGTCTTCTTCCTGTATTACTTGCATCTGGCCTACCAATGTGCGAGGTTATATGAATCATTTCGAGTTCTCGTATCTGGTGTGCTTCCATTTGCGATGTCTCATCCCTTCTCTTCGTCTCACCTCGCCTTACTTTATACAATAATATCTAATATCTGATCATATCTCACAAACTCATCCATCTAATCTCCGTCAGCTTCCCAAGGATTATCTAAAATGACCCGCAATCATATACATCTTGCCCAAGGTGTCTCTGGGGAGAATGTCATCAGTGGTGAGTGGTTGCTATCTAATCCAACGTTTTGTCCATTACTGCACACCACTATTTGTCAAATCAGCCGCGATTCTTTTTCGGGTAAATACGTGGGTCGTTTGAGCAAGCGCGAGGAGCCTAAACAATTCTCCGTCATCCTTGGTCGCTCCTATCGAAACTCTTAACAGTCCATCTGTATACGTATCGTATACATCTGCGTTCTCTTCCTTTCTCTTACTTTCCCGTCACCACGCCGCTTCTCATATGAACTCTCCAGTGCGGCTTGGAAGCCTTTTCACTTCTTTTCATTCCGTCTCTTTTGAGTTTTCGTTCTTCGGCTAGCTCCAACCTCCCCGTATCTGCCTATCTTTTTCCGCCTACCTTCCGCCTACCTTTCCTCCATACATTCGCATTTGCCGCAATGCGAAAACTGTTGCTTTCCTTTTTTTCTTGCTCTCATATCCTTGAACGGTCGTCTTTCTAACCACTCGACAATAGGAATGCGCAAATCGTGCGATATCTTCATCTTCATTGACATACCCAAAGCTATCGCTGCCGGAATCAAATTCTTTCTATCAGATAACGGTGTAGTACTTTCAGAAGGTAATGAAAAAGGATTCCTTGAACCTAGGTTTTTCTTGTCCGTGCAGAATGCAAGGCGGGAGGCTCTAGCAGGGTGGGAGGGTGAAATCTCTTCAAATGCCAAGACTGCGGGTACTGTAAACTTTTTAAACACCTCAAGTAACAGTACCGTGCCTGCTGTATCATCATTTACAACGCCGACATTAGAGCCTAGAGAAGGTCGAGAACAGATTCAGAGTTGATTGTGTCCGTCAGGATCACAAAATTACACTAGACTCTGTGTATCAATTCTTAATTTCGTGGTCATATTGGTTGACTACTTTTATGTTGGGGTGTTCATAATAATATATGCTTCGATTTTTGGGCTCTTCAACTTGTGATTGTCTCAAACGGAAGTTTTACTGTGCTGGTTACTGTACTGGTTGGACTCGGGCGACACAAAGCAACTGGTAATCGGCCGGCTTTTTGACTTCCATAATATGCAAATCCTCGTTTTCATAGGCATCTAGCACTCCCTCTCCATAGTGGATTACATCAATGTATTAGATTTTGCTACCGAGAACGAGAAAATTGAAATAATACTACGTTAAATCCCAAAGGTAAGTCCCTTCATGTCCCTTCAACTCAATTTTCCCATATAGTAACTCTTTACCAGTCCTGACGAAATCTTCCGCATTGCTGTCGAAATTTTGTATGGCAACCCTCGAGAATAGCTATGCCTTCAACCAAGTTCATTCTCACCATCATCATCAAAGCCGTCGCCGTTGATGCTCAACTTTTTAAAAATTTGGACCCGCTCACGCAATTCAAGATATCGTATGGTTTCCCAGGAAAGAACGCTCGATAAATGCCTTGCGAGTTGACCCTTTTCTTTATTAAATTCTTCCACGTTCATGAGTTGCTATGCTTATATTGTCTTTTCAGATTTCATGCGCCTTCATTCCTCTTCAATCTGTTCTGCGCATATAAAAGGCTCGTATAGCACGTAAGCGCAAGATTTTAACCTTGCAGTTGAAACCTAGTTGAAGGGATGCTGGTTAGTGACGCCCGGGAGAAGCAGTCACTCCGCCTGTGAGTCTTGATACCTTCAGACAATACACTGAACCTGCTACAGATCTTCCGAGGCTTTTCAAACTTGAACGTTATTCATGCCTCTATCTTTGGGCGGTGTTTGATATGGACATCAATAGTCAGTCCTAACAACACCGATCGTGTCCCTCACGCGCCAATTTTCGAGCTGGATCATACACTGATGATGTTCGTTCCTCGGTCAGTTGATTGAACCTCAGGAAAGGTCTAGATACAAATTACCATTCCATTGATTTCCTAATAGTTACTGATGCAATGGGATGTCGCTCTGTTCCTCTGTCTGATACCCGTCCTCCGTTGCTCCCTACTCATTCTCGCCTTCCGTGTGCCTTTCTCTCTAAATCCACTGCGGTGTTATTCGTTGTTATCCCCTTTCTCGTACTACTCTTTTTGCATACCACCCAAAAGTTGAGGCCGTATATTCTCGTCGAGCCCTCTACACTCCAAGCCCTATATGTACAATCTTTGACTGTTGTGGATATCTCCGTATGCCAACTCCGACTATATTTCTGTTGCTGCGCAATTTTGGGAATCCAGATACTTCTCCCGAATATCCCACTTATGCCATCCTCATGGCCCAGCTTACTTACAATTAATACGGTTGCAGTTATCCCTATTATCGTTGGGATCAACTTTTTTCACGTCAATATCTACATCATTCGTCGGGTTTCCTATGTGACCAGGCGGCTACATTTTTCTTGACCAAGTAAGATGCATATCGATACGAAGGTCCCTTTCCGGATCGTTGACTTCTCTTCTCCAGCCTCTCAGAATTTCAGGTGTGATGCCACCAGCGGGACCAACTTTATCCATGATTCCAACATACACGCCATCTATTGAATATTTCAAGATTTCTCCGAGGTCTTGTAGGGCTGGATCTGAGCGAACATGGTGTTGTACCATTTTTCAATCTGGTTGATAAATTAATGACAAACCTTCTGTGCTCTTTGGGTTCATGTAACAGGGGACGACGGCCTCGTTAACTTCGCTGAATTGTTTGGCCGTTTGGAGCATATTCTTCAAACTTGCTCCGACTCCGGGGTCAACACCCTGCTTGTGCATGTATTCATAGTATCCGCGGTATAAGGCCTGCACGCCAGGCCCGACGGGCCTCTTCGCATCCAAAAGAGTGTGATTCACATCTTCGAGCAAGAGCCATCCTCCAGGACGGAGTAGCGACGCAAGACTGTGAATGTAATTCTTTGGGTTTGGCAGCTGTTTGGATGGTATCCAATGTCAAGTCAGGTAATTACTGACAATTGGACACTTGCATGTATCATCACAAAGCGCATATGGACAACGTCAAATTGACCTGGGCGGAATGCAAATGGATCCAGAAAATTCATTTGCTTGAATGTCAAATTTGATGGGATTTTCAATCTGAGAAGCAAGCTCAGAAAGCAAATCACAGATAATCACAGCACGTCTCTTACGTTTCGGGTAGCGGAGACATATCTGTAGCGACGACCTCGGCAGAAGGATATGTTTCTGCGGCCTCAACGGACCTGTAAAGATTAGTGAGTCCGCATGATTATGTTATAAATCGAAATAGATCTCGCCATGCTCCTGTACCAGATCTATACGCAGAAGGCAGGGTCAAGGAGATGTATATTTTGCGAAATCTGGATGTCAATCAACACACCCAAGTTCCAAAATCCGAGATGGGTTCTCCAAAGGCGCATACGTGAGTCGTTTCAGATATCTTGCAATTCCGTAGTGCATGTCATCAAGTCGGCGTCTAGACGGATGTGTTTAATTCGATAACTTGGACTGGCGAAGGAAGTCCGGTGTAATGCGTACCTCTCAACTCCACGAGAAGAAGTCTGAAAATTGTTTAGCAATAATTAAATGAATGGTCCAAAGGTATGCACCGGTAACGGGTACGGCGCCTCGTCAATAGGTTCCGGAGGTTGCAATGGCTTTTTCCTGAGAGCAAGAGTTGATTGAGAGCTCAATAGTCTTCTACCTATTGTCTTGAACATGATAGGTGCGTGAGTAGAAGAAAATAGTCTCTGCGGAGAGTTTCAGCCATCGTTAAATAATTTTCCAGTTCTAAGATTGATGTTGTGCTTTCCGGAACTGGCGTAACAATTAACACAAAACTATTAGTATTTGCTAATACCTTCCTATTCCTTTTGACTCCGTGCTGACTCGCCGCTCAGCGTTTAATTTTAGGACTCGGATATCAAGATTGACTCGATATGATTTGGTCATTGATTGGCTTAGACAATGAAAATTTCCTGTGCATATGTTCTTCCATTTTTGTTCAGATTGTCACCGCCAGCTACATCGTATCATCAGAGCCTCCCGAACTGTACTACGATCACTCGGAATCAATCCAATCAAGTTCGAACTATCATAAGTACAAGAAATCCAACCTCCTTTTGTTTATTGAAGTCCGCACTACATGTTGATATAATATTCCTTCTCGGAAATCGGACTAACGTTCTGATAGGATTGTGAGTCAAGGATCCGGCAGAGCGTGTACACTGTACATAATTTATCAAACGCATAAACAACGCCTGAGAAAGGACAGCTGACTCGGATGCTTTGATTTGTGGGTGCGACGACTCATATATACAGATACACAGCGTTACTTGAGGAATCATAACGCTCTGTGCCATGTCTATCGATATCTCTCCTGGCCAGTTTGTAACATCCTCGGACGGGACTAAAATCTGGGCTGATGCCTGTGGGAACTCGTCCAAGCCGGCAGTGGTGTTCATTCACGGATTCGCTTGCACCGCAGATGCTTTTGACAAGCAATATGCCAACCCCACGATGCTTGAAAACTTGTACATTGTACGGAAAAGTGCACAATTTCATCCTAGCTCGAACCAATCAAGTGTTTGCAGATCCGCTATGATGTCCGTGGATGTGGACGAAGCGAAGGGCCCTTGAGCGGAGAGGCGTACTCGTCAGAGCTTCAGGCCGATGACTTCAAAGCTGTTATCGATGCATACAAGGTCACCAAACCTTTTGTTGCAACATGGTATGTGTGTTATTCGAAGATAAACCGGCTCTCCCATGAATAAACGTTCCACTCTAGGTCCCTTGGTGGTACGTACACACCCAAATGCACCCAGTTGATTCCAATGTCTTTTTTCAAGGAATTGTTCCTCCCGATGTTATTTCTAAGTACGGACCCGACTCCCTCTCTGGACATATAATGATGGGGTCGTTCCCTCATCGCAACATGCACTCCGAAGTGGTTCATCCTGTCATTCTTGGCCTTATTCCAGGGCTCATGACAGAAGACATTGCTTTGTTTGCGAAAACTCTCCCGGAGTTTGTTCTATCGTGTGTATCTCCAGACTACAAACTTCCATATGATGTCTATGCTAAATGGATAGGAGGCGCGGCTCCGAGGGTGAGCAGATGCCTTACTTGTGCTTGGTTCTAATCGTGAAAAAATATTTTAGGCACCTATAGTGCGGCAGTCCATGCTTGGCCGTGGTCAGGACTCGACTGCTGTCACGGTAGCCGCCAGTCATTTCCCTTACATGGCAATTCAGGGCGAGGACGACCAGCATCTCATTCCCCAAAAATTGGAGAAGTGGATGAAGGACAATCTTCCTCGATCTGAATTTCATCTTCTTCCTGGGGTTGGTCATTCCCCCTTCTATGAAGCACCGGATGTTACGAACAAGCACATTCTTGAATTTGTGAAGAAATACTCTGCTTGAATAGGGGTCCGTATCGTCGCTCTGGTGCTTGTGTGTACTTATTCATCATATAAAACGAGCTGAGATCTATCCAAACAAGCTATTACACTATGTATACCAATTGAGGGATTAAGGCGTAGTGAGGAAGTAACGAGGAGGTCAGACATTCAGTATGAAAATTTCATCTCTTGAATTGGAAAATGCCCTCCTTACCTTTGATTTTATACATCTTCGTTCAACCACATGCTTCGGGATTCATGGGATAAGAGGCTAGCAACATATCACATCAAGCGATTAATTCCAGGAGACAAGGAAGAGCTGAGAAAGTGTGTGTGCTACCGAGAGTCCGTGTGAATAGTAGCCCAACTCGTTCATATTGCACTAGATCTACGTTTCGTAGATTCTGTTCTGTACTATGTCCTTACAATGTCGCCGTATTGTATGGATCATGACAGCGGTATCCCCATTCGAGATATCCGGGATTAGAGGCAAATTTTCAGAGCTTACATATAATCTACCGTACTCTCTGGCCTGCCACATTCCCAAGTCACCTTGTCATCAGTTTTCATTATCGACTACGCACCGCACTCTGGTAGTGGGATCAGAATGGTTATTACTATCACCGCGAAAGATGTTCATGGTGCGTAAATCTACTGGCTACTTCGTACTCCCCTCTGCAGCTGGTATATTTATTCGATGCAGATATTGATATTGCGGGGTTGACAATAGCAATCGTTGTGACCTTCACTCGTCTCGGCATTCGGATTAGAAATAGAAAATTGGGATGGGACGACTTCTGGGCCGCCTTTAGCATCATCGGGGCAATCCTACTGATGACTGGAGTTTTGATTATTCTCGATCCAAAGCGTACGGATTTGCATTGAGCGACGTCTTTTACACCCACTCAATTTTTTCTTGTTCCCTGTAGCATCGATGACCCAACTCACACTCGTCGCAGGATATTACATGTAGGCGGTTTGATTTATCCGATCTCCTCGATTACCCACTCAATATTACGGTTATAGAACGTCGGAGGGATTCTATACAATCGTGTGGACTTCACGGCTTTCCATATTGTGTACTATTATCCGCATAGCACCTCCTGGTGCGATGCGGAGAATACTCTACGGTGTTGGAGTTCTATTCTGTGTAATGTGGACATTCCTCGCGATGCAAGAAATTGTTATTTGCGAGAGGGAGCCAGGCTGGAAAGAGGCGGTACCAACCCAATGCCACTTGGGCAAATCAGTTGCTATTAGCCAGTTGACAAGTGAGGAATACACCCTTCCAATTCCCCCTAGCTCATGATTGTGGTTGCTCTTAGCTGATATTATTGCCGACCTTTGCCTACTTATTGCTCCTTTACGACTGTTCTGGAACTCGATGCTGCCGACCGGACATCGACTGCGACTGAACATAGTATTTTCTACTTGTCTTCTAACAACGATTGTGAGGTTCCATATATTTCCTGTCCAATGAGTATCTCATGCCCGAGCAGGTGTCTCTCGTTCACGCTTACTGGATATTCGCCAATCTCGGTTTGAATGAGATCTTCACTGGAATATTTGAGGTTTGTGCTCTTGGTCAAGGCGAATGCTTCCCAAGTTGACCAATATTTCAGACGACAATCAGCATGATAGTGGCTAGCCTTAATGTCATTGTTGGACTCCTGTACCGGGCTATGACCAAGGAGAGCTCCTTACCATCTGAGCGTAGTGGCACGGGTGCTCAAGGAATCGAACTTCATGGACGTTCTACAACTGGACCAATATCAGTAGACATTACTACCACAACATATACCGATGCTGAAGCCGGAGCCTTCAAAGTACCAAAAGGGCCTCGAGGGATATATGATGACGGATTATACGAGACAGGCGACAAAAGGTCGGAGGTTGCCCAGTTCAGAGGCTACTAAATTGAGAATCTTTCATATGACATGACAGTAACTACCTATCCCTAATTTAAACCTGATGTTTTCATATCAAGATGCTCATACCCAACTTTTTACAACCAAATCTATATCACAGTATATAAAGACAGGAGAACAGGCAGAAGGTTAAAAGATTGAGAGCTGTTTCCGAGGACATTCAAGGTCACGAGCATGAAATGTTTTTTTGTCTCTCATTCTTCTTGATCATCAGGCCGGTCATCAGGCAAGGAGATTATCTATTGTATCCCGCATAAGAGACGATACACACTCCTGTATGCCATCGCAGCTCCAGTATCAAAAACAATGCCTATACTAAAATTATTAGAGCTGACGAGAACGAGTACTAGTAAGTACGAGGTATGTAGCTCAGGCAATCACACGAAAGGTGGGAACGACTGTATTCGGTACATTACCTGACGAGAACAAGTACTAGTAAGTACGAGGTATGTAGCTGTACCGAAGGTCGTAAGTAACAACGTATAGTAGTTAAATAGTAATGAAGCTCACCTCAGGCGATCACACGAAAGGTGGGAACGACTGAGGTGCATCGAGTCTTGATACGACAATAAATATACGGGTCATCAAGACTAGTGTTAGAGATGTTGGAAATGATAGGATAAGTAAAATGAGTCAGACTGGTGAAACAAGTATGAACGGTAGGAACAAACGTTTGTGAGGCCGATGGTCCATTGGGGCCATTGTGAGTAGAGGTGTCAGACTAGGAGTAGGGATTCGCCATCATCTTTCTCGACACTCCCCCTGAATCTCTACTCCGTCAGCCCTAAACCTTGAGTAATGTTGAACACTGCCGGTCGAGGTAACGACTTCATGAAGATGTCAGCTAGGTTCCGAGAAGAAGGAACATATGTGAATTGAAGTTCCTTTTTGCGGACCACATCTCGAATCCATGCCCAGTTCACGTTGAAATGTTTCGTTCGGGCGTGATGAGTAGTAGTCTGAGTAAGAGCCACTGCGCTGAGGTTGTCCACTCGAATTTCTGGTATGCGGGTGATTCCCTGATGAACACCTTTCAAGAAATTGACCATCCATACACTCTGTTTGCTGGCGTGGACCATAGAAAGATATTTGGCTTCGGTAGTGGAAAGAGCGACAACACTTTGCTTCTTCGAACTCCAGGACACAGCGGCGCTGGCAACTAGGAAGACATAACCCATAGTGGACTTTCAGGTAGCCAATCCATGTTCATCTCGAACATCGGCATGAGAAGCATCAGCATACACCATGCATTCAATTCCCTTTTTGGTATCTGCAAAGTCATCTTTGTGCCAATACGTAAGACAATATACCTTTGTAGCACTAAGGTAAGTGAGGATATGTTTCACTGCTCCCCCTACCTTCCTCGAACACTGTGTCATGGGATTGAATGACTTCATCTGACCCCACAACCTTGCAATGATGAATCCCTGGTGCGTTGTACCCCACGAACTGACATTTGATTGACTTCTCCTCCAGTTTACTCAACACCTTCATGTTTGGGATCTTTGCATAACAGTAACATCCCCATACACACAAGTGTCCGACATCCTGTCGCTTCTTCAACCAGTTCTCTTCTGGAATAGTTCCAGGGTGTCGACTAGAAGGGAGGAGATTCTCGACGTAGGTAGCCATGGCAAAGGCTTCACACCACCATTTCACCCCAAGTCCAGCATCTCTCATCATTGCACGAGTGGACCCAGTGAGAACACCTATTGCTCTTTCAGCCACACCATTCGAGGCTGATGAATAGGTTGCAGTGAATTTGTGGACGATCCCGCGGGCCTTGAACCAGTCTGCCCACAGCTGACTCCTGAACTCTGGTGCGTTGTTGGTCCTCATGATCTGGAGTTTCTTGCCAGTTTGTCTCTCGGCCATGGTGGTAAAGGAATTGAGATGGGATAAGGTGGTTTCAGCCATTCGGTTGGGGGTGAAATACGAGAATTTCTTCGCAGTTCCTCCATTGATAATGACTACGGCATAAAAGTTTCCCCTGACTGACGGGACCCTAGATGGTCCGAAGATGTCAAGATAGACTCTTTCAAGTGGGTTGGATTCGACTTGGGTTTCTCTGTCAAAAGGTCATTTCTTGTGATTGGCCACTGTACAGTCCTCACATTTCTTGATCTCTCCATCTTTGAAGTTCATCCCCTCTAGAAGGTTAACTGTCTGATTGATTTGAGTGATTCCTGCATGAGCAAAATGACAATGCCATATGTTCTTGCCAGTGGGAGACATGAGGGATTTGGCAGTTAATGCAGTAGGGCTGTCTCTGATAAAGGATCCTTCGGGCAGATATAGTCCATCAGTTAATTGACCTGAGAAGGCTTCATGACCTAGAGGTTCATGGAACATCATCTTTCCTTGTCCAACTCTTGGTCACAAAGAGGTGATGATGGTGGCGGGGTGGAGAGGAGACTGTCATGAAGTGAGCCCACCCCCTATCATTTTCCTTTCTTTACGATACACCATCCAAGCCCCCCTACCTACAATAATCATTCCGGAACATTCCATTCCATTCTATCAGTTCCATTCCTTGTGCCGGAGCTATACAGTATTACCTCATAGTTCCCACGCTCCACCTTGTATATATAAGCCAGCCCCCACAACCTGGTCCCTTATCTTGACCTCTTTGTCGTTGGGACCAGGTATGTCTTGAACTTACTTACTTGTATTTATTATCAATATAACTTTGTCGTTGGGACCAGTGTCCGCTTTCGCCTAAGTCTCCGCTCCGCTCCGCTCCGCTCCGCCACCGTCGTCACCTCTTTGTGACATTAGGTCAAGATCCCTTACTGCACTGATAGCCTACCGATTAGGTTATCCTTGCAGGCTCCGCTTCCACCACGTCTACAGACACCTCCGCACCAAGCCTGCCCGCCCAAGCTATCGACTGCTCTGCCTACCCACACGCTTTTGATACTAAAGACCAAACCCACATCCACCGCAGCAAAAGCAGCTCCTGGGCTGATTGCAGTTCTCAACCCTGTCCAAACGCTGCTGCCAACTCCATCAGTGAAGAGGAGAACCTTTCCGACGGTACCGTGATCACACCCATCCTTATCCCTACTCCCACTGCACCCCCATCCATTATGTCGACCTCTGAAGTCAACACAAACCAGCTCATGGCACAGCTCATCGAGCAGGTGGCCCAGCTCACGGCCAACCTCCACAAAGCCTCAGCCAAGTCCAGTATGAATAAACCTGAGCTCTTCAAAGGCTCTAGTAGTGCAGAAGCACGTCGCTTCATTGCTCAGTATCAAAGCTGGGCAATGGAACAACCAGATCTGAGTAGCAACGAAGGGAAGCTGATCAAGGCAGCGCTAGGATTCTTCTCAGGCAAGGCTGCTGACTGGGCCACACCATACCTCCTAGAATTCAGCCATAACCAACAACCTTTCAATGGACGATGGGAAGACTTCAAAACAGCCTTCACCCTCCGATTTGAATCCATTGATGCAGGTATGGAGGCCCGGAATGCAATCCAGCATCTCAGGCAGGCAAAAGGTCAAACGGTAGCGGAATTTGCACAGAATTTCAAGGACATTGGTGATCGGACCGGGCTTTCAGACGTCGACCTGCGAGAACGCTTCCATAGCGGCCTCAACCCAGAGATCCGACAAAATCTCATTGTGGTCAATATAGCCCAGGGACTGGCTCCCACCCTGGAGGAGGCTATCAGGCGAGCAATTTCAGTGGATGTGTTCCTGCACGATCCCACCATGACAGGTCGCAACCCAGGCACCTCCCATATCTCCTCCCCCCCTGCCAACTCCCATGCTATGGATGTCGATGCCACACACACTAGTGGTAACAGCAGAGAAAGCTTCGTGGCCCAGATGAGAGGAAGGTGTTATGGGTGTGGCTCGCAGAGTCACGAAAAGAGGAACTGCTCATACAAGGAGACAGTTTGCCGCTACTGTGGACGACGAGGCCACCTAGAATCAGTCTGCCAAGACAAGTTCATGGGTCTAGAACGTGGCCGGGGTAAGCGCCAACAACCCCGCCGTCAACAAGTCTCTGCTTCTGCTTCGACACCGTTCACCCTCTTCCCCAATGAACCTGTCCAAATTGCCGTGTCCATTCCAGCTCCCACTGCTCCGTCCCCACTTACGCCTGACCTCTCCACCCAGATTGCCCAGCTCCAGGAGCTCCTTAACAGAGCCAATGCCATGGCCCCAGCACCAGGTTCTCAGGAGGGTTTTTAAAGCGGGTGCCCGTCTCGGCTGCATCGAGAGTACCCGTAAACCAGTTCGCTATACATTCCACATCTGCGTATGATTCTCTCCCATCTTGTAAAATATCTACTATTTCGGAATTGAACTCCAATTCATCTCACTTCCGAATTAACGCAAAACTAAGAGGAAGAAATCACAGTATAGCAACTGCAGCCATGGTTGATTCTGGAGCCACTGCTCTATTTTTGAACCAAGAGTTTGTCACCCGTCACCGTGTAAGGACCTTCCCACTCAGGAAACCCATTGGCGTCTTTAACATTGATGGGTCTGCTAACCGAGCAGGGCAGATCACACACTTTGCACGCCTAGCCCTGACTGTTGATAACCAAGAACGGTGGACAGACTTGCTAGTAACCAATCTGGGAGGCGAAGACCTAATCTTAGGACTCCCCTGGCTACGTAAGGCCAATCCAGATATTGACTGGGAGAAAGGACGACTCACAGTCAGATCCCAACAAACAACGATAGAGGAGGTGGAAGAGCAAGACACGGCGGAGGAAATTGAAACTGTGATCACCCCTGAACCACCACTTGACACACTGGATGAGGAGACAGAAGAGTCGCCCATACACCGCATTCGAGCAAACCGACGAACCCGACGTGCATGGGTGAAGTCAGGAATCTTACACGAACAAACAGATGAAGTCTGGTGTGCTGCAGGGTTCACCTACTCCCAACAGCTAGCGGAACAAGCCCACAAAACAAAACCCATGAAAACCTTTGAAGAAATGGTCCCAGAACCCTACCGCGATTTCGAAAAAGTATTCTCTGAAACTGCTTCAGAGCGCCTCCCTGACCACCAACCCTGGGATCATGCTATAGAATTGATCCCAGGTGCACCGGAAACCATGCGCACAAAAGTCTATCCAATGTCATTGAATGAACAAGGTGAACTCGACCGCTTCCTGGATGACAACCTCCGAAAAGGCTACATTCGCCCCTCAAAATCGCCACTGTCTTCACCCGTCTTCTTTGTTAAGAAGAAAGATGGGAAGCTCCGCTTCGTACAGGATTACCGGAAACTCAACCAAGTAACCCTAAAGAACCGCTATCCTCTCCCACTGGTCGCTGACATTGTCAGCCGTCTACAGGGGGCACGGTACTTCACCAAATTTGACGTCAGATGGGGCTACAACAATGTCCGGATTAAGGAGGGTGATGAGTGGAAGGCCGCTTTTGCAACCAACCGAGGGTTATTTGAACCCAGTGTAATGTTCTTCGGTCTCACCAACTCGCCAGCTACCTTCCAAGCGCTCATGAATTCCATCTTTTCAGACCTAGTGGCGGCTGGTAAGGTAGCAGTCTACCTAGACGACATCCTCATCTTCAGTAACAATTTGCAAGAACACCGGCAGGTGGTGCGAGAGGTACTAAAGCGGCTGGAGAAACATGACCTCTACCTGCGACCAGAGAAATGCGAGTTTGAGGAGCTTCAGGTTGAGTATTTGGGACTAGTGATATCAGAAGGTGAAGTGCGCATGGATCCAGTAAAAGTAGCTGCAGTCCGCGACTGGTGATGTGAAGGGTGAATGAAAACAAACACCCAAACACTAAGTTCAGGGGGCTTGGTAGCAGTTGTAAGTAGAGTACTGTAAAAACCTGATAAAATCAAGTATAACACCAAAAATCACAAGTTAATAAACCTAATAATAACCTAAAGTAACAACCTAATAATAAACCTAATAAACAACCTAATAACAGAGGCTTGTAGCGATGGGGGTGCTGCAACCTGTCCTTTCTCTAAATCCCCCCCCCCTCCTTATATACCCAAAAATCTCGGAATATCTTCGCACCTTCCTACTGCGGCCGCAGACCATTATTGTCTGTCGATCCCCTGGCTCCATATTCCCACTCCTGCCAAGTCTCCGATCACTTCTACAGCTTTTCCTTACTAAAAATCCGCATTTTTCCCTTTTTGGTAGTTCCACTTCAAATAAATAATTCCCCTCGATCCACTAATCCCAAATTGAGTGGTTAACGGAGTCTAGACCTCCCTGCGTCTGTTTGACTTGTAGCTCAACTAATTTCTATCCTTCTAGCCAGTCCTAATCTGAAATCCGGTGTTTTAGCCCCTAAGACATAGACATCTCCGAGCACACGGCATTTCTAGGTCCCAAACCTATCCCTTCTGTCAGGACCTGCTTCAGACCTCTCCCCGTCTATTTGTCCCTTTACTTATTGTATAATATTGTCTTTAGCATGCATATATCCAGCATTCTCGCTGGAGCCACTAGTTTTGATGGGCCATCAATCCCATCAATATATACTGCTTTGACCGCCGAACTTAGATATTCTGCTCGTTTCTCTTAATATAGCTGTGAAATAAGTTGCCAAACAAGTCATAAAATATATTTACACTTGTTCTGAACATTATTTCAATTTAGCCTGTTCATTTTACTGAGACAAGTCTAAACCTATGTAAACTTCAACTGTTTTCTATTTCTCAGTCCGAGAAAATGGTTATCAATTATCCCAGACTGTAAATTTGTCTTGTAGACCTTCACTGACATCAACTGGACCATCTCTTACTCATCCAGTATTTTCTCCGCTACCTTAAACATGCTCCTATGTCTTTTATTGGTGGTGGTCAAAGTTGTTTTGATTGCATCAGCAATACTACTAACTTTGACCTTCTCGGCTAAGGACTTTAAATATTTTAAGTGCAATATTAAGTTTGAACTTTGTATTTTAAGTGTTGTGAGTGTGCATTGCAAGGAGTAGTAATATTTTATAGACTTTTTAATTGTCTTTTAATCAGGAAAAACACTTTAGATTCAAAGTATTTGAGTGATATCAACTGCAATTTGGCAGTCATATCACTGGCCTACCCCAAAGAATCTACGAGAACTACGGGGATTCCTAGGCTTCGCTAACTTCTACCGTCGATTCATACGGAACTTTGCCCGCATAGCACGCCCTCTGAACGACCTAACAAAAAAGGATACAGGCTTCAGTTGGGGGACACACCAACAACAAGCATTCGATACCCTAAGGGAAGCATTCATCACAGCACCGGTACTGGCACTCTGGGACCCTAATAGGCTCACACAACTTGAGGTAGATGCATCAGGCTTTGCTACGGGAGGAGCCCTAATGCAGAAACAAGACGACGGCCAGTGGCACCCAGTGGCATTTCGATCAGCCTCCATGCAAGCAGCTGAACGAAACTACGAAATCTATGACCGAGAGATGCTCGCTATCATCGAAGCATTAAAGGACTGGAGAAGCTTCCTGGAAGGTTCACCACAACCGTTCGAGATTCTCACCGACCACGCAAACCTGGAATTCTGGCGTTCTGCTCAAGACCTCAGTAGACGGCAGGCGCGATGGGCACTATGGTTGTCCCGATTCGACTTCCAGCTCACTCACCGCCCTGGCAAGTCCAACACTCAGGCAGACGCTCTCTCTCGTATGGCAGCACATCAGGTTCTGGATAGCGAAGATAATCGACAACAGATTGTTCTGAAACCAGCCCATTTCATGCAAGTGGCAGCTACCTCACTACAAAACCCACTGGAGGACCGCATCCGACAGGCGTCTCAAAAGGAGGCCCAAGTACTGGAAGGACTGGAAGAGCTTAGGAGAAGCGGTCTCAAACGCTTGGCCAATGGGATAGCAGAATGGGAAGAAGACAAGGGACTAGTATACCACCGAGGAAGAGTATATGTCCCACCAGATGATGACCTCCGGAAAGAAGTACTCAAGCAATGCCACGATAACCCCTCTGCTGGCCACCCTGGACTTCACAATACCCTTGACCTCGTCAGCACCCACTTTTGGTGGCCCACCCTGCGATCCTTTGTAGAAAAATATGTTGAAGGATGCGAGACTTGTGCAAGGAAGAAGATACAGAGACACCCACGAGCAGTAACACTACCTCTAGACGTCCCAGCAGGCTTGTGGGAAGAAGTGGGAGTTGACTTGATCACACAGCTGCCCAACTCGCAAGGGTATGACGCGATTCTAGTCTGCACGGACCTTTATGGTAAACAAATCCATGCAATTCCTTGTACAACTTCAATCACAGCAGCAGGTGTGGCCGACATCTACTATCGCGAAATTTTTCGCCTCCATGGTCTTCCCCTCCGCTTTGTATCAGACCGGGGACCCCAGTTTGCAGCAAAACTCATGCGATCATTACTCTCCCGCCTAGGAATCAAATCAAACCTCACCTCAGGGTACCACCCCCAAGCAAACGGACAGACCGAACGGGCAAACCAAGAAGTCGAAAAATACCTCAGACTCTATGTGGGACGCCGCCAGGATGACTGGGCGGAGCACCTACCTATGGCGGAATTTGTGATTAACTCTCGCACCCACTCTGCACTTGGAACGTCCCCATTCGAACTCACCTATGGTTATCTGCCTCTATTTAACATTCCAGTTGGACAACGGAGTGGGATTCCGGCGGTGGATGATCGCATCCAGATACTGCGGGATGCACGACAGGATGCTGGGGCGGCGCTACACCTGGGGAAACGACGGCAAAAGGAAAACTACGAACGGGGAAAACGAAAGGCACATCAATTCCAAGTTGGAGATCAGGTCTGGCTAAGCGCAGAGGACATCAAGCTCCAACTTTCCAGTGAGAAACTTGGGGATCGACAGCTAGGACCTTACACCATTTTGCAGAAGGTTGGGCCCCTGGACTACCGTTTAGACCTCCCACTATCCCTGGACCGCATCCATCCTGTGTTCCATGTTGATAAATTGTACCCTTGGAGAGGGAACACCGTAAACGGCGAAATTGCAACACCACCGGAACCAGTATATCTAGAGGATGAGGATGAGCCGGAGTATGAAGTCGAGGACATCTTGGATAGTCGGATTAGGTGGAAGAAGCTAGAGTACTTGGTAAAGTGGAAAGGCTACGATGCAGGACACAACTCATGGGAACCTGCACCAAATCTTGAACACGCCCCAGCAACTATCCGAAAATTCCACAAAAAGCACCCTCAGGCGGCAAAAGCTTGACCATTGAGGGCAATGGTCATAAGGAGGGGGGTAATGTCATGAAGTGAGCCCACCCCCTATCATTTTCCTTTCTTTACGATACACCATCCAAGCCCCCCTACCTACAATAATCATTCCGGAACATTCCATTCCATTCTATCAGTTCCATTCCTTGTGCCGGAGCTATACAGTATTACCTCATAGTTCCCACGCTCCACCTTGTATATATAAGCCAGCCCCCACAACCTGGTCCCTTATCTTGACCTCTTTGTCGTTGGGACCAGGTATGTCTTGAACTTACTTACTTGTATTTATTATCAATATAACTTTGTCGTTGGGACCAGTGTCCGCTTTCGCCTAAGTCTCCGCTCCGCTCCGCCACCGTCGTCACCTCTTTGTGACAGAGACTTGGATGGAAATGGACAGATACTGGTCCCAACGAGAAAGTTATATTGATAATAAATACAAGGAAATAAGTAAAGACATACCTGGTCCCAACGACAAAGAGGTCAAGATAAGGGACCAGGTTGTGGGGGGGCTGGCTTATATATACAAGGTGGAGTGCGGGAACTATGATGTAATACTGTATAGCTCAGGCACAAGGAATGGAATGGAACTAATAGAACAGGATGGAAGATTCCAGAATGATTATTATGGGTAAGGGTGTTTGGGTGGTGTATTGTAAAGAAAGGAAAATAATAGGAGGTGGCTCACTTCATGACACTCTCATGGTCCATCCCAGTTTATCGAGGAGGCCAATGGAGATTAGGTTTGATGCAATGGATGGAGCATGGAGTGCATTTCAGAAGGTAAGCATATGAACTGTGTTGTTGTGTATGACTCTGATATCAATATCTCCTTGGCCGACAATTTCGAACTGGACACCTTTCTTGGAGGAATGGCCAACTGTCCCGCACTTTTCCATATAGTTCTTAAACACTGTCATGACGTGCTATACAAGATACAGTACTTACTTTATTTCTCCTACATCTCCCCCTTCCCTCATTGCTGTTACTGTTTGGATCCATCTACATCATTCTGCATCCTTCTATCACATTCCAAACACTTCCATCAACTTCCCGCGCTTTCGCTTACTCATCAAGACTCTCATATATATAGTACAGTAGCTGACACCTAGTTCCCCATCTTGACCTCTTGGTCTTTGGAACTAGGTTAGTACCTGTATCATTGTTTACCTTCAATATACTTACTTGGTCTTTGGAACTAGTTTTCCTTGTGCGACCCTAGTGATTGGCCCCTGTGCTATCACTGCCGTCTTGATCATTTTACCTTTCAGCCTTCGTGTGTGGTGCTAGCCCCACCCCTCACTTCGGTTTGTGCTTTGAGCCTGTGCTTCCTCTGTGCTTTCTCCCTTCGTCACCACAAACACCACATGATCATGAAAGAAGTGAGCTGATGCCCCAGAGTCCATGAAGGTTTGGGCAGACCCTTTTGGGATGGTTACTTGTGTAATGGTGTTATATGTATACGTGGATAAGGCATAGATATGACCTGGATTCATTGTCCCAGTGTCTTCAGCAGAGAGAGAAGCAACATTCACAGAGGGATTCACCAGCAGTGCGTCTCGTTTCCCTTTCCACCATTTCAGATATTGACCTTGTTTTCCTCCTCCTAGTTTCCAACAGTTATTGATCGTGTGCCCCTTCCCTCGGCAGTTGACATTGGTGCAGACGAGATCAGGGTTAGACGGACCTCTGGGATGGTTCTGTGTCAACATGGCTTTTAGATGTTTGACTTCAGCTTGGAGGGCTGTAACTCGGTCACTGGTGTGCAAGGTCCCTCCATTAATTTTCGTCCCTCCTCTGGCATGAAGGTAGAATTCCTCAAGGTGGGACATGATGATGGTAAAACTGGTCTCTCCCATCAAGTTCCCAGTGACGACTAGCCAGGTAGGATTCCTGGGGAAGGAATCTAGGAAGATTGTGTTGAACTGTGTAGCCGAGATTTCTGCTCCACAGTCATTCGCCTCCTTCAGCAACTATTGCATCTTCTCTGCATACCCTCCTTCTCCCGCGATTTTCATCCCTTCGACGTAGCGGCATGCTCGGAGGTTGTCCTCCTTGCGTTGTCGTGCAATAGTCGTGACCTTCTGGAATTCGGTCTCGAGGTACTTCCATAGCTCGTGAGATGGTAAGCCATGAGGGATACCAAGATCATCTGTATTTTTGATGTTGTTCCATAAGGTCAAATAGGCAACGGACTCTCACAGTCCATACTTGAGTTCAGTAGGGGAAGGATCGTTTATCGCGGTTGGTACGGGAATGCTGACGGATCCGCTAGGTTTGGTCATGGACTCACTAGTACTGCTGGTGGTTGTGGTTCCGGTCTTGTCACTGTCCTTCGGACGTTTGGCAATCCCCTCCCAGTACAGATGTAGTCCCTTCAAGTGTCCCATGGGGATTATGATCGCCTTAAACGAGACGTAGTTTTCTCCATTGAACTTCTGTTCATCGGGGAGAATTTGGACCGATGTATAGTTGCTCGGAGTTGACATCGCTATAACGCAAGCTAGTAGGTTTTTTTTTTTAGCAAAAGTATTTCTGAGTTGTAGGTTTCTTTCTTCATGTGGATCGTCTAATTCTTGTGCAGGGTTAAAACGCGGGGCCCATAACCTGACAAGAACGAGTACTAGTAAGTACGAGGTATGTAGCTCAGGCAATCACACGGAAGGTGGGAACGACTGTATTCGGTACATTACCTGACGAGAACAAGTACTAGTAAGTACGAGGTATGTAGCTGTACCGAAGGTCGTAAGTAACAACGTATAGTAGTTAAATAGTAATGAAGCTCACCTCAGGCGATCACACGAAAGGTGGGAACGACTGAGGTGCATCGAGTCTTGATACAACAATAAATATACGGGTCATCAAGACTAGTGTTAGAGATGTTGGAAATGATAGGATAAGTAAAATGAGTCGGACTGGTGAAACAAGTATGAACGGTAGGAACAAACGTTTGTGAGGCCGATGGTCCGTTGGGGCCATTGTGAGTAGAGGCGTCGGACTAGGAGTAGGGATTCGCCATCATCTTTCTCGACAAGAGCGGAACCAGGTCAGGACCAGTCAAATCTTAATATTCGACTAAAGCCATGTTCATCGGCAACGAAGGATAAAATTCAGCATCATTACCAACCACCGGTGCGGCGACACCATTCATCTGCCATCGGATATCCGAATCTCTCGCTGAAGGAGAAAATTTGAAGTGCTCAAAAAGAACTGCCAAAACGACCTCTGTAGTTTAATGTTCAGCAGCAAATGATACAAATTGGAAATATCACGCACTCATCTCTAATTGGGAAAATTTGAAGCCACTAACGCGATATCAGTATGAGGGCATCTGTAAAACTCGGTAGATGGACGGGATACGTACATGCAAGAGCGTGACCCGGCACTGAAGGTCATTCTACATTTCTCGAACATCAGCGACAGTCATATTGAGAGCGGAAAACCCTACAGATGTGAATAAATTCCGGGCACACGGGCTCGAACAACAGCTTCTGGCAAAGGCGACAGCCAGCGCTCGGGCTTCCACTCATTTGCATCTATATAACCACAAAGGAGCTTCGATGAAATGCTGGGCTGAGTCATGATACGGAAAAAAAACTCACCGGGACCCCACAATTCTACATTCCTGTTGGCATTGTACAGTGATATAATTATGGTCGTGCCCTGAGGGACTGTTACCTCTCGGATCTCAGTCCCGTCGACACCTATTATTGGTTTCGATAGAGGTACAACTGCATCTCGGAGAGCACTACAATTAGGAAAGCACTGAAGCTGAGAATCGTGAATAGTCGCTCGAGTGGGTCAAAGCACTTACTATCGTGACTCAGAGGTAACTGGAGCGTATCTGTGTATAACAGTTAGTTCTAGCTCGAGAGAAAGCATAATTGACAACTTACAGTCGAAGAGACTCTCTGCACACTGCGTCAAGATAAGGGAGAGAATTGATTTCGTTGTAAGACAAGTCTTCGCCGTTGTTGTTCCGCCGAGCCTCTGTAACCTCTTGACGAAGTTTCTCTTGAATAACTAGATGTTGAGACAGCAGGGAAAGCAAACGCGACAAGGCACTCTACAGGGATAACTAAAATGTCGCGAATTTAAAACCCACGTATACCACTCACTGAGGTGGTGTCAGTGGCAGCAAACAACAAAGTGCTGTATGACTCGTCGGCCTAATCGTCAAAATGCATATAGGGAAACTCACGTCATCTATGCAAATCATCAAAAAAATATACAAAGCAAACCGGTCGGAAATATACCTGAGAGATTACTTCGTCTTCGTCCAGTCGATCTTTCTCAGAGGCTTTCATGTTTTCCTTCACTTAAAGAGACATTAGATGCGATTCTTCGTGTCTGGTCATTACCGAGGAACTTACTCAAAACACTAATCACGTCCTTTCCTCTACCTATTTGATTCTTAACTGCCTCGTCTCCTGCCTCCAGCGCGCGTTTCTTTTCTTCAAAAATGTCCGTAGCCACTTGATACATGTAATCTGCGATATCACGTATTTGATGCAAGTTCTTCCAAGGTAAGATACCAATGACGAAACGCTGGAAGCTGGGAGGACCAATGTTCGATACCAGGGGAAGAACGTAATTTTGCCAGAACATCATGGGTGTGAGGAGAGGACTAAGATATAGAAGACGGAGTAGTTGTGAGCTGAATGTCGGTATACACTCGAGAAGAAAAACCGTACGTACAACAGAGATTTCATTACACCGCTAAACGGATGGGCAGACTCATCATCCGTCATAGGATCGAAAGAGTAACCTAGACCAGCTTGGCCTATTAATTCAAATGCAGTACGTCCAAGCCACGAGAGAATATCAATCTGCGAAACGTGTTGATTAGACGTAGGCGGAACTCAAGACACTCGAGCACATACCTCTTGCTCAGCCTGAGTATTTAAGCCAGCTTCCAACTGTTTGATTAGAGCATCTTTCAGCTGAGTATGTTAGCCTCTGAGAATGGCCGAGAGATGACAGGCAATACTCTGTGAGAGACATCAAAGAAGATTGGAACTGAGGAAACAGATGAGACGCTGAACACAGCGTGTGAGACCGAGGGGACACATACCTATTTCTCGCATATGTGCAGCAGAAAAAACCGGATTTAACATTTTTCGCTGTTTGCGATGATAATCCCCTTAAAAAGGCACATATCATATCAGCACCAAACGCCATAGCTGTATAGATTTCTTTCAACAATTTCAAACTCACCTACGGTCCCCAGTAGTCCTTTTCCGAATACATTTCGGTTGAACCTGGGTTGGTACGGTCGGTAAGGAAATAAGCAGCGTAAGCGAGAGAATGCGTACTCAATGAATCCAGCGCTTTCCTCGAATATGTCAGAGTCCTGGGTCAATTAAGGGAGCTTCAAGCCGAAGTGATAGCCTACGAGGTCGAGACTCGACGAACCTTTACGAGCATAGTGTGCATTGCCTTGGGGTCGAACGTATAGAGCATCTTGGACTGTTATAAAGGGTATTTATCGTGAGCACACATTACCACCTGAGGTATAGTTTGCGAGACGCTCACCCCAAATGGGCCATGTAAACGAAGCGTACTTCCATCTATATTATGTAGAGACAAAAGTTAGAAATATTATACATTAAATGGCAATTGCCTACCGTACACTTTTTGGAAAGATCGTCATTCCATCCCCAGCCTTCGTATTGATCCATGAGTTGTGGCAAGTTGCCTACGCGGGAGAGAATGATCAAAGTCAGCATCGTCTCAGGTAAAAACGACAATTTGAGATGCTCATTTTACCGGAAGACCATGATTGGGGTACAGGTCCGGGTATGTTATCAATGTTGGACCTCCCCCTCCTGCCTAAGAAATACCACCCAATGGCTAGGGCCAAGGCGAGGTATGCGACCTGTGATGTGAGCAAATCCATTATTTCCATGTTCGTTGAGAGCAATATGTAATATGTAGTAAGTTCGAAGATTAAGAAAAGTTCAAAAGAGTGAGCAAGTATGAGGATGATCCAACAAGGAGATATCCAACTTCGCTTTATAGGGATTCGAACAGACTGAAAGTATAACGAATTTTGTAAACTGCTATGGCTTTGAATGAGAACTGCGCTACTCGAAAAAAACTCAATCAATGTCGGTTGTTTTCGGTAGACTCACGTATTCAATGAAGATTACTCACCGAATAGAAATCATAAATGCCTCGCGTCCTAAAGGCTTCTAAAAGTAGCAACAGAGATTTGAAAGCACTAAGATATCCTAAAGAATTTGAGGAATATCCAACTAAAAGCAGGATGCATAATCGATCCAATGCGATTGAACACCACTATAAGTTTCGAGTTCGAAGATTCGGGTCCCCCAGGATGTATAACTCTGTGAGTCGCCATACATGGTTTATAATCGGTGAAAAGGCCTCCTCTTCCATAAAGCAGTGAAAGCTAGATAGCACGACTCCGTCAAACGACGGGGTCCTAGTATATAAGCTCAGACCCAAGAAATCCTCCAGAACAACGTGTCTGTGACAGCATGCATGATATGTACTTAGATATGCCACAAGCCAGCCATGAGCTTAGGGCTTAGGAGACTTGAAACTGCATGAATAGAAATTAGGAGCATATATAATGGAATCCAATCAGGAAGACTTAATTTGACTTGTATGACAAAGCGTCTGATTCATCGAGAACGCGGCGCGACTCGGGCTCGGACAACAGTACTAACTCTTTCCTTCCTTCCACAATGTTCAGAGCATCTCTACGTTCACCAGTGAATTGTTACAACAAATCTTTCTTGTCGTCACCCACTAAATCCTTTTCTTGACTCGTAGATATTCTCTCTCCGTCCATCCGCGGCCAAATCTCTCACCGCCAGTCGTACCATCGCCGCCCGTTTCCTTTCTCAAGAAGCCCGTGGCCAAATCCAAAATGCAGTCAAGTCAAGTCCGGTAGTGCTTTTCATGAAAGGCACACCAGACCTTCCTGAATGTGGGTTCTCAAGAGCTGCTGTGCAAGTGCTGGACTTGCATCGTGTACCACCGGAGAAGATGAAGACATACAACGTTCTTACTGATGATGAACTCCGGAGTGGGATCAAGGAGTTTTCGTGAGTGTCTTTGATACTTTGCTCCTGTTGCAGTTGCAGCATGCTTATGTATGTATGATGACTGACAGAGACTGGCCGACAATACCTCAGTTATACGTGAACGGTGAATTCGTTGGGGGATGTGATATCCTTCTGGGTAGTGAGTAGTGATATGTTATTCGATACATTGACAGTGAATGCTAAACTACACAATTAACTCCCTCCTCATCTAGTGCACCAATCCGGA
The DNA here is from genome assembly GCA_028011355.1 of Lentinula aciculospora. Taxonomy (NCBI): domain Eukaryota; kingdom Fungi; phylum Basidiomycota; class Agaricomycetes; order Agaricales; family Omphalotaceae; genus Lentinula; species Lentinula aciculospora. Next base: position 522,276 of record JAOTPV010000035.1, on the reverse strand, counting down.
GAGCTCGAAGACCTTTTGGTGACGAACGACATAATTCCCAAGGTCGAAGAACATGCCGAGGCACAAGTTTCCACTGCTTGAGAATATAGCCGGAGTCGGATTAAGTATATACAATAGAGCCGGGTGATGCTTTTGGATCGATCTTATTAAATAAAAGCTGGCACTCGTTTTTTTTTCAGAACCGGATTGTTGATGTATCTTTAGTGAAAATACTTACCTATGCATATAGATTAATTTCCGTTCCCATTATCATTAACGCAAGACACATCATGGCAAGCTCATTCTGGCGTGTATTCGACCACTCCACCAGACGTGTCTACATGTCCTCGTCTAACTTTCTCTCCTCGAGCCTGTAAGAGATCCTCCACTGTTCGAAGCTTACCCTCTTCCGTGCTCTCTTTAAACCAACCCAAATGGTCTGCAATTAAATGTCTGTAACAGTGGACATATGAGTTCGGACAACAATAAGGGAGAAACGAGTTGCGTACCGGTTATGACAACCCGGGCATTCAACTAGAACAATTCCTCGCTCATAAGACCTTTTCGCAAACTCGTGTGTAGACCTTGTCCCACAATCCGTCACTGTACAAGTAAATGTAATTGACGTCCGTAGTTCCATTTTCTCAGGCAGAGCCTGAGATGTAACTGTTTGGGAGGATGACGACGACAAAGGGGAAGGAGAAGAGCTAGAGACAATTTCCGAGTCTCCTGGTTTTGCTTCTGCTGCTGATAGGTCATGAGGACTTGAAGGAGAAGAAGAAGAAGCGGTAGTAGAATACGCGTTCAACGTATTCGCAGAAGAATTGGAAAATACACCTAGCCGGAATCGGAGCTGAAAGCGAATACTGGGTGGCAGAGCGGGATTTGGATGTAAAAGACTTCTGAGAGGTGGAGGTATTCCTACATTGCGATAGAGTCTTGAGGGCAGCATGATGGATGGAAGTATTTAGTAAAAGTGAAAAAACCAATGAGTCATTCCATATCACATGGCACTTGCAGACAGTATATCTCGCTTAAACCACAATCTCCCTTTTGAACAGACAAGTAACCTTTTGAAGCCATGGATCTCCCTTGTGAACAGATAAGTATTTACCCCTCTTAACCTTTCGAAGCCATGGAAACCTATGCAAATATCGGACTCAAACCAACGCCGAACGCTCAGAGTCAAGGTCAGAAGCACAGATCTGTCTGATACATGTATACAAAATAGCCGCCGATGTACACAAATCTGTTCCTATCCGCAAAAAACTCAACCATCTTTTACATCTCCACGACCTGTTTCTCCTGATACCACCACTGCGACGTGCCAGGTCCCGCATTTCTGGGTCTTCTTCTGGGGGCAGCTTCCGGTAAATTATCGTAAGAAACAAAATTAGTTCTAACGTCGAATTCGTTCCCATCAGATCAAAGCAACTCCAAGTGTCACACATAGTTATCTTCGTCTCAAACTCGCTCCTACCAAGGCCATGAAAATATCGAACCGTACATTCGTCATATCTGGCGGGTGAGTTTTCGTTTACTCATTCTACCACAGCCAAAAACTCCCTTCCCTTTCCTCAAATTCAATTCTGGATTGACAATAAATATCTTTTGAACTTTTAGGTCATCAGGATTAGGCCTCGCTACCGTCGATGATCTCCTCCAGTGTAATGCCTACGTTGCTGTGTTGGATATATCACCTATCCCTAGCCCAGTAGCGGACGAACGATTCAAATCGCGAGTATTGTATGTGCAAACGGATGTAACGCAAGAAGATCAAGTGGAGTCAGCGGTGGATAGAGTTGTAGAATGGACAAAATCAACTGGGGCATACTTGGGAGGTGTGATAAATGCTGCCGGGATTGCTGTTGCCGGGCTGGTACGCATCTATCTCATCCCCCTTCTCATATGATCTACTCCATGGAGGTTCATGCAGTGCATTTATAATATCAGCTTGACTTCTTTCTTCCCTTGTTTTCCGTGTAGACCGTCAACCGCCAAGGTCAGCCACATTCAACGCGTACATGGGACCGTGTACTCGGAGTCAACCTGACCGGAACCTTTCACGTCACAAGGCTAGTGGCGAAACACCTCGTCACTGTTCCTAGAGAATATGAGCTGTTTCGAGCTGAAGAAGCAAGAGGAGAAACAAAGGGAGAAATCACCACAACTTCAAAAAGCTCAGATGGAATAGATGGAGAGCGAGGTGTTATTGTGATGATTTCGAGTACAGTAGCTGTGAGGGTTCCTCTCTTTTGCTTTCTCTGTGAATTCTTGTTTCTCAATAATCGTCTAGTATGAAGGCCAAGCCGGGCAAATCGCATATGCGGCGTCGAAAGGTGCTATTCGATCAATGACATTACCAATGGCTCGAGATATGTCTAGATATGGAGTAAGAGTGGTTTCGTTAGCACCTGGACCTTTCGAAACGCCCATGACAGGTACATCTCATATAACACTGACAGCTTTTCAAGAATTCTCATGTCTCCCCATAATCCGCCCTTGTTTCGCCATTCCAACCTCCCTTACCCTTCTAATCACTTATTCTGAATCCCCTACATAGGCCAATTTTCACGAACCATGACGGATCGGCTAGGAAACGAAGCCTTATTGTTTCCAAAGAGATACGGGATGCCAGAGGAATTCGCCGCAACAGTGAAGTGGGTTTTAGAGTGTCCGTATGTAAACGGGGAGACGTTCAAGTTGACAGGTGGAGCAAGAGTTCCTGCGATGCTGTGAATGACAATTCAAAACATTAACTGGGAGACATTTCTCCTCGTACATATTACATAGTGCTAGCTCATCAGGCAGCCACACTTTCACGACAATTTTGATTGAAATGAAAGGGAGATCCCCAACCTATTCTCGATCCGTGTCGGACAATTGTTTTTCTTTTTTTTGCTAATGAGCTCTCCTTACGGATGTGGTCACGCCAAGTCACTTTGAGTGTGAAGCTCTTATATCAGAAATTATTTTGGTCAATCAGAAGAAGACAGTGATACACACATACCTGAAAGGAGGCGTTGATTGTTCAGAAGGCTGCACATGGTCCGCGGCTGTTTGTTGAAAACAACCCAATTGAGACTTCAAATAACGCAGACATACAGATGATTCAGAGATCCATTGACATAACAATGTAAAATTTATGTGCGCGAAAAGCAGAAGAAATTTTGACCCAGGGAACACAAAGCCCGACAAGTTTCAGAGGCAAAGAAAAAAGGGCAACCTCAGGCAACGCAGATTACATCGGCGGGATACCACAAACTTGGCAGCAGGTGGAAATTTTGACCGAGGAATCTGATAGATAACAAGAGCAGCAATGAGGAAATGGCAGGTATACTGAACCAAATTGCAGGTGGTTGAGTTATCGGTCAAGGTGATGAAGTATGTTTCGCTGTCAGTTCATATTTCTAGTCAAATTGGTTGGGGCTTTTTTGTAGTTTACGAACTGGGGACTCATTTTGATTGTAAAAATCTTCTATGATTTATGCATGTGAAGAGTCATGGTATAAACTTGACGTTGTAGTTACAGCGATGTGTGAGTGAGACGGAATCATTTAGTTTGCTAGATTCCGACAATTATTCAGAAGAATTCCAAGTTGTTGCTTTGGAACGCTCGTCTCTGTAAGGAGGTACAGAGTTTCGGTGAATAGGGATTACACTCTCTACAATTATCATCTCAACAAAATCACATCTTCGCTGGCATTCTACTTGCACCTGAATGTAATATCAGCGCAGAATCATTATGTATAAAAGAGGCTGCAAGGGGACATACCACTCAACCGTACAGTTTCTCCGTTAACATATGCGCATTCCAGTATCCATTTAACCGTATCCGCAAACTCAGCAGGGTGTCCGAACCGTTTGGGGTATACCAGATCGCTCTCGAGGCTCCGTCGAGCTTTCTGAGGTAATTTGTCAGACATACTGCTAACAAACACATTGGGTGCGATCGTCATGACTCGGATAGAGTGTCGTGCCAAATCACGAGCGAGAGGTAAAGTCATGGAACGAAGAGCGCCTTTGGTGGCAGAGTATGCTGCTTGACCTGGTTGTCCTTCGAACTTGGAGAAAACAAAATGGACAAGATAACATGACCACAGCGTAGTAGATTAGCAAGTTCACATACTGCAGCAGAGCTCGATACCAGCACAATGACACCACGTTCTCCGTCAGGACCTTCCTCGGGTTCATTGTGCACCATATGTTTGAGAGCTAGACGGGTAAGATTGAACGTTCCAGTCAAGTTCACTGCAAGGACAAAGTCCCATAGATCTAACGAGTGTGGTTCGTTCTGCGCGTCGATAATCTTGGCTACGACGCCAACTCCTGCACAGTTTATAACACCTCCAATAACAGCGCCAGTTTGCTGAGTCCAATTGACAGTGTCTTCTACGGCTCTTTCGATATCGGCAACAACAGTGATATCCATCTGATAAAAGCTGACTTGTAGACCTATTATATCTGACGGAGGAGGTGCACGGTCGAGGATGGAAACATAAGATTTGGCCTGGATGAGCATTTTGACAGTTGCCAAACCAAGGCCAGAAGATCTGAAGAAATGAATAATAGTTCTATGAGGATTCGACAACAGACTCACCCACCAGAGACGATAAAAGTTCTATCCTTTGTTCTCATGTTCGATGTTGTAGGTGAAAGTTTGTGGCGTCTATTTTAGTATAGGCAGCGTAGCTAGATAGATAAATGGTGCATCAGCCAAAAACTGATGTGGACCCATAAATTGACAAAAAGCGCGTATATAAGCCTGATGTCTACAGTGAGAATTAAGATTGAATAAAAAGCTTCCTTTCCCCGCATTCGAACTTGGTCGATTTGCTCTCCCCTGATTTATTATTCACCCGGGTCACGTGGTCACTGGATTACAGTCCCATTTCTTACTAGCGCCGAGTTGACCTTGTCCGTAGATAAACAGTGGGAGTATCTAGATACCTTGAGACTTGAGAGTGTCCAGCGAACAGTAACATATCAGAAGAACTCGCGCACTGACAGGCAGTTTCCGGTCTACAACACACCATGGAACGACGGAACCCGTAGCTACTACTGTCGTGAATCTTCAAGGACAGGCAATATTGATAGTTCACGTACTATGTAGAGTGGGTATTACGAGTCAAGGTAATTATTTGTTGAACAAGTGAATCCAGATGGTTATGCCAATTCATATGCACTTATTGAGTTGCATATGCTGAAAGACGGAAGTTCGATTAACCACCAAGCCAAATCCAGCCAATGGCACTGAGTACACTAGCTGCAAGCGCACCCGCAGCCACCGCCTCGCCAAAATTCCGATCCTTCACTGCCTTTGTCCATATCCCAGTCGAATTCGACACAGGCTCGTCCTCATCCTGTGCAACTTCTTCGACGGGACGCTGCGTCTGGATATCCACCTTTGCAACCGCCGCTGTAAGAGCCGCGATTATGACCGCTTGATCCTCCAACTGCTTTTGGAGAATCTGCATGTTACCTCCCAGCATCTCTTTATACTCCTCATTCAACTCCTCTACCTTCTTCTCGAATGTATGTGCAAGCCTCTTCCTTTTCCATGGTTCAACAAGTATTATAGCTAGAATGAACACGAGCATGTTCAGCCCGAGGACCGCTAACTGACCATACGTCGACGCGCTTCGAATTTTGTCGGACCAGACTTGCTCTTCGTGATATCGAGCGAGGATAGAACGCATCAGTTCGGTGAACTCGTTTTCAACTGCATTCTCGGCCTCTTCTACAGCGAGTTTCGCTCGGGCTTCTTCTTGTTCGAAGAGATGGTCTTCACGAACCAGAGACGTGAATCGAATCACGTCCTCGTCTGTCCAGCTCGATTTGCGGTGTAAAAGGTCATTAACTTCTCGTTGGGATCCAGAGCGTCTGACGACTGCCTCTTCGTGTTTTATCTTGGCAGTACGCGCACCCTGACGCGTACTTTCTATTCGGGCCTCTGTATCTGAACGTTAGAGTCACATTCTAAAAGATGAGGACATACGAAACCAGACCTTGTTCCACTACCTGTCGTTTGAGTGCATCAATCTCTTCATAGCCAGTGACTTTGTTCAACTCGGCACCAAGACCGGATAATCTAGCCTTCGTTGCGCCAGTAAAATCGTCTGCTTTCCGACGAAATTGAGAAGCCCGGTCATTGGACCATTTCAAAAGTGTTTCCCTGAGTGTGTCGAGAGACTTTTTCTGGGCCTCTTCAATTTCTGAGTTGCCAGGGGATATAGATGTAGAGCGTGAAGATGTAGATGTAGATGTAGGATTAGATGTGGATGTAGATATAGAGGAAGAACTAGGAGACGACTGGTCTGAATCTATTATTCCCGATGATTCCGAAGTCAGAGTAGTCGTCGATTTCGGCGACTGTTCATTTCCTGGTTCATCTGCTAATGTTGGCTTTGTTGAAGATCTATTCCAAGTAGATGTCGATGGTTGGTAATGGCGAAGACTCAACAAGGGCTTATTTTTAACCAACGATGTTCGGAGGCGGAGCATTCGGAAGAAGAAGAAAAGATTTTTCCCACAACATCCATCTCTAATACTCCTTCATGATGATTTAGAGGCAACTCGAAAACTCCCCTACCAAGCTTTCGAGAAGGAAAACACATATGTTCTTAACTGGGTTATAATATTATTATAGCTTGCTCGGCAATTCACTTCTGATTCATGTGCTGTGGTCTCTGCCGAAGTAAGCATCGACCGTTCAGTGTTGTTTGCGATAGCTGAAATTGTTTTCGAAGGGGAGACAACAACAGCTGTTGTTCAACTTTTCTCAACCTGTTTGAACATGTCCTTTATAAGTACATCTCGCCCGTGATGGCTGGCGAAACAAGCGCAACCATAAGATTGAACATCAGCTGCTATAGAAGCAAGGATTTACAGTTAAGTGATAGATAGCCCTAGCCAGTTCCCTCATCGAAAATCCTTTGTCCGGCCACAGCTTGTACGAGATTTGTTGATGGTCACCTAGAATCTTGTTGATGCGTTTCAAAGAATTCCACGTCAAGACATTAATCTCTGCACCGACCAGCACTAATATTAGTCTCCTCATACATTGCTACTGCGAAATGAACACTGACCCTTCATCGGTATATACTTTTTTGTAGGCCGTTGACATTTTTCCTGTCGAACCTGAACACTCCGCTCGTGAAACTTGGACGTCCTGTATGAACTTCATTTGAATGCCAGCGACGAATAGAAGCCGCCATCCTGCAAAGACGTTAACGAAGCGCATAATCAGTCCGAGTGCATGTGCCACTCGGTTCTTCCAGTCGGAATACATTACTGAACAAGTCCTTCCCCAGAATGCCTCTCCCTGGGTTTTCTTGGGAGTGACCGTTATAGATTTCACTTACAGATATAATACTTTGTGCCTAGAAACTTTTCCGATTCCAGAATGGAAAATGTGATTTTGCTTGTCGCGCAATCTGATTGGGTCTGTGCCACGCTCGGTCTGTCGCTTGTCAACATCCATAGCCAACTTCCCTCGCATTCGAGCTCATACCCTATTATCAGGTTACAGATGCTCAGCTAGAATTATGTGCCTCATCGTCCTCTCACAACTATTGGAGCTCGAGGCTCGTTAGCTCCATCGTCTCGGCATGATATAGCTTGATCATCTGAAGTAACTTCTTTTTCAAGTTGCCCGCATCAAGATGGATTCTTGAAGACTGAAAGAGCAAGACCTTGGAAATCCTAGGTGATGCATGCTAGTACTGCGCATTGTCGAAGTGTTAGGTATGCGTTTACCACTATATGGAATTGCAACGGTATAACGGGTGTCTTCATTCCAAGTTCGATGCACAACACTCATGAAGCTGTTGAAGGCTCAGTTACTCGTGTCACCCGACTATTCGTGAACGCGGATCCGTCAGAGATATATTCCCCCTAGTCCACCTTCATATGTAGTACAAAAGCTTGTCTCATCTCGCACGAGCGCATGCTACTGAGTTTATCAGCTTCTCCCGCCGATGTTCAGTGTCAATCGCAAATTAAATCTCCACTTCATCAGGTCGTTCGCTCAAGATTTTATGTTATAGATGCTACCACGATCTCTGATCTCAGGACTGCTAGCCTAAATGGGTCTCTATCCCCAGACATTGCTTTAGTGGGAGTTGTGTGTTGTCAATGCCTTAGCACGGACGGGTGAAAGGAAAACCAGGAAACAGCGTGGCCGCTCGAAGACCTTGCTGAGAGCCACGACCACTTATTCATTTGTACCTACCAAGGAAGGTTAGGCTACGAACCGTCATCTCAATTTCTCTCGTTATCTACCTTCGCCTCGCTTGCAATAACCACGAGTCTGCTTACCTTGTGGTCCTGCAGCCTTCGATCTCGGTATTCAGAACCCCGACTGGGAATTCAAGTAGTAAGTCTCTGCAGTATGATAATTCTATGTCGATAATTATATGATACACAGTACATGTTATATCTCAAATACATTGTCATGTACTAAGTCGTCTACAGACCAAAGTTGTAGTGTATGGGCAGAATTTCCGCGTGTCGGCTGGAATAATCCTATAGATCATCATATCTTTCCTGTATGCCTTACAATTTCTAACGCCTTCGCAGCAATATCCTGGTCACTTTTGAACGTCAACGTCCGTATAGCCTCCTCCGCGTCTATGAACTGCGACGCAAAGCTCTCCGTGTCCATCTGCGTGCCCTCGACCTTCTGTCCGTCTCCGTCTAGCTCGCTGATATACCACGAAATGATTTTTACTCCGTCCAACCCTTGATCCCGAACAGTCATTGCAATAGGCTCTATGATTTGCTCTGCTTGTCTGATCATGTCTTTCGTGTGGACACCGTGTGCAGGAGCTCTTGTAGCCATGTTACACGGTGAAAGTTTGCATTCGTATCCTTGAGTTTGACCAGACAATGTTAGACGATAAGGAAATGGAAATTCATCAGGCCCAACTGACCTGTCTCCTCATACGTTTCCCTCACAGCAGTCATCTCTATCGATTCTCCACAATCTTTCCTGCCTTTTGGAAGAAGCCATTCATTCTTGATTGTGTGATATAGTAGGCACATCTGTAGTTTTCCAGTTTCTGAAACTCGGCGAAAGAGGATAGAGCCAGCAGAGACGACGAATTGAGCTGGAAAATAGGTCCTTGTGGGATATGGCGACGACGCCATTTGAAACTAGCAAACAGTTTAAGACTGAGCAGTGGGTTGACCGTTGAAATGATTCTGTAACGGATGAAGGGTTTTTGCAAACTTCGTGTTGAGGATTATATACACCTTTTTATACTTTTGTGAATAACTTTTTTGTTGTTGTTCGACGTGCGGGGTTATGTATAGAAAACCTAGATTTAGAATTACGCATGTGCTTTCAGCCATTGGCTGGATTCTGGGCGCGTTTTTTTTTGACGCTCTCTTACAAGGTTTGATTGATATATAGACAAATTTCAAAAGAAAGTAAGAAACCAATTTATATCTAGTATACATTCATTCCACAAAAGGCACAAACAGCGAAAGCACTACGACAGCTATACGAATGTACGTCAAGGCTAAGTGCAGCACACACAAACCCCATAGAAACGAAGAGAATCATGGTAGAGGCCTGTTTCGTTTAGCATTTAGATCAGCTCGAACGCCACCACTTGAAGTAAAGGACTAACCCAAACGTCTCGCCTGGGGCCAATGCTTGCAAAGGAGGAGATGTCCAATCCAAAGTTCTCGTATAAACTGTATTACCCCACCATTCCTGAACGGTATTTATTCCGATTGCACCATTCAGTGGATATTGCAAGCTGCAGATTTATCCACGGCGAGAGCGCGGCAGGAGTCAGATTCAAAAAAGCGGGTAAGGGTTTGAATACTTACCAAAAATATATTAGGATAAGTCCAACAGCTGTACCTCCATCGAGCGCTGCAGACAATACGTCTAGTATAACACGATATATGTCAACATCTGCACACGAGAATGCGACAAAAAGCGAATGGACTCACAGTTGTATTTCGCCCACCAAAGGAACCGTCTTCGTCGTACTAAGTGTTGGAATATAAAACCCACAAACGCCCACGTTAGGTAGTTGACAGCGTTAGCTGGAGGGACATAGGCTGGGCCACCAAATATAACACTACAGATAGAGCTGAGCTTCGACTTATCACAAGGCGCAGTTGAATCACATACGGAAAGCTGGTATTAGTGGGCATGCATCAGATACCGGAGAGACATGATGAAGGAAGTGGCGTACTTGACATAACCTAGCTTTGAACGAGGAAATTTCTTGGTAAGGATCCATAAAATTGCTGGACACGCTGCGCCGATAAGAAAGCAAAACATCAGGGCTAAAACATAGTTGCAAATCACTGGACAAATTCCCGAGATGAAAACAAAAGTTACGGCTTGAGATCAATGTAAGCAAACAATTTGGTAACAGTTGAATTCAAACACGAACTAGTACAAATGTCCCTCTGTGAACTGCAGACTCGATCCAATAGCTCCCCACTGAACGACAAGTTTGGATTTTGAAGAAATTCACTAAAGGAGACGTACAATTATTGAGGCCGTTCCAAAAACTTCTACGTTCTGACAAGTGAATCTTGAGCAAATATGAGCTCTACGCGAATGGAAGATAATGATAAGCATACAGGTCTTTTTGCGTTTTGCTGCACATATCCCTATGATTAAGCGAAGGCTCAGACGACGGAGAGACAATAAAAGCAGGCTTCAACACTATTACTTACGGTACGTTGGCAAAAAGCCTTTATAAGAGCGAGGAGTGAGCATGTATCTGATTAATAGATTTTAGGCAATGAATATATACCAGATTTGTACCCCTAATTGGACTGATCCTGCAATCAAAGTCGAAACTATCTGAGCCCAAAACATCACAAGCGGAGGAATCTTCATGTAATGTCCGAGCTTGAAGTCTTGCGTGAAGGCGATTGCTAGAGTAAATTCCTTTGAGGAGACGTTTAAGATATACCGAACAAGCACATACCTTGAAAAGTCGTGATGTAGCCAAAAGTCTATCATATCCCCGCCTCTCTTAGAAACTTTCTTTTGCAATGACGAGCAGAAATATTAAATGCGCACCTTGAAACTGGAACGCGATATACTGTTAGTTCCTACGCAGATTAGAATCATTTATGAACACATACATCATCATAGCCACTGGTTGCCCTGAAAAGATAAAGGTCAGTGAGGGAACATAGTCTAGTGGAGTAAAGGAATAGCTGGACCAGGTAAAAGAAAGCCAGAAATCAACTCGGTAAAGACACTGATAAGAACAATTAGTCATTCAATTTTCAGAAAAGCTAGCTTGGTGCGCTCACTTCATCGGAACTTGTCGATTGGTAACGGCTTGTATCATTGCTATCAAACCACCAAACGACCTAAGTCAGGAGGCAGCGAAGGTTTCCAAGTTGACATACCAATAGGCAAGACGAGGACACCAGCTATACAGATACATCAGAAAGTGGATACAATGAAGGATGAATTGACATGAGTACCTAACCCTAGTGCGACTAATAACTCCCAAATTGCCATACCGGTAGGCCATAATTCGACGCAGAGGCAGGCCATAGCAAATGTTACCACTTCGATAGAGATATTAAACCTATTTCAATGAGCTGGACCACCAGTATGTCTCACCAAAAACGCAAGCATAATACCACCCCCGAACCGTTATTTTTCGTCTTGTAAGTGACGGCTGGAAGTATGAACGGAGAGCAAGGGACACACCTCGTGGATACTTGGACATCAAACGCGCATGGATATCCGGTTGTTCTTGTAAAGATTGTCTGAAGTGCATCCAGGTTGGTTTACGGAGGTAGATAAGTCCGTGCGTTATAGTGGCGCCGATTGCGATAAACGAAAGTCCGTAGGCAATGACGAAATTCATCCTACAATTTAGGGGGTCAAAAGAGCACAGGGAAATCTGAATCAATAATACACGCACGAGAGGTATAGTGGGCTGTAGTCCTCGTAGGCTTGCATGTTAAAAGAGCCGTTGGTAAGTACCCGGGTTAGGTTGTAGGTATGGCCTGTGTTATCGAATGCACTACTTGCTACCATTCTATCAAGCTGACTGAGCTGACGTCTCTAGTGCATTCGCTCAAGAAGTTTTACGCACGGAAGGTATTGACTGTACCATATGTTGGTATACTGTAAGCGACACGCATTCTGTCAGAGTTGCGAATACATGGAAGAGAGACGCACGTAGAAAATGGGTGTGATGATGACTGGAAAGTATGTATTTCAGAACTAGCCATCGTAAATTCGTCGAAAGAGGCTGTACCATAGAACAGAATAAAACCAGCAACAACGTTGGCTTCTGACCACCCTACGAAGCGAATTTGAGATGAGCAACGGAATAGAAAATAGAATGCTACTCACAAGGTGTAGCAAGTCTGTGAGATATTATTTTCGGTCAAATCAGAGGCTAGACATTTCATGCTAAAGGACCTACGGACTACCGATGTAAGCTATTTGATTCCAATCGAATGTTATCATGGACAGTCCCAAACCGCTTTGAAATCTGCCAATCTTGTATCAGAGCCGAAGGGTTTCAAAATTCGGACACGAGATTCACCCGAACAGTTGATTAACTTTCTGAACAGGACTTAATGACAACGCGGGGCGTAGAAGAAGAGTAAGAAGCTCACGATATTATTCGGCGCGATCCAACATGGCTGCAACAGTTTGAGAGACAAGCTATACTGGGCACTTGCGAACTTACCCAAGAGAATATACTACTTGTGGTGATTAGCACTTTTCTTTCGACTGCTGGCCTGTTAAATCTCACCTTAAGGCAGTGAAGAGATAACTCGGCAAGAAAGCTGTAGTAGTGAGTCGTTATTTTCGGACATTGATTGGGAAAGGTCCTGCTGGGACGTACACCAAAGGACGGTACCAATGAAGGCTATCAAGAAAAACCGCTCTCGACTCGGACCTCTATGTCTACCGATACCGGCGTATTGCTGGGAATGTAGTGTGTTCAAAAGAGCGCATTGGACAAGTGTATTCGGCCATACTAGTGTGGAGACTGTTAATAGAGTCCGAAAAAGACACACATGGGACCGAGTCACTCATTGACGGTGGGGCAACTAAAAATCTGTGCATTATTCCACCAAGAGACAGACCGATAAGCTGAGTAGACACAGTGAGCATCCACTGAACTATCACTGAGTTAGCAAGGTGATCATACAAGAAGCAGCATCTTACAAAGGAAAGAATATATTTCACCGTAAAATATCCGTTGCACTGCGATGATGTCGGTGGAATATGCGCTTTGAGCAGCCACACTGGCCATGACAGCGCTGAGAACCTAAATGATGAAGTGCAATAAGCATAAGACATGAGCAATCATAGGTAGACAGAAACACACATGCTCTTTGATCGAGAACGGACCGGGGTTCAAAGGCCTATTTAGCACAGAAATTGAGGGACAAATTCGAGCCCATGCTTGACCACAGGGAAAAATCACCAGTAGTGCGACAAACTGCAACGGATGTAAGGCTAAAAATCGGACATGAGGTAGATCTCCACTTACACTGGTGATGAGAATAGAAGGAAAACGGTAAACAATGACTTGGTTAACCCCGGCTAGAAGAACCGTCCAAATGATTCCTAACACCCAAGCCCGAATGGTAGAGACAGGCATATCCGGATCATCAAAGTTGGCTACAGCAGAGCGTACTTCGGCATAAGGGGAATCCTCCTCTATGTAGATTGTTAGTTGTTTTTTTATTTAATTGGCGAATTGCACTTTATCACCTAGTAGACCGGCGTCGAAATCAAAGTTCGGATCGAATAGATCGCTTCTGTTGTCTTGTAACACTGAAGCTGGTGCTAATCAGTTGAAAAAGAAGAGAGGGAGATGGGCTACGACCTACGACTTGACTTGCCTGCTTCTGAGGAAGTATAAGTCCGATGGACAGCGAGATTTAATTCTTCTGCAGGAGCAGAGCGGTTCATTTCATGGCCCTTAATCACTATCGCAAGGGAACTGAAGGGGGAGAGTGGGCGGTCCAGATTGATGGTGGTTATGATTCAAAAAATTTTGTCACTGTGGTCACTGTGGTCGACGCTTACAAAAACCAGGGGAAATCACAAGATAAAGGACACACACGAGGGAGGAAAAGAGAACTGATAAGCCTTCAACTTCCGAATGTCGCTTATATGGTTCTGGTATGAAGTGTAGTAGGGTAAACCAATTCTTGTTCTTGAAGACTACAAAGAATGACGGTGGTCGTTGAAGTGCAGAGTAGCAATGTGACGGATATAGTACGTATCAGCTATGAAAGCTAGTGGGTAAGAATCCGAAGTCGCATCAGGTCATGCGTGTACATATACATGAGAACGCATTCACAAAAACGCGACAGGCACAAGCTTCGCGGTGGACGTAAGGCACAAATCCCAAATTAGGAAATAGTGCGCCACGTGTCATGGCTCGCCGCCGCCTCGAGCAACGTCTCTCAGAACGTCTCTCGACATATTTTCTTCTAGATACGCCACGGTCATCGACTGCTATCGGTCCGGAAAGGCAATCTGGATCACTGATCCTGCCAGCACGCACACATCTTGGAAGCCCACAGTTCGCTTCTTCGGCTGAGTCCGAGTTTTGTGATTCCACGAACCAAAAAAAAAATAATCTTCATCAAGTTCGAGATTGTGCTTAAATTTCATTCTTCAGCTCAACATCATCTTGAGCAGTCAAGCAACGGCTCCGGATACCACTCTAATCTTCAACATTTCATTTGACCTCTAATTCTTTGGTCACGGTCATCTCGGTAGTTATCCATCTGTTTCTCAGGTTTTATTGTCGATGAGCGATATATATGTATGTGCTATTTAAGAATGATTTGGAATTCTCGTTGAAACTACTACAATGGCGATTATGATGATGATTCTTAGGCATGCGGGCGACTCGGTAGTTTAGTCGCCGTGGGGCTACTCAAGAGACTTCTGTTTACTCACCCAATAACATATGAAACAATTTCCATCAGGAAGGAAGGGCGCCGGATGTCATTCTCTTCCAATAGATGTTAAGTGACATGTTGTATCTTTCCTCTGCAGATTTCTGGATTTTCTGAGTATGCACCAAACAATTGAAACCCGCTTCCTTTCCTCCTTCAGACTCAAATTACCTTCAGGCAATGCTGACATGATATACCATAAAGACCATTAGAGATGTATTATTCAGTGATATGCTGACTTGGGGGTGAATGCGAAATACCAGTGCAGTAATACTAACACCGCCACACACACACACACACACACACACAATAATAAGTCAAACACTAAGTTCAGAGGGGTGCAGAAAAGATTTAAATCCCAAGTCCAAATCTAAATCTGTATACAAATAAGTGCAATAGATTTTCTTTCACAAGTTCTATGAAACTTGGACTTGCTAATTCTAAGTTCTTTGTATGACTTCAACTGAAATAGCTTCACTGAACTGACACTTTATTGACTTCTGCTTTCTTTTCTCTTCTAAGTCAACAAGTACAATCTTTCTGAGTTATCAGTGCTATCTGACTTCTGTTTTTATTCTGTGCTTTGTCTGATTCTAGCTAAGTGCCCAAATCTAGCTACTGTGCTTTTTTAAGTCTTTGTCTAACTCTGACTAACTGTCTAAGTCTGAGTTTTATTCTTTTTATTCTGTGCTTTGTCTGATTCTGACTTCTCTATGCTGGAAGCAAGCTCCCTTCAAGTAGGACTAGCAATAACTACCAAAGTGGGGGGGGGGGGGGAAGAAAGCTTCCCTTCTTTCTCTATTCTGGGCCCTTTTTATCTGCTGGGGCCCTGATACCAATCTCAGGCTGTACCAGGGGCTGTGGGCCACTACACATGGTTTATCATTCTTTTGGGTTGTGCCCCATGTGCAGTTGGGGTAGGTACTGTTATGAAAGCATCTTTTCCTATTATTCTTTTCTTTTCTTTTAATATTCCTTTACTTAAGCACCCTGGCATTTACATCAGTATATATATAGTTTCATTTCCATTCTAGATTGCTGTTATAATCATGCACTAAGGGATCATCATAAAAAGGTTGTTGGGTTAATTGCAGGAAAAGGCAAAGGAGAATACTTTGCGAGGGTAAACAATCCTAAGACATTTAGTTGAACCTTGACTCCACTATTAGTAGAGTCCTTGATGTTAGGATTCGGGACGGTCCTAAGGGCGAGAGCACAATGGGAGGAATTAAAGAGTTGATTTGATGAGTCTAATGAGGGAGGTACAATGCTCTATATATGATACCAACTGTGCCTAGGAGTAGAATAAGGAGAACTACATGAGTACATCGATCGGAGAGGGACTAAGATGTGTAAGAATTGAATGTGGGCATACGAGACGTCTTGGTTTGCTAAGTGGGTCTCGGAAGTAGGGCAGAGTGTTCTGACACTTGACACTTTACATGTTTGATAGAGAAGAAGGGTAAATGTGTTCCATTCATGATGACCTTCACAGACTGTACTGACAAGAAGGATGTTAAAACAATGATACAGATAGATGATGATTAATTAGTATCACTATCCAACTACTATCAAGGTTGATATTGAAACTGAGGAACTACCTATTTGATACTGTAGCTTTATACTATAGGTAAGTCAGAATCACAAAGTGATACTAGCCCTGAATGGGTTAGCTCATAAGTGAAGAACAAAGGAAAGGATATTGTCATGAAGTGAGCCACCCCTATCATTTTCCTTTCTTTACGATACACCATCCAAGCCCTCCTACCTACAATAATCATTCCGGAACATTCCATTCCATTCTATTAGTTCCGTTCCATTCCTTGTGCCTGAGCTATACAGTATTACCTCATAGTTCCCACGCTCCACCTTGTATATATAAGCCAGCCCCCACAACCTGGTCCCTTATCTTGACCTCTCTGTCGTTGGGACCAGGTATGTCTTTAACTTACTTACTTGTATTTATTATCAATATAACTCTGTCGTTGGGACCAGTTGTCCGCTCCCGCCTAAGTCTCCGCTCCGCTCCGCCACCGTCGTCACCTCTTTGTGACATTAGGTCAAGATCCCTTACTGCACTGATAGCCTACCGATTAGGTTATCCTTGCAGGCTCCGCTTCCACCACGTCTACAGACACCTCCGCACCAAGCCTGCCCGCCCAAGCTATCGACTGCTCTGCCTACCCACACGCTTTTGATACTAAAGACCAAACCCACATCCACCGCAGCAAAAGCAGCTCCTGGGCTGATTGCAGTTCTCAACCCTGTCCGAACGCTGCTGCCAACTCCATCAGTGAAGAGGAGAACCTTTCCGACGGTACCGTGATCACACCCATCCTTATCCCTACTCCCACTGCACCCCCATCCATTATGTCGACCTCCGAAGTCAACACAAATCAGCTCATGGCACAGCTTATCGAGCAGGTGACTCAGCTCACAGCCAACCTTCACAGAGCTGCAGCCAAGTCGAGCATGAATAAACCCGAGCTCTTCAAAGGCTCGAGTAGTGCGGAAGCCCGTCGCTTCATTGCTCAGTATCAGAGCTGGGCAGTGGAACAACCGGATTTGAAGGACAACGAAGGGAAACTGATTAAGGCGGCTCTAGGATTCTTCTCGGGAAAGGCTGCTGATTGGGCCACCCCATACCTCTTGGAATTCAGTCATCACCAACAACCGTTTAATGGACGATGGGAAGACTTTAAAACAGCCTTCACCCTCCGATTCGAATCCATTGACGCAGGCATGGAAGCCCGGAATGCAATCCAGCATCTCAGGCAAGCAAAAGGTCAAACGGTAGCAGAATTTGCACAGAACTTCAAAGACATCGGCGATCGAACTGGGCTCTCAGATATCGACCTACGAGAACGCTTTCACAGTGGCCTCAACCCAGAGATTCGACAAAATCTCATCGTGGTCAACATAGCTCAGGGATTAGCCCCTACACTAGAGGAGGCAATCAGGCGAGCAATCTCGGTAGACGTATTCCTGCATGACCCCACCATGACAGGCCGTAATCAGGGTACCTCTCACATCTCCTCTCCCCCTGCCAACTCCCATGCTATGGACGTTGATGCCACGCATACCAATGGCAACAGTAGAGAAAGCTTCGTGGCCCAGATGAGAGGCAGGTGTTACGGTTGTGGTTCACAGAGTCATGAGAAGAGGAACTGCTCGTACAAGGACACAGTATGCCGCTACTGTGGGCGACGAGGTCATTTAGAGTCAGTCTGCCAGGATAAATTCATGGGTCTAGAACGCGGCCGGGGTAAGCATCAACAACCCCGCCGTCAACAAGTCGCAGCCTCCTCTTCAACGCCTTTCACTCTCTTTCCCAATGAACCTGTCCAAATTGCGGCTTCCACTCCGGCCCCTGCTCCTGCCCCTATTGCCCAGTCCCCAGCTACCCCCGACCTCTCCATCCAAATTGCCCAGCTCCAAGAACTCCTGAACAGAGCCAATGCCATGGCCCCCGCTTCAGGCTCGCAGGAGGGTTTTTAAAGCGGGTACCCGTCTCGGCCGCACCGAGAGTACCCGTAAACCAATTTGCTATACATGCTACGTCCACATATGATTCTCTACCCTCATGTACCATATCTAATATTTCGGAATTGAACTCCAATTCGTCACACTTCCGAATTAACGCGAAATTAAGAGGAAGAAATCACAGTATAGCAACTGCGGCCATGGTTGATTCTGGAGCCACGGCTCTATTCCTGAATCAGGAGTTTGTCACCCGCCACCAAGTAAGGATCTTCCCACTCAGGAAACCCATTGGGGTCTTTAACATCGATGGATCTGCTAACCGAGCAGGGCAGATTACGCATTTTGCACGTCTAGCCCTGACTGTCGATAATCAAGAACGGTGGACAGATTTGCTGATAACCAATCTGGGAAGTGAAGACCTAATCCTGGGACTCCCCTGGCTACGTAAAGCCAATCCAGATATTGACTGGGAGAAGGGACGACTCTCGGTTAGACCACAACGGACAACGATAGAGGAGGTAGAAGAACAAGACACTGTGGAGGAAATTGAAACAGTCATCACTCCCGAAACCCCACTGAACTTAGCAGAGGAAGAGGAGGCAGATGAGTCGCCGATACACCGCATTCGAGCCAACCGACAAACCCGGCGTGCATGGGTGAAGTCAGGCATCCTACACGAACAAACAGAAGAGGTCTGGTGCGCAGCAGGATTCACATATTCCCAACAGCTAGCGGAGCAGGCCTACAAAGCAAAACCCGTGAAAACCTTCGAAGAAATGATCCCAGAGCCCTATAGGGATTTCAAAAAGGTATTCTCTGAAATGGCCTCAGAACGTCTCCCTGAACACAAACCCTGGGATCACGCCATTGAACTGATCCCAGGAGCACCCGAAACCATGCGTACGAAAGTCTACCCAATGTCATTGAACGAACAAGGCGAACTCGACCGTTTTCTGGATGACAACCTCCGAAAAGGCTACATTCGCCCCTCAAAATCGCCACTGTCTTCACCTGTCTTCTTTGTGAAGAAGAAGGACGGGAAGCTCCGTTTTGTACAGGATTACAGGAAACTAAATCAAGTAACCCTAAAGAACCGCT
Organism: Lentinula aciculospora; assembly: GCA_028011355.1. Classification (NCBI taxonomy): domain Eukaryota; kingdom Fungi; phylum Basidiomycota; class Agaricomycetes; order Agaricales; family Omphalotaceae; genus Lentinula; species Lentinula aciculospora. Next base: position 502,773 of record JAOTPV010000035.1, on the reverse strand, counting down.
ATCCTCTCCCACTGGTTGCTGACATCGTCAGCCGTCTGCAGGGGGCACGGTACTTCACCAAATTTGATGTCAGATGGGGCTACAACAATGTCCGAATTAAGGAGGGTGATGAATGGAAGGCTGCTTTCGCAACCAACCGAGGGTTATTCGAACCCAGTGTAATGTTCTTTGGTCTCACCAACTCCCCAGCGACCTTCCAAGCACTCATGAATTCCATCTTTTCAGACCTAGTGGCAGCGGGGAAAGTAGCAGTGTACCTAGATGACATCCTTATCTTCAGTAACGAGCTACAACAACACCGGCAGATAGTGCGGGATGTACTAAAACGGCTAGAGGAACATGACCTCTATCTACGACCCGAAAAATGTGAGTTCGAGGAGCTTCAGATCGAGTACTTGGGACTAGTGATATCAGAAGGGGAAGTGCACATGGATCCGGTAAAAGTGACTGCAGTTCGTGACTGGCCTACTCCAAAGAACCTGCGAGAGCTGCGAGGATTCTTAGGTTTTGCCAACTTTTACCGTCGATTCATACAGAACTTTGCCCGCATAGCACGCCCTCTGAATGACCTAACCAAGAAAGACTCAGGCTTCAACTGGGGAACACATCAGCAGCAAGCATTCGACACCCTAAGGGAAGCTTTTGTCACAGCTCCGGTACTGGCACTCTGGGACCCCAACAGGCTCACACAACTCGAGGTAGATGCATCAGGCTTTGCCACAGGAGGAGCTCTAATGCAGAAACAAGACGATGGTCAGTGGCACCCAGTAGCATTTCGATCAGCCTCCATGCAACCAGCCGAACGAAACTACGAAATCTATGACCGGGAGATGCTGGCAATCATTGAAGCACTAAAGGACTGGAGAAGCTTCCTGGAAGGATCACCGCAGACCTTCGAGATCATCACCGACCATGCAAACCTGGAATTCTGGCGCTCTGCACAGGACCTTAGCCGACGACAAGCGCGTTGGGCACTATGGTTATCCCGATTCGACTTCCGGCTGACTCACCGCCCAGGCAAGGCAAACACACAGGCAGATGCTCTGTCTCGCATGGCAACGCATCAGGTGTTGGACAGTGAAGACAACCGACAACAGACCGTTCTGAAACCAGCCCACTTTATGCAAGTGGCAGCAGCCTCACTACAGAACCCGTTGGAGGACCGCATCCAGAAGGCCTCGCAAAGAGAGGCCCAAGTACTCGAAGGACTGGAAGAGCTCAGGAGGAGCGGCCTCCAACGCTTGGCCAATGGGATAGCAGAATGGGAGGAGGATAACGGACTGGTGTACCACCGAGGTAGGGTATATGTCCCACCAGAGGATGACCTACGGACAGAAGTACTCAAACAATGCCACGACAACCCCTCCGCTGGTCACCCCGGACTTCACAACACCCTCGATCTCGTTAGCACCCACTTTTGGTGGCCCACCCTGCGATCCTTTGTAGAAAAGTATGTGGAAGGATGCGAAACTTGTGCTAGGAAAAAGATACAGAGACACCCACGAGCAGTAACACTACCCCTAGATGTCCCAGCAGGTCTGTGGGAAGAAGTGGGAGTTGACCTGATCACACAGCTGCCCAATTCACAAGGATACGATGCCATCCTTGTCTGCACCGACCTCTACGGGAAACAAATCCACGCAATCCCTTGTACCACATCAATCACAGCAGCAGGTGTCGCTGACATCTACTACCGCGAAATTTTCCGCCTCCATGGCCTCCCCCTCCGCTTTGTATCAGACCGAGGACCCCAGTTTGCAGCAAAGCTCATGCGATCACTACTCTCCCGCCTGGGAATCAAATCCAATCTCACATCGGGATACCACCCCCAAGCGAATGGGCAAACCGAGCGGGCAAACCAAGAAGTCGAAAAGTATCTCCGGCTGTATGTGGGACGTCGTCAGGATGACTGGGCAGAGCATTTGCCAATGGCGGAGTTTGTGATTAACTCACGTACCCACTCTGCACTTGGAATCTCCCCATTCGAGCTCACTTACGGCTACCTCCCCCTATTTAACATTCCCGTTGGTCAGCGAAGTGGGATTCCAGCAGTGGATGATCGCATTCAGATCCTTCGAGAGGTGCGACAGGATGCCGGGGCAGCTCTACACCTGGGAAAAAGATGGCAAAAGGAAAACTATGAACGAGGAAAACGAAAGGCACATCAGTTCCAAGTAGGAGATCAGGTCTGGCTAAGCGCAGAAGACATCAAGCTCCAACTTTCCAGTGAGAAACTTGGGGATCGACAGCTAGGACCTTACGCCATTTTGGAGAAGGTTGGTCCCCTGGACTACCGCCTGGACCTCCCACTGTCACTGGACCGCATCCACCCAGTATTCCACGTTGATAAACTGTACCCTTGGAGAGGGAACACCATCAATGGCGAAATTGCAACACCACCAGAACCAGTATACCTAGAAGATGAAGACGAGCCAGAGTACGAAGTTGAGGGCATCTTGGATAGTCGGGTTAGGTGGAAGAGGTTAGAGTACTTGGTAAAGTGGAAGGGATATGACGCAGGACACAACTCATGGGAACCCGCTCAAAATCTTGAGCATGCACCAACCACTGTCCGAAAATTCCACAGAAAGCATCCCCAGGCGGCAAAAGCTTGACCATCGAGGACAATGGTCATAAGGAGGGGGGTAATGTCATGAAGTGAGCCACCCCTATCATTTTCCTTTCTTTACGATACACCATCCAAGCCCTCCTACCTACAATAATCATTCCGGAACATTCCATTCCATTCTATTAGTTCCGTTCCATTCCTTGTGCCTGAGCTATACAGTATTACCTCATAGTTCCCACGCTCCACCTTGTATATATAAGCCAGCCCCCACAACCTGGTCCCTTATCTTGACCTCTCTGTCGTTGGGACCAGGTATGTCTTTAACTTACTTACTTGTATTTATTATCAATATAACTCTGTCGTTGGGACCAGTTGTCCGCTCCCGCCTAAGTCTCCGCTCCGCTCCGCCACCGTCGTCACCTCTTTGTGACAGATATAAAAGGGATAGTATGAATCCAATAAGGATGAAAAAAAGATAACAAAGGGATACTTCATGTTGGAAATCCTTTGCAAAGTAAATATGTAGTGATAGAGGATATAAGTAATATATCTTAAGTGCAGAAAGGATCATGAAGCTTTGTAACAACTTAGCTTTGCACAGATATAACAATTATGTGTGGCAACCTTGTCATTCTTGCATTGTTGTTTCATCTAGGTGCAACTCTCTCATGCCTGTCAGTTCATTGACAGGTCATCATCATCATTGTCTTGCATCTACATTTCTTTTATATTGCCTTATTGTTTACTCATTGTATACCTACAGCTTTACTTATGGATACTAGCAACTCATATTATATCCTCACGGTTATGGTGCAAGATACTTCTCATGACTTCATTTCCCATATGTATATAAGATAGGATATTTTGTAGTTATATTCCTTAGCTCTATTCTCATCTATTCTCCTTAGTAGCTAGACTTGTATTGGGTTTTATATTGCTTTATCATCTCATTCATCCTCTTGCTCATTGTCTATTGTGTGACACCTGGTTATCTTTTGAGAGAGCTAGCAAGTTGCTGACAGGTACCATATGGTCTAGCAGTTCCTGTCAGTGTCCCCATGCTCTCTGAGCTATTAAAGCTAGTATTTTCCCAACACTCCCTGTCCTTCATCCTGCAATACTAAGTTCTATTTTTATCCTTTGATGCCCTAAAATAGTACTTCCCAGGTTTTGTAGGATACTAGAGACTAGTAACTTTGACACAAAGAATGGGTTTTAGCATGTCTAAGTAAATTCTGTAACTGTGCCTGGCCACTGAGAACCCTCACAGTTCATCTGTAGCTAACATCTGTACCAAGTACCTAGCACACAATGTACTGTAGACTTTCCAAATGTTTCACCAGTCTGTACCTGAAAAACTCGAAATTTTACAGTTTAGGTACAGATTATTTTCCGGTGTACCATCAGTGATTGATATATTGATAGACCGTGTATCGAGGTCTGTCAAGCCTACCCAACACGTTTTTCTTAGCATGTCCTCCTGGCGACTAGATGTGATCTGAGATCTGCTTTTTTTTCGCTTCGTAGAGAATGTCGTACAGTATTGGGGTAGTATCATTGCTGTATCTGGGAATTTTATGATGTATTTAGCTCGCCAGATGTACTGGATTTCGTCCAATTCAGCTGAAACTCAAAGTTCTCAAGCTTGCCGCTTGGAAGTAAGCATAAATCAGTGTCATGTAGCACACCAGTGCCACGGCTGTTGGAACAGCGGATTCCTGTCTACTATCCCAGCCCGGATTCACCTCGGAGCATGTATGTACGTAGACTCTGCGATATACCACAGCATTCCTGCATGCCGCTGTCCTCAGGCATCCGGCAGATCCGCTCAGACCACTCCATTGTCATAAAATCTGAGTCCAGCAAGTGGAGATTGTCGTGTGAGGCGTCGAGAATTACTTCCAGAGCGTAGATTTCTCTGCACAGCATGTACTCTACGACCACGTGATTGGACGCGCTCCGTGGGAATATCAGTTCATAGGAACAGCTCCTTCATCATGAATCTGATATCCTCAACCTTCTTCAGGTCGAGACTGCTTGCCACCTCCACTCCCAATCTACTCTTCCCCTCCTTTGCGGTCAGTCAGTCATGCAGGGAGTATGGAAGCGGTACAATCATCTCAGACTCCGTTCGTAGACCCAAGATTCGCAAATACGCTGTTGAGACCGGCCGACGACTGAAAATATCCAAAACCCTGTCATGGCTTTTGCGCCACCAAGGACGATTTCAAGGTATTCAGATACGGTCTGATGGCTACGCCTGTGTTCAGGACGTGGTAAGCAGGCCATTTCATGTATCTCTCTTCTCCGCTTCTATTAATATTAGTGTATCTCGGTTTAAAATTAGTTGAAGCATGATTCATTAAAGAATGTGGATTTCATGGATATTGAGAACGTCGTCAAGAAAGATAGCAAGGGAAGGTTCACCTTGAGCTTTGAGGGCGATAGGTCTGAAGGCGAACATTGGTGGATTCGAGCAAATCAAGGGCATTCCATTGAAGTACGAACACTATTTGCAGCTATAAACAGCTAACCAATCCTTCTATTTACGTAGACAGCGGATCTCGAATTAGAACGCATAAGCTCTGCCGACAAGATACCCGTAGCATTACATGGGACTACGGAGGAAGCGTGGAATACAATATGTACGTCGTCTGCTACTTCAGCCGTTCAGGAACTCGACAATGTCTTGCAGCGAGGCAGGGAATTTCGCGAATGTCTCGTAATCACATCCATCTTGCGCAGAGATTCCCAGGTGGAGATGACCATACAGTATTCAGCGGTATGCGTGTTTCGATTTGTACTGGCGATTTATTTTGTGCTATGTTAACATCATACAATGCAGGAATACGCAAGTCGTCTCGCATACTGATTTACATCAATGTCGAAAAGGCACTCGCGGGTGGAATCAAGTTCTATCTTTCCGCAAACGGTGTCGTATTATGTCCAGGTAATGACTTCGGGTTTTTGGAACCGAAGTATTTTAAGCGGGTGGAGAGGGTGGCAAAAACGTTAGAACCTTTGCAGGGATGGCACGAGCAGGACCCGAGCAGTCCCGAGGCAGACTCCCAATCTGAACCCAACCGAAGATCGACTGAAGGCTTGAATTTAGCGGTGACAGCAAGCCCTGTTTGATGCAACAAGGTCATTGAGCAACTAATCAAGGAAGGAAAATAGATGAGTTAGGTGTATTGGTGTTCTGTAATGTAATCTTGGTGGAGTAATATCCTTCAACCCTATGTATCCTTTTTCAGAGAATCTGAATCAGGCTTTGTAGTCGACCTTCCCCAACCGAAAGCTTTCCACCAGCTTCCGCTTGCGTTTGACAGAGGAGGAGACTGGGGTACATGAGGCAAAGATGAAACCTGAACTGCTTTGGCCTGTTCAGGCTGCTCTGAAGCAGTAGTAGATACTTTTCCCCAAGATAGCATACTCAAGATTCCACCTGACGGAGAATGGGGTTGGACAACCTCGTCCTTCTCAACATTTTTCTTCGACAATTGTTCTTCCTCGTGCAGCTTTGCAGCATCTGCAATCCTCTGCTCTAGCTCAGCCCGCTCCTGGGCCAAATGCTTTTGTTCTCTTTGCTGGTTTATCTGCTCCATGATCTTCTGATTCTCCTCGAGATTTGCCTGTCCGTATTTGTAAAGACCTCCGAGGATAGCGAAGATTGTGAACGCCTGGAAGGCGACTCGATAACGAAGCCACACTTGAAATTTTCGCGAATTTCCTTGTCGTAGTCTGATAGCGGCCATGGTCAGTGCTCCGGCCGTGATAAGAGTCCCTGGATATCGAATGAAGGCGAGGCTTACAGAACGAGGTTGAAATCAGCGCACCTAACGGAACCCATGGATTTTCTCTAGTTTTTCGTATAGCTTTTTCTTTGTATCCTTCTGTCCATCTCCGCGAACTCGGGTCGATTGGAACATGTATTGGAGCATCGTTATTAGCGGAGCTCATCGTGGTACAAGTTTAGTCGTGTGAAACCAATGCTCACAACATATAAATTGTCTCTTCAATGACACCCGAAGCTCTATCATACGTCCCAATAACTTCGATGAGAATACGATTTGCATTCGACGATGGAGACGACCCTCATGAATTTTGAAGGTCTCCATATTCATTGCGAGCCCAACTGCGGCGACGTCGAAGTACATTTATTTATTTTTGTTCGAAATTCGTAGGTTTGAACACTTTTCAGCAAGACTAAGATATCCAATATGGGTTTATGTTACCCTTTCACTTGGTCTTTGCTGGTGTATTTATATGGCACGTTGAATTTTTCTTCCTCGAGTCTCCCGGCTGACGTGGGTCCTTAGTAGCTTTGGCCTCGGCCTGCTCCACTTCACGATCAAAAAGAGAATGTACAACCACCGGTGTTCAATCCAGACGCTGCAGATGTAGACAAACGAGAAGCGATCGTGTCAGCGTTCAAGGTCGGTCTAACTTTATTCTTCGACCTGTTTCCGTTCGAACCTGACCTTCATAGCATGCTTGGGCGGCATACGGTAAACGCTCACCTCAGAGACAGTCAATCTTGTTTGTTTATACATTCCACTAGAACGAGACGCAATGGGATCCGATGAATATCATCCTATAAGCAAGAAAGGCGAAAATCTTGCACATTCAGGCGGTATTGGGTATACTGTTGTGGATGCACTTGACACCATGTACTTGTTGGGTCTCCAGCCTGAATATCAGCGTGCACGGACATGGATTGATAAGAAGTTAAATTTCAATCAACCCGGAGAATTTAGCACATTCGAGGTTCGTCCTGCCTGCGCCACCTACTTCCTCCATGACAATGAAACTAAATAATAATACATAGACCTCTATACGTGTTCTCGGTGGCTTCTTGAGCACGTATTATCTCACCTCTGATCGGCTTCTCCTAGCCCGTGCTGTGGACCTTGCTGACCGGCTCATCATGTCATTCGACACTGAGTCTGGTCTACCACTTCCTGAGGTCGATCTCAAAAACCGAAAGGGTGTTGCCGACAAGTATTCTGCTGACAGGATCAGCACCGCCGAAGCAGCGACTCTTCAACTTTAATTTAGATATCTCGCAGACCTCACCAAGAATGATACGTATTGGTACAAAGCGGAGCATGTCATGTCTGTCATTGAGAAGGCGAAGCTACCGCATAACTTGGTCCCGATTTATATAAGGTAAGCTGTGCTTTTGTATACTGGAACGCGATGACAAAATTCGTTCATGTTTAGTGCTAGTCAAGGAACGTTCACAGATTCGGAAATTAGACTTGGCTCTCGACGTGACTCTTGCTACGAATATCTTTTGTAAGTGATGATATTTTCCATTGGTGTTTTCAATAATCATCGCTTCTTATCATAGGAAGCAGTACTTGCAGACAGTAAGATTCGTGTCGTTTTCTCTGACAATGGTTCTGATGTTATGTTAGGCTAGAACAGAGTCGGTCTATCGCAAGGTTTGTTTTTATTTTACTTATTTCCATATACGCGCTGAATCAAGCTCTATCACAGATGTACATGGATTCCATGCAGGGTGTTCACGACGAACTTGTTCAGACTACGCCCATAAAGAACATGACCTATATCGCTGAGCTTATCCCAAAGAATTATTTCTCAGGCAACCATGAATATACGCTTCAACACAAACAAGATCATCTTGTCTGTTTTCTCGCAGGATCATTGATGCTTGGTGCAACCACCATCGGTGCCGTGCGGAAGTCCGTCTCGGTCCCGCCTCAACCACATGAACTGTCGGCGGAAGGAATGAGAGACTGGCAGACGGGAGTGAATCTACTGGAGACTTGTATGTACACACATGAGACTGCGACGTACGTATCGGCGATCATTCAACTCGTGAATGAACCTTACTGATACCGCGATATTCTATGGATATGAAGTGGGCTGGCCCCAGAGATTGCAATGTTCAGGACTAACAAAGAGACAGAGGAAACGAGGGATTGGTATATCAAGAACTCACGGTAAATTCCCTTTCCCTCGGACGCTTTTTATTCTATCAAATTGAAGCTTTCATTTAGACCAGGGGGACCCTCATCATACGATGTGCGATACATGCTGCGGTACGTCGACAAACACTTTACATGGTGACTTGAAATTTACACGGTTTCCTTCTAGGCCAGAAACCGTTGAATCATTATTCATTGCCTGGAGACTATCCGGGATTGTCCGCTATCGCGACTACGCATGGGGCATCTTCACATCTATAGAGAAATACGCCAAGCTTCCTGGTGGAGGGTACGCCACCGTGTTGGATGTTGATACAGTACCTGTGTCATTGGACGATAAGCAGGAGACATTCTTCTTGGTGGGTAGTGCTCCTTTTATTCTTCTCATCATTTCCAGTGTCAATTTGACTTACTGCCTTCTTTCATCTGTTTTTGGCTCTTTCTTGGTCGTAGAGTGAGACATTGAAGTACCTGTATTTGATTTTCTGTGATTCGTTCGTGTTGCCTTTGCAAGGTGAGTACCTACGAATTCACTGGTTCCGGCGAACTACAGTCATTCCTCCTTATTTGCAGATATCGTATTTAATACCGAGGTTCGTTCGCCTAGTTCTCTAGATGGCCGCTCTCGCTTACCTTGCAATTTCGACTTGTAGGCTCATCCATTACCTGTATTTGCTCCCACAATCAAACCACGGTTCTCATCCGGTACCCATAACCACTAGAACCAGGTTGATGATGACAGTTAGATCTAACAGAGATAGAGTATCTGCAATGGAATTTTAATGGAGATTTCACTACACTATCTAGACACTTACAGTTAGCACACGGGAGAATCACATCTGAGTCTGAGTTCTTTCCGTTTTAAAATGCTTTCCTATGCATTTGGGCTCGCAAAACGGATTAGGTTAATGTCTTGTGAGTAAAGATATACTATAAGTGAGTAGATAATCAGAGTCTTATGCTCAAGATTGGATGTTTTGTCAGGAATGTTAAGGAAAATATTGGAGCTGCTCTCTATGCGCTGTATTGCACTTTCACAAGGACTACGGAGCAGAAGCAATATGCAACCTGCCTCCATTCTAAGTGGCTGTTGGACAAGGGCTTCAGAGAGCAGAGTTAACACATTATGCAAGACAGTCCAAGAGTGAATGGGAATTATTTAGGGAATTATTAGCAGATTGGAGAACAGTGAACTTATTGGTAAAGTCTGTGTGTAATGTTCTGGGAATTCTCTATCAGGTAGAGATCTATAGGCTAAGGCTTAATAGCAGGTATCATTGTATGCATGCTGAAACAGGGAAGACTGCGCTACCTATTGTACCATGAGAGGGGTTTTTTTTTCTGTTTTCCCCTCAGAAACTAGGACATGGGTTAGCATAATCCCTCTGTATTAAGCATGTGTGTTCGATTATTGTACAACATATGGTAAACTAGTTGTTTAGGAACAAGACCTCACTAGTATAATTTATATCCTATCCTGCTTGGTTTGGGCCGGCCGCACCCTTCTGCAGTGGCGGCCTGATTAGACCCAAATTGCGAGTCAAATAGCAAATTCAGGCCATCAGCAAAACAGCAGTATCTGTGTCCACTATTGTCAAGGATCAAAAGGCATGATATTTGAGCAGCCTGCAGTAGCTACTGTGAGGATATGTTGAGGTGAAAACCTTGGAAATAATCAGTAGTCAAGCTGTGATGTTAAATATTGATCAACCGACCAGGTATTTAGAGACCGAACGAGAACGACGAAATGCACTACAGTAACTTGTACAGTGAGAGCGGCCGTGGCGTTATTATTTTGTATGGGCGCCAATTTCGCAACGCCATCTTTGCCACGTACAAGTTCTTACCTGAACTATCATGTCTCATTCCCATTCACATGCCCCCGGGGAGTCTCATACGCACTCTCATGGGCCGCCACAGCCTCAGCCTCAGCCGCAAGCTCTCCCTACTGCAGATCCAGCTTTCCTTGCAGTCATAGAAGCAGATTTTCGACCAGTTACATTAACTGTTGCAGCGGATAACACAACTCTTCTATGCGAGTCGCATAAACTGGAAAAATGCTCTGCATGCAACCTAGATTATGTCAATTTGAATCGGCTCTCGAAAATACTTGCTCAGAATCCGAATCTGAAAGCGCCGCCACCTGGCAATGTTATATCAAAAAATCTCTCTCAGGCTGTGAATAACACGAAGGAAGAGGGAAATGTACGCTTATGCTTTCTTCTTCAAGGTATTATATTGCTTAATGAAGCTTTAGGCTTTCTACAAAATGCATAAACATAGAGAAGCCCTTGGTCGTTATACCATGGCCGCTTCAATAGCAGTACAACGACCTCCTTGGGAATCCAATCAACTAATGCGAGAAGAGCTCTCAACGGTCATATCAAACCGTTCCGCATCCTACTTTGAATCTGAAGACTATATATCTGCTTTGGCAGACGCTGAAACGGTTATTGCCATCCGCCGGAATTGGAGTAAAGGTCATTTCAGAAAGGCTAGGGCTCTTGTTGGTCTGGGCGCGTTGGACGAGGCGATAGAAGCTTTGCAGGTTGGTTTGGCATTTGAACCTAACAACGCCGTACGTTGAAGCCCTTTTATCCACGTTTGTCGCGTTTCACTGACTCTAAAAATTGTTATAAGGAGCTTAGCGCTTACTTGCAGGACGTTCAAGGTATGATGAAAGGAGGCCGACAGTCATGATTTCGGTACGTCGGTATTTTCTCGTGTTGGTTTCCTGTGCTAAAACCTGGGGTTCTTAGCTTATATACCCGCCCCTGTGTATTCTTAGTATTGATCGTCTTAATATCTCTCAACTTCTGAATCACTCGTTGAACGATAGGGCTTGGTGTACCATTACACGACAAAGACCTTATGAGTCTCTCACCTCCAGTTCATCTCGTTGCTGCCCGGTGACAAGGAATTTCAGACTCGCTGCAGTACTAAGCTGCGACAGATTGATACAGAAAGAATGAAACGCTGTCAGTATATCGTCGTCGCTTAAGCTTTGTTCTTGATCGCAGAAAGAGCCCATCTCATCAACATTCACTTTTGACTGATAAATATTCAAGACAGTACGGACGTGGCACCGTGCACCGTCCCCGTTAACTTAAGCTTGCTTTCTGCCACCTCAATCATCGACATCTGCTCAAGAAGGCCAGATTCTTTGGTTACGTTTATCGCTCATCGTATGTATCATCATCTGCGTCGACTCAGCCAGTTCAAGTGGGATATTCATCAACATCGTTTACACGTAACTTGTTCCTTTGAGTTCCATCGCATCTACCTTTAACTCTTTCCGTTGTCCCTTTCGTCCGCAGCTGGTATGTTTTCCTGTGTGTATCGTCTACGATTGACAACTCGAAGCGACAATCACTCATCACTATGCATACAGATCGTCAGGTTATTTCTTGAAGTGTCACCGTTTATACGATACAAGACACTCCAAACAGGTGGGACTGTCGAAGAGGACTCTGCCATCCAAGACAAGTGTGTTCAACCCAAATTATTGTATGGCGAATTCCCTGAGGAAGACGAAATCTAGTACTGAAAAGGTTATATGCTTCAGAAGTAAAGGAAGACTACGGAAAGGGCTGGTTGAAAATTCCACGGTCTCATTACATTTACCTCAATAAATGTCCTCCGGAGACTCACACCTTGCTTAGGTGGTGGCAATATAAGTGATATTCTATCATATCTTGTAGTTAGGTTAGAAAAGTGACATGCAGGATGATGGACTGTGAATTTTGAACCGCAATTCTAAGCTTTTAGAGAAGGACTTTATCTTGAAAAACTTCTTCAAATATGCTGCTTGATGCTGGAGAAAGTGTAAGTACAGTAGAGGCAAGAAAAAGAGCAAGAAGGACTCGGTTTACAAGAAAAGTGTTTCACGGGAGTTGTCATGTGAAGTCCTAACCCGAATCTCACGATGGCATCACCGTTAGTTGCTTCCGTTCTACAACAGCGTTTACATTCTTTCCTTCCTCTACTTCTAACCACTCTTTTGATCTCTTCAACGTCAAGTAGTCTTCATCTATCTGGCAATGCAAAACATCGATGCGCGACGGCCAAACCGGAACGATACCTTCGATTTACGAGGACAGATCCATGCAGACGACCAGATGGAATTAGATGCACATGCAGATGCCGCGAACTTTGGCACTGACGATGAAGAACATTCTGTCTTAGAGGATGACTCTGACGGTGAAGAACGAGATGACTATTCCGACGAAGTTGACGACGGGTCGTCTTCCTTGTCAATACCGAACGAGTCTATAGACTTTGATTTGGTATATTCTCTTCATAGCTTTGCGGCTACAGTTGAAGGTCAAGCAAATGTCGTCAAGGGTGATAGTTTGTTCTTGATGGACGATAGTAACAGCTACTGGTGGCTTGTTCGCGTTCTCAAAACACAGGAAGTTGGCTACATTCCTGCTGAGAACATCGAAACGCCATTTGAACGTCTAGCTAGGCTCAACAAACACCGTAACGTCGACGTAAGTACACCATACTTTCAAAGTAAATCACCGCCAAATGACATCTTATAGCTCGCTTCTGCCACGCATGCCGAACTTCAAGATGGTCTTTTACTTTCGCAAGACCGTCTTCGTAACAATCTCAACTCTCGTCAAGACCATAACCAGTCCCCGTCTCCCAACGTGCGTGCACAGCTCCAACAGACTAAAAGCGTTAAACTCATAGCCTCGTTACACGTCCATAAATATCCTCCGGCTGTATGGCACTCGGAAGATGAGGACGAGGATGAGGATGTAGAATGGGACGATGAATCTTACGAAGGCGAGGATGCCGGGCTTGCAGCTGAGGAGGAGGAGGAGGAGGAGCTCAGACTCGCCGAGGAAAAAGAAAAGCCGGTTAGACAAAATGGTATGCCCATGACCATGGAACCCGATGATGGCATGCGCTGGGATGATTCTGCCGTCGAGGAAATGCGCGCCAGACAGATGGCTCAGAGATCCATAGTCGAACCACCCGCGAGCTTACGTACTGGTTCTGCGGAAGCCACACTAAAAGCTCAACAACAGCCACTACAGCAACAGCAACAGCAGCAGATGGCCCAACAACAAGTGCAACAGCAGCGGCAACAGGCATTAGCACAGCAGCAGCAACATCCCCAAGTCTTGGTAACATCACCTGAATCACAGATTCTTCGTACGTCTGGATCTCGTGAGAGGCTTGCTCAGCTCCAAGATAGTCCTACCTCCTCTAACTCCGGTCACCGTCGAGATCCTCTTGAGCAGCAGGACACTGTTCGTATGACGATGACGCCCAGCATTGTTCGCGACCCTGAAGGTACTCCTACTCCTACTGCTCTACAAAAACAAGAAGAAGAGCGGAAACGGGTTCGCGAGGAGGACTCAGAAGATTCCCTCAGGAAAAGAGCCAAAGGGAAGGAACCTCAGAAGATGGCTCCACCAGTCAGCTCTGCGAACTACGCCAAGTCTGTTTCACCGGGAGGTTCAGGCTCAAAGCTTCGAAAGGAACGCGACCCAGAAGGAGACGACGGAAAGAAAAAGAAGGGGTCGGTGTTTGGAGGGTTGTTCGGTCGTAAGAAGGATAAAGACAAGAAGGACAAAAACGGTTCGGTATCCTCGTTCGATGCGTCGTCAGACAACGGTCGACCTAGTCAGACTTCGGATGAATCCTCTGGAAGAATCTCCGGCACTGACCCTATAGCCTCTTCGCCTACCACACAGACCGCTATGCAGCAGCAGCAACAACAGCAATCTGCTGCTCTTCGAAACTCGATGGATCCCAGACGGCTCAACAACCCCCAGACACCACCAGGGAAGGGAACCATCCCTCCAGAAGTTTCGCAGCAATTACGACAGAGAGATCAACAGCAGCAGTTACTGTATCAGCAGTATTTGAACCGTTCACCGTCTTCTCCGCCCGAGCTTCAGCCTTCGTATGGCTTGCAGTCAGTTTCTGCTCTGAACTCGTACTCGAGCTCGTCTAGCGGTCTCGGACCACCAACCCAACGAACCAGACCAGGATCTCTAATTCTCAATCAAGGCATTACGGATGGTCATATTACCGAGCTCAGTGTCATTCGTGTATTCGCGGGGAAAAACCTCCAAACGGAAGCCACGTTCAAAACCGCCCTTCTCGCGTCATCGACCACTTCCTCAGAGCTCGTAAAACAGGCTTTACAGCGCTTTAGGCTCCCTTCTGCCGAGGATTCCAACGATTACTACCTTACCGTCAAACAAGTTGAGGGGTCCTCCGCCATCTTGCATGACACAGAGATACCACTGGTGGTATTCGCAAGCCTCGTCGAGGCAGCGATGGAGGTACCCAAAGTTAAGAGAAGCAGTGTCGGGAGTATCAGCTCGGTTTCGAGTAATCTGTCAATGCATCCTGCCATTAAGAAGCTGCCTATGAACGACTTTTCGGACGATTCAATGGTCAAGTTTTATCTGAATCGGAGAGGAGAAGACGGTGATAGCGACGGTGATAGTGTAGGGCGCAACGAAGCTGAAGAAGATACGACATTGATTGCTGCCACCGATACGTCCATCATGTCAGAGTCAGAACTTGGCGTTTCCCCAAGGCATCTCACTGTCTCTACCCAAGGCAATGTCTCTGCAGAGCGATTCAGTTCCCCGTCCTTCCGATTTGCGATGCAGGTCATCATATATCCTGAGGATCTTCCCGACGATATGGTATTCGATCCGCTCACGGAAGCGATCGTGTTCAAAAATACGTTAAGAGATAGACAGCAGTCATCGCAATCGCAGTCGCAGTCGTCTGGGATTTTGATGAATCTTCGCCGGAAAGTGTTTGTGTTACCAAAAAATGTCACGGTTGCTGAAGTCATTGAGATTGGACTTGAGCGGTTCGGGATTCTGGAAGGTGTGGTTGATGGGGGCGATGAGGTTGAAGATAAGCTTGCGAAGAGAAGGAGCTCATCGAGGGTGAGATATGGGTTGAGTGTCGATACGGGAGGTCAAGGTGCATCTCTAAATCTTTTTTTTTTTTTTCCTTTTTACCCCTTAACTCATACTCAATCCATAGTCACAGAGAAGGAGCTGTCCCCATCAAGCAAAGTCATCGATGCTTACAGTCGACCACCGACTTACAAAGCTGTCGATCGTCGATTCCAAGACTCTAAACGACGTTCGGTAGACTCAGCTCAGCTTCTGGGTACTCTTGACGATGTGCCTTCCGACGATCCGGTATTCGTTCTCCGACGAGCAACATCTTATCGCAACTCTACCTCCCGACACCGTATGTCTGCACCTCTGGACGAGTTGGCGTTGAGAAATCTCCATAGAGAATCTCAGTCGTCCAATGCGAGCTCGGAGCCGCTGAGTCCGAGGTCATCAGAGATACAGCTACAGCAACAATCACAGTTGCCGCAATCTCAGCCTTCACGAAAAGAAATAATTGCCGCCCAACGCGAAGCTTCCCGTGCAAACCAGCGTGCGATGCTGTCTACTCAAGCAAATTCTGTACGTGGTGTGGACCTTCTTTTGCCTGGGAATGTGCGACTACGAAGCTCGAGGTACAATAGTAATGATCGAATGCGGTATTCGTACGTGCTTCCCGATGGAGCTGCGTATGATATCAGTGATATCGTAGAGGAGGAATGGAGAGATGGTATCAACAACAAGCGGGATCTACTGGAAGGTGTCGTTGGTCGAGGAGGCAACGAAAAACTGGACCGTGTTCTGAACAAGATCAAAGCTGGGAAGGGACAAGGGGATCTGTTACTTCAAAAACGGGTTCAATCTCCTTCTCTACGATCGGATTCTGTTTCTTCGCGATATTCGTACGATGATTCAGTTACGGTTGACGCACATGGTCAAGCCCGTTCCCGGTCTACGACTCCTATATCTGGGGCACGGCCTGGTACAACGACTCCAACCAATATACCGAGCAATAGGCGTAATCCCTCCGTAGCGTCCGTTTTATCAGATGGCTCGGGATATGTTACTGCGAATTCCCACGGGATCACTTCACCTATCGAACGAGAACGATCTACGCCTACTCCGACGTCTGCTTTGGCATCCGGTCATCCGCTGACTCCGTTGACTTCACCTTCACCATCAGCACCGATCCCTCGCCAACAGCAACAACGGAAAACGCCGACACCTTCTAAACGTCCGCCTCCCATCCACACGAAAGAGGATTTCGGGGTATCACATATGCTTGCGGTAATTGAGTATCGGGCTTTGAAGCCCAAGACGTCGATTCAGCCTGGAGTACAAAATGATAAGGATGCTGCTGTAGATGCTGTAAATGACTTGCTTTTCGGTCGACAAATTGATATGGACAGTTTACATCCCAAAATACGAGACGTCTATGCTGATTCGTTTAAAAGGCTGGCTGAGATGGACGAGGTGAGTTGTCGTCCTTTTCCTGTATGGTCTTGCTTACATTTTGTTTCAACAGATGCTAGATAATTATTTATTACAGCGTGCTGCTGCTAGAGGAAATTGATTTCGAGTTATAGGTTTTCTATATGAGTGCAATCTGAATGATACCTATTTTGCTAATGTTTACTTTTGGCTTTCGATAATGTATACCCATTTATTGCAGACGAAGCAAAACAAGATAATGACAAGTCTTGATCACACCTCAGACTGAGAAAACGGTTCTTGGCTTCGCTGCGCAATTGCACGTCTCCTAACGTTACCGGCCACCATCATCATGCGTAAAAGACAAGGAAACATGTTATGAAAAGATGATATTACGCAGTACAATTATTCCTCGATAAACGGTTATTCAGAGTCTAAAGCTTGAGCCTCTCCTCTGAGCTTCTCCTCGATTAGATGCAGCGGCCTCGAAATATCGATCTATGTTAGGATCCATAGAAATCTGATATCGCAGGAATGTTGTTGCGCTAAAATGCCTCGCCTGTACAATACAACATTCATACACTTCGAACTGAATAAAAAGCTTACCGCAGTCTCCACCACATCTCCCCTTCCTTTTTGTTTCCTTCTTCCTCTTCACAACAAGTGTTCCACTTCACTGCAGAGGTTTTTTTTTTTTGAAATCCTTCTCCCGGAGCTGCAGGAGCTCTTTCAATTTCACAGAAGCAGCTGCGCTTGTTTCTTTTCTTCTTTCTCGAGCAGGCTAGTATCATATTCGACGTCAGGCTAGACCTGTGCCTTAAGCGCAACATACGTTCATCTTGACTATCTCAGAAACGAGATCCTTGTCTCTCTTAGCTCTCGCAAATTACCTTTTTTTCCTACGAGATATCATGTACACATTCGGCCTGTCGCGCATTCAACCTTGGCACGGAATCATCCTTCTTCTGTGGCTTGACCTCGCGAGGATAGCTGTTGGTGCACCGATCCCTGTGTATGAGGTGAGTTGACTTCACTGGTTTTTGAATCTCGAATTTTGACTGACCATGTCTACCATCTAGGGTCTTGGTCAAGTTAGCGGTTTGATTCCTATAGCAGCCGTGCTTGCTCCCAGTGTATCTGAAAATTTCGATATCATGATATCCCTTGCGGAGTCGGGGCCTAGCTCCGAAAGCCTTGACGACTCACGCGAAGCTACTTTGGAGGATTTCAGTGTGTGGATCAATGTTGCAGAGCAGATCTTAGGACTCGCAAAGCTAGATCCAGATCCAGATCCAGAGGTGACCTTCAGTTTTGCCCTCGACTACGACGAGGTCGACGAGGACCCTGTTGTCATTGATGTTGACGAGGACTATATTGACATCGACGACGAATATGAAGACTGTGTTGGCATTGATCTTGGAAGCGACGAAGACGACGAAATTCATAATGGCGTCGGTTTCGACGATGTTCATACTGGTGATGGGAATGAGGATAATCTCGATGGCATTGAAGTCGACTGGGAAAAGGTTCGAACAGAGATGCTGAAGCTTGGTCAAATTCATAGGTATGTTTCTCCGAATCGTGGAGAGTAAAGCTGACCCCCGTATAATATTATCACAGCAAAAGGCAGATGATGAACCCGTATATTCCTCCATACAGGATTGTTTGATACCTAGCGTTGTTTGCTTCTTGTAGTTTTTAGACGCTCGTTATTAAGCGCCAATACTCATCCAGTTCCTTTAAGCTTTGCTTTCTACATAAATCTTTAAATATACCAATGAGCTATCTTTACAGCCTAGTCAGTCCTTCATGCAACTCGATGTTGCTAACGCTCGCAGCTTTTTCGTCGCGACGAGCTCGATACCTTGGTCCATAATGAAGTGGAACCCAAACCAAAGGTGTAACTAGTAATAGGATACCAGCCTGGAGAGTAAAGCTCCATCCTAAACCCATCGCTGTGGTCATCTGGCTAATAGTCGATGCTTCTATGGCGCCGAAAGCACAGCGAACAAGATTCACAGAAGCTGTGGCGGTAGCAGGAAAGTCAAGGAAGAGGTCGACGATGAGCGTTACTAGATCGCGAACATGCATTGAAGCTCGTCAGTTATCAGGACTTCAAATGTCTATGAACTCACAGTAAATGGTAAGAATGCTACTGTCAATCATTCCTAAGAAAAACGCGATTATGATAGATACTGATATGTGCGTCTAGGCTTGTAGAGCCCATCCAAATCCTGCCAATAATGCAATGTGAATGGGAACATCGTACACAAGCAGGTGCATCCTTGCGCGCTCAATCATTCTTCAACATAGTCTGAGGTGGCTTTCTGTTGTCGGTACGCCGTTGAGCATATACTCTATAATCATAGTCCAGCAACTTTCCAGTGGCGATGTTCCCTACGAAAGATCCCACTCCATTTGAGATAAACGTCAACCCGCCATAGCAGATTCCGCTGAACATCAGACTGGAGGAAACAACCGGGTACTTCAAGATCATGAGTGATTTTATCAGGTCGATTTCGACTTTTCGTGGCGAATCGATTGATTCAACCGAGTTCGAATCGGGAGGAGGAGTGATGGTAGGAAAAAGGCATTGGATGGGTGGCCTGAGGTGCTTTGGCGCAGACAGACTACCGTTTCCGACGATATCCCTATGCGTCTCAGGGAGGAAAAGCACTACCGATACCAACACAAACGCAGCAAGTGCAGCGAGGAGATAAAAAATTGCATGCCAACCAGCATATTGGGCAATGATTCCTCCAAGTACCGGCCCAGCTGCCGTTCCAATCGTTGAACCAGCGCTGTACATTCCCATCGCACTTCCGCGAGTACTTGGAGGTGTGATATCTCGGATTAGGCCAGCGCCTAACGTTCGAGTAGCAGAACACCCCGTTGCGTGAAGTGCGCGTAAAATGAGTACCACGGCGAACGAATTGGTGAAACAGAGACCGATACTTGCTGCAAGGGTAAACACTAATGTGATGATGTACAACGGACGGCGACCATAGGTGTCGCCGAGTGTACCCCAGACGCAAGGCATTACCCCCTGGAAGATGAGGTACAATGTGATGGTGAGGTTGACTCGAGAGATGGAGACGCCTAAACCTGAGGCGATGGCGGGGAGAGCTGGAGTATACATCAGCGAACTAAGAGGAGTGATGATTCCCGCGCTGGAAACTAGGAAGAGAATTATGGTTTTGAAGAAGTAAAAAGAGTGTAGGGGCGATCCTCTGTCGGCATTGAAGTAGAATCCCATGACGGGTGTTAGTTGGAAAGAAAAATATTACTAGTTGTACTGAAATTGTCGCTCTTTCATCCAGGATTTAATCGGGATTCAATTCATTAGCGAGCCCACTCGAGGTAAAATTTGGAATTCGTAGCGGTGACTTCCATGGTATGGGGTTGCGGAACAGAAACAGCTCGTATAACTTGACCTACCAACAAAAGGACATATGTGTTTCGCATCTTCTCCGTTCTCAGCCTCGCGATCGGTCTGCCTTCTGCTCGATGATGGAACACGACTTAATCAACCGAATGGGCTCAGTAGTGAATCACAGACGACTTGTGGTAAGGACATTGACATTCGAGTTCACCTAATTCTAGAATTCACCCCACTCCATCGTGCTACCTTGGAGTCAATACCAAGCTCCGAGTTTTTAATACTGAGCTATACTCATCTGAATGTTCATTGTTTGGCGGAACAAACCAAAATACGGTACAGCGGCTTTTTTTACTCAACCTTGGTTCAGCGTTCTGTTAATAATTGCAGCCTCGCTAATTTTTGAATGTCTTCACAGCTATGTACATAGTGACTCCGGAAGGCAATGTATGTTGGGTAACAAACTGCAATAAGCAACCCCCACAGCGTAATTGACGGTCCTACTAGATTTCCCCGCTGGGAGCTCTACGGGGACCAAAGTCTATTGTACTATGTGGTTTTTCTTGTGCGGCTCGAATGTCGTTGTCTCGGTGAACTCGAATGGTGTGTGGCTATGGTGCTAAGCGCTAACAAGTCGTTGGATCTACGATATTGTATGGAAAGTATGTCACCTCATTTAAATACGCTTGAAATAAATACAGCAATTCAGGCTTTGAGGGTTTCTACATCCTCCGAGGTCGCTACTTGTGTTGATACCATCCAAGCGAAAGGTAGGGATGGAAATGTTACAAAAATTATATCACATACTGCAATGGCTCAAGGTTTTTGGTTCATTGATTGTAGCTTTACTCTGGCACGCTTGTTGACTGAATTTCTACAGTCTTTTCATGCAGTACACCCATAGGTCCAGATCCGTCAGGTCATAGCAAACTTTGTAGCAACAGCTCAGATCAGCCTTCCAGTAGAAGAGTTCCTCCCCTCAAAATCGGCATCACCTGTGTTTCCAGCCATGGCGGTTCCGGAGTCGTAGCCACTGAGCTGGGACTTGAATTGGCTACTCGCGGACACCAGATACATTTTATCACTTCATCTCCGCCCTTCCGCCTCGTAGGACGGGATGCAGATATGACCAACATTCACTTTCACGAAGTGGAGTCTATTCATTATCCCTTGTTCGAGCACTGTCAACCGTACGATTTAGCGCTCGCAACTCGTATGGCAGAAGCCGTGGAGAAGGAGGGACTGGATATCCTTCATGTCCATTACGCTATCCCACATTCGATTTCGGCGTACCTCGCGAAACAAATGATTCAGGCTAGACGACCGACTGTCAGTCTCCCTATTATTATCACCACTCTCCACGGTACGGATACCACGCTCGTTGGTATAGACAAGTCGTACATGCCCATTACTCGATTTGCGATTGAGCAATCCGATGGAGTGACGACAGTTTCTTCGTCTCTTCGTCAGTCGGCATACGAGAATTTCGACATCTGGAATACTGATATTGAGGTTATCCATAATTTCGTAAACTGCGATATTTACAGCCCTCGTCTAAAGCGATCGGAGAAAGAATTTTCGCAACTACGTTCACTGTACGCCGATCCCAGTGAAAAGCTCGTTGTTAATGTCTCCAACTTCCGCCGTATAAAACGAGTATCCGACGTGATCGAAGTGTTTGCAAGAGTGATTTCTGTACTCCCCGCACGACTCATGCTAATCGGTGATGGGCCAGATCGTCAGATGTCCGAGCATTTAGCAAAAGAGCTTGGGGTTTTCGACAAAGTCCAGTTCATTGGCAAACAAGGCAATATCACAAAGCTTCTTCCTCTGGCAGATTTGATTATTCTACCTTCAGAGATGGAGTCTTTTGGATTATCTGCGTTAGAGGCTATGGCTTGCAGTGTACCTGCGATCGTGACTCGCGTTGGTGGGTTTCCAGAGTTGGTGAAAGATAAAATCAACGGTGTGATTTGTGATGTCGGAGATATCGAAGGGATGACAGAGGCGACTGTGGATATCCTTGGTGATCCAGAGAACCTTGAGAGCCTTTCTTGTAGGGCGAGAAAGACCGCTGTATATTCTTTCGACGTATTTCTGATTGTTAGCCAATATGAAGACTATTACCACAAGACACTTGGCTCAAAGGTGATTGTTGTTTCATTTTGCTGGAACCAGGTTTGACAAGCAAGCGCAGACGACTCGGACGGACAGCAAGACTGTTGTGCCACCCCTTTCAGCCAGTACGATGCCAGTCAGCCTTCTCCTAGGGTGGCTTACAAGCTTTGAGCACGGAGGGAAGAGTTCTAAGTGCTAGACAAGATTATATCTCGAAGCATAGTTAGACCGGTCAAAGCAAATTGACCGCGGTCTATGAAACGAGCACACCTTCCTCCTTTAGACATCAAAGTTGACCTTTGTACAAAGGGCCAGAATGGACCATACATATCAGACAATGCACGATCCCTTTCATGGCCTCTCCGATCTCATATATAACAGCTTGCTCTTCACTTCAGTTCTTCATCTCCCACATCTCAACCTCACCACTTACAAGTCGCTCGATACCGAGCTTATCCTTTCCTGTTTTTCAGTCCATGGGCAACCAAACATGATTACGTTTGCACCCAAAACTTCTCACTTCCATCTGCTGTCATCTCATATCCACTTCCCAAGACGAGTACGCATAGATGGATAGGATTTGTTATCAGCAGGTGAGGTAATGTTAGGCGAGATCTGGAAAATGACAAATATTTTCCTCTAAGTGGAAAAGGCTTCAATGATTTTTCACGGTAAAACGTCGTCAATAACACACATATATATATATATATGTTTTCAAATTTACTGAACTGGGAAAGAGCTCAGAATTCATCGAGTAAATTAGTGGAATGTTGTCAAGCCCTTAAAACTTATAAACATGTCAAAAGCATTTCAATTTTAATCATGATGTTCAGTTGAAATTTGAGGATGTTTTCAACATTACCAAGTTGCCCAGAGCCTCTCCAGGTTTCCTGAGCACTTCAGAAAGACTTTCGCGGGGATTGCGCAAAAGGTTGACATTGATGAAATGTCATTGACTCAAGCTCACAAACTTTAGAACAAACTTGGATAATTCTTACTTTGAACATCCGATCGACTGAGGCTGACGGGAAAAACTTTTGTGCAAAACATTGAATTCATGCCCGCCAAACTTCTAATCGAGGACATCGCTCGGTCGGAATAAAAGACGGAGGGTAGGAACAGATTTATAAAGATACTAGCAGGCTTATGGGCTATGAAGCAGTCCACCGTACTAACAAAAGTCCATCAAAGTGATTTATGTACCCGGTGAAAATCAATGGAATCAATATACTTCGTTGAACTCGAGTAAGGCCAAGGCACGACGAGCGTTCAAATCCCTAAGAACGAGAAGGCAGAGAGTAATGTAGGGAAAGACAATGAGCGAGCAGGAATGAAGGAACACGAAAATACATACTTCAGCGCACGAATTTTGAGCACAGTTGCAACAGTAGCAGCCGCGGCGTCAGCGCTGGTGGTTCCTGCAGCGGTGGAATTCACACTAGTGTCGGTTGCACCAACGGTAGTACTATTCGCCGTCGCGCCCGTTGCACCAGTGGCAGCAGCAGTCGAATTTGCACCAGTAGTTCCAGCTGTCGAATTTGTTGTAGTACCCGCGGCAGCTGCAGCGGCTAGATGAAAATCGAACCAGTAAGATTTGCATGACAAAGCGGAAAATACTATTTACCTGCGGCGGCGGCGGCAGCAGCTCCTACAAAGGAAAATAATTAGGTTGAGGTTCGAGGCAAAAGAAGGTTGGAAGAAGGGATTAAATCGGTGGAGTTAAATTTCCAATATGTATAAGGAAGTTAAACACAGCTAAGAACCAACCGACTTACCCTTCTGATGCTTTTTGGCCTTGGCTACATTACCAGTAGTACCGGCAGTAGTAGAGTTGGTTGTAGCAGCCGTCGTACCAGCTGTAGTGGAATTAGCAGTTGCCCCGGTAGCCGTGGTACCAGCAGTGGTCGAATTGGCAGCTGTAGTAGTACCAGCAGCAGTTGCGTTGGTGGTGGCACCTGTAGCGGTGGTGCCCGCAGCAGTGGTGTTGGCGGCAGTAGTTCCTGTGATAGTCGGTCAAAGATGCAAATATTTCCGAGGCTTCCTAAGTTCACTTGCCTGCAGCAGCAGCAGCGGCACCCGCTTTAGCGTTAGCACCTTTTGCTTGTTTGTGATGACGAGCCTAGCGAAGATATCCATACGAATTAGAACCCATTACCTGTCGATGACCAGAAAACCAAGACATACCTCTAATGCAACATCGTTGGCGAGAGGTGCTGCTACTACTGAGGTAGTTGCACATGCAAGAAGAGCCAATAGGGAGTATTTGAACAACATCGTGTCGGAAATAGGTGCTCGGCACTCAAGAAGATGAAGTAAATGGCAGATTAGGGACCGGAAACCTTGAGGGTTGTAGTATGTAGACAAAGCTCAAGATGCAAGCAAGTAGACGCGAAGAGAATGAACAGGTTCGACCGAACTGGCGGTGGAACACGAAAAGTGGAAAAGGGGAAAAAGAAACGACGAGAGGAAAAGGGAGTGGTTGGCACGAATGAGAAAAATAATTCAACTACCAGAGGCCCTTTTATACCTAAGGCATCAACAAGGGTCAATACCGCAACGCGTTGTGACGAACGGAGAGACCCTGGATTCTGTGGTTACGAATATAGAATAACATAGAGTTCGCTCCAGGGGTGGAGCAAAACACACAGGGAGATCAATGGTCGTGACGGATTAACTGAAAACAAAAATATATCATCAGGAGTTAAGAGTCTAAAAATCAACCTCCAACAGAAAAATCATTTCCACCCTCGCAACGGGTGTTTGTTTCTTCAATTTGGAGTTCTTTTGCACGGGTTGCCGAGTCTGGAGTATTGGTGGGAGATCTCTCGCGCTGAATGCCAATTTCCGTTGGCTTCCATTATTACAAGCTTGTACCGATGATTATAAGCAACAGAATAGTTAGCCAACTTTTAACGACTATGTCAACATCCATTGCTTCAGTGTAATTCGTGAATTGGAAGGACAGGAAAGGCCACAACTCACTTTTCTCTTGGAGTACTGAGTGAAGGATCAGTCAATCAGGACCATCAGGTTGTGATATTCCAAAAATATTACTCATGCCATCTGACCGAATCACTCAGTGATAACACAGGGCTGATCATTGACTGGCGGAATAAAGGCTTTTCCTATAGATGGTTGTAGTACTTGATGCAAGAGAACCTAAAATCCGGGCAGAGGTAGAAATTCCCGAAGATTGCCTTGCTGAAAAGACGTCGACAACTGAGGATTAAGAAAAGACTTAGGACTCACAGAGTCTGCATTCGGGAGATTGGCTAATACGGGGATTAAAAAATGTGTCGTTCTTGGATTATTGAGCTCGTCCCACGCTTGTACGGAAAGACGATCAATGACCCTGGTGCAGAGCGTCCCGTTACAACCACGGAGTATCGTGGCGGGGACTCGAATACCTTATTGTAGTATGCTGATCCACTCTGATGGCGCTCAGCTTATAACTCCATCTCAAACAACAATACAACGCTCAGCGTGTTTCTCATCGTGTTACCTCCTTACACACTTTCGTTTGGCGCGGGATAAAGCGGTTAAGAACAAACGGAAGGGGAAAGGTTGCGCGACAGTCAGAATCCAGGACTGGTGGATAGTAGATTGAGTCGTGTGATGAAGGAGAAAGACTTTACTGGAGGTCGACGCAGGGAAGGGAAAAGGTGAATTTGAATGTGAACGGGCTTGAAGGAGTCTGCTAATAAGGGGCATTTGGAGGCTATTCAATTGCGGACAAAACAAATTCCACGCATGTGAGTGAAGATGCATTGCTTGTGCATTTTCTGCACGGTATTTAAATTAAACCTAGTCACGATTTTCTACAACGTAGTATTATGAGGATTGCGCTCATTATCCTGCTTTTGAGGTAAGATGATGCTCAAACCTGGCAACAATTGTCAGCTTGAACTGAGCGCAAGCTTCATTTGCAAGAAGGTAGCAGGTCCCAAGTTTCCTTCGTGTTAAGCAATTTACTACGGACACTATTTGCCATGCCGTGGAGGCGGCGGACATCTGAAGATGCCAGTAGTGCAGAATGTGCCAATGCAGAATGTTCCAGTGGATACTCATCACTTGTCTGTTGTGAATAGTGCTTACACTACAATGAGACTCGAGAACAATTGAAAAAAGGAGCATCATCCTCGCGCTTGAATGAGATAACAGTAAGCTAGCTTCGCCATGTTGACCCAGCAATTGCGGTCTCCTCCTTTCGAAGGTGGACCACGGGGACCGTATTAATGCTAGCCTTTACATGTCTCTTAAGGTGGGATCCCGAATATCCCCCAAGAACTGACCGACTATAGATCCCACATGCAACGGAGCTTCAGGGGACAGCGTCGGGTCGTCCCATTGTCAATCATGACAATACTATAGCAATTCACATTTCCACAATTTTATCATCATCGTCACTATCCGAATCCGCACCAAGAGGCTCTATTGCAAATTCATCATCCTCCTCTTTCGCCTGCTCGAGCTTATCGTTTTCACCGTTCATTCCCGCATCCCCTATCCGCATATTTCCGAACTGCCCTAGTCCCTGGATAAGCCTCGTTTCAGGAGGAAGCTGATCGTCAGGGAGGGCATCGTACTCTTGTTCTTCGTCGAGCGCTTCGGATAAAGGAGGCTCTTCGCCTTTGATTAGTTGCACGAGGCGTTCGATATGTGAGGAAATCTGCGAAGAAATAAAGAAAATGGATAAGTAGTTGATCGAACGAACAGGCTGAAACACTCGAGATACGAATGAATGTTAGTACATACATTGTCGACGGTCTCAGCCTCGTGTGCGGCCCTCATAATCTCATAAACACCCGTACCTCTTAAGTGATCCCTCCCCCACCTCGTATGGCACAGCAAAAGCAGAACCTCAACGAAGATCAGACGGATTGCCTCGTCAGCTTCCCTAGTTTTATCGGGCGGTAGGAACTGTAAAGCTTCCGGGAGTTGTTCTTGTACATCCAAATCTAATTCTTCTGGACCGGCGAGAGGTAGAAGGAGGTATGGAAGAGCATCGATGCCTGACACAGGTACTATGTTACCTGAGGGAGATCCTGAAGGGATTGAGACAAGAGTAGTCGAGGGTGTGAGGAGCGCACGGTGAGCGCGAGCGTTAAATGCGAAATTTCTTCGTTGATTGGGAGATTTGTCAAGTGATAGAAGAAAAGAGGTTGTGTACACACTTGACTGTAGAGGCCACACCGCCTCTGCGAATGGTATCATGATGTTCCGTGAACGATATTATTTTTGATAGGGGATACTCCAAATCCACATCCGTTCGTAGAGGGTTTGATGAGCGTGGTGTAGAGAAGAATTCGCGGCCAGCCGAAGACTGGAGACAAGAGCGATTAGACGAGCGATGATAAAACGAAGGCTGATGACAAACCGAAGTGAGGTTCGCAAATACACTAGCCAAAAAATGCAGACTCGATTTTCTTGGGCGTTCCGCGAGATTGGCGATTTCTTCTACATTGGCGCCTTGAACAAACGCGTCTAATAGAAAGGGAAGTGCCAACACCTCCTGATCTTCGCCTTGTGGATATGGCACAGGTGCAGGGCATGAACCACTTCTGGATTCCGTTGCAAAGAAACCATTTGGAATTGTAGCAGACCTGATTATCTTGATCTTCATCGAGATCACGGTAGAGCATGCACTAGCTGATGCGGTGAGGTTGGAGAGCAACATTGAAGCGAGGTCTGCGAGTGTAGATTGAGGATTCTAGGAAAAAAGATTTGTTTATGTTAGGTAAATGCTAAGGAACGGGACATACGATAATGTAAGAGACTAGAAAATTGAGGAATCTCGGTTCAGACAGCGAAGACACCAACAAAGGAGAGTCTGACAAGTTGACAAGGGCTTTGAAAGCATCATGAGCTATAGCCTCCAGGATGATGAGATGAGATTCGGACATGTAAAATTAGAGAACTCACTAACTGATCCCTACACAATAGCTTCAAATCTCGAATAACAGGGGGTTCTTCAGATTTATTCAAGCCGCTAGATTGGGATCCAAAAAATAATCTTCTGTGGGGAGCATTCTGAGGCGTTTGAGGTAGGAGATTTGTAAGAGCTATCTGTCTGACTTGGGGATTTTTATCGCGAAGAAAGGGCAAAAGCTACTGGTCATGTTAGATGTGCGTTGATAACAGCACAAAGTTGTGGGCACCTCGTTTAAATGGGCCTTCATTGGGACAATAGAAGTGGTTGAACATCTCCCAGGTCAAATTTTTTACGTTCACCCAAAGTGGATCAAATATTCCCACGTATTAAATGCTCTTCGAACTTCCTCTTTACTTACGCGGCACTGTCTGCACATCTCCCTCTTCTGATTGATATCGATGTTTAAGCCTGTGTTACTGCAGCCCTTCAGTAACCTGTACGCATGCACGGGATTTCTTGGAGTCAAAGATATGTAATGTTAAACGTTGTTTGGCAAACTTGAACTTGAGCATAGCTTGTCGCACAGCGCCTATATGTGCCAGGTACCGTGGCTTCTGACCTCCTTTTACATCGTGGATACTGGAACGCAGAAGAAAGCAGGAATCAGAACATCGTCTCAAGCGGAGTTTTTTGTTCAAGGCCAGTGCATACAGTTGAAAAGGTAGTGAGATCAAGTTTGTGGCAGAGACTGGTAGATTCTTGTAAGGTTACCCGTCTTCCGCTCCCAACTCTGACACGAGATGAGACTGCTGTCCTCACCTCGAGTGCATTTGTCGTCAACTGAGATACTTACATGATTTTGCACCCAAGTATCCTACCATCAGTTCCCTGGCTCTGTTGATACAAAATAAGTGTAACCATATATCACTGGATGCATTCTTCGAGGGGGCAGCTGCAAGATCTTTTGCAGTTATTTGAAAGTAGTTCATTAGATTGATTGGGATCGGGAATCCTTACTTTGTTCTGTCCATAGTTCCGCTGAGGTTACTACACTGATCAGTCACTTAGTGATGTAGTGTATCATCTCGGCTATAAGCTCGCTAGTGGTACAACACAAGATATACCTATTTTGACAGCGTTGAGCTGTCTGTACTGTTTAAGGTTGGTCCGGATCATCCCATTCAAGCTCCAGTGTGCCATGCTCCACACGAATTCAACTATCTTACTTTTTGACACAAAGATACCAACAGATTAAAAGCATAGCTCCAGAATAATCACAAAACCTGGCTCAAATGAATAGCATTGCCATCATAGTTGGTAGCTATCCCTTTCGGCTGTGGTATAAGTATACATCTATCCATCTCGGCACTTGTTCATTCCCTCAATTCCCAGAAGGCTTTGCTAACGATGTCAGCTGTAGCACAAGTAGAGTTGATGTAAGTCATTTTCCCTTTGAGGGCATCAACAAAACTTGTATATGCTGGGGTATGCTGGTCATTAGCTCCAACAGCCAATGCATGTTTTGCTGATGAATCCCATACTCCTGAATGCTGAAAGTCAGGCAGCCAATTTGGAAACATCATGTTCAGCTCTGCCTTAGGTGAGGAACTGTAGACCAGCAAATCCAAGCTTGTCCTTTAGGCTGACTAAACATTTGTATTATTCAACCCTAGCCTTTCTCTATTATGATCACTTGCTAACCTCAGGTGTGTTAATCAAATTATTAATCGATACAATACTTTGCTTATAGTAGAGTCAACCAGGTGAATTGTATTTGTGCACTACTCATGAAATTCATTCTTAACAATATATATACTCTAGGTGCTGAAGTCAGGTTGATGTGGTGCACTAAAAACAGGAGCCTGAGCAAATACATGTTCCTTTTTAATCGTTACTTTGCATTCTTTGGGAACATGTTTGCAGCATACTCTGTCTTCTCATCTTCCTTATCAATTTCAGTAAGAGCTTATATTTTTCACTATGGTATCTGTGTTTGAAAACTCTTTTTAGAGGTTTGCTACCTGTGCCGAGATAGGGATTATTAACAGTTGAATATTCAACCTATAGCTGCCAATCTTTGGTTCTCTATCATCAAATATTCATGGGAC
Source organism: Lentinula aciculospora (assembly GCA_028011355.1). Taxonomy (NCBI): domain Eukaryota; kingdom Fungi; phylum Basidiomycota; class Agaricomycetes; order Agaricales; family Omphalotaceae; genus Lentinula; species Lentinula aciculospora. Next base: position 472,455 of record JAOTPV010000035.1, on the reverse strand, counting down.
TGACACAAGCCACAGTAGCTTGTAAGTCTTCATTCTATAATATATCTGTAGGCTCGATAGGCCTTCCCTCTTAGGTATTCTCACTTTACGTGTATATGCACTATATAATCACCACAGAATACTCCTCATTTCCTTCTTGGGTTACATCTTACTAGGTTTAGCTGCCACTATATCTGTGAGTGCAATGCATATCAATTTCAGTTTGGGTTGAGCTGAATGCAAATATTTAGTTCCTCATCAACAATCATTCAAAATCTTCAAACATAACATATGTGAATCCAGGCTGCCGGAATTTATCACCAGATATGAGTAGGTAAGGGTTAAATCTCAGCTTATCCATTTCGTGGACCTGAAAGGCTTCAGTGCGGCTAGTAAGCTCTACAACAATTATTGATATACCATTCACAATTTAATTTCACTTAAATGTGTTATAACCTGAATTTGAAGCAGTGGCAGCAGGATGGGAAGGCATACTTCTTATAGACATTGTTCTATTTGCCTTGACAATGTGGAAAGCACATTATACCCATCTTCAACTTGTGAATACAAGCAGAATAGGTGTCTCACTTTTTGCTGTAGTGGTCCGGGATGGTGAGCAATACTATATCAACTTGTGAAGTGATCTGTATACTCATGATAAATTTGTTTGACTGACAGGGTCCATCTACTTTTTGTAAGTTTTAGAAACATAATTTCATATATACATATGCTCATTGCTGTGTTTTTAATATATAGGATCATGGCTTCCCTCAACCTTGTGAACATTATTACATTCTATGTAAGTGAAATTAATTATTTCACATGGTTATGGACCATTAACTGTTGAGTAGATTCCTGGAGTATGTTTGTTTCATAAACTCCCTTGAATCAAATGCACATGTGCTTAAACAGTATGATCCCCAGAATGTTAATGGTAACCTCTCAGCCTTTGTTGGATGGTGTGCTACATGTTTCATCCCTCACTGTCACACCACTGCACTACTGACTATCAATTATTTGTGAAGTCTAGCTGTAACACTCATGTCACACATGATACTTGGTTTTCATTGCTGCTACCAATCCATTGCCAATGTAGAGATCTGCATCAGTCTTGAGTCTAGAAACTAGAGCACCTTTACTTGAACATACTGTCGTATCTTCTTCTGTCATATAAACTTTGCTATTCACCTATCTCATGTGCTTCCAATCAGTCACATCAAAGGAGCTGTTATGATTGTGCAGGTGGGGATCATTGAATTTAGAGTCGCCAATATAATCACAGAAGGTTGAATACATGAAGGACAATACTTTGCAAAAGGAAATGATCCAAAGGGTAGTTGGACCTTGACTCCACTATTGATAGAGACCTCAACATGTTGTGTGTCCAATAGGGAAGAAGTAAATTAGTGTTCCATTTGCAATGACCTGCATAGAATGTACTGACAAGAGGGAATGTTAAAATGATAATATGGATAGTTGATGATTAGATGATATCACTATTGAAGTGCTATCAAGGTTGATACTTAAGCTGAGGAACTACCTATCTGATACTGTAGCTTTATACTGGAGGATACATCAGGATTGCAAAGCGATACTAGGCCCAAATGGGTTAACTCATCAGAGAAAGAACAAAGGAAAGAATATAAAAGGAATAGTCCTCAATCAATAATGATGAGGAAAGATAACAAAGGACTACTTTGCGAAGGAAATACATAGTGACAAAGAGATGTAAGTAATATATCTGAATTATGGAAACAATCACAAAGCTTCATAAGGACTTAGCTTTGCACAGATATAACAACAGTCAAAAAGATAATTGTTACAGGAAGTCATCCAATATGCAATGACACCCCACTGCTGATGTGTAAATAATGCATGCCAGTCTTATGAACATATTTAGTAATTGTAACACATCTCTTTGAGTAATGAACTTGATGAACAGGACCTATCATTAGTAATGCATCACAACCAACCACACATCACCTCAAAGTAGGACAGTAGTTGGAGTTGGTATGACCTTATTCAAGATGAGGATATCTTTAAGGCAATTGGCAATATATGATGAAAGTGTTATGATTGTGCACAAAGGGATCATCGGAAATGATTGTGGGATGATCACGGGAAAATTACAAAGGAAAATACTTCATGAGGTAAAATGATCCTAGACAATGTAGTCGGACCTTGACTCCACTATTAGTAGAGTCCTCGACACTTCGTGTGTCTGCAAGAGAAGAAGGTGGAATGTGTTCCATTCGTGATGACCATCACAGAACGTACTGACAGTAAGGATGTTAAAACGATGATAAGGATAAGCAATTAATTGGTATCACTATCAAAGTGCTATCAAGGTTGATATTTAAACTGAGCAACTACCTATTTGATACTGTAGCTTTATACTAAAGGTAAGTCAGGATCATGAAGCGATGCCATGCCCGAATGGGTTAGCTCGTAAGTAAAGAACAAAGGAAGGGATATAAAAGGGATAGTGTAAATCTGACTTGTACAAGTTACAATTCCCTTCCTACCTCAGTCATATCCACCCAGTTTTCCACGTATCCCAACTCAAACCCTATACTCCAAACTCGATACCCCATCACAAACAAACTCCTCCACCTCCAGTGGAATTCAATGGCGAAGAGGAATACAACATCGCAGAGGTATTGGATTTGAAATTGGATTGTCAATACAAAAAATGTCCACTATGTTATTACATATGGTGGGCAGGATATGAAGGTACAGACGAAGAGTTTTCCTGGGTTGCTGTGAATGAAATTCATGCAGACAAGTGTCACAAAACAATCTTTTTATTATTCTTTTCTTTTATTTACTTACCTAATTACTGAAGCGCTTACACCAGCACTCATTATATTATCATTCTCATTTAGGTTACACGCGTCAACCTTATTGTTCTTGCATTGTCGTTTCACTTAGGCGCAACTCTCTCGTGCCTGTCAGCTCATTGACAGGATGATGTCATTATTGTTCCGCTTCCATGCTTCTTTTTATATTGCTTTATTGTTTACTTACCAAATACCTACAGCTTTACTTATGGATACGAGCAACTCTTATTGTAGATCCTCATGGTTACGGCGCAAGACATCTCTCACGGCTTCATATTCCATTAGTATATAAGACTTAGTATTTTGTAGTTATATTCCTTAGCTCTATTCTCGTTTATACTCCTCGGTAGCTAGACCTGTAGTTGGGTTGTTTTATTCATCCTCATCACTTTTCCATCCTCTCGCTCATCATTCATCGTGTGATGCCTGGTTATATCTTGTGAGAGCTAGCGAGTCACTGACAGAGGAATAGAGCTTCTACTACACACCACCCATCACAAACATTTTACAAACTTGCCTAGGATTCGACATTCCATTGAAAACTAGTTTATCCTCGATACATTACACATTTTATTTTACCAAACACACTCACCCCTCCCTACTATAAATCAACATGACTGATCAGTCAATACATGCTCCTGCCCCCGACGTCTCCGAAATCAATAACCCCACTCCCTCAACTCGCCGGGTGTTTGTTAATACACCAGGGAATTATGATGGCGACCCCACTACATATCGACCATGGCGACAAAGGATGAGGGCCTATGCGGCTGAGCTGATGGAGACGAAGCAGGTCAAAGGATCACACCGTCTAATTACCATCATCATGTCCTTCATGGTTGGAGGAAAAGCCGACGAATGGGTGCAGGTATACACTGATGACCATTTTGATATCGAGAAGGGTGCATGGAACATTACAGGGAAGGATCTTTTTGATGACATGGACAGGGAGTTCACGAATGTTGCCAGGGAGAAAGAAACCCAGGACAAGCTAACATACATTAGACAGGGAAAGACTCCTGCTGGCGACTTCTTCAAAGAGTTTGAGTTGTTGCTGAAGGATGCCAATTACAACAGGAATGATTCACATGTTCTCACTTTAGCAGAGAATGCCGTCGATCATGCACTCCTGTATGATATAATCAAGAGCCAATCGGAGCCCTTTGCGGATTACCAGGAGCTGAAGAAAGTAGTCATAGGTGCTGACAATGTCAGGTGGCAATGGGCCGAGCAGAAGAGGGGTTACGGGTATGCAGGATGGTGGAATGCTAACCCACAAAGACAGAACCAAGGACAAACGTCCAACCAGCAGAACCGACAGGAGCCAAAAGCAGCTCTGAAGGCGGAATACCCCGCAGCACAGCGAAGAGATGCCACTGGCACCACGTTCGGAGGAACGGGCAGGCCGATGGACATTGACCATGCAAGGGAGAAGCGGCTGTGCTTCAACTGTGGTGAACCAGGCCACATGAGCAGGAATTGCCCGCACAAGAGGAAGGCATTGGTGTTATAATCGTGCACAAAGGGATCGTCGGGAATGATCGTGGGATGATCGTGGGGAAATACGAAGTAAATTACTTCGCGAGGTGAAACGATCCTAGACTAAGTAGTCGGACCTTGACTCCACTATTAGTAGAGTCCTCGACACTTCACATGTCCGCAAGAGAAGAAAGTAAACATGTTCTGTTTGCGATGACTATCGCGGAACGTACTGACAGCGAGGGTGTTAAAACAATGATACAGATAGAGAGGATTAATTGGTATCACTATCGAAGTGCTATCAAGGTTGATATTTAAACTAAGGAACTACCTATTCGATACCGTAGCTTTATACTAAAGGTAAATCAGGATCGCGAAGCGATGCCATGCCCGAATTGGCTAGCTCATAAGTAAAGAACAAAGGAAGGGATATAAAAGGGATAGTGTAAATCCGATAAGGATGATAAGAGATAACAAGTAATTGCTTCGCGTCGGAATTCCTTTGCAAAGTAATTGTGTAGTGGTAAAAGGATATAAGTAATATCTAAGTAGCGGAATGGATCACGAAGCCTTGTAAAGACTTAGCTTGCATAGATATAACAGTATCCCCCTCTTAGGCTTTTGCCCTCAAAAGCCTATGTGATTGTTAATGAGTGGCAAATCTAAAATTAGATAAAATGGAAAAGTAAAAAAGAAAAGTAAATTTTCAAAGTGCCACGTGAGGTACGATCGAGGTAAACAGAAAATTTAGAGTCAAACCTGCCCTCAACGAACGAATGTGTATAAAACGCGAGGAATTTCTTTATTTTTTCCCAAGTCCTCATCACTACACGATGTCTTTCACTGTCACCGCCACCGAAACTGTACAGGAACAACGAGCACGCCTCGTTCACAAACAGGCGGAACAGGCCCGCCTTCATCAGCTCGAGATTGAGGCACAAGAAGCGGCCTTCGAAGAAGAGATGAGGCGGTTAGAAGAGGAAGCTACTTGTGAGGCTGAGGAAAAACGACTCGAGGAAGAAAAACAGGCCGCAAAGAAGCAGGAAGAAGAAAAGCTCGTCGAGGAGAGCATCACAAAGGTGAAGGCCGACGCCTTGAAGAGACTCGTGGAGGAAGAGCGAGTACAGAGTCAACGCAGGGCACAGGCTCTGCAGGAGTTACAGGAACATCGGGATCGTGCAGCTCAAGCTGCATCGCGACGTTCAAGTGGCTTGTTATCGCGGGAGCCTTCAGGTTCCAAATCCAAAACATACAAGTCCGCCTCCGTTGTTCACGATACTCCGGAGGTGGAAATAAGAGTGTTGAAGAGAAAACAAGTGGTTCCCCAGGTGAGTATTTGTTAACTTCGCGATGACGCATTTGGCTTACCCCAGGTAGATTGGATCTGCTCCGGACCCGGATGATGGAGATGACGGCAATGACAACAACGATGATGACGAAGACAATGACAATGATGAAGAGGTCGACGTCCCTCCTGCCACTCCTTTGCGGAATCGCAAAGGATGCATTCATTGTGTTGCCCAAGGGAACACTACGAATTGCATCGCACAACCCGGGAAGCCCCGGACTCAGGCATGTTTGGCCTGCCACCTACATCGACAATGGTGTAGCTGGGCAGGTGATAATGCCGCTTGTAGATCGAGGAAAAAGAAGCCGAGAGTGGATGGAGAGGGTCTGTATGATGGTCCTGCGAGGCGCGTTGCGGAGAGAGGGTTTGGGGGTGTAGAGTTGGAAAGAAGACTCGATTTGCTCGCGGAGCAAAATGAGATGATGAAATTGCAGATGGCAACACTGATCGGGTTTTCGAGTCGCACTGCACTCACGATGGAAGAACTTGTTCATGTAGTGCAGCCACAACATGAAGAGGAAGAAGTAGACGTAGACGAAGAAAAAGAAGAAGAGGAAGAGGAAGTAGAAGAAGAAAATGAAGAGGAAAGAAATAGAAGACTGGTTCGCGAAGGGAAACGATGCACAACATAATTTCCGCGAAGGGTTGTAGTAGAGTTGTAGGAATTGTAAATATTTTATATAGTTTAGTAGTTGTCTTTTGTTTTTGTTTTGTTTTGGTTAATTTATAAGTTTTTGCCTTTTTTGGTGGTTTTGGATATGTAAAGTTTTGGGTTTTTAATAAGTATAAAGAGTTAAGATTCGTTCCGCGAGGAAGGAATCGCGATGGTTGTAGAAGTAAGGAACTGTGAGAAGGATTCGTTCCGCGAGGAAGAATCGCGATGGTTTCGGAGAGAGAGGAATGTGAGAGTTCGAAAGTAGCTTCGCAAAGGATGAATCGCGGAACTCGTTGGAGTGAAGGTTTGGAATTTAGTAGGTAATTTAGTAGGTAGTACGGAATGTAGTGTGATGGATCACGAAGGTTTCGCGATGAGTTGTTGAACTAATAGAATAAAAATTAGTAATTCCAATGCATGAATAGCGGAAATTAAGTGGTCATTGATCATGATGGTCCAGGTTTGTGAGGGTAATGAAGATAGAAAGCTGGAACCAGCTCGTCCGCATGAATTTCATTCGCGGCAACCCAGGAAAACTCTTTGTCTGTACCTTTGTATCCTGCCCACCGGATGTAATACCGTAGTGGACATTTCTTGTATTGACGATCCAACTTCGAATCTAATACCTCCGCGACATTGTATTCCTCTTTGCCTTCGACTTCCACCAGAGGTGGAGGAGTTTGTTCGCAATGAGGGATCGAGTTCGGAGTATAGGGATCGAGTTGGGATACATGGAAAACTGGGTGGATACAACTGAGGTAGGAAGGGAGTTGTAACTTGTACAAAAGAGTTCCTACATGCTCAAGAACTTTGAACGGTCCGAGGTACTTCTCGGAGAACTTCGCGGTAGGTTGAGTGGTTTTTATGTGCTTTGCTAGTACAAATACCTGTGAATCAATGGGAAAATCAGGGTGAGTAACACATTTTCTGTCCGCTTGCTCTTTGTATCGAGGAAGGAATGAATCTCATCTAAATTTGTTGCGAAGTCAATCGCATGATCAGAACGGATGTTGATTTCAGGTTTCACTGTAATGTTAGGATGATAACCTTTATTCGCGAAGAACGGAGTAATACCAGTGGATGCGTTAGGAGCATTGTTGTACACAAATTCCGCAATAGGCAGAAGCTTTGCCCAATTGTCCTGTTGATACGCGCAATACATACAAATGTACTGTTCCAAAGTCTGGTTAACTCGTTCCGTTTGTCCATCCCCCTCAGGATGGTATCCCGAGGTGAAGTGTAGTTTGATCGAGAGAGCTTCCCCTAAAGCGCGAAAAAAAGCCGAAATGAATTCCGAGCCTCGATCAGAAGTGACATGACTAGGAACTCCGTGTTTCGAGAAAACGTGATGAACAAACAAGTCCGCGAGCTCTTTGGACGTTATTTTGTCATGTGTCATGATGAAAATGCCTTGTTTCGAGGCTCGATCCACGATAACTAAAATAGCGGTATGTCCTTTAGAGTCCGGTAGTTGTTCAATGAAATCCATCAATATAGAATCCCAAGGCCGGACAGGAACCGGAAGTGGTTTGAGTAGACCGTATTGTCTATGTCAATGAGGTTTGTTGCGTCCGCAAACTGTGCACGAATTAATATAATCATGAACCTTTGGCCAAGTGTATTGTTGTCGAATGGCTTCCAGAGTCCGATTTTGACCAAAATGACCTGATAGTGGGTGGTTGTGAAAATAGTGTAATATTTGAAGCCGTAAATTAGAAAGGTTAGGAACATAAATGTGATCGTCAAGTTGTAACAATCCATCAGACCCTAATGTCCAACGAGTGTTTGTACCGTCCTTCGCGAACTTCAGTCCCGCGATTGATTCCGGATCCAGTTCGATTGAATCGCGAATAGCGGAATGAAGTGCCTCTAAATCCATAACAATGGAGGCACGAAGTACCGGTCCTTCTAGAAACGTAGCTCAAAGAGAAGTAGTTAGTTGTTCATTAGTAAAAATGGGTCTGAAATTATGTGGGTTAACTTGCACGTAGCCGATATCCCCCTCTTTTGGGTAGATGTCCCAGTGTCTAGTCATTGAATCAGGTTTTTCACCTAACTTACCTGGTCTGAATCGGATCACCATGTTAAATTGGTGCAGGTACTCGGACCAACGAACTTGTCGTTGAGAAGTACTCAAGATTCTTGTGATCAGTGATGACGTCAATAGGATCGAGAGGATCACGGCTAATGCGTAATCTGAGGCGTCTGTTTCCATGATTAGATGTCGGTTTGGTTCCCAATGTGCCAGAATAGGAGCATGAGTGAAGCTATATTTGAGCTTCTTGAAGGCTTCCTGGCAATCGGTATTCCAGTTCCAAGGTGTATCCTTTCGCATAAGTTGCATCATCGGAACTACGATATCACTATAATTATAAATAAATTGTCAGTAGAAATTAGCAAATCCAAGAAAAGACTGGACGTCTTTGACTTTCCGAGGTACCGGCCAGTCAATGATAGCTTTCACTTTGTCTTTCGACATCGTTAAGCCCTCCAGAGAAAGAATATAACCAAGATACTCTACCGTATCGATCTCCCATTCGCATTTCGCGATGTTTGCGAAGTCGACGGAGAACCTCGCGAACGTGTTCGCGATGTAGTGTTTCGTCGTCGGAGTAGATAAGGATATCGTCAAGGTAGACGATAACATAAACATCTAAAAGGTCAGCAAATATGTCGTTTACAAACCTTTGGAAAGCTGCTGGAGCATTAGTGAGTCTGAATGGCATAACCTTCCATTCGTAAGAACCCCAACGAGTTCTGAATGTTGTTTTCCATTTGTCGCCTTCCGCAATTCAAACTAAATGATATGCATGAGCAAGATCGAGTTTAGTATAAATCTTAGCTTTTTTCGGAGCATCTAGTAAATCAGAAATGAGAGGTAAAGGATATCGATCCTTCTTTGTGATATTGTTAAGACCACAAAAGTCTATGCAAAGTCAAAGTTTTCTGTCCTTTTTCGGTACGAATAATACCGGAGCTCCGTGAGGAGAGGACGAAGGTTGAATAGCACCGGATTCGAGGTGCTTATCGATGAAATCACATAAAGCCTCTAATTCCTTGGCAGAAAGAGGGTAAAGGTGACCGATAGGTGGTTCAGCGCCTTCCTCCAATTCAATCTTAAGGTTGTATGGTCGATGCTCAGGCAGCACTTCGGATTCAACTTCGTTGAAGACATCCGCGAAGTCCGCGTAATGCTTCGGTAATGAGGAAGGATTGCTGTTGTTTGCCGAAGTTGTCGAAGCAGCTCGCGCTGTGACTTCGCTGTGAACCGCTCGTAAGATTAACAGTTCGCACTTGGCATTCTTGCAAGCACGGTTGAATAGTTCCGCGTTGACAAGAGCAATGTTGATCTCTGGGTTTTCAAGTCGCGAAGCGGCCAATTGAGCCACCGAAGGATAGGAGTAGATGGGTTCATAGGGGAAAGAGTCTGATAAAGGACAAGGTGAATGTCGAGAATGAGTTTGTGACGAGGATCGCGAAGGAACCTCTTCAGAACCAAAGGTAGGCTGACCCCATGAAGGGACAGTTTCTTCCGGAACAAGTGTTCGTGGAAGTGAGGACATCGAAGGAGACTCAACTTGCTTGGTGGAGTGGAATGTAATGTTTCTCGATGCCCAGTCAATCAACGGATTGTAGCGGGTCAAGAAACTGTAACCTAAAACTGCCTCGCAAGAGGAATCTAGTAAAGTGACATAAAATGTCAGTAGTAGTAGCTCGCCAGAGGGAAACCGAACATTAAGAGATGTAGTCTCGGAAATTGGTTTCGGAGATAAAGAACCATCAAAGAGTCGGAGATTGATTGAAGGGATCGAAGAAGTAGGTAAAGAATGTTTATACACAAAACAAGAATCTATAAAGCAATCGGTAGAACCGGAATCGAGTAGAGAAAAAAAAAAAAGCTTCGCGGAAATGTCGCGAAGTGAAAGATCTATGGTAAGAGGAATAGTAAAAGATCATTCATCATAAGAAAGAGTGGATGCATTTAATTTAACTTCCCCGGTAGTACGAACCAGGTCAACGCAACTCCCACTTCGTACTGGGGTACAGGAGTTGCGGACTATTTTTCTGATACCAAAGAGGTACTTGCCGCTCCTTCCTGTATTTCTGCGGCATGTCCACGAGCTTTGTGAGCCTTTCGTTTCTCGCAGTCGTCAAACTTATGACTTCCCCCGCAAAATCCGCACAGCCCCAACTTCTTTCGACGTTCTGACTCCTTCCCGAGGAGCTTTCCATCCGAGCTGAGGTTGCTCGTGTATGCAGGTTTATTCACCACAGAACTCGTCGATGACGAGGCATTTCCACCTCCACTAGACTTACCTTTCTTCCCCGAGTTATTTGTCGAGGTCGATGTGGTGGTGGTGGTGGTGGTAGGAGATTGTGAAGAACCTGGCGTGGTCTTCTTCGACATGTTCAATGCTTTCCCTCCCGAGGAAGCACCTGTCAATCTAGCGGTGTCTCTTTTCCGCTCTTCTTCTCGTCTCCAGTACCTGTTATCTACACGAAGTACCTCGTAATGGTATTCCGCGAGTGTCTTCAGTTCCGGAAGACGAGCCATCTCATCTTTGATATGGCTTGCCAAGCCGCGTTGATAAGCCCACTTAAGGGCATGCAAGTCCCAGTTAGTAGACGCCGCGAGGGTATTAAAATGGATGTTATACTTCCATACGTTATCGGATTCTTTCATCCTTAACATGCCGATCTTATCTTCGGCTTCCCCCTGTGCATCGTACATACCGAAATTGTCCTGCAGTTCCTTCACCAATGCCGTGAAGGAACTCGTCCACGCTGGCATCATGGAGAGATTCGGATCCAGAATATCTGGTTCAAACCATTCCTTTGCGGAACCACCGAGGTATGACAACGTATAGTTGATCTTCTTTTGATCAGTGAAATACAAAGGACAATCAATAAATACCAAAGATAAGGAAACTAAGAAACCTTTCAGTTTCCGTGAGTCAGATCCATTGAATACTTCTGGATCCTTGACTTTTGATCTTCTGGATTCCATGGGGCTGCTAGCGTTCATGCCCGCGAGGACTGTTCCGAGGGTATCGAGCGAACCCTTGAATGCGTGAAACACATCTAAGATGCGTTGTTCAGTAGGGTCCGGATTCCGTGGGGCTGCTAGCATTCATGCCCGCGAGGACTGTTCCGAGGGTATCGAGCGAACCCTTAAATGCGTGAAACACATCTAAGATGCGTTGTTCAGTAGGGTCCGGATGGACACTACCTACCCATTCCACTGGACTCCTAGAATGACTAGGAACACGGGAACCTCGAGGTGCCCCAGGACCTCCAGGGCTATCGGGATCAGATCCCCCTGGGTCTCCGGGATTCCCTGACTCATCAGGACCTACCTCTTTGTCAATTTCCGCTTCCTCGATGTTCTCCGGAATCTCCATCATGGCAACTGGTATCTGACCTCGCGAAGGGCCGGGAGCGTTTGCTAGCTGCTGATGCATTCTGTCAGCAAGGGTAAAGGTGGTAGGAGATGGTGGGATTTCCATCTCTGTTGTTGGTATCGCTGTGTGATTTCTTCACGGCATTCGTACAGTAATGGGGTCACCGTTTTCTGTGTAGAGTACTTGGTACTCAAATTCGGAATGGTCAGGTTGACCAAGGGCATGATGACTGGAAACCTGCGCACTAGCAGGTTGTCCTGGGGCTGGACCGAAGATGTTAAATCTATGTCAAGCATGTCCAGCTCCTGAAATAGATTCCATGAAGGGCGCGAAGCCTGTCGCGTTCGATGTGAAAGGATTAACCGTTTCTGGTTCCTCTCTTACTGACTCGTCGGACCCTCCAGTGTTGGTACGGTTTCGTCTGCTCCTTGTATAGACCATTGTTAAAGGAAGTGAAATGGTTGAGTGTAATGGGAAGGGTAATGAGGATGAATGTGCCGAGTGTCAGTTTAAATATACTGTTATGATCATGCACAAAGGGATCATCAGGAATGATCGCGGGGAAATACGAAGTAAATTACTTTGCAAGGTGAAACGATCCTAGACTAAGTAGTTGGACCTTGACTCCACTATTAGTAGAGTCCTCGACACTTCGCGTGTCCACAAGAGAAGAAAGTAAACATGTTCTGTTCACGATGACTATCGCTGAACGTACTGACAGCGAGGGTGTTAAAATGATGATACAGATAGAGAGGATTAATTGGTATCACTATCAAAGTGCTATCAAGGTTGATATTTAAACTAAGGAACTACCTATTCGATACCGTAGCTTTATACTAAAGGTAAATCAGGATCGCGAAGCAATGCCATGCCCGAATTGGCTAGCTCATAAGTAAAGAACAAAGGAAGGGATATAAAAGGGATAGTATAAGTCCGATAAGGATGATAAGAGATAACGAGTAATTGCTTCGCAAAGTAATTGCATAGTGGTAAAAGGATATAAGTAATATCTAAGTAGCGGAATGGATCGCGAAGCCTCGTAAAGACTTAGCTTGCATAGATATAACAGTTGGTCAGAGGTATTATGCTGAATATGAGTGAGCAGGAACATACGGATTTCATTAACGACTTGGGTTTTCCCAAGGCTCCTCAGTAGATATAGGTCTGCAGGAGCCTTTGCATACGGACATTTCGGAATTTGTTGATAATGGCGTTGATTATATAATTAGTACAGGTACTAGACAGAAAAACGCGTCCACCTTCACACACAAATCCGAAAAATCCGAAAAACCTATATGGTATGAACCCGACACCACTGAATGGCTAACTCAGAGAGTTAGAGAAGATCAAATCCCGAGAGCGGTGGGATTGTTGCGAACCTGGATGCCCTCTTCCCGGGAGAAGGAAGCCTCGGAAGAAACCGTCATGGACATACGAAAGCGGAACTGGAAAACGGCAGTCACAGCCATCTGAAGTCTCAAAAACAAAAGAAGCTATGTTCGTGGGACACGTGGCAAAAGTCTCAAGCTTCCAGCAATACTCGAGACACTGGAGGATAGTCAACAGATTGTCACACAAGGACTCCTCGACAGCGGAGCAACCGGTTCCTGCATCGGCTCAGAATTTGTCAAACAGCACAACCTAGTCACCAAGGACTTACCAGTCAATACACTTGTCTATAATGCCGACAGCACGCTCAATGATGCCGGATCAATAGATAAGTATGTCGAGATACGGATGACTATTGGCAATCACTCGGAGATCATACAATTCGGAGTAGTAGGTCTAGGAAAGAATAACATCTTTCTAGGACTAGACTGGCTACGACACCACAACCTGAGTATCGATTGGGAGACATCTGAACTAACCTTCGACAGGTGTCCAACACGATGCGGTTATAATCCACACTTTTGGACACCAGAGGATACTCATTCTAGAGCGGCGTTGCAGGAAGGCGAACAGCTTTTCTTGTTCAACTGGGATAGATATGTTCATGAGCAGGTACAGTCAAGGAAGTGGACGGAGGAACAGGCTAAGAAGGAAACAGCTGAAGAGTTCGACACTTCCAAATCCTATGTCAAGGAGTATCCTGATGTTTTCAGCCAGAAGGAGTTCGACCAGTTACCACAATGACACCCTTGGGACCATGCTATCAATCTAACGCCAGGCTCCAAACCTTTAGATTGCAAGGTATATCCGCTAAACCCAAAGGAACAAGAGGCGCTCGACAAGTTTCTTGAAGAGAACCTTAGAACTGGACGAATTTGACCTTCCACCTCGCAGATGGCATCCCCTTTCTTCTTCGTCAAAAAGAAAGATGGCACCTTACAACTGGTACAAGATTATCGCAAATTGAATGAGATGATGGTAAAAAACCGGTACCCACTTCCTCTCATTCAGGAGCTAATTGATCGTTTAAAAGGCGCTAAAATCCTCACGAAGATGGACATCTGAAGTGGCTTTAATAACATCCAGATAAAAGAAGGTGACAAGTGGAAGGCAGCTTTTTGAACTAACCAGGGGTTGTTCAAACCAACTGTTATGTTCTTCGGACTCACTAACTCTCCTGCAACATTCCAAGGTTTTATGAACCATATCCTGCAAGACCTCATCAATAGAGGTCATGTTATCGTTTATATGGATGACATACTGATTTTTACCGATGGTATAGAAGAGCATTGACGAATCATAAAGCAAGTACTCGACATTTTATGGGAGCACAAGTTATTCCTTAAACCCGAAAAATGCTCATTCGAAAAACCAGTAATCAACTACCTCGGTATTATCATTGGTAACAGAACTATTCGCATGGATTCCAAGAAAGTACAAGCTGTCCGTGAATGGATTACTCCCCATAAGAAGCGTGATGTTCAGCAATTCTTAGGGTTTTGCAACTTCTTCAGATGCTTTATTCGTGGGTTTAGTCTTGTAGCGAAACCACTGACACAGCTTACTGGGAATGGAACTTGGAAGTGGGAGAAAGTGCAGGAAGATGTGTTCGAAGAGTTGAAACACTGAATCTGTGACGAAGTAGTTTTGCTCATTCCTCGTAACCACGGGAAATTCAGGGTGGAAGCTGACTCATCTGATTATGCTAATGGCGCCGTCTTGTCCCAGTTCGTTGATGGTAGATGGTATCCTATTGCCTTTCGCTCTCGTTCCCTCAATGAATTCGAACGGAATTATGAAATCTATGACAAAGAGTTAATGGCAATAATGGACTCTCTTGACGATTGGAGGCAATATTTACTAGGTGCGGAGGAACAGATTGAGATTTATACGGATCACACAAACCTCCAATACTTCAAGAAGCCACAGAAACTTAATCGTTGACAAGCGCACTGGGTATTGGAGTTAGCGGAGTATAATTTTGATCTTGTCCATAAACCTGGTAAATTGATGACGAAAGCTGATGCCCTGTCGAGGATGACAGGTCTTGAGACAGGGGACAAGGACAACGAGAACATTGTTCTCCTGAAACCGGAAGTCTTCATCCATGCTCTCGACCTATCGGCTCCTGAAGATCTCCTGCTATCAGAGATCCGAAAGAGTAGAAACCAAGTAGATCAAATTGTACAAGATGCCCTAGCTGCCAAAAACCCGGAGTGGACTGAAACCGACAAAGTTATTACATGGAAAGGGCGTGTTTATGTACCAAAAAACTGCCTACTCCAATCCAAAGTAATCACTCAGTACCATGACACGCCATTAGCGGGACATCCTGGACAGTATAAAACCACGGAGTTAATCACTCGAGACTACTGGTGGCCGGGGGTGACACGAGATGCAGGGAAGTATGTCGAAGGTTGCGAGAAATGCCAGGCGACAAAATCACATCATACCAAACCAGTCGGACAACTTCATCCACATGCGGTACCAACTGAACCATGGCAGATAATCGGCACTGATATGATAGGGGAACTACCGGAATCAGGAGGATATAACGCCATATCAGTGTTTATCGATCATTTTTCCAAAAGATTACGACTTATTCCATCACACACTACAGTCACATCAGAGGGAATGGCGAAAATTTATTGCAATCGTATCTTTTCTATACATGGGATTCCACGAAAGATCATACATGATTGAGGACCCCAGTACCATTCCCGTTTCATGAAGGAACTCTACCGTCTCTTAGGAATAGAAGTAAACTATACTATGGCATATCATCCACAGACCAATGGCCAGACGGAATGAACAAATCAGGAGATAGAACATTATCTCTGTTTGTTCATTAGTTATCATCAAAATGACTGGCATGAGTGGTTACCACTTGCAGAGTTTGCCTATAACGATCGAGTACATTCTGCGACAAAGGTCTCCCCCTTCTATGCTGACAACGGTAGACATCCCTATAAAAGAATGGCACCTCAAATGACTTCGGACAACCCCACAGCACAGGTGTTTGCAGATGGAATGAGGAAGGTTCAAGAGGAGGTAGGAGCGGCCTTAGGTAAGGCCAATGACAATATGAAGAAGTTCTATGACAGGAAGCAGAGAGTTGGGGTAGAGTATAAGCCAGGCGATAAGGTCTGGCTTGAGGGAACTAACTTGTCAACAGACCAGCCGATGAAAAAGTTAGGAGACAAACGGTTTGGACCATTTACAGTTCAGAAGAAGATAGGTGCTAGTTCCTATAAACTAGACATCCCCTCCACATGGAAACGTATCCATAACGTTTTCAACGAAGTCCTTCTCACCCCTTATAAAGAACCACAATTCCCCTCTCAACCATGAAACACTCGCCCACCTCCTGTTGTTGTAGGAGAAGAAGAAGAATTTGAGGTTGAGGAGATTCTTGACTCATGAAAGGTAGGAAGGGGAATCAAATACAAAGTCCGATGGCGGGGATATGGACTGCATGAAGACACTTGGGAACCTAGGTCCAACATTACACATTCCTCCAATTTGTTGAAGGAATTCCATGATAAAAATCCGACCAAACCCAAACCTGCCACCCTAAATCGACTCGAATTCCCTATTTCCTTATTTCCCACCAAATTATTCCGCCCTATGCCCCAGGCAAACACTGAAACCACGCCCTTACAATTACCCTCCGAAAATTTTGTTAGACAACAGGCACTTCGTGGAACTCACGCTCTAGGGAGGGGGTAATGTCACGAAACGATCTTTTTATTATTCTTTTCTTTTATTTACTTACCTAATTACTGAAGCGCTTACACTAGCACTCATTATATTATCATTCTCATTTAGGTTACACGCGTCAACCTTATTGTTCTCGCATTGTCATTTCACTTAGGCGCAACTCTCTTGTGCCTGTCAGCTCATTGACAGGATGACGTCATTATTGTTCCGCTTCCATGCTTCTTTTTATATTGCCTTATTGTTTACTCACCGAATACCTACAGCTTTACTTATGGATATGAGCAACTCTTATTGTAGATCCTCATGGTTACAGTGTGAGACATCTCTCACGGCTTCATATTCCATTAGTATATAAGACTTAGTATTTTGTAGTTATATTCCTTAGCTCTATTCTCGTCTATACTCCTCGGTAGCTAGACCTGTAGTTGGGTTGTTTTATTCATCCTCATCGCTTTTCCATCCTCTCACTCATCGTTCATCGTGTGACGCCTGGTTATCTCTTGTGAGAGCTAGCGAGTCGCTGACAACAAGCTGGTTCCAGCTTTCCATTTACATTACCCTCACAAACCTGGACCATCATGACTTAACAATTATTCCTTCATTCATTATTCATTGTCTGGAAATACTAATTTTTCATTTTTTTTAGTTAAGGAACTAACCACGAAATGTTTGCGATCCATCACAATTACATTCCATTCTACCTACTTCAGTACATAATAAAGCTAACTTCCACCTTTTCCCTTCCTTCAAATCCATCGTGATTCCTACTTCATGAAACTAATTTTAACTTCCACATTCCCCTTCCTTCAACAAGTTGATCACAACTCTTTCCTCATGGAATGAATTTCACTCATTATACTACTAACAAATCTTCACCAACAAATCCTTACAAGTTCCAAAACCACAAAAAATTCAAATACTTATAATATTAAACAAAACAAAACAAACAAACAACAAAAAACAACAAAAGACAACTATGTATACAAAATTAGTTACAAGTCCAATGAACCACTACAACCCTTCATGGGAATCATGTCGCATGTTGTTTCCCTTTGCGAATCCTTCTTCTTTTCCTCTCCTCTTCCCCTTCTTCCTCTTCATCGTCCTGTTCTTCATCTACTACCATTTCTTCCTCAGGCCATTGCTGGATGAGATGCACCAATTCCTCCATTGTGAGAGCTGATCAGCTGGTGAAATCCAGAAGCATTTCCATTTGCTTATTAAGCTGGTTGTTCTGCTCTGTGAGCAGATCCAACTTCTCCCCAAATTCCAACCCTACCAGTCTTCTTTCTGTGACATACTTCATGGGACCCTGGTACAATTCCGCTTCTTTAACTCTCAGTTTTTTTCTCCTCGACCTCTGAGCTGCATTCTCTCCAGACCAACTACACTGTTGTCATTGTTGATGACAATTAAGGCAGGCCTGGGTATGCGGTTTTCAGGTTGCACGATGCAGTTGGTCATGTTACCTTGTGTAACACAACAAAGACAAGCTTCGTGGTTACGCGAAGGAGTGGGGGGAGGGGCATCACCCTTGTCATCATCTCCAGGAGTTGGATTGTCATTGGGATCCGGGGCTCCACCAATCTACAAGTTGTTAAACAAGAAAAAAACAATCGCAAACAAATAGTACTCACCAGAGAAACTGGATGTTTCATTTTTAAAACCAACACTTCTACTTCCAGGGTATCGTGTACCATGGATGCTGACTTGTAAACTTTCTGTTTGGAGCCTGAAGGCTCCTGTGATACCTGATCACTCATATGTTGTGGTGCAGCATGAGCTGCACAATCCTGATGTTCTTGTAACTCTTGCAGTGCCTGTGCTCTGCGTTGACTTCTGGCCTTTTCTTCTTCTACTATCTTCTTCAAAGTGTCGGCTTTCACCTTCACAATGCTTTCCTTGACAAGCTGCTCTTCTTCTCTTCTCTTTGCAGCTTGTTTTTCTTCCTCGAGCTTTCTCTCCTCCTCGAGCCTCTTCTCTTCTGCCTCGCACTCAGCCTCACAAGCAGCCTCCTGCACATCAATCTCAAGTTGACAAGGGTGGGCCTGTTCCGCCTGCTCACAAACAAGGCATGCTCATCATTCCTGTATGGTTTTGGTGGCTGTGACAGTGAAAGACATTGTTAAGTGATGAGGAATTAGGAAAAAACAGAGAAACCAGTCACGTTTTATACTCGTTCTTCATTGAGGGCAGGTTCAACTTCAAATTTTTCATTTACCTTGATCATAAATCACGTGGCATTTTGAAAATTTTACTTTTCCTTTTTACTTTTCCATTCCATCTAATTTTAGATTTGTTAATCATTAATGATCACATAGACTTTCGAGGGCAAAAGCCCAAGAGGGGGATACTGTTATATCTATGCAACCTAAGTCTTTATGAAGCTTTGCAATCCATTCCACTACTTAGATATATTACTTATATCCTTTTACCACTATGCAATTACTTCGCGAAGGAATTCCAATGCAAAGCAATTACTCTTTATCTCTTATCATTCTTATCGGATTTACACTATCCCTTTTATATCCCTTCCTTTGTTCTTTACTTATGAGCTAACCCATTCGGGCATGGCAGCGCTTTGTGATCCTGACTTACCTTTAGTATAAAGCTATGGTATTGAATAGGTAGTTCCCTAGTTTAAATATCAACCTTGATAGCACTTTGATAGTGATACCAATTAATCATTTATCCATATCATTGTTTTAACATCTCTATTGTCAGTATGTTCCATGAAGGTCATTGCAATTGGAACACATTTACTTTCTTCTCTTTTGGACACACGAAGTGTCAAGGACTCTACTAATAGTGGAGTCAAGGTCTGACTACATTGTTTAGAATTGTCTTACCTCACGAAGTGATTCTCTTTGCAATTTCCTGTGATTAACCCCGTGACCCCTTTCTGATGATTCATCAGTGCATGATCATAACAGAATGGCTAGCTGGGTATTCATATTCCTAACAGTTCCCCTCTTCCTCAGGTGATTTTGGTTGATTCTTGAGATCTAAAGTGTTTTGCTTACACTTAGAAGAACATATGTGGCCAGGCATGAGGAGTGATCAATGTACAAAGCTTTCACGGTTGTCATGGGCAATTGCTGACCCTCAAGTGCAAAATTTCCACTTGTAGTTAAGAGCATGATTATTTTTTGTCAGCATTCTTATTATGGATTTGTGCTCAGTCTTTTAAAAGAATTATTTTCTGCATTTTACCCAAACATTTTGGGGTCAGAAAGGTAATATTAAGAAAATTGAGAAATCTGTTCATTGAATTGTTTATCTATAGGTGACATTGTAGGCATTACATAGGAAACTTACACTTTTTAACTACTCCTGCTGTCACAATGAATTGATCCAAGAAATTACTGTTATATTTATGTGAGCTAAGTACTTTCCATACTTTGCAATAGCACTTCCTACTCTTCTGCACCTCCAACTTACTCTTTTCCCTTCACAGGGAATTTACCTCACAAAGGATTCTTTGTATCTCTTCGGACCCATTCCAAAAATTATACTTCCTTCCATGCCTGTTGTCACGAAACATTCTTTTTCATTATTCTTTTCTTTTCTCTTATTTACTTACCTAATCACCAAAGCGCTTACACTAGCACTTATTATATTTTTTATTATCATTTAGGTTACACGCGTCAACCTTATTGTTCTCGCGTTGTCATTTCACTTAGGCGCGACTCTCTCATGCCTGTCAGCTCATTGACAGTACGACGTCATTATTGTTCCGCTTCCATGCTTCTTTTTATATTGCCTTATTGTTTACTCACCGAATACCTACAACTTTACTTATGGATACAAGCGACTCTTATTGTAGATCCTCATGGCTTCATATTCCATTAGTATATAAGACTTAGTATTTTGTAGTTATATTCCTTAGCTCTATTCTCGTCTATACTCCTCGGTAGCTAGACCTGTAGTTGGGTTGTTTTATTCATCCTCATCACTTTTCCATCCTCTCGCTCATCGTTCATCGTGTGATGCCTGGTTATCTCTTGTGAGAGCTAGCGAGTCACTGACAGAAGAATAGAGCTTCTACTACACACCACCCATCACAAACATTTTACAAACTTGCCTAGGATTTGACATTCCATTGAAAACTAGTTTATCCTCGATATATTACACATTTTATTTTACCAAACACACTCACCCCTCCCTACTATAAATCCAACATGACTGATCAGTCAATACATGCTCATGCCCCCGACGTCTCCGAAATCAATAACCCCACTCCCTCAACTCGCCGGGTGTTTGTTAATACACCAGGGTATTATGATGGCGACCCCGCTACATATCGACCATGGCAACGAAGGATGAGGGCCTATGCGGCTGAGCTGATGGAGACGAAGCAGGTCGAAGGATCACACCGTCTAATTACCATCATCATGTCCTTCATGGTTGGAGGAAAAGCCGATGAATGGGCACAGGTATACACTGATGACCATTTTGATATCAAGAAGGGTGCATGGAATGTTACAGGGAAGGACCTTTTTGATGATATGGACAGGGAGTTCATGAATGTTGCCAGGGAGAAAGAAGCCCGGGACAAGTTGACATACATTAGACAGGGAAAGACTCCTGCTAGCGACTTCTTCAAAGAGTTAGAGTTGTTGCTAAAAGATGCTAACTACAACAGGAACGATTCACATGTCCTCACCTTAGTGGAGAATGTGGTCGATCATACACTCCTGTATGATATCATCAAAAGCCGATCAGAGCCCTTCTCGGATTACCAGGAGTTAAAGAAGGTAGTCATAGGTGCTGATAATGTCAGATGGCAGTGGGCAGAACAGAAGAGAGGTTACGGGTATGCGGGGTGGTGGAATGCTAACCCGCAGAGACAGAACCATGGACAATCGTCCAATCAGCAGAACTGGCAGGAGATGAAAGTAGCTCCAAAGGCAGAGTACCCTGCGGCACAGAGGAGAGATGCCACCGGCACCACCTTCGGAGGAACGGGCAGGCCGATAGACATCGACCAGGCGAGGGAGAAGCGGTTGTGCTTCAACTGTGGCAAACCAGGCCACATGAGCAGGAATTGCCCACACAAGAAGAAGGTGTTGGTCAGAGGTATTATGCTGAATATGAGTGAGCAGGAACGTACGGACTTTATTAACGATTTGGGTTTTCCGAAGGCTCCTCAGTAGATATAGGTCTGCAGGAGCCTTCGAACACGGACGTTTCGGGTTTTGTTGATAACGGTGTTGATTATATAATTAGTACAGGTACTAGACAGAAAAACGCATCCGCCTTCACACACAAATCCGAAAAATCCGAAAAACCTATATGGTACAAACCCGACACTGCTGAATGGCTAGCTCAGAGAGTTAGAGAAGACCAAATCCCGAGAGCAGTAGGATTGTTATGAACTTGGATGCCCTCCTCCCGAGAGAAAGAAGCCTCAGAAGAAACTGTCATGGACATATGAAAACAGTACTGGAAAACGGCAGTCACCGCCATCTGAAGTCTCAAGAAAAAAAGGAGTTATGTTCGCAGGACATGCGGCAGAAGCCTGAGGCTTCCGGCAATACTCGAAACACTGGAGGATGGTCGACAGATCGTTACACAAGGTCTTTTCGACAGTGGAGCAACCGGTTCTTGTGTTGACTCAGAATTCGTCAAACGGCACAATCTCATCACCAAGGATTTACCAGTCAAAACAATAGTCTATAATGCCGACGGAACACTCAACGACGCCGGCTCCATAGATAAGTATATCAAAATACGAATGACTATCGGCGATCACTCAGAAATCGTACAGTTTGGAGTAGTAGGTCTAGGAAAGAATAATATCTTTCTGGGACTAGACTGGCTACGACATCACAACCCGAGTATCGACTGGGAGACATCTGAATTAACCTTTGACAGGTGTCCGACACGATGCGGCTATAATCCACACTTTTGGACACCTGAAGATACTCATTCTAGAGTGGCATTACAGGAAGGCGAACAGCTTTTCCTGTTTGACTGGGACAGGTATGTTCATGAGCAGGTACAGTCGAGGAAGTGGACGGAAAAACAAGCCAAGAAGGAAACAGCCCAAGAGTTTGACACTTCCAAACCCTACGTCAAAGAGTATCCTGATGTTTTCAGCCAGAAGGAATTCGACCAGTTGCCACAACGATGCCCTTGGGACCATGCTATCGATCTAACGCCAGGTTCCAAACCTTTGGACTGCAAAGTATATCCGCTAAACCCGAAAGAACAGGAGGCTCTCGACAAATTCCTCGAAGAGAACCTCCAAACCAGACGAATTCGACCTTCAACCTCGCAGATGGCATCCCCTTTCTTCTTCATCTAAAAGAAAGATGGCACCTTACAACCAGTACAAGATTATCATAAACTGAATGAGATGACGGTTAAAAACCGGTATCCACTTCCTCTCATTCAGGAGCTAATCAATTGTTTAAAAGGCGCTAAAATCTTCACCAAAATGGACATCAGATGGGGATTCAACAACATCTGCATAAAGGAAGGTGATGAATGGAAAGCAGCTTTCTGAACGAATCAGGGGTTATTCGAACTGACTGTTATGTTCTTTGGACTCACTAATTCTCCTGCGACATTCCAAGGTTTCATGAACCATATCCTACGAGATCTCATCAATAGAGGTCATGTTATCGTTTATATGGATGACATACTGATTTTTACCGACAGTATAGAAGAGCATCAACAAATCATAAAGCAAGTACTCGATATTCTACGAGAGCACAAACTGTTTCTTAAACCCGAAAAATGTTCTTTTGAAAAACCGGTTATCGACTACCTCAGCATTATCGTTGGTAACGGAACTATTCGCATGGATCCAAAGAAAGTACAAGCCATTTGCGAATGGATTACTCCTCGGAAGAAGCATGATGTCCAGCAATTCTTGGGTTTTTGTAATTTCTTCAGACGTTTTATCCGCGGATTTAGCCTTGTAGCAAAGCCACTGACACAGCTTACTGGGAATGGAACTTGGAAGTGGGAGAAAGAGTAAGGAGAAGCATTTGAAGAGTTGAAACGCCGTATCTGTGAGGAAGTAGTTCTTTTAATTCCTCGTAACCACGGGAAATTCAGGGTGGAAGCTGACTCGTCTGATTATGCTAATGGCGCCGTCTTGTCCCAGTTCGTTGATGGTAGATGGTATCCCATTGCCTTTCACTCTCGTTCCCTCAATGAGGTCGAACGGAATTATGAAATCTACGACAAAGAGTTAATGGCAATAATGGACTCTCTTGACGATTGGAGGCAATATTTACTAGGTGCGGAGGAACAGATTGAGATTTATACGGATCACGCAAACCTCCAATATTTCAAGAAGCCGCAGAAACTTAATCGTCGACAAGCGCGCTAGGTATTGGAGTTAGCGGAGTATAATTTTGATCTCGTCCATAAACCTGGTAAATTGATGACGAAAGCTGATGCCCTGTCGAGGATGACAGGCCTTGAGACAGGGGACAAGGACAACGAGAACATCGTTCTCCCGAAACCGGAAGTCTTCATCCATGCTCTCGACCTATCGGCTCCTGAAGATCTACTGCTATCAGAGATCCGAAAGAGTAGAAACCAAGTAGACCGAATTGTACAGGATGCCCTAGCTGCCAAAAACCCGGAGTGGACTGAAACCGACAAAGTTATTACATGGAAAGGGCGTGTTTATGTACCAAAAAACCGCCTACTCCAATCCAAAGTAATCACTCAGTACCACGACACGCCATTAGCGGGACATCCTGGACAGTATAAAACCACGGAGTTAATCACTCGAGACTACTGGTGGCCGGGGGTGACACGAGATGCAGGGAAGTATGTCGAAGGTTGCGAGAAATGCCAGGCAACAAAATCACATCATACCAAACCAGTCAGACAACTTCATCCACATGCGGTACCAACTGAACCATGGCAGATAATTGGCACTGATATGATAGGGGAACTACCGGAATCAGGAGGATATAACACCATATCGGTGTTTATCGATCATTTTTCCAAAAGATTACGACTTATTCCATCACACACTACAGTCACATCAGAGGGAATGGCGAAAATTTATTGCAATTGTATCTTTTCTATACATGGGATTCCATGAAAGATCATACATGATCAAGGACCCCAGTACCATTCCCGTTTCATGAAGGAACTATACTGTCTCTTAGGAATAGAAGCGAACTACACCACGGCATATCACCCACAGACTAACGGCCAGACAGAACGGACAAATCAGGAGATCGAACATTATCTCCGTCTGTTTATCAACTACCATCAAAATGATTGGCATGAGTGGTTACCACTTGCAGAGTTTGCTTATAATGATCGAGTACACTCCGCGACGAAAGTATCTCCTTTTTATGCTGACAACAGTAGAAACCCCTACAAAGGCACTGCACCCCAGATGACTTCGGACAACCCCACAGCACAGGCGTTCGCAGACAGTATGAAGAAAGTTCGAGAGGAAGTAGGAGCAGCCTTAGGTAAGGCCAACGATGATATGAAGAAGTTCTATGACCGGAAGTGGAAAGTTGGGGTAGAGTATAAGCCAGGCGATAAAGTCTGGCTTGAGGGAACTAACTTGTTGACAGACCAGCTGATGAAAAAGTTAGGAGATAAACAGTTTGGACCGTTTACAGTTCAGAAGAAGATAGGTGCTAGCTCCTATAAATTAGATATCCCCTCGACATGGAAACGTATTCACAATGTTTTCAACGAAGTCCTCCTAACCCCTTATAGAGAACCACAATTCCCCTCTCAACCACAAAACACTCGCCCACCTCCTGTTGTTGTAGGAGAAGAAGAAGAGTTCGAAGTTGAAGAAATTCTCGACTCATGAAAGGTAAGACAAGGAATCAAATACAAAGTCCAATGGCAGGGGTATGGACCGCATGAAGACACTTGGGAACCTCAGTCCAACATTACGCATTCCTCCGATTTGTTGAAGGAATTCCATGACAAGAACCCGACCAAACCCAAACCCGCCACCTTAAATTGACTTGAAATCCCTATTTCCTTATTCCCTACCGAATTATTCCGCCCTATGCCCCAAGCAAACACCGAAAACACGCCACCACAGTTACCCTCTGAAAATTTCGTTAGACGACAGGCACTTCATGGCCCTAGGGAGGGGGTAATGTCACGAAACATTCTTTTTCATTATTCTTTTCTTTTCTTTTATTTACTTACCTAATTACCAAAGCGCTTACACTAGCACTTATTATATTTTTTATTATCATTTAGGTTACACATGTCAACCTTATTGTTCCCGCGTTGTTGTTTCACTTAGGCGCGACTCTCTCATGCCTGTTAGCTCATTGACAGTACGACGTCATTATTGTTCCACTTCCATGCTTCTTTTTATATTGCCTTATTGTTTACTCACCGAATACCTACAGCTTTACTTATGGATATGAGCGACTCTTATTGTAGATCCTCACGGTTTCATATCCCATTTCATATATAAGACTAGGTATTTTGTAGTTATATTCCTTAGCTCTATTCTCGTCTATACCCCTCGGTAGCTAGACCTGTAGTTGGGTTGTTTTATTCATCCTCATCGCCTTTCCATCCTCTTGCTCATCATTCATCGTGTGATGCCTGGTTATCTCTTGTGAGAGCTAGCGAGTCACTGACACCTGTCATGAAGTGAGCCACCCCCTATCATTTTCCTTTCCTCACAATACACCATCCGAGCACCCTTACCTACAATAACTATTCCGGAACCTTCCATCCTATTCTATCAGTTCCATTCCATTCCTTGTGCCTGAGCTATACAATATTACATCATAGTTCCCGCACTTTACCCTGTATATATAAGCCAGCCCCCCCCACAACCTGGTCCCTTATCTTGACCTCTTTGTCATTGGGACCAGGTATGTCATTACTTACTTCTCTGTATTTACTATCAATATAACTTTGTTGTTGGGACCAGCTGCCTGTTTCTGTCTAAGTCTCCGCTCTGCCGTGCCACCATCATCACCTCTTTGTGACATTAGGTCAAGATCCCTTACTGCACCAATAACCTACCGATTAGGTTATCCTTGCAGGCTCCGCTTTCACCACGTCTACAGACACCACCGCATCAAGCCTGACCGCCCAAGCTATTGACTGCTCTGCCTACCCGCACGCTTTTGACACTAAAGACCAAACCCACATCCACCGCAGCAAAAGCAGTTCCTGGGCTGATTGCAGTTCTCAACCCTGTCCGAACGCTTTTGCCAACTCCATGAGTGAAGAAGAGAATCTTTCTGATGGTACTGTGATCACACCCATCCTAACCCCCGCTCCAACTGTACCCCCACCCACCATGTCAACCCCCAAAGACAACACCAATCAGCTCATGGCACAGCTCATCGAGCAGGTGGCCCAGCTCACGGCCAACCTCCACAAAGCCTCAGCCAAGTCCAGTATGAACAAGCCCAAGCTCTTCAAAGGCTCTAGTAGTGCGGAAGCACGTCGCTTCATCGCCCAGTATCAAAGCTGGGCAATGGAACAACCAGATCTGAGCAACAACGAAGGGAAGCTGATTAAGGCAGCGCTAGGATTCTTCTCAGGCAAGGCTGCAGACTGGGCCACACCGTACCTCCTAGAATTCAGCCACAACCAACAACCCTTCAATGGACGATGGGAAGACTTCAAAACAGCCTTCACCCTCCGATTTGAATCCATTGATACAGGTATGGAGGCCCGGAATGCAATCCAGCATCTCAGGCAGGCAAAAGGCCAAACAGTAGCAGAATTTGCGCAGAACTTCAAAGACATTGGTGATCGGACCGGGCTCTCAGATGTCGACCTGCGAGAATGCTTCCATAGCAGCCTCAACCCAGAGATCTGACAAAATCTCATCGTGGTCAATATAGCCCAGGGACTAGCCCCCACACTAGAGGAGGCTATTAGGTGAGCAATTTCAGTGGATGTGTTCCTGCACGATCCCACCATGACTGGTCGCAGTACAGGCACCTCCCATACCTCTTCCCCCCCTGCCAACTCCCATGCTATGGATGTTGATGCCACACACACTAGTGGTAACAGCAGAGAAAGCTTTGTGGCTCAGATGAGAGGTAGGTGTTATGGTTGTGGCTCGCAGAGTCACGAAAAGAGGAACTGCTCATACAAGGAGACAGTTTGCCACTACTGTGGGCAACGAGGCCACCTAGAATCAGTCTGCCAAGACAAGTTCATGGGTCTAGAATGAGGCCGGGGTAAGCGTCAACAACCCCACCGCCAACAATTCGCTGCTTCTTCTTCGACACCCTTCACCCTTTTCCCCAATGAACCCATCCAAATTGCCGCTTCCACTCCAGCCCCCACTGCTCCGCCCCCACTTACTCCTGACCGCTCCACCCAAATCGCACAGCTCCAGGAGCTGCTTAACAGAGCCAATGCCATGGCCCCAGTACCAGGTTCTCAGGAGGGTTTTTAAAGCGGGTACCCATCTCGGCTGCATCAAGAGTACCCATAAACCAGTTCGCTATACATTCTACATCTGCATACGATTCTCTTCCATCTTGTAAAATATCTACTATTTTGGAATTGAACTCCAATTCATCTCACTTCCGAATTAACGCAAAACTAAGAGGAAGAAATCACAGTATAGCAACTGCAGCCATGGTTGATTCTGGAGCCACCGCTCTATTCTTGAACCAAGAGTTTGTCACCCACCACCATGTAAGGACCTTCCCACTCAGGAAACCCATCGATGTTTTTAACATTGATGGGTCCGCTAACCAAGCAGGGCAGATCACGCACTTTGCATGTCTAGCCTTGACTGTGGATAAGCAAGAACGGTGGATGGACTTGCTAATAACTAACCTGGGAAGTGAAGACCTAATTTTAGGACTCCCCTGGCTACGTAAAACCAATCCAGATATTGACTGGGGGAAAGGACGACTCTCAGTCAGATCACAACAAACAGCGATAGAGGAGGTGGAAGAGCAAGACATGGGGGAGGAAATCAAAACCATTATCACCCCCAAACCACCACTGGACATACCGGACAAGGAGACAGAGGAGTCACCCATACACCGTATTTGAGCCAACTGACAAACCCGACATGCATGGGTGAAGTCAGGTATTTTACACAAACAAACAGAGGAGGTCTGGTGTGCTGCAGGGTTCACCTACTCCCAACAGCTAGCGGAACAGGCCCACAAAACAAAACCCGTGAAAACCTTTGAAGAAATGGTCCCAGAACCCTACCGCAATTTCGAAAAAGTATTCTCCGAAACTGCTTCAGAGCGCCTCCCTGACCACCAACCCTGGGATCATGCCATTGAATTGATCCCAGGTGCACCGGAAACCATGCACACAAAAGTCTATCCAATGTCATTGAATGAACAAGGCGAACTTGACTGCTTTCTGGATGACAACCTCCGAAAAGGCTACATTCGCCCCTCAAAGTCGCCACTGTCTTCACCTGTCTTCTTTGTTAAGAAGAAAGATGGGAAGCTCCGCTTCGTACAGGATTACTGGAAACTCAATCAAGTAACCCTAAAGAACTGCTACCCTCTCCCACTGGTCGCTGACATTGTCAGCCATCTGCAGGGGGCACGGTACTTCACCAAATTTGACATCAGATGGGGCTACAACAATGTCTGGATTAAGGAGGGTGATGAGTGGAAGGCCACTTTTGCAACCAATCGAGGGTTATTCAAACCCAGTGTAATGTTCTTCGGTCTCACCAACTCGCCAGCTACCTTCCAAGCGCTCATGAACTCCATCTTTTCAGACCTAGTGGCGGCTGGTAAGGTAGCAGTCTACCTAGATGACATCCTCATCTTCAGTAACGATTTGCAAGAACACCAGCAGGTGGTGCAGGAGGTACTAAAACAGCTAGAGAAACACAACCTCTACCTGCGACCAGAGAAATGCGAGTTTGAGAAGCTTCAGGTTGAGTATTTGGGACTAGTGATATCAGAAGGTGAAGTGCGCATGGATCCAGTAAAAGTAGCTGCAGTCCGTGACTGGCCTACCCCAAAGAATCTATGAGAACTACCGGGATTCCTAGGCTTTGCTAACTTCTACCGTCGATTCATATGGAACTTTGCCCGCATAGCACGCCCTCTGAATGACCTAACAAAAAAAGGATACAGGCTTCAGTTGGGGGACACACCAGCAACAAGCATTCGACACCCTAAGGGAAGCATTTATCACAGCACCGGTACTGGCACTCTGGGACCCTAATAGGCTCACACAACTCGAGGTAGATGCATCAGGCTTTGCGACAGGAGGAGCCCTAATGCAGAAACAAGACAATGGCCAGTGGCACCCAGTAGCATTTCGATCAGCCTCCATGCAACCAGCCGAACGAAACTACGAAATCTATGACCAAGAGATGCTCGCCATCATTGAAGCATTAAAGGACTGGAGAAGCTTCCTGGAAGGTTCACCACAACTGTTTGAGATCCTCACTGACCATGCAAACCTGGAATTCTGGCATTCTGCTCAGGACCTCAGTAGACGGCAAGTGCGATGGGCACTGTGGCTGTCCCGCTTTGATTTCCAGCTTACTCACCGCCCAGGCAAGGCCAATACTCAGGCAGATGCTCTCTCTCACATGGCGGCACATCAAGTTTTGGACAGCAAAGATAATCGACAACAGATTGTTCTGAAACCAGCCCACTTTATGCAAGTCGCAGCAACCTCACTACAGAATCCACTGGAGGACCACATCCGGAAGGCATCGCAAAGGGAGGCCCAAGTACTGGAAGGACTGGAAGAACTCAGGCGGAAGGTTCTCCAATGCTTGACCAATGGAATAGCAGAATGGGAGGAAGATAATGGACTAGTGTACCACCGAGGTAGGGTATATGTCCCACCCAATGATGACTTATGGACAGAAGTACTCAAACAATGCCACGATAACCCCTCTGCCAGCCACCCCGGACTCCACAGCACCCTTGACCTCATCAGCACCCATTTTTGGTGGCCCACCCTACGCTCCTTTGTAGAAAAGTACATGGAAGGATGTGAGACTTGCGCAAGGAAAAAGATACAGAGACACCCACGAGCAGTAACATTACCCCTAGATGTCCCGACAGGCCTGTGGGAAGAAGTGGGAGTCAACCTGATCACACAGTTGCCCAACTCACAAGGATATGACACAATTCTAGTCTGCACTGATCTCTATGGGAAACAAATCCATGCAATTCCTTGCACAACCTCCATCACAGCAGCAGGCGTGGCCGACATCTACTACCGCGAAATTTTCTGCCTCCATGGTCTCCCCCTCCGCTTCCTTTCAGACCGAGGACCTCAGTTTGCAGCAAAACTCATGCGTTCATTACTCTCCCGCCTAGGGATTAAATCAAATCTCACATCGGGATATCATCCCCAAGCAAATGGACAAACTGAACGGGCAAACCAAGAAGTTGAAAAGTACCTCAGGCTGTATGTTGGATGCCGCCAGGATGACTGGGCAGAGCATTTGCCAATGGCGGAGTTCATGATTAACTCACGCACCCACTCTGCACTTGGAACATCCCCATTCGAAATCACCTATGGCTACCTTCCCTTATTCAACATTCCTGTGGGACAACGGAGTGGGATTCCAGCCATGGACGATCGCATCCAAATACTTCGAGAGGCACGGCAGGATGCTGGGGCAGTGCTACATCTGGGAAAAAGACAGCAAAAAGAAAACTATGAACGGGGAAAACAAAAGGCACACCAGTTCCAAGTGGGAGACCAGGTGTGGCTGAGTGCAGAAGACATCAAGCTCCAACTCTCTAGCGAGAAACTGGGCGACCGACAACTAGGGCCCTATGCTATTTTGGAGAAGGTCGGCCCCCTAGACTACCGTTTAGACCTCCCACTGTCTCTGGACCGCATCCACCCTGTGTTCCATGTCAACAAGCTATACCCTTGGAGAGGGAACACTGTTAATGGCCAAATTGCAATGCCGCCAGAACCAGTATACCTAGAAGATGAGGACAAACCGGAGTATGAAGTTGAAGACATCCTGGACAGTCGGGTTAGGTGGAAGAGGTTAGAGTACTTGGTAAAGTGGAAGGGCTACGATGCAGGACATAACTCATGGGAACCTGCACAAAATCTTGAACACGCACCATCCACAGTCCGAAAATTCCACAAAAAGCACCCCCAGGCGGCGAAAGCTTGACCATCAAGGGCAATGGTCATAAGGAGGGGGGTAATGTCATGAAGTGAGCCACCCCCTATCATTTTCCTTTCCTTACGATACACCATCCGAGCACCCTTACCTACAATAACTATTCCGGAACCTTCCATCCTATTCTATCAGTTCCGTTCCATTCCTTGTGCCTGAGCTATACAGTATTACATCATAGTTCCCGCACTTTACCCTGTATATATAAGCCAGCCCCCCCCACAACCTGGTCCCTTATCTTGACCTCTTTGTTGTTGGGACCAGGTATGTCATTACTTACTTCTCTGTATTTACTATCAATATAACTTTGTTGTTGGGACCAGCTGCCTGTTTCCGTCTAAGTCTCCGCTCCGCCATGCCACCATTGTCACCTCTTTGTGACAACACCTGTTTGTTATTCTATCTCCTATCTGCAGCATTATCTTTTCTTCCATTACACAGTTGAGTACTTTAGGTACTACCTTTGCAACATCAGGAATGGCAGCCTCTTATGATCAGACTATATTAGGTAGTGACTTTGTGGTATCAGAGATAATGCAAAGTATAAAAGATACAATAGCAATTAAGTAGAACTTGAGTTCTAATATCGACCCAAGTAAGCTTAGCCTTCTACATGTTTAATATCAGCTCTCCTCTCTCATTTTGCTCGGACATTGTGTAATACCTTTTGTGAATAAATGGCTGCTACTTCTTCTCAATCTGGACAACTCAATGTGATGAGGACATTATTAATAATAGTGCCAATGTCTCTTACCCTCACCAAGACCATAGACCTTTTGCCCTTTGCAGAAGACCTGCTACCTTACATGTATTATTCTCCTCCCCATCCCGGCTGTGACAGTTTGGAGGCTGGCATGGAGCGTGATCATGTGATCACTGGGTGACAAAGACCGAAAACGTTCTCACGTCTACTTTTAACGTTCGCAACTTGTTTAATGCATAAATGGATGGATACAATCGAACGCGGTTTGTCGAGGTAAACTCTCTCCAGACTTTACAAACCTTGACTCATCCCTCGTAGGGCCTCTTAGAACGTTACAAGCCAGAACTGCCATCGTTCACCATTCACCTCCATCCCGACGCTTGGACTCTCAATTCTGGTTCAAGATGTCGTTATGATAACCAATATGTGGTCTGCCTCAGCTTTCAAGCATTCATTCTCGCACTCTAATCACTCTATGCTGCTTGCAGGGATTTCTCGATGATGTTCGTGCCCATCGTATACCTGCCGACTTTGTAGAAATATTTCATGAATCTGGCGTTCGCTATTTTGAAGGTAATGGACTGTACGATATCTTTGAACGAATTGTGCTCACCCCCTACTATAGGCTGCTTGATTGTAGACCTCTTAGACTACCGTCCTTCAAAACCGGCTGATCCTCCACTCGAAATTCCGGAAAAGACCCGAGAAGTCTTGCATCCTACACCAGAAACACTCTGGGCTGACCTTTGTGTAATAAATGCAAATTCCGGTGGTACCCTCACAGATCTTCAAGCTCTTGAAATTGAAGCTCGTATTCTGGTAAGCTGGTCGAGGACAAGTGGTCTACATTCGTGAAATCTTATATATCGTCAGTTGGCCACCTCGGCACCGTTGTGTCTGGATCCAGATCCCCACCTCTCTCGAATCGCGAACGATGTGCTCAGAATAACGACTCCTTCCACGCCTGTTTCCCTCAAGAGAAAAGCCTCAGCTCTCGATGCAGAAAAAGTCGAAGCGGAGAAAGCTCGCAAAGAAAAGATTATCGGGTTCTTGGCTCCTGATAGTCCACGCGTTTCCAGACAGTGCGTTTTGTGTGTCTGTCCTCGTTGCGTATCTTTGCTGATATTTTCCGACTCTCTTTGCAGGTTCCGCCAGTTGGAATTACGACAACGAATACGGGAAGAACAGCGTAATCCAGCATCTGTTACATCTCAGGCGCTGCAATCTACACAGCCTCGTGCACCATCACATACGCCTGTCCCTCCGCTCCTGCCTGCGCCAGCCTTCGTCTCTTCTAATCAATCTTCTCATCAATGTTCTCCTGCACCAGCTTCCGCGACGTCACAATTCATTCAATCACATTCTCCCACAAATACTGAGGCTACGAGACGAACACAATACTCTATTAACAGGGTAAACGGTGCTAATACTCCAGTCAATGGAAACTCGCAACCACACCATTCTCCTTCTCCTCAACCCCACGTCACGGTATATCCCAATCCACAGGCAGCCGCTGCGATGGATCTCTCTGCGAAACGAACTCCCACTCCAGCTCAGCGTTTTTCGCAGTCACCGCGCATATCTCATATGCAACCTTATCCGGCCATACCGCAGAATCATCACCCACATGGTCCTATAGCGCAGCAAGGTACCCCTCACGGGCAGTCCCAGCCACTACCGCCTGCTGCAAGAGCATCTCCGCGACCCCCTTCGACCCATCCCCAACAACTACCACCGCCTTCCCACCCTCAAACTATACACTCTGTTCAGCCTGCACAACAACAATTACAGCCGCAGCCGCCACAACAACCCATTCAACAATCGTTTCAAACATCCATACCTGGTCCCAACTTTCTCCAACCTCCACCTTCTCGGAACGTCCAGGCAAAAGCCTCTAATGGTGTAGCAACTAATGTCGCACCGGCTCAAAATCAGGTTTTTAATACACTCTACCCACCTCATGCCAATCATGCGAGTCAACTACAGCGCTCTGCAGCTCAAATGATGATGATTCAGCAGCAGCAGAGGATAAGTTTAGCAGCAGCGGCGCACCAAGCTCAAGCTCAATCGCAGGCCCAATCCCCTCATAATCAACCGAATGCCGGTCTTTCCGCGGTGCAACCGATGCAACAGAGTGCTATCCCAGGGGCTAGTCCCATGATGTCCAATGCTAGAATAGCTACACGATCACCTATGCCTCCGTCTCTGACGACGTCCAACGGCATACACAACCAACCGAATTCGAATCCAAACCAAAATCAGAACAGTGGTGGTGGTAGTTCGTCCCCCAATATCTCTCATATTTCACCCGCCACCGCTGCTGTTGGTGCAACGAATTCACCTCGACCTCGGTCTCGTGCGACTGGAACTACTGCTGCGGGTGTAAATTCGCCGCGGGTAATGACCCAGACGCAGCAGCGTCCAGTACAGTCTGCCAAGACACCTAAACAACCGCAACAACAGCCCCAGCAGTTCCATCCCAACATTCAACAACAGAGACGAGCGACCCCTTCACAGTCAGTCCCCAATGTTGTTCACCCTTTACAGCAGCAACAGCAGCAACAACAGCCTCAACAGCATGGAACGGCTCAGTACCCCATGTACGCTGCGTATGGCGTTCCTGCGCAGGCGGCGGGGTATTCTGCAGGACAGCTTACACCACAGTATTTTGCTGCGATGGGTATGCATGTACCACAGGGTGTACAAGGGATGCAGGGTATGAAGGGGGTACAGGCGATGAAAGGGATGCAAGGTGTACAGATGACTCCTCAGCAAATACGAGCATTACAACAGCAAATCGTGCAGCAGCAGCAGCAGCAGTATGCAATGGCGCAGGCACGCCAAGCACAACAGCAGGCGCAACATAAGCAGCCAGGACGATGAGGGTTGGTTAGACTAGTAGTTGTTATCTATCGCAGAGTTCTTTGTGACTTCGCTATAAAACTGGTGTATCATTACTGTATCATTCTACCTAATTGTACTCCTGGACAGTAACGTGGTCAGTTGTCGTTAACGCTAAATACCTTTATTACTTCAACATCTCGACGTAAACCGACAACCTCATACAGTTTCATGCACCAGATTAACATTGCTTTTTTTTCTTGACGTTCCTCTGATATACATTTGGTGCAATTGTCTTCCTATAGTAACGACTCTATCGGTGACCTCCACTGACCCAAACGTCCTGTGATAAAATATAATTTGAACTGGCGTGCATGGTGTAAATTCCCGGATCGGCAGCTTCATGTAAATCGAGCATCATACGCGACATGAGTGTCACCGAAAGACTGTTCAGAGATAGTCATATTATTACTAGCAGGGTTGTAACAAGTGAAGATAGCACACCATCCAACAAAGGCAGAAATGTTGCCTTGAAACCGCTGATTAAAAAGGAGAGAACACGAATCAATTAATTGTATTGTTGATTTAAGGAACATACTCCAGGAATCTAGAGGAATAGTCAGAAGTGAAATACTAAAGGATTGAGGGTTTGCTTACATAGAACGAGACGATGTTTACAAGGTTGAGGGATGCTATAATCCTATGAAAATGGTACCGGAGATGAGAGGAGAAGCTGAACATTATTTTTCGAAAATCTTCCATACAAGAAATAAACAGATCCTGTTAGCAGTACCTTGTTAGAGGACGGTTTGTGAGTCTGAGGGTGTGACTCTTACCATCCCGAACTACCACAGCAAACAGAGAGACCCCTACTCTACTTGTGCCGACAGGAAGACGGCTATGGTATGCCTTCCACAACGTTAAAGCGAAGAGGATCGTATCTATGAGGAGTATGCCTTCCCATCCTACTGCCATTGCTTGAAATAGATGTATGAGTAGAATCATTAGCACGTAGAAAATATTTTATTCAATTGCTTACTGGCACCACTAAAACCGATCCTTCGAGTTGAGTAACATGTAATTGGAATTCAGACAGCCATTTGCCTCACCTTTTTGAATTTGTTGACACACTGCGACAGCCTTGAGCTATCAACGTTATGTCTGAAGCTTTTGTATCATTGATGATGGTTAACTGATTCCAATCTATGAGGTGAACCGCTGGGATCGAGCAGGCGAGCACTTACAACGATGCTCGTAACAGTGCCTAACACTATCACGCCCAGGAAACAGACAAGGAATAATCTACG
Organism: Lentinula aciculospora; assembly: GCA_028011355.1. Lineage (NCBI taxonomy): Eukaryota > Fungi > Basidiomycota > Agaricomycetes > Agaricales > Omphalotaceae > Lentinula > Lentinula aciculospora. The sequence goes on along the minus strand of JAOTPV010000035.1, from coordinate 435,692 downwards.
GCAGCCATACAGCGCGTACACTCGTAACACGAGTATAGCTGTGAGGCAGAACAGAATTTCAATGAAGTGTTTGTGTGAAGTGGAATACATGCTCACCAGTCACTGCGGCTTGTGTGATAATTAAGAATATCTGGTGGAAGTGCACTAGAGATCGGCAACTGCAATCTACAATTTAGGATGGATGACCATGAGTTTGTACACTACAGACCTCTACAAAAAGAGACATTTGAGCGATCTCATTCACGAAAGGGTGCAACTGCAAGGTCCTCACCGAAGGTGTTAGGTAGGACATAAACAAAGAGTATGCCGCGACTATGTTCCCGAAGAAAGCAAAATATCGATTGAAAACGAATAGATATCGACTGGTGTTTCTTGACCGCTTCCATATCAATCTGAATTCGGTATCTGTGTGTACTGGATCAGACGGGCTCTTCGCAGGTCAAAACGGACACAATCGACGCACCCAAGGTGAGTAGATGATCGTAATACAGGAAGGCTGGTAGTCAAGACGCTAGTTATTGAGTAGAATAGATAGCATTCTGTGGGTTGCTCACCCAAGGCGGAGCTAAATAAAATGTCGCCCAATTGCCTGAGGATCTGATAATTAATGAGTCGCCATGTATCAGAAGGTGAGGGAGTTACACATATGCCAGTTCCGAAGCCGTCGACATCGCCAGAGCAGAAAGAGAATTGACCAGATGATCGATATGCAACCGAGTGGATATATAGAATGGATGAATCCCCTATCCTTCACTGACGCCCGCCGCCATTCCTGTCTAGAATATGAAACTCGAACCCTGTACCTGTTGGTACCTGGTCATCCACGAACGAATTTTTGGCTGGATCCTGTCTGCAGAGGGTATATAGGTATATCGACCACATAGGAGAGAATAAATCAAAATCCGATGTCAATCCGAATATATATGAAATTGGCAAAGCAACTGTTATGAACCAGACTCAGCGAAGAGCGAGCGACTTCCAGATGGCAAGAGCGAGTGTTTTATGGTGTATCCTCGTATGCTTCAATGTTCCGCTCTACACCAGTAGGTACTCGGTCTGTGGCTGCAGCGGTCGATAACACTGACCACTTGACATGTTTCAAATTGCGAAACGGATTTCTGTGCCAGCTACGGAAATAACCTTGGCGAAAGCGCTTTGTTGACCATCATAGGAATAAAATTATAGTGGTCACTTTTCTGACATGCTTGCTATACTAATCAGTAACTATATCATCAGCTTGGCTATGCGAGACTACCTGCATTCCTTATTTTCAAATAAACAGTCCCTAGAGCAGTGACTAAGCAGTACAATGTTATAAGAGAAGTTAAGAGGGGAGCCGCTATCGAGGGAATATGATAAATCACTCAAATCGATTGTCCGAACAAGATGTTGAATTCACAAAGATTCACTTGTTAATCTAGCTATGACTGGTTATCGCGAATTTCGCGGGATCCCTGCAACCGTTTCAAAGTATGTTATACTGACGACATCGTACTTCAGTCCCAAAATCGACGCTTGTACATGTCCAAAGCCGCTAAATCTTGTCATTTGAATGGAAAACCCCACAAATTCGATTGCTTACAATAGTAGAATTTACAACGTTTCCGAGCTCAGTAGTGATTTGACAACTATGTATTTCCATTTTTTGAAAACATTGAATGGTATAGGATAAGTAGCTTCTGCCTGTGATATGATTGGTCCTGGCAAGTTAAATCTTACGTCTATCATGCACACTGATTGTATGCATCTATCATTCCTGAAAGCATTCGTAAGACACTAGTGAAGAACAATAGTCCCAGCGGCGGGAGAGAGGTTACCAAAACGGTCTAACTCCCACTGAAAACGGGACGGAGTTGAGGTATTAATTTACCAAGGCATGACTAGAATCGCTATTCAAGAGATAGATTAGAATTTCTGAGTGAATTTTCGGGTGTATACCAATCAACAAAGTTCAAAAGACACAAACTTTAAACGACATGTACAACGTTCTGCCGTGCATGTGTCCGAGATATGAATTTCACGGCTTCTAGGCCTTCTGTCACAGAAACATACCACAGCGAGGGTAGTGTATGTCCTCATTGTCTTAGATCCGGATTGCAGGGGGTATACGAGTGCTTGCTGTGTCAACGGCGGTACTAGTAACAACGCTTATGGGGTGGTACTTTTTTACGAAGAAAGAGCGAAATATTAAACACTCACTACTTAATAGCCGGAAGTCCCAAAGAACCGTTACAAAAGATGTTGTCAATAGCAGAACAAAAATTCAGATCAAGTAGGAAACGTACCCGAGTCAACTGACAGCACCCGTTCGAGTCTCCTATACTCCCTAAGATTTGTCTCCTTAGTAATGACCAAAAATTGCTTGGAAGTGCAGAGGGAAGCACCGTCTCTCAAAAAACCTTCTCTGTCACCAGTCTATCACCCAAAAACTGGCCAAGTCTACCGTCAGGCGACATGCTCTGCGAAAGACTACCTTTCGTGTATTTCTTTTTTTTCTTAGCACTACTTATATTTTTTTCAATATTTTCTGAAAGCCCATTCCCCACGCAATCGCGGTTTCATGTTTCGGATTTTTGTGCCATTAGACATTTGCCTGAATTAGTAGTGGTAGAGATTTTGACTAGCCATCCCGTGGCGAGCACTTATCATGGCAAGGGAAATGACATTTTCTGCACCAGAGAGAGAGAGATAATTTGACCACCGCACGCCACCATTTCGGAAGGGAGAACCTATGTAACAAGTAGCAAGTTGTGCCAAGTATTGTATAGTAGTAAAGGGTCTAATGTAAAATGATGTTAACTAGTAATTCTTCAACAGAATACAACGTGAACTTGCTCGACCAGCCGAAATATGGGGAACATATATCTGGTACAATGGTGGTTCCAGACACGGGCACGATAACCTACGATAGCCCCTGATAAGCCGTCTTTAATTAAATATCAAGCGTACATGTCCGATCACCGGATTTTGCGGAAATACAAGAGCCTCGGGACTACTGAATATTCCTGGACCTAACTAAGCGTCGTATCAGACGTCCCCCTATCGCCTCACCTGCTCACGATTAATACGGACGGATTGATTTTGAGCAATTCTCAGCTAGTCTTATGGGAGTCTCCCAGTTTTATTACGATAGGTATGCTTCCTATACTAGTTGTCCACCTTGGGGACACAATCTTTGCTTGCATTACCTATATCAGTTAGACTGAAAGTTAGCGGAGGCAGTCAATAATGTCCCTGTTCAGGGCAGCAGCAGGAGCACAATTAAGTGCGCGATTGCGAGATAAAAAAAGGCCCAAGGCTAAAGAAAAATACGCGCTGGTTCCTGCACGGGCCGCTTCATATTACGGATAGTAAAGGATGTCCTACATCCATTGACATTCGTTTTCTCTCTTATTTGCCTTCCCGCTCTCATTTATCACTTCGAAACGAATTGACGAGGGTTTGTTTATTTCTTCACCTGAGTTACATAATGTAGCGTAGTCAACCAATTAAAACTTGTTTCTTGTTTCCCATTACAAGTCAAGGTGAACAATTCCTTCCCTGTGGAAACTTAACAAACAGCCGGCATCAGTATACCGCACACGCAAAGAATCCCTGATCCGACACATCGTTTTCAAGCATGCAATGATTGCATGGAAGGCTATTATATACTGTATCCTAGGTAGAGGAGTGTATCGAGAAATTATACCACAACGTAAACCAAATATCTAACCAGAAACAAGAGAGCGAAAATGAAATATACGTAGCGAACAGACTATGAGAATTGACGGTAGAAGTGTTAAAGCGCTGCCGATTTTGTTAATAGGGAGTATGATAATTAACAATAGTAGCGGAGTGGTAAGTATAACGAAGAAGACAAGAAGAGAAAAAACGCGAAGTAACATAGTATAAACATAATAGAAGCAATGTACGAGCACGAACAGACAAAGGAATTGTAAAACGAGACGACGGCAAATCAAGAAACACCACAGAGTGTGTACAAACAACCCTAGCTTGAGAAATGAAGAACGCGAAAGCAACTGATAGCATGGCATAGAGGCAGCACGAGCAGAAGACAAGTCAAAGAGTGAGAGAGCAGTAAAGCTCACGGTTCTAAATCACCCAAATTCGCTTCGTCTACCAGACGTCCCGGACCCGTAATCATCCTCCGGCTCATCTTCGTCGCTCTCTCCAGACCCAGAGTCACCGCCACCGCTACCACTGCGGTGTCCTTCACCACTCGCCGGACGACTATTCCCACTACTTCGCCCATTTCCGTTCGTGCGTGTGCGCTCCCGATCCCGTTTTTTGACCTGATATCAATTAAGACAAGAGTCGGAGGTTGACACGAAATATGCAGTGTGAAGCGGAAAGGACTAAGATGAGTAATACTGAAGGAAGGTACAATATATTACCCACCAGTTTTGCATATACCAACCCACATGCATTACACAATGTACGTGGACCTATGGACAGACAGAACAGCGATGAGTAAGGGATTCGACGTTTGCGTTGAGACCGAACAGCAAGCAGCAGACAGCTCGCATAATTTGGAATGTTGGCGAGATTGCTGTCATATGCATGTCATGGAAACTGTCTGAGGAACAAAAACGTCCACAAACCCGATGACACCCACAAACGCAAAGTGAGAAGCGAGAGAAAAAACACTACACTTACCCATAGGTCCCCGCCTCCACTCAGGCGTTGAAGTGGCATTACATCCCAAGCACGTCTGTCCTTCGGGTTGTCCAGACGGCGGCAAGTTGGAGGTTCCTGGAATACCACTTCCACCGCCAGGTTGCGACTGCGCTGGCGGCTGCAAGTGCGAAAATGACTGCTGCTGTTGTCCTGAAGGCTGTTGGACCAGTAAAGATGAAGGAGGCGGAGGTTGTTGGTTCGACGCCTGCGAGACTGAGCCAGAAGGTGTCCCAGACCCACCGAATGGAGGAGACTGTTGCGAGTTTTCCGGATACTCATTTGTGTGCCTCTGTGGGAGATAAACAGACAAAAAAGGTAAGTTTGTATGACAAGTGAAAATTAGTAATTGATGAAGCCGCGATCCAACATTTGGCGGGCAGAGAAGAGAAGGGGAGAAGATCGTGAAAGCGAGATAGAGTGTGTAGAGTATGTGTGTAGAAAAATGAAAAATTACGGAATTTGATAAAGATGCAAAGATGGGGAAGATTGAAAGGTGAGATGGAGAAGAACCAAGAATCAAGAAGCCACTGAGGCTTACAGCAAAGAATAGGAGAGCAAAGAAAATGAATATCGGAAAAACGGAAGGCGAAGGGAAAAAGCAAAGAAGCAGGCGGGCGATGTGTTGCGTTTCAGCATCGGGTTCGGGATGAGAGACGGACGCGCGCTTCTTGAAGTGAAAGATGATCAAATGCCGAAATCGAATTTTCAAAAAAAAGTAAGATAAAGTGGACGAAAGCGGGATACTAAGACAGATTGGAATTGCAATTCAATAACGCCTACACAACAGCCAAACAGCAAGAACGAATAATAGCACACGTTAATGCGATGCAATCAACGCAAAAAAAAAAATGACAGCAAAAAACCGAAAGAGCACATGGAAACCACAAGAATAAGGAACTGGATGATGATGAATGGCCTACGTACCCGCTTTAATGATCCTGTCGTGGAAGCCGAGAGCGGCGGCGGCGAGTTGTCCGTGTGGGTGTGTGGGCTTTGTATATTGTTTTCCATACAGTCTCTCGACGTGGGCGGTGAGAGGCGGTTATTATTATATCCTTGAGAGGTCGGTATCACGTTTATTTGATGGTAAACCACCGAAGGTGCAGGCGAGGTAGTCATAGTGGTAGTGATACCGGCAGCAGAATTGAGCACCTGAGCTGCGTATGTGGCAGCTTGCATCATTTGTTCCAGAGTTTCTGGATGAGGCGAGCGAAATGTCGAGAGAGTTTCGCGTAAGGGTGACTCGACAAATTTTATTTGCTTCATGAGCTGTGAATGAAGATAGAAAAGAAGACAAAGAAGAGTAAGTTTAAAGAACAGCTTTACGAGGCAGAGAAGCATGCGCCTCCTTACCTGGTTATAATCCAACCCAGTAAACAGATTTGGTGATGCAGGCTGAGAACTAGTGTACGGTGAAATTGACTCGTCTTCTCGCTGTCGGTATTTCGTTGTTGGACCTCCATTGATAGATGTCTGTAGAGGAGGCTGTTGATGACTATGCATCGTAGCCGAACGGTCGTCGTACCCTCTCAATGAACTTGAAGACAACGCTGGCGAAGTCTCTGGCCGACCTGGAGGAGAGTTGTATGTATTCTCGGGTGCCACAGTCGACTGTAAAGGAGGAGACAGCTGCTGTTGTTGTTGCTGATGATGGTGCTGAGGCGCATGACTAGGATAGTGAGAGTATTGAGGTGACCAGCTTTCATTCGACCATTGCTGTTGAGGCTGCGGCGGAGGTGGAGGTGTATGCTGAGGTTGTGCAGACTGTGGAGGAGCGGGTTGGGCATGAGTCATGTAATGGCCTTGGGGGCTGTACGGCGAATGTGCTGGTGCGTAAGCCGCTGACTGACTTGCAGGAGGAGGATGGTATTGTGCCTGGGGCGAATGCGGAGATGGTTGGGATGTGCGCATGTTCCTCAACGGCGGCGGTGGCAAAGGCGGCACATGCTGAGTTGGCGATTGTTCATAGCTGGTCTGTAGAGGTGGATTCTGATACTGGTAACTGTACTGAGGAACAGCAAGACCTTGATGAGGAGGGTGGTACAGATAACGACTATCTGCGGCCATTGCAATATGCAGACGCGTCTTGGGTGGTAGGAACGATGGAGAAAAGTCACAGAGACCTGCCCGGTAACAGTGAATCTAGGATAGAGCCGGATTCAGTCACGATTTTGCCCGGGGTTCCAACGGCACGACAAATGGCCTACAAAACGAAAAACAGTCAGAAAGAAATGATTAATGACAAATCGTATATGGATCGCTGACAGTGCTTTATAAAGAAGAATGAAGAGGAAAAAGGAGCCTCACAGAAGTATATATCCCGTCTTTTAGTCTAGCAGAACAGAAAAAATGATGATAAATTCGCCCTCCTAACTTAGTTGTCGCCCGAGAAGCTGATAGAGTGGAAGACCGTAGATATAAGAACTGCTGTTCCCTGTCAGATTGACCCTAGAAGAAGGAGCAAGGTCAGTTTGAGGGCCTGCTGGGGCTAACCTTTCGCAGTCGACCGCTAAGAGTGGTAACATGGACAGAAGGCAAACTTGAGCCAATTCACCCTGACCGGCCCGGTATGTCAATTATTGTTGTTGAGAAGTCTCGAAGTCTTAGTTATTCTCTCTCACACCTCTAATAGTAACAAATCAAACAAATCAACGGTATTCGAATCTCATGGCACTTCCATCCATAAAAACTGCAATTCAAGCTGTGCATGTGTGTTGTGTGCGTGCGTGCGTTATGTTAAATAGATGTAAGAAGATGCAATGCCATCACAGAAACAAGTTCAGTCACAAACTATCGAAAGAAAAGAGGAGATAAGGAAAAAACGTTCAAGAGTAAAAAAACCCGCGACAGTAGACAAGTGAATGACTAGAAAAGGTATGGATGCTAAATGAATAGTTCGATGCATGGTTAAAAGGGGTTCTATGGCGAAAAAAATAGTCATCCGACACCACAACCAGCCACGAGCTCGGTACACTCACTGTGTTATTCCGAGTTTGATTGTTCAATTGAATGGAAATGGACACTATCGTGTTTTCTTCATCATCCATACGAGTTTTCTTCCCCCCCAGCTCCCTTCTCCCTATTATCCCCCCTCCATTTGGTCTGCTTCGGTAGCATTCCGTTCACCCCATTTCCAGCAGGTTGGTCAAGGGTCCCAATCGGCTCGAACTCCGTGCCATTGTCATAATCATCCTCACCATCCCCTTCTTCCTCAGAGCCTTGCGTAGTCGTTACTGGCGCTGGCTGTTGCGATTTCTTCGCAGTTGACAGTCTACCTTCTCCACTAGCAGCCGCGGCCGCACGTTCCCTTGCTCTCCTTCTTCTCTTCAAAACTGTCTTTCGCCTCCTGAGAGCCTTTCGATACTCTCCCTCGTCTCCGAAAAACAATTCATACTCGCAGAACACACAGAGCCATTCATCTGTTGGATTTGTCAAGGACGTCGATGTCGGGTATGATTGTTGCTGTTGCTGTTGTTGTTCCCGAGTCTGCGATCGTTTGCTGCGAGTACTTCTCCGGGGCGGTATCTCAGCAGACAGAAACCGTAACGGGAACGGGCCAAGATCATTTGCGTTCGTTTGGTTCAACCCGTTCGTATTAGGCGGACAGCCTCCTACTGAATAAGGTAATCTCGAAGGAACGTAGTTACGCAGATGATGTGGATTCGACGCGTTTGCGAGTGCAGAACGTTTCTTTTTCTTCCCGTCCCGTGATGACTTGGTATTGGAATTGGTAGTACCCGGGTTATTCTGTGGTTGCCGCTCTGTAGAAGAGGCCACGATGCCGCCAGTTCCGGATACCAGAACATTACCGGTAGGATCCAAGACTTCAGCTGGTTGGTCCCGAGGCTTCTTATCTGTACGAGCCCTATCTCCCCGCTTCTGTCGGGAGGACTTGTTGCTGACAGAAGACGCCACGGCTCGAGTGGCTGCAGCTAAACTCGCTGCATTAGACGCTTGCCGGGCCAATGCATCCTCGAACCGGCGGCGAAGGATGGCGACCTCCTTCTTTGTCGCGGCAAGTCGATCAGCAGCTAGTAGCAGCAGTCAATTAATTCCCGGTTACAGAGTTCCCCCATGCGGTGAAAGCGTGGTGAAACGAGATATACATCGAGATGAGATCCCCACATAATAATGATGACCGAAAGAAAGTCATTAAATCGAAGTAGATGGAAAATAGAATTCATGAGTGGATAGTGAGAGATTATCGGGCCCAGGTACTCACTAGCGCTATGACACACGAAAGCAAAGTCGCTTTCAGGAACTTGCGCATGAGGCTCCTCATTCTCTTTCAATCTCAATGGCACTCTTCTTGCCATTCTCGGTCCCGCTCGTTTAGAAAGCCTAATTTTGAAAGATGGCCTCCCATCTACACCTGTAGCGTTGCTCGCGTTTATCCCTGATGCAGCCAAAATATCATCTGATGGGCTGGAAGTCAGCGGTAAAGTGGAGAACGGATAGGTACTGTTATTTGTGAGTGCCTGATCTAGTGCCAGCATGTCTCCATGAGACAATGCTCCTAACACGACTGCCAATTGCCGTTTCCGAACTTTAACGGTCTCTTTGTGCTGCAATCCTGCAATGGTGACAGCTGAAAGCCGGGTCTTTCGACGAACCAGTAGACGACGCATAGTCGATATCGATGACTTTCCTTCTCCTTCTAGACCTCCTCCATCACCTTGGCCTGTATCATTATCGTTCGCACCAGCCTCCACGGCACCCGTAGGAATACCAATCATCAGTGTCTCATTGACATGGTCCTCTACTTCATCCTCGCCCGATGGTGCCGAAGAAAAGTCATGCGCCCCTTGGAGACGCGACATATTCGCCGGTACCTTTCGTTTCTTGGTATTCGCTGGTTGTTGCAGATGGTCAATATAATCACCATCGCCATGATCTGATCCTTCTTCTCTATCTCGGAGACTGAGATTGTTAAATCCAAGCCCAGCGAAACCAGCCCCGTACAATGCCGCAAGATTGGCTGGGTCGAAATCGGACAGAATATCTGACCCAGGAGGAATGTTACCGGGATCGGCGGCATTAGCAAACCCGTTTGCAACAGCACTTATATTTGCTGCAGCGGCGTCTAAGATCGGAAGATAATACGACTGTAGCGCGTCCGCATGTGCGAGTAGCTCTTTTGCTGTAGCGTCTGGACCAGGAAGGGATAACGGGATGGGCGGTAAGCCTGACATGTGCAGTGAATGTGGCACGCCGTTGTTTTCAGCAACAAGCATCCTCGGGGTGCTCTCTACACCGGGATCGCCGCTGTTGGACGTACCGGGATTAAGGATGGAAATATGAGGAGAAGAAGTCCGGCGCCGTTTAGGCAATGGCTTCACCCGACGTAAAGGAGGAAATTCTGGGATATCAAAGATTGGTGAAGATACGTTCCGGTACATTTTTGTAGTAATTCCTATGCGTTTTAGCCTGTACTGAGTGGAATATTATCAGCCAAATAATCGATTGTCGAAATCGATGATAGATGGTCGTCCAGCTCTAGCAAATACGAGAGCGCGTGCTTTTTAATGTATGGTTCTGAGATCAAATGCTCAGAAATAGACTCGAAAGAGCGTAATAGATGGTTCCGATGTGGCTCTAAGAGGTGTTCGTCAATGAAAGTACCGATAGGATTGTGGAAGCTCCAGCGAGGACTGTCACTCAGAGTGGCAATCACAGCGTCCAGAGAAAGCATAAACCAGAGGAAGAGGACAAATTGGCGAATTGGACAAAGAAATTACATGGAAATCGAGTGACGTGGACTTACCGCTTACACAGCTCGTTTGTAAATCGTAAAGAATCCAGGCGTACAACGCGAGGAAACAATCTTGATGTCTATGTTTGCCTTGGATCCTTTACAAAGAGCAGTAGTTCGTGAATAAACGACACTTGGACGAAAAGAAGGATGTGGAAGTTGCAGAGCAGTTAAGAGAGAGTGGCAACGGTCCTCTCCGTAAATTCAATCGATGCCGAGGCCGAACAAATAAATCAACTCTTAATATTCAGAGATGTATAGACTACGATAATTTGCCTACGGAAACAGAAGCAGTGCGAGTATAGTAAGTGCAGAGCGAACACAGCAGAACAAAAATGAAAAATGAAAAAAAGGTAGAAAATTTTCTCGACAGACCCTTGTAAGTGTACAAATGCAGATGCGATACTCTAAACATTACAAGATGAAAGATGCAAAAATTGTCTCGTACGTATCTATATGTCGGGGGTATACCAATACCAGTCCAGATTGGAAGAAGAAAAAACAGACAAACGAAGTAAAAAGGTGCAGATAAATACACCATTACACGTTCATCGTTGGATCGTGTCGCAATACATGAGATGAAGAGGTAGAGGGAATAAGTATATAGTAGGGAAGGGGGGTATAATGGTGAAGATGTATCGCGAAACGAACAAAGACTGATATTGTAGAGGAATATGAAGGGCAAACCGCATGATTGAAAGATGCTCGTATCGTGGTATTCTAAAGCATACAACGCCGTGAGGGATGATTATTTCGGATACAGTTGAGAGACGAGCAGCAAGTTGACGAGACAATTTAGTTGAGAGCAGCGCATGAGAGTCGAAATCGAGATAATAATTATGATGAAAAGAATGTAGAGCCGAGGCGAGAGTCGACGGTTATGAAACTTCATTCTACGGCATTAGACCGTCGACCCGAACGTACATATTTTGTGGATTTTGTTTGCTTGCTTCTGCTGAGGATCCGTGGGGCATAGGACGTTGAAAGAGTCGAAATGGAAGCGGTGGTTCATAGAAAGCATAGAGTGCATGAGCCGGGAGACCTGTCCATGAGCTCTAAAGAATGACAAGGAATTTACCACCATCCACCGCCTGCGCCAGAACCTGCGCCGTACCCTCCGCCATACCCTCCTCCGCCACCATAAGAAGGACCACCTGAGCGGGCACCATAGCCGCCACCGCCATATCCACCACCAGGGCTGCCATGGCTGCTGTGATTACTATATCCACCTCCGCCATAGTTGTTACCGCCACCGCCACCGCCACCGCCAGTGCGATAGTCACGACCGCCACTACGACCGCGACCACGACCACGACCACGGAAGGAACCGCCAAACGAAGCCTCGTGAGCACTAACCTCAAGCCATCCAGGGATTTCCTGGTTTGCTTCCCGAAGAAGTTCGACCAATTCCTTCACGATGTTCTTGTTATTCTTGTTGTAGAAGGCAGTACTGACTCCAGTGTTACCAGCACGTCCCGTACGACCGATTCGGTGAACATAGTCGTCGATATCAGAAGGCAGGTCGTAATTGACGACATGGGTCACGTTCGGAATATCCAAACCACGAGCGGCAACAGCGGTAGCAACCATGATGGGAGTTTGTCCGTTACGGAAAGTTTGCAGAGCCGTCTCCCGTTCCCGCTGTGTACGATCTCCGTGAATGGAGGTAGCGTGCCACTGGTTCTGAATCAAAAAGTCGCTTAGCATATCTGCCATGCGCTTCGTCTCCACAAAGATCAGAGTAAGGCCGAGACTTTCGTTGGAGTGAGAGTTGAGAATATCCAAAAGGACACTCCTTTTGTCGTTGTCCTCGACATACTCGAACTTCTGTGTGATGTTCTCAGAAGTACTTCCGACACGACCAACACTCAAAAAGACATAGTCCTTCAAAAAATCTTTGGCCAGCATCTGAATATCGCGAGGGAAAGTAGCACTGAACATGAGGGTTTGGCGGTCGTGAACACCAGGCATATCTTCGCCTTCAACAATCCTTCTGATTTGAGGCTCGAACCCCATATCGAGCATACGATCAGCTTCGTCAAGAACCAAGTACTTGATATTGGCCAAACTGATCTTGCCGCGCTCAATCAGATCCACCAGTCGTCCCGGAGTGGCAGTGAGCAGATCACAACCTCGTTCAATGAGACGAATTTGCTGTGAGATATCGGCACCACCATAGACGACGGCCGGACGGACCCAGGATCGGTAGGCAAATTTACGAGCTTCGTCGTGAATCTGGGAGACCAGCTCACGAGTAGGTGCAAGTATAAGGGCAGTAGGAGTGGCCCTGCGACGTCCGCCATAACCATTAGGTTCACTGGGGATGGCGCGGGGTCCCATGGTAAAAGAAGCCGAAAGTATAGGGAAAAGGAAGCCTCCAGTTTTTCCCGAACCAGTCTGTGGATTGATGGAGTGTCAAAACCATGATCATGATGAAGGGAATCAAGAAAGATGTTACTAACTTGTGCACAAGCCATCAAATCTCTCCCGTTTGCAACGATGGGAATAGAATACTTTTGAACAGGAGTGGGGATCGTATAACGAGCATAACCGATATTCTCTAGTAAGACTGGGTCAAGAGGAGGACTGGTGAAAGAAGTGACGGGATCAGGAACGTCAGCACCGGTGGCTTCGACGGGAATGTCGTCGTATTTTTCAAAGTTGATACCGGTGTGTTGCTTGGAGGGATCATCGGCTTCACCGTAGATTTCCTTCTCCATACGCATATTACGACCGCCAACAACGTGTTGACCGTCTTTCCAGGCGCCATAGCCGAACATTTGATTGTCCTTGGGTTGCTCACGAGGAGAGGCACTCCAGTTTTGGGAGGTAGAGCGTTCCCCCCATCCTTGACCTCCTCCAGCGACACGGTTGTTCGTGAAAGAGTTTCCACCTCTACCTCTATCGGAAAAGCCACCTCTTGAAGAGGGAGCTCCGCCGCGAGAATCGTTCCAGCCGTTTCTACTGCGGAAAAAAATGGTATATGAACAGCTGGCAGAAGATATTTAAAAGTACATACCTGGGAGCTGGAGACGGAGACGGAGAAGAAGCAGCCCGCTGCGAGCTTCTCATATGAGGAGGCACATAAGCAGATCGAGACAGGTTCATAGAGTCTACGAATGAAAAGTCGTCGTTAGAAGCAAAAAAAACAGACAAAGAGGTATCATCGAACGCACCAAAGCGACTCTCAAGACCTGTGTTGCCATTTACAAGTGCATTGGTCATATTATAGTGATAATAAGACAGAAAAAGAGTTTTTTTGAAAGTAATGGGGAAGGAAAAGTCAAGGTTTGAACCAGTCTAGATGACGGTCGTTGGAAAATTGGAGCGAAGCAAAAATTCGCTAGTTAAGCTGATTACGTGAGACAAATTCGGACCGAATTACCAATCAAGTCAACTGAACTGGAGTTTTTTTGAACTCTGCCTCAGTCTAAGGTGTCAAGGCGCGGTACTAACTTGGAGTTTGCGACGAATCTTTTGCACTTACACCAGCATAAGCAATAACTCTACCGATATCACTATGAAACCATTCTACGTGGAACTTGGAGGAACTTGAGCGCTACGAAAAATGGCAGTGTGTCGGGGGCGCCCTAGCATTGTGCCGACATGTTGATAATTACATAGAATACAACGAATATATTACAACGAAGACAAAGAGTGGCACCCCTCAAACACCCGTTTCCAAAACGAAAACATCCCCTGAGCGGTTTCCCAGAATTATCTTCCCGCTGACTTCGCCCAGAGCACAGTAGATAATATCCTCTGACAGGGAGTGCATTGGCAAGTTGTTTTAATAGAGATTGCACAGTCAGAGAATCACCTACCTCTAAGGTCATAAGTTTGAATGGAGTAGATGATCTGGCCATCGAGAGCCTGTGGAATGAGCCCGAGTTCATCGTGGTGACAGGTCAAATCCTCCTTCGTCGGAACATCCGGATCCTGCCTCTTCACATCTAAATCTGACATGACTCCATGAAAATCACTGCTTAACGGAGGGGTAGTAAGCCGACATGAAACAATTTGTTTCCATGTCGAACCACGTTTACGCTCGATCCATACCGCTCTCATGCCCTGGGGACCCATAGCGTACGTGGTCACGAACGACGATGAGCGGACGGGAGTTCCCGAGCTAGATCTCAGCATTGGAAGCCGTTCGAATATAGCTCGATCCCGTACTGCCGCAGACGTAGTCATCGTCAGCGTTGGCCATGTAGGAAAACGCGACGTTTCTGAAATGGACTGTGACTGTCTCTGCTGGGTCCTGGACTGGAGTGGAATGTGATTAGCCATGGCGTAGATCGCTGTCAAACGGACATCTAGTATTGGTAGTTGGCCTGAAGGCACTGTGATTTCGACGACAAAATAGAATAACCCTTGTATGATATCCGAGGCCAACATCTTCAGAATGTAATGAGTTCCTCCACTTTCAGAAGACGAATCCTCCTCTTCAGTTAGCGCTTCTGTTTGAACATCCGAGATCTGGACATCACGGAAGTTGTAGCTTGGGAAGACGTGTCTGAGCGACGGCGAGAACGATGGAGAAGCCGGTGACCCTCTGGGGTCTGCCACTGTGAAATGGGGCATAGGATACAATTCGATAGACCGAGTCTTGAAAACAAAGATGTATCGATCACCAAGTATTCTTAGAGATAATATAGTCGTGAACTGCATAATCGTTCATGAGCTGAGTGAAATCAGAGATGTGCTAGCAATACACACCATCTCCTCCATTTCATCTAAATGCGAATTCGAGATGGAAGTTGAAGCAATATTCTTCTCAGACCATTGGACGAGTTCAACTGATCCCAGGTGGGAAAATGCTATAATCCGTTCGGGAGGACATAATTGTCTAACGATCCTTGAGGAGGGAATAAGGAAAGTGTGAAGGAGTGCGAAATGTAATTTTGAAGGAGGATCCGATAGCAGTATTTCGTAGAGAGCCGCAGCCCATGTTCCGGGTCTGACAATCATCGTGGATTTTTGAAAATAGTAGAGGCCCAGGTAACGTACAGATGAGCCCTCGTTATCACTGTGAGCAACTTTTCCCCCATATCATCTAAACCAGCCCGGAACGACGCAGTTTTGTCGTTCCCCGTATGAACAAAACACCATCGTCGACTCGGACCTTCCCCTTCTTCAGGGCTTCCTATATCCCATAGATTCATGAAGCCATCCGCATAAACAGCAAGAATCCATCGATCTGAGAAAATTTCTAACCCGAGTAAAATCTCTCCACGCTTGTTGTGTAACTCCACTGGCGGGCTTTCCCTTGGGACGAGCCATAGATCATCAACCAGTTCATTGGAAATGGCTAGAGCCTCCAATGCATCCGCCGACCAGTCTTCCAGACCTTTACGAAAATTTGGTGGGACGGGTAGCCTTGTACGTTGCTTTTGAATTTGGGTTGACCATATCAGTTTGTCTTTGCTGACTGCGGCCAGATGAGTGCAAGTCTCGGGGGAAAGTTCAACAATCGATTGTTCGATAGCGCTTTGGCATCAGGCATACCTGTCTCAGTGAAAGAATATCAAAAGCATTCAAGTATTTGAAGAACTCTAGAATAACTTCAGTTGGGAGAGAGAGAAGAAACATTAATCTAGTAATCTGGGTGAAATCACATGTCTTCTATTCCTCTAGTGGTACTTGAATCTTGCAATTTTCAAGGGAACCAACTTGGCGCGAATGTATTCGACGGGACTCTGCTCAAGCTTATCGCGCTTCTCTTACTACACGATCTTATATTCCTGACAGTTTCCGGGCTGTCTGACTGGTCAGACTCAATAACATAGTCGATGACTACCCGCCGAATTTTGAAGGGTAACCTACCGAGTATACCATGAGACAGAACCTCTTTCTACGGCTCAGACATACGCCAGGTACATTATCGATTTACTTTTTTTTCAGATTCCAGAGACTGCATCACCACTCGAGAGAACTTGCTCCGGCTTCGTATCCGTGGACCATAAAAGAACAAAATCTATCCAAAGCAGGGAAGATACAAATTCAGTCTAATGGCCCTGTCTTGCAGACCTCAAGAAGGAGCTCGACTCACGAAAGGGATAGGCATCATAACGCAGGCGATACACCCAAACAGCGTATTAGCCCATTTATAGCTCAACTTTGCGTACATCTGCTGCGTGAACAGAGGGAACACTGTTGCGGCGAGATTTCGGCAAAGGCTTTGCCCCGCTAGAGCGGAGGAGGCAAAGGGGCCATAGCTGTGATATAGGTATGTATGGTCAGAGGGTGAACAACAAATCAAAGAGCTTGGAAACTATACCAATCGGCCAGATATGTGAATACAGCAAGGTAAATTATGAATGTTCCGTAGAGGAAAACCTGACAAGTTCAATCAGTTGCGGAAAAAACAAAAAGTCTAGCAAGATTTACCGTTATTCCAATAGTCAAAGCGATCCATGGAACATGTGTCAACGTTGACCAAGCGTAAATAAACATTCCGCATGGGACGAAGACCGCGGCGCAACAAGCTAGGTATAACCTGGCTTCCGGTCCTCGATTTGGATAATTTTTACTGATCAATTAAGCAGTAAGTAAAGTATCCGTCAGGAATAAATAGGAACCTGATGCGTACCGATATAGATGCTCTTGGAAGAAATTTGTCAAAAATCCGAGGAGAGAACCGATACTACGAAAAGTCAGCAATTGAAAGTTGCATTGTACAAGATACACCCCTACACGAATGTAACGAAAACAGTTCCCACTTGGCCCGTATTGAATCCGTGTATAGTGTTGAAAACCGAGCCGATTGACCTAGTAAGGAGTAAAGCTAAACGCTGGAATGGGATGAGGAATGTGACGAGGGTACGTACTCGATCATACAAAAAAATACACCCCATACGAAACCTATCCAAATCTAAAGAGAAGGGAATATGTCAGGACTAGTGGCCGAATGTAAACGAGTGAACTTATTTACGCTGAAGCTAGCCACAACAGGTTCCGTTGTAAGTAGATCTAAAGCAAGCAATATCAGAGCAATGTGATTTTGAACATTGTATGTAACTTCGCTCACGTATTGGTCTCGTACAAGATACCCAGATGAGTGTGCTGAGCACCACACGCTCGTCCTCAATCCTAGCACGATATCTTGAATTTCCAGTCTTTTTCCTCATCCTTTGAGCTATTCGCATGAGAATTATTGAGGAACGTGTCTCTTTCATGATAAATGGGACAAGGATCAAATAGAAGCCGGTTATGCTAAAATAAATGCGGTAGAATTGTGTCAGAGGACACGGAGATGGTAGAAATGACACTTGCATCATCTGGATCCACTGAATCCATTGCCACTGTAGTCGAGGGTTCATCTCCACCCATCCAGCATATATGGGTCCAAACCCAGTACCGCCAACAGCAGCAACTGCAAACAGTGACATGGGAAGTCCTCGCCTGATCGGACAAATGTATCAGATAAGGGTATAAATATTCAACGAATGAAATTGTCATACTCATGAGACTGCCATATGTCAGCAATGGTTCCACCGACCATAGTCGCCCAGGTAGAACCGAACGCTCCTTGGATAAATCGCGCTATGAGGACTGTCTGGATGTTGTGAGCCCTAGGAGAATGAACAAAAAATCATCAAATTATGCTCGCTCCAAGAATTGGAAGAACGCAAAGGGTTGCTCACAGTGCGATCGCAATGTACATTATCAAAACCCCTGTAGCTGAAATATAGTACAAAGGCTGTCTTCCGATTTCCTCGCTGAACGAAGCCGTCACCAGAGGGACTATCCCGAAACCAAACGCGTAGAGACTCAGACCTATTGTTGCCTGGAACTCAGTACAGTTTAGATCGACCATCATCGAATCGAAACCCAGGTTGTACGTGCTTGCGTTAGAGGCTGGATGGTCCATATTCAGTACATAAGAGGAGGAATGGCGCTAACAGAAGGGCGCCCTTCTGTCTTGCAGCAAGCAGTTGGTAACGTCACTTACAAGCCAGGAGCGTCGAGAAACACGCTAGGGCGGTGATTGCCCATTTTTTTGAAGGCGAAAAGTTGATTGGATTTCGAGTATCTCCTCGTTCAAATTCGATCTATACAGAGGAGCAACGTACAGCCAAAATCAGCACAAGAAATGAAGGCTGCAAGAAAAGAAGTAAGGGTTACATAGAGAGGATCTTGCTGTTCATCAATAGAATCAACGTCGATTTCAGCTACACCTCCCTTCAGTTTGAGCTGTTTTGAACTCGGTCGTTCTGGCAGACTGAGCCTTGGATCGATACTGGATTCTCTAATTCCGTCGGCCGATTTCACGACGACCCCTTCTAGTTCGGTCTCAACAAAGATCGTGCTCGTCCCGGGTGAAAGGGACGCAACGGTAAGGTCATTCTTCATAGTCCAGCCCAGAAGTTCTTCTATGCTGGAGAAAAAAGAGCGATGAAAGAGGGGACACAACTGAAACGCCGGTAGAAAGATAACCAGAACATTATTTGAGCTACCCCGGGGGATAAATATAAGCCGTCGAAATAACTCAGAAAGGCAGAAAGCAAACCCGAAATGGTGCGAAAAGTGCGGACTACAACCACTGTCTGTATGCACGTATGATGATACATGGATCGCCAAACGAGACGATCAGATAGTGATATACGCATAGATAATTCGTGTACGATTATGTGCGATGGACCAAGGGTGGAACAAGGTTCTTACGTGTATTTAGCAGAGCTTCGGATACCAATTACAACACTTCAAACAGTGAACGGGCTTGAAATCCTTCGTGATCTACATGGCATAAGAACGCCCATACTACAAAATTGCAGCGTGAATCGAACGTAAGCTTCCTCGTTCAAAATCATCCGTAGTACCACCGGATAAACGATACTGGCGAGGCTATAGCATCTAAAAATGAGGAAGGCATGCAGATAAGTTGCGTTTCCACACACCTAGTTCCGATGCCGTAGCCGAATTTGTCGTTATATGAAAGCTCCAAGTGCATGCCTTATACTTTCAAGGATTCTATAGAGCAAGTCGAATAAGTGCGGCGATGATATAGCAGAGGCATAGTTTGAGGATCGTCGGCGTCTGCTTCATCCAGGGCTAAGCTCTCGATGTTGGTCACCCTAGCGATAAAAAGCTCGGATGTAATGGCAGTTCCGCTTTCCACATCCTCCAGCTGCGAATCCATTCCAGAAAATTTCCCAGAGAACGTCGGGTCGTCCAACAATATAGGAAGTGTTGCCAGTTTACACGACAGTGCACCCAAACAACCTTGTAAAACTGGTATTCCTTCGCTATTCAGTGTGTATTCGACCTCCAGAAAAGGATTTGGATGTAGGTCTGATCTGGAAAACAACACAGCTGACGATGCCTGTGCCGCGGAGAGGATGTTGACAACCATGTCAGATGGAGGTTCTGGGAGAGCGCTACGTAGAGACGCTGCCATCCGTGAGGGAATCCTGAGCGAAAACGCGACCAGAGGGTATGGGTCCATGGCGATAGAGGAGAATGAGGATAAAGTAGCGCCGTGGTAGTTACTGGGAGACTTATTAGCGGTGGGATGCAAGAGAGACGTGACGACAGCTACTGGTTGGGCTGTTTCTCTCAGTAAGGAGCGCAATCTTGCTTTGACTTCATTTTGTGTGGAAGTAGAGAAGTGTTTTCGCTGTACGATGTGGCGCAGGCTTTGCGCCAACATCTCGGAGGTGAGTTGAAAAAATATGATTTGTAAGCATCTCATGAACATATTTGGAGTTGAAGCGCTTCTTGATAACTATAAGCTCAGCCACTGAGCAACGATACCAAACAGATTCATGCTCATAGAATCCGTGGAGGGGGGATGGAAGTCAAAACATCTAGGTAGTATGACCCGGTCGCAAAAAAGGTTATGCATAGTTTAAGGCATAATCCGCTCAACGTTGAAGAATCGAGTCGGAGTCTGTGAGCCACTGCCTTTCCTCTCGTATTTAGCGCCACATGCCCGTCCGGAACTTATGGACTGCAGTGGTCCCATATCCGAGCTTAGCGCTTTGTTATAGTCATGACGGTCGACATAGAAGGGTCATTTTCGAGGATCGATGAGTTGAGATGCGTTAGACCTGGATAGAAATTGCAGAGAAGGCGTTATACGTAGATCTGAATGGTGATTACCCAGCTAAGCTGCTCGTAGAGATAATCAGTAGACTAATTCTCTACTAATGTTTGTGTTTTCGTTGTGCTAAAGCTTCCAAGGACAGCAATGCAAGCAAGGCGTCGGTGCTTGCATCCATTCGGGACAGCCACTTCTTCTATTCGAGCCTTAATGAACATCACGAGGCGCATGTATGTCCGGCCCTAGCAAGAGCAAGAAGCCTACTCTCAGTTCAAGTACGCGGGTTATTGAAGGAGAGGTAGGTTTTACGGTATCTACTCCCTATATACCGTCTCCAACGTCAGGAGCCTTCCGGGCATGAAAAAGTCTGAACAACGAATTACCGGTTAATCTTCGGCATTGTTTTGATAGAACATTCAACACCATGAATACAGACTAGACATGGCGATGAGCATGTTACCCGCTATCTGGGTGTCACAAAGAGAACAGACTTTAAACCTCTAAGAGGATGAGACTCCCCGAACGTACCATGTAATCCTGTTCTATCCTACTTCTACTACTGTATACTCCACATGATCATGTTATTGAACTATTTCTATAGCTGTATCAGTAGAGAGCCACTTGTTCGTCTAACACAATGTCTTTTTTTTCGTACTGTATTTGAACAACTCAGAAATTCTGCCTGCCTGTGTATTCCGTACATGGGGAACAGACAGCCAAGTAGTTTCGTACTAGCTCACTCATCAAAGGGCCGGCCAATAATCATCGTCAGCCTTGCAAGTCCGCCCAACCGAATTCTAAAAAACGTGCGGAAAAATCGACCTCACAAAGCGATGCTGAACGACAAAAAGCTGTAAGCTATGTGATAACACTGGTGTGTACTACATTTTACACTCACCCAGGTCATAGAACTGACTTTTAGAAATATCAGGCAATTGGTGGTCGCAAGCGTCTAGCGGGACACCGAAACGCTGTGAAAAAAAAAAGAATTGGTAAGATTCAGGATTTCGGAAGGTAATGTGAAAGTCTACCTTAGGATGTACTCTATGAAGAGGTCGAAGGCGAAGATCGAACGAAGCAGCGGCAGGTCCTGTATTCTCTGCTTCCAGAAACTCGCGTAAAATGTCGTCATGATCGTAAAAGGCGTCGAGAGACTCTACGAGTCGCAGTAGAGCAGGAGAACGCAAGCCCTGGGTAAAAACATCTTTTAATTTTATGTTCTAGGAGATGTTCATCAGTTACCCTGTCAAACATCCTGCGTATTAACACCCACCAGGCTAGGAATCTCGAAGCACTTGTGCATGAACATCATTAATGCCGCTTGAGGATTGCATCGTGCCAAAGCATGAGGTCTATCGTAGTGCCAGGCCCTCGAGTGCATCAGCAGCGAAGCGAAACAGTTTTCACGATTTAGCAATGGACCCCAATCAGCCAAACACACTTCAATCCCCACATCGTCCATCATATCCCTTGTATCAACCCTATCGAAACACGCGCCTTCGAATATCGGTATAACACCCGTCGAAATTCCTTTAGCGAGTATCTGAGGGTCGAATTGTGTAAGAACGAAGTTGATGTTGTGATTCTTGACTTGGGATGCGAATTGGCGAAATTGGGATTTGAGATAGAAAAAGAGGCAGCCGAAAATGTCGGCGGATTCGATCAAGGCGAGTTTGGCTCCTGATACTTGGACGGAGGTGGCGTTCCAACCCTGGAGCGGGTTGAAGTCACTTTTGCATAACCATTCGCCTTGGGAGGAAAACATTAGACTATTATCAGAAAATGTGCGGTTGGTTTGCGGTTATTTGAACGAAAAGTGTTGCAGAACATACCGATTTGGATGCATAAAACTACTCGTATCGACTGAAAACGGGGCCAGGACACCAGTTTCTCGAAATCGTTTAAACGCCATCCGATGACTGGGCCTTAGCCTCGAAAGGAAGCGGTCCCAAGAATCCCCGTTCTCAGGAGCATCAAGGACCGTCCAACGATTCTTTAGCGCCACTGCCAACCCATACACCGTGGCAGTGAACGTCTCTAGAGGTTGCTTGACCCCAGCAACGGTCTGCAATGAACGGATTTTCCCTTCGCCTCGTGTGTTCAGGCTTATTCGGAAAGAAAAGTCGCCATTGTGACTATCGAATTGGCTTCCGTAGATGTCGTCAAGGCAACGTTGAAGGTAGGCTGCACCAGAAGCGTTCAGGACGGCGGAGTACATTAGGTGGAGCGCAAGCTCTGCCGCTTCGTCGATGGAAGGTTCGGGGTTTAGAAGTGCATAGAGGATGACGAGGTTTCGGTTGATGATAATCGGATCAGAGTTGTTTATGAGGATATCGAACTTTCCTTGATAGTTCGAAGGGAGGTTATTTACTGTTTCGACTAGGTTCCTAATATCCGCACAGGCTGAGAAAGAGGGAAAGGCAAGTGTTAGGAGCTAGAGATAATACAGAAGGAAAGAGACTGTACCCGCGAAGCAGAGCTTATAGTCCTTGTTGGTGGCGTTTTCACCTTCGTTCTGGGCCAGATTAAGAGTATCAAATGCGGGAAAGATGAAGGACGAAGGAGAAAAAGTGGCCGAAGAACACGCGAATGAAGGCGGCCGTTCCTGTGAGACCCAGCCTGGTTGCCAGTTCTCTTCGAGATACGGATGTGCGCAAGTAGAACTGTGTCGAGGCCAGTGCTGCTTCTGACACCGTTCCGAGCAATACTGAGGATATGTCAGTGAAGTGAATTCTAACTCGATATCATAGAACCGACTTTCACTAATTGACACTGTAGAGAAAATGAGTTCAGTAATTGACAATTTGTGTAAAGGTACTCACCCGGGGACAGGATATCAGACCTTGCCCAGGACATCTCTTCTGCGCACGGGGACGAGTGGATTGGTTGGCACACAGTAAGTGTCTTATTGGTTCGCCATATGGTCCCGAACCAAGTCCAAAGGACATTAAGTTTTCGAGAGACAATACTTGGGGCAAGCGTTCTGGATGGGTACTTTGCGAGACAAGAAAGCTGTGGTCATCCGAGGAGCGTTGTCTCTGGATTCTTCCCATCATGTTCTGGTACATCGAGTTGGCTCGTACCAGAGATTTTACTCTAGCCAGCCCAGGGACAGAGTGTGCCAGTGAAGCTGGGGATAAAGACGAAGTGGATACCATAGTCATCGTAGGTCCTCTTCGAGCTGAAGATCAGAAAATCCAGGCAGAGTTCTTGTATTGAATCGCGGGCTTGAATCCGAGGGGTTCATCTTGGTCTGGGTTACGTATCAAAAGCCTTCTTTAATATTTGGCTTGTCGATAGAAAGCAGATATATAATTGAGCATTTTAGACACATAGAGCCGCAAGATAGTCCTGAGTTTGTGCGCTCCAGCCTGCGCCTGGATTCTGGGTAGTGGTGTACATCGTGTTATAAAGAATTAACCGTTCAAAGGAAAGTCGCGCACACGTGCCCAGTGACTTTGTGTGACTGTCACTAAGATTAGCAATGACTTTCTGACTTTCCCTCACCAGCCCATCATCTCACCGCGGTGTCGATACTCATGAGCCACAAGAACGGGAAGCTTGCTGCTCTTGCAGCGCTTAAGCGCTCCAGGCAAGGAGGGCGCCGTGAATACAAGGTCAGCCGTTTTGTCGCGACCTAGAAAACCTCAGCTCATTTCCTGCACAGGAGGAAGACGTTACAATATACGACGAGGTTTCCGAGGAGGCATATAGAAAGATTGTGAAAGGGAGACTTCAACGAGACGACTTTGTTCAAGACGATGGTGTTGATGGATATGCTGATAATGGTATGGATGATTGGTCTGGAGGAGAAGAAGCGTATCGGGATGAGGACGAGGACATGGAAGAAACCAAGAAGAAATGTACGTGCTGATCCCTATCTCTAGCTGCTCGCCATAATCAACTTTGCACTAGCTAAGAAGAATAAAGAGAAATCAAAAGCTAAAGCCAAAGCTCATATTCCTCCCCCGATAGCCCCATCTTTCAACGATTACCAGAAGAAAGTCACCGCAGACCAGGAGAATGACTTCATGTCAGATATCTTTGGAGAACTAGACGCGCTGCCGACCAAGGTGCCGCCTGCTACCAAGTCTCGTAAACGGAAGACGTCTCCTGATTATGATCATTCCGAGCACTCTTCTCCAGCTCCATATCGGAAGGGATCTTCATATACAGATGCTTCCTCAGATGGACCAGACGAGCTTTACGGAGCGCCCTCCAGCGACGACTTCTCGAGTCCTCGAAAACGCGTCAAGACTGAATTTGATAGTCTTCTTCCCGCGACAGAGCGTCTGGCTCATATCCATGTGAAGACCGACGAAGATGGTTTTATGGGCGATGAATCATACGATGATATCAATATGGATGAATTCTTGGCCGACGATGATGACCTCGACGTTAAACCGGTCGCCCACGTGCAAGTGGAAAAGCCCAAAGCACAACTCTTAGTCGAGAAGAAAATTGCATCATGGCTTGCAGTGTACGATTCGCTTACCGTCTCTTCTGAAGACCCTCTTGGGCCTCTGGCTACGAATTCTTCATCCATCAAGCCTTCCGACGTCTCTGCGCTCGAGCCTGATGGCTCGTTACGATTCTTTTGGGTCGATTACCTTGAACATCAAGGCGAGCTTTTCTTCACCGGAAAACTTAAAGATAAAGCCTCCGGTGCTTGGGTGTCTTGTTGTGTCGCTGTAAAGAATCTCGAGCGGAATCTATTCATTCTTCCGCGCGAGAAACGTGCGGAGCAGGGCGATGACGATGAATGGTATGATACAGACGAGGTGCCAGAGTTGACGGACGTATATAAAGACTTTGACGCTATACGAGCCAAGCGGGATATCAAGAGATTCAAAGGCAAATTTGTCGAACGACAGTATGCATTTGGAGATCCAAATGTTCCGAGAAAGGAGACTACATGGATGAAAGTCGCATATTCTTTCACAGGTGAGTCGATTTCACTTCTTGCATGGAGCTTATTGGTCCTTATTTCACGTCGTTAAGACAAAGAGATTCCAAGCGACGCTCAAAGCCCCAACATCGCCAAAATCTTTGGGACTAACACGTCCGCTTTTGAATTACTTGTTCTCAAGAGAAAGATCATGGGTCCATGCTGGATTCAAATTAAGAATCCACGGATTGACAATGCCGGGGTGCGTTGTGTTTTTCATCTTGCATGTTCTGTCGCTGATAGTTATTCTATAGATTTCGTGGTGCAAGCTTGAGGTCGTCGTTGACGATCCAAAAGATTTCAACCCTGTGGCTGACTCTGACGCCGATGCACCTAGAGAAACACCCCCGCTGAACGTTATGAGTCTCAGCGTTCGCACTATCGTCAATCATCGGGAAAATAAAAGAGAGATTGTCTGCGTGACTGCTCGGACGTGGCGTGATAGTAAGTCCTCTGAAAATTGTAGTACTTCTTTGATGTCCAATGTTCCATAGTGATTATTGATAGTACCACGCCACCTGAGCAACTTCCTTGCACCGTCCAGACGTTTGTCCGCCCCTTGGACCACTTCCCGTCTGGATTTGAAGTCTCCGCAAAGGCAAACGGTAGAGGTTTTATCTCACCTATGAAAAACGAACGAATGTTGCTCAACGCATTACTTGGTATATTCCTTGATCGAATCTTCGTCTAGTTTCCTCATCCATCCCTGTTCCCCGTTGTAGTTTCTATCCAAAAGAATGATCCTGATATCATCGTCGGTCATGATTTCCTCGGCGTCTCTCTAGATGTGTTGTTACATCGCATGCGAGACTTGAAAGCCGACCACTGGTCTCGCATCGGTCGCTTTAGGCGCTCGGCCTGGCCTCGTATTGGGAAACAGGGAACAAATATCAAATTCTTGACCGGAAGAATGTTGTGTGATCTGAGTAGCGACGCTGCTAAAGTTTGTTCCATCTTCAGTTTTGTGATCACTTTCATTTATGCGTAATACAGAGTATGATTACCTCAACAACCTGGTCTCTGACAGAGATGTGCAAGTCCCAACTGAAGAGCGACAGAGAGGAAATCGACCCGGACGATACGGCTAACTTTTTCGATGGCAGTATCCGCAATCCAGACCGGCTCATGACTTTCGTGCGCCACTGTGAGCTCGACGCTCACTATCACATGGCTATCGCTGCCAAGGTGCAGATTCTCCCTCTTGCTAAACAATTGACGAATCTTGCTGGAAACTCATGGTGATAATTCATCTCCGTACGTTCGTCCAGAGTGCTGAACATCATCCACAGGAACAAGACGCTCAACGGAGGTCGCGCAGAGCGAAACGAGTATATTCTTTTACACGAATTTCATCGACTCAAGTTCATTTGCCCGGATAAGTCTTGGGGAAAGAAGACAGCACCAATCAAGGCAGAACCTGGAGAAGACGACCCGGAGGCGCAGAAAGATGCTCCAAAGAGCAAGACTGGCAAGAAGGACAAGTACAAGGGTGGATTAGTTCTGGACCCGCGAAAAGGGCTGTGGAACAGCTATGTCCTTGTCATGGACTTCAACTCGCTTTACCCAAGTATAATACAAGAATACAATATCGATTTTACGACCATAGACAAGACTGACGTTGAGGAAATCGATGTTTGTCGTTTTGCTTTGCTTATCACTGTCCTGAATGTGTCCTAATCGTTGCGATTATTCTAGGCAGGGGAAGAAGGTCAACTTGATCTACCAGGAAGTGATGTACCGCAGGGTGTTCTACCTCGAATCATTGCTACACTGGTCAACCGGCGTAAACAGGTCAAATCTTTGATGAAAGACCGAACGTCTACGGATGCTCAACTTGCTCAGGTACGCGAGCTTTTTCTAAGTGATAGGACACACAATCAAAAGTTCGCACTATAGTGGGACATCAAACAGAAAGCTCTGAAGCTCACGGCGAACAGCATGTACGGGTGCTTAGGATTCGAATACTCTCGGTTTTATGCGCGGCCTCTCGCTGCGTTGACAACACACATGGGCAGAGAGATTCTCCAGCATACCAAGGAGCTTGCGGAAACGATGCAACTCGATGTAAGCTTGGTTGTCGTTGTCATGCGTTCATTCACAGAACTATCTTTCATTCAAGGTACTCTATGGTGACACCGACTCGCTGTTCGTCAACTCCAATGCCACAGAACTTTCTGAAGCTCTTCGGATCTCGAACGAGTTCAAGAAAGTTGTCAACGAGCGGTACAGAAAGCTTGAGATCGATCTGGACGCAATCTTCCAACGTTTATTGCTTTTGCAGAAGAAAAAATACGCAGCAGTGAAGGTGGAGAATGGCACTGAAACCTCAATCGAGGTGAAGGGACTGGATATGAAGCGGCGAGAGTATTGTACGTTGTCGAAGAACGTATCCCAGTGCGTGCATAAACTATCTCCTGCGTTTGATGGGACTGACTTTAGTGTTTGATATAGATATGTGCTAAACCGCATTCTCTCTGGCGAAGCTACCGAGATTGTCGTCGAACAAATTCACGAGTATCTTACCAGTGTTGGGGAAAACGTACGCGGAGGAACCTATCAATTGGATGAATATGTGATCAACAAGGTGCGGAATTGCATTTTTCAGTATAGCACAGGTTACACAAAAGTGATATGCGATACCAAAGCGTCTTGGAAAGAACCCCGAAGACTATCCAAAAGCTGAAGGACAGCCCCATGTCCAGGTCGCGTTAAAGATGAAGGCCAAGGGTGGCAACGCTCGTGCAGGAGATGTCATTCCCTATGTGTTCTGTACGGCTGAAGGCGAGGAGTCCGTGAAAACAACTCAATCTGACAGGGCACGGCATCGAGACGAGTTTCGCAGAGCTGGGTCTGGCTTGAAGATCGGTATGTATTATTTCCATCCTGTTTCTTCACAAACGCATGTCAAACCCATCATGTTTTCAGATGCGGATTACTACCTATCTCAGCAAGTCCTCCCGCCTGTACAACGGTTGTGCGAGGAGATTGAAGGTATTGATCGTGCACATCTCGCGGAATGCCTTGGTGAGTCTTTTGTATTCATGTATGTTTTCGTAAGGTATTCACCTCAGCCTAGGCCTGGATGTGAACAAGTACCGCGGAGTTCATGCTAGTAGCACGTCAGAAGACAAATCATTCTCCTCCCTCGACTCGTTGAAATCTGACAAAGAGCGATACAAGAATGTAGTTATCTTCGGTGTGAGGTGCAGAAGCTGCAAAGCAACCTTCGAATTCAAACCACTCAATGAGCCTGTGCGTTTCACTTCAGCGATGCATTCTCCACTGAATAGCTGACCTGTCCCCCAAAGAATTCTTGTCTTCGTCCTGAGGGTATCGTTTGCCTGTCATGCAATGCCCCACTTTCTCGGCCGAGCCTTCAGGCCCAGATGGAAACGCAAATCAGAAAGCAGCTTAACTTGTTTTACCAGAGGTGGCTCGTATGCTCTGATCAAACTTGTGGCTACAAAACTCGGATGATGGGTGTTTATGGTCGGACGTGTTTACGTCCTGGGTGTTCTAACAAAGTTGCGTTTGAGGTATGTCTAACTTCTTATTAGTTCATCGTTATATTCAATCGGTGCATCTAGTACTCGGACGAGAAGATGTACACCCAACTTCGTTATTACGCCTACCTTTTCGATGGCGAGCGGGCGGTCAAGAACGCTGCTGGAACGGCAGAGTTGGATCAAGTCGGCGCTTCGGTTGCTCGACATTCTGAACTGATGCGGCACATGTCTTCATGTGCGAAGAAATATCTGGACGAGTATGCATGGAGATGGGTCGACTTGAATCATTTGTTCGGGACTCTGAAGCTGAAGTGACAACTTATTTGTAGAGCTTCAACTTGTAATTGTGTTTTTATATACGTCGGACATCTGTATTGTATCGAATCGCATGTTTTGTCAGTAATGTCCTTCATATTATCTTGCTTTCAATGTTGTGCATGGTGCGGAGACCTTCCGTTAAACATCCGTATTAATCCGATCCGTTGACTCCGTTTTTAATTTCTCCCCTTGACTTTTTTTTTTCTATCAATTAAACCATCCATGAACACTCCCAATCAGTCCGACAACACTCTAGCTCCTACTCCCACAATAGCCGTAATCGGCGCTGGCGCCATGGGCTCCCAACTTGCCCATCGGCTTTACCAATCTGGAGCTGGACCGATACTCACTAATCTAGAGGGTAGATCACCAATGACTTGTAAACGCGCTGTGGAATGG
The DNA here is from genome assembly GCA_028011355.1 of Lentinula aciculospora. NCBI lineage: Eukaryota > Fungi > Basidiomycota > Agaricomycetes > Agaricales > Omphalotaceae > Lentinula > Lentinula aciculospora. The sequence continues at coordinate 406,047 of JAOTPV010000035.1, read as the reverse complement.
GGGATGAAAGACGCGTCCTATGTAGATATAGTCTGCCAGGCTGATTACATTCTCAGTGTGGTCCCACCCAAAGACGCTTTGGCTATCGCGAAAATCGTAGCTGATACAGTAAAAATATCTGATACTCAATCTCGGAAACGTACGAAAACTATCTTCGTGGACTGTAACGCAATCAATCCTACGACTGCAAGACAAATGGCGAAACTTTTTGTTGAGACTAGCGCGACGTTCATTGATGGCGCTATTGTCGGGGGTCCACCTTCAGATGTGTACAATCCGGGTCTGTATATCTGCGCAGATCCTGAGGATGATGTGCAGCTAAATGCATTAGAAGAAGTGCTGAGGAAATACGGACTTCAGCCGTTTACTTTGAAAGGCGAAGGAGCTGGCATTGGCGATGCTAGCGCGGTGAAGATGGCAAATTCGGTACATTTTACTATCTCAGTTTCCTGACTCCATTAATACATAGCCCGTTAGGGTATTGTTAAAGGTGCCATTGCACTTTTCACTTCTATGATTCTCGGTGAGTTTCAAAGACATATCGGACATTCATATGACTGATAATGCAACTGGCAAACATTTGAACCACAGCTTCCCATGCTTCATCGCCATCGACGTCCCAAGGACTCATTCATTCCTTACACATCTCCCAATCGACCTTCATTGACCAGATGATCCGTCTCGTACCGCAAATGACCCCGAAGGCATACCGATTCGTCGGTGAGATGGAAGAGGTTGCAAGATTCACAGAGGACGAAGGATTGGATGGTGTAAGCTGTATATACGAAGGAGCAGCACAAGTCTTCCAGCGAATTGCTGACGCACACAACGCAAATGGAAAAGGAATGCCAAAGTCAGGAGGGCCTGTTGATTGTGTCAATAGACAAGGAGAAGAGAGTAAACCCGATGACATTGATGTTATACTGAAGGTCATCGAGGATGCAAAGACACTTTGGGCAAGGGACAGAGGCAAGTCATGGGCCCCTACGGAGCCTGAAGGTAGATAAGATACTAAATAGACAGTCTGGGAGAGCACAAATGATTTGGTCCCGGGCAGGTGGGCAGCACAGCGTGCACGACTGAGCTTGAAGTGCCTATGTAGACTGTAAGGTTACTGTAGTTAAATTACATAGCAAATAGAATCAAAAGGCTCGAGGGGTCAAACTCGCCAAAAGGCGCACTGACAGAAGAAAGATAAGATGAGCGTTTTAGTTCGCTCTAGCTAGTGCTATTGATACCGACGGTGCAATTGAGACCAAACGAAAAGGAGAAGCCGCCTAAGCTAGTCTATGCTGCGGCAGCAAAGGGATGGTAGGCCCAGGCCTACAGAAGCATTCAGTAAACTATTTCGAGTCGTTTCAGTCAAGCCCGGGTTTATATGTGGACCCAGTCAGATATATATTTCTGAGTCAGTTTTCAAAAAATCTTCACATACCTTGCAAGATGTCTCTCTAGAGCTAGTACTTAGAGGTAGACTATTGGTAGATGGTAAATAAAATGAGTGATCATTGCCATCCGGATTTCCGGGAAAGGTGTTCTGGCCTTGAAAAAGACAAATTACCAAGGATAGATAGAATACACAGGAAATCACTTAAAGGTCAATGATGAAAATTAATAATTTAGATTAGAATACATATCAGTTGCCTGCCTCCAGACGACTTTGTTCATTATGGTCAGTATCGAAGCCGCTCCCAGTTGTCGTCGAGGCGCCATACTCTTCTCCCTCGACGAAGCTGATAGTCGAGAGATGGGATTGTATTGCAGTGCCTTTAGTCTGGGTAACTTTGTCTACATTGGGTGGTTTTGACTCCGTTTCGCCAGTGCTAAGATGGAAAGATTCTGCTAGTGGCGCTCGTTCCAAGTTGACGAGAATGATTACTGCCACCGGATACATGGGCTGGAAAAAAAAGAAGCGTCCGCATATGATCAGCCCCTCTCTGAGGATACACATTTACGCTGGTTGAAATGACTTACCACTAGTTCCAGGAAGAGAGAGTTGAATATCAGATATGCGGCGGTCTCATTTTGAGTGGGAATCGTGAAGTCTTCCAGGGTGAGAAAAATGGCGTAAAGTAACTAATTTCATCGGGCTGAGTTAGTCTTTTGAACGGAGGGGACTGTGACGAGGACGAACCTGCAGAACACCTAGAACCGTCCCAGACTCAACCAACAGGAGGAGAAGACGTTCAACCTGTGATCGTTGTTTTCCATTATACAGTGGCTGGACAGTTTTATGGTGTTCCCTGAAAAACAAGAGGCAAGTTAAGCTTGAGGCTCAAGCCTCGCTGAATGACATATCGGAGGATACTTACCATAATTTGACCCCGATAAATGATGTAGCAACAAGATTTGTGATTAGGGAAGTCCAAATCGACGCAACACTGATAGCAAGAACAGCTGTTTGTAGGTTTCCGGGTAACGATGCCACATCGCAAACGCTGGTAGTGATGAGAATTGCTGTAAAGAAGGTTTTTGAGGACCAAGTTGAGTAACGCAGAAGGAAAGGAAAATATTTTGACAACACGGAACTGACCTCCATTCAGTGCCATTAGAACTACTAAAACCCACTGAGCAATTCTGTTCCCTGTATATATCGCCCATGCTCGCCATATGACTGTAGCGTCTCCAATGAGAAGCTAAAAAACAGGAGGATTGTCAGTTTGTTTATAATCTCAATCTCAACTTTCGGAGGATTTGAATATTTACATTCAAATTCGCCGCCCAGATACTCATCCGGCTCCATGATAATGCTTTTGCGTTCGCTACATCTGCTTGTGCTCGGAGGCCTGCACCATTACTTAAGGGAGCAAACACATATTCTGTTCGAACAAGCTCGATTGCGACACTGATAATATATGCCCAGGTGTTGATTCCCAGTATGAGGAGTGTTATACCGAGAAGATATCGACGGGGACGCGTTTTTGGGAGGCCGTTTTTTCTGTTGTGAAATGAGCGAAGGAGCTCTGCATTTCAGGCGGAAGATTTATTAGGATCTGCGACATACAGGAGGAGGACCAGAGCTATGAATGCGAGGAGAAGATAGAACCCTATCGGAGCAGCAGCGAGGATAAGTGTGAAGACGCATCAGAGTTCAGTTTTCGGACTGACCATACATAGAGCAAATCAAAGCCAGCTGTGCGATATTCCAATATTCTGTTATTCCAATCGAGGCTAGTAGCGCGGTTTCTTCTGGTGACATGTTGTGGACCGTTGGCTAATGATAAAAATTGATAGAGGAGAGAGGGCGGAGAGGAGAAAGTTTGGGCTGCACAAGAAAATTAGCCGTATACATAGCCAAGGCTGGATGTATACATGAGTAAGGTTAGTGTAAAATGGACGTCCGTATGTGGTTGAAGCACCAGGGTGGAAAGGATTCCCAGGTATCCCCGTCGATTCCGGAGGTCCGGAGTTGATTAGCATTAGATGTACATAAATTCGTGCAGCACCTGGCTGGAGCTTTAAAACACAGCTTTGGAAAGTCTCTGTACAGAACCATTCTGCGAGTATAGGAGTGTTGACGTTGTCAGTTGTTTGATTTCAAGGTTAGACGGAAGAACGGAGAATACGATGGATACAAGCATCAATACCTACCCGATATTGCTGCTTGTATGATACTCTTGAAAGACACTAGATGGTGTATGCGTTAGCGGAACCGGAGATGAGCTGAGAAAATCCAAATATCAAAGATAAGGAAGAGAAAATCAGGTACGAGCAGTAGGAATAAGCTTGCACCTATACTTTTAGTATGTGTTTGAGAAATGATTAATATCTATATGTTATTGATTCAATTATCGTAAGTATGTAGTTGATGCGTTGAATTAAGAACGAAACACATCTGGTTGGGGAAAGGAGACGAGGCTGTACAAGCAACACCCGGGAATGCGAGTGAAAGAAATTGCTGGTCGACAGGAACTTGAGAGGGTTGGAGCATTTCGAAACATGGAGCAGTCACGAAGATTACCCTAGATTACCGTGGACGGCGGTATCTGCTTCCAGGGAGTTGTTCGCATTATGTTTTCAAGCATTAGAAAGCAAGTAAATTCCCTTCCAAGAAGACGAAGAATTTGGAAGACAAGATGCGACCATGTATTGCGCCAGCGATGAATCCTGGTTCAATCCCCCATTGGAACCAACAACATGAAAATAAGCCAGTGCATCCATAGACTGAGGTGTAACAAGAAGACGTAACCAGGCCTCTGCGGTACCCTTTCTACACATGCTCGAGCTGCAATGGATCTTGGATTCAGAAGGTCGATATGTACACGAATTCTCCAAGAGTTCGAAAAGAAAGATATGCAAGAGTTTTCGCTATGCGGTCTATCTTTTCGAATTTGCAGCCTGAGTATTCGCCTGTGCTAATCTATCTTTCTGTGCCTCCGCAATGACCCGCCTTTGATTAAAATACTCGATCTCAAAATGAACCGGCTTCAGTTCCAAAGTAAAAATTTTTCAACGAAAGAGTGACTCAGCGACTCACCCAGCTTTTAGCACAGTCCCGCTCATAAGCTTTATTCTCTGATGAACAAGCAGCTCGACTTTGTTCATCTCCAGGTTTTAACACTCCAGCGCCGTCTAAGCAAGCAAAATACAAGTCTCTGGATTCCCAACATTTTTGGCGGTCCTCTCGGGTGGACACCCCTGGTTCTTTCCTTGAAGTGAATGGCCACATGTAGACCGAAAAAAATAATCACGGGCGCCTATTCTCACCACAAAAATTTCAAAGCAACACTGAAAGTCGCCAGTGCTATGTATTGCTACAATCGTTATCTATGATAAACCTGATTAAATGGTAAGAATACATGGTTTGTGATGAAAAGAGAAGTAGTGTATCGTAAAGCCCTCTAAATATGTCCAACCATTGAGCCCCCAGTGCAGTAATCTGAATCAAGTGCTTAGACCGTACCCATCACTATTCGTGATGTAGTCAACAGAGCCATCAGATTGAGTCTGGCCTCCCTTGTTAGTAGCCTCGGCTGCGGTATGGAGCGTTGAGTATAACGAACAAGTGAGGAGAGGGCTTCCATTCTATAGGATAGAGGTTAGCGTCACAATCTTGATATTCGAATTGACTATATAGAACTAACCTTTCCATTCACGTCGTGGTACGCTAAAATAGTTGTGAACCATGAGCATGATTTGGTCGAGGCAGAAAAAAAAACAACTCGAACATACTATTGATAAAGATACAGCTAGAGACTCTGTTACACATTGCTTCACAATCTGAAAGGACTCGTCAGCAATTGTGCATTGACCTAGAGAGGATGCGGATAATACATACTACTAACGGTATCAACGAGCCCGTAGGTTAGATAACCTGAACCTTGGATAGCTCCTGTGAGGCCACTGAAGATTGTGTAGTATGAAGGTGTGGCTGGCGTCGTCGGTGGGGTGGAGGCCGGAGCAGCGGAACGTTTAGGATAAGTCCTAGACGGTTTTTTTGGGATAGACGGACATTTGATACTATCTGGACTCTGGGCAAGGCTGGCACATAAATCCTGGGAACGAAGAGTAGTAAGTATTAGGATACGATGCACGTTGATAAGTCGTATTACTTACTATGTCCTTGAGCCACGGAAGGTCTACGGAGCCAGGATCGTCGCCAAAGTACCACCCAGGACTTGAGCCAGCAGATCCAGGCGAGATAGGTGCACCGTGATGATTTGATGCAGAGAGTGACGCGATGATAGCCTCAGTAGACTCGGGATCCTGATGGATGTCAAGACGGGGCACGTATTTTGCCACTGTAATTGAAGCGAGAGCTGCGCAGATTAAGGAAGATCGCATAGTGGTAATAGAAGAAACGTTTGAAAGAATGTGTAGTTTCTAGTTCTGTAAGCGAGGGTGGAGCTCGATTTGTGCGGTGATTTTTGAGTATCGAAAAATAAAAGAAATACATGTCCTTTATACCCAACCTTGAATGCTCCAGGGAAAATCGGATATTGTAAATAGAACAACAAAAAGGCGAACCGCAAAAAATTGAGGATCGAGAATGGCCCTCTCCGTTTTCGGACAAGATCGGGGGAGCCTCTTTCAGGGCCAGTCACCGCTGAAGGCCCTTTGAGATTCAGAGCCATGATAGGTATGAAAACGTTGTGGAAGGTACATGAGCGCGTCGGATTAGAGCATCCATGTCCAATAAATAAATTTCGATTCCGAGGCTTGGGTTTCAAGTTTTCCGGTTTTACTTCACAACTTTGTAATCTGAGAAATTCAAACGAAAAGGGCGGCCCCTTTCCAGGAGTCGAGGGAGGCGCGAGCTTCAAAGGGGGGTCTAGAGATGCTTTTGATCATAGCCGTTGTGGACTACCGGACTCCGATGAACTTGTGGATGTTGAACAAGCAAGAGAAGGATAATTACCGTATATGGCAATTATCACAGAGCTGCGTATACAATTTTGAATTTACTTGTAAACTGCGATATTCTTGTGTTGAAAATATCTTTGTAAACTTTGCAGAGAGTACAGAAGTGTGGGAAATTCCCGAGTCTGCTTGAAACGACCAAAGAGACTCGTTCACTTTCATTTAACAGGACGACAACTAAATAATCACCAGCTCTCTGCTCTGTCGTTCAACAATCTAGGACGACCAAACGACTAATACACTGACGGATGCCGTTCCCATTTCCATTCACATTCAGCTTAACTGTTCCCGGTTTATCAAATCCTTTTTCTGCTCCTCCGCTTTATCCTTACCAGCACAATCACCATACAGAAAACGAAACTAGATTGTCCACGAAGAGAGCTGGGAGCCGCAATGCTCTGGTTGAGAATGAAGACGAACTCAATCTCTCCGACAATATATCGAATAATATGAAATCGAGAAGGAGGGTTTCTCCAAGTCCAATAGATTCAGGGAATTCTCGAAAGAGAGGTTGGGAGCCGGCTTTCGCAGCAGAGCCAAGCCCTGCGCCGACGTTTGTCACTGTGTCGAATGGATATCTCGATACGCTAACCCAGTATCGCGAGCCGGTCAAGCAGACTCAGAACGGACTTGATGGTAAGTACACGTCTATCTTGATTCTCCATTGCACTTTCTGGCCCCACCGAACACTGTCTCTTCGCGTGTTTTCGCTCATTTTTTGTACGCGGAAGCGTGTTTTCATGTCGCTTCTGGGCTGCTGAAGAAAGTCATGTTGTCGGCTTGTTATCGATTAGCAGTGGCTCGAGGCTTCCATTCATTCTATCATGCAAAACGTCAACGTGCCAGCTGGATTTTGTGCGCGGGTCCGACTTATATTAAAACTACGCCGTTTACACGATGATGCCTCTGATAAGCCTTCTTTAAAACGGTCTTCCCACCTGCAATCCTGAGTTCATACAGCGTACACATATCTTTCCTTACATCAACTTTTGCTTTCATCTTCACTTTTTCTTTCGACTTTGGTTTCGGCCTTGTCTTTTACTTTTGCAACCTTCTGCGTTTCGTCTTTGACCTTTCCTTATACAACTTCTGCTTATCTTTCGACCTATTTCATTATATATTCGTCCTCATGCAACTCATCATTTCCATCCTTTTCAACCTTCACCGCAACCGTGTTCATGTTCCTGTCCCCAATCGCGTTCCTAACCGTATTCCCATAGTCCACGAACAAGCGGCCGTCGATGATCAACTACCTCCTGCTAAACGTCGACGTACCTTAGCGGGTTCCATTGTTTCAACCGCTGTCAATGCCGCCCTTGTAGGTACTGCAGTTGGATTGACCGTCTATCGCCTGTAAGTAGATTTCCTCCATGGTCAAAAAGCATGTACTGACTATATCAGTTGGAGGGACCGTGGAATTGGCAAGCACGCAGAACATCGAGTCCCTGACGAACCTTCTCCATCTCCTCCACCTCCGCCTTATTCGCCTCCATCTCCGGATCTGAATGTCATTCCGCCTACTCCTCGCACCACGCGCAAGTCTCGGCGTCCACACGAGGCCCATTTATCACGTAGACGCCCTGCACGCAAAGTCCTGCATAACATCTCCTCATTTGGTCCTTCCACGTCCACTTCCCAGTCGGCGTTGTTCCCACCCACACAATCTGCGTTCGACTTTTCCTCTTCGTCCCATACCTCTCATTCTACTTCTCCTCGACGAAATCGGAATTCAAATCGTCAAACCTATAGTTCAACTTTTGTCGGACCTTTCGATCAGATAGAGGGTACGGAATTGAGAAATACAGTGGACACTCTAGATCCGGATTCTGACGACCAGATGGACCAAATCGACTCTCTTGGCAGTAAGCTGTCCTTCCTAATCGAACAAGGCAAACGCGCATTAGGAAGGGAAGTCGTCGTTATGAGCGAGGTTGACGAAGATGCGGTGGATGATGGGTCTGGGGCTTGGATTGAAGAAGACGAGGAAGGCGAAGCAGAGTTTGGGAAGAACGGCAGAGCTCATCGAGGAAGGTTGTCACGATCTGGTTCTACTTCCAGAAGACGCGCTGCTGGCAGTGCTTCTTCGACTACAGGTCGCCGTGCGGACTTGACTTCCTCGCTACCTTCTTCTCCGCCTGCCTCGCTACCCACTTTCGAGACATCATGGGAGAGTCAGGAATTGAGAGAGACGATGGAAAGGGCGAGGGCGTTAGTCAGGGAGAGGAAGTCGATGAATTTCAGGACGGATACCGGTTCATCGTTCTCGTAGCCTTTGCTCCTTCATCATTCGAGTCTATTGCTTATTTGAGTTGTGCCTTACAGCTGTTTGCCCACATTATGATTTTAACGACGAATACGAGGTATTATATGTATAGCCCTATTTCCGGTATATCTTATGCCCCCCCGACCGGTATTTACTCAGTACGCTTTGAAAAAGATGTATTTGTATCGACTGTGTGTGGTCTGGGCGGATCTCAAGGCTCTCTTGTTTTTTTTGGAACCGTTGATACCTCCAGGCGAGCTGTACAGTCTCGTTCCTAGTATCGCAAGGCATGACACGCCGTCTTCGAAGTAACTACGGTTCATAGTGTCCATTATGTTGGGCGTACATACACTAGCGGAATGTGGCTGTCTTCATCTTCTTCCGTCGGATAAGTTTTTGCATCGCCGCATGATTTTTTTTCAATCTTCTGTCATCTCCCCTCTCTGCATCTTGGTTTTTTCGCTTACTGCTTTCCTATAAAACTATCAAAATTGGGTCCATTGTACCTATTGCATTCGGATGACTTGTTAGTTGGACAAGATTGCTCAGAAGTTACTCCCTCAATGCGCATGACAAGCCCTGAAGCTGTCGACCTATAGAAGACCGCTGATTGATGTATGTACGAGAACTAAATAGAGGATTACCTGCGTATGGTGGGGCAGTAGTACCAAATGAATGGAATTCTTTCCAGTCCTTGTTCTCCTCGACCCGACAATTGGCAAGCGAAGGGATACTATTGAGGATGAACAGCGATAGCAAACAAGATTGATACAACAGTATGTACACTACGCTACAAGCCTCAGCAAGGTACATATGGAAGTAGTTCGCTTTGTGTTGCAACTATACTATCTTCTTTGTTTCGCCTATGTAGACAGTAAAGTACGCCAGGAACCACGAGAGTAAACAGCGGGAAGGAAGCAGGTAGGACGAGTCAGCCATGTTGGCTAGTGGTTGGTGATACACGGTGAAGGATCAAGGGAAAAAACGAAGAAAACAGAAGAGCGGAAAGGAGCAGAGAAGATTGACCTTGTATGGGGGGAGCTCGGGGATGCAGAAATCGGGGATAGGGATGATAGATATCGATAAGGAATACGACAACCATAACAACGACGAGGGCAACGAAAAACAAAGAAGTAGCAACATATAAAGGGACAGAGTGGCATTCCTTAGTACCTTGAGAATACATTTTGTTTCTTGATTTGAGCTTTTATTCTAATATTTCAGATTCGCGGTATGGTGAGCGATTCTTAAGCCGTCACAGCAGGTGCGACAGTCTCCATGATCACGTCTTCCTCAGTGCCATTAGTTGCAGGAGCAGCAGCTTCATCACTGGCCTTCTCAGTAGTCTGTTCGATCGGAGAACTTTCTTCCGCGTTGGACGCGGTACCATTAGTGGTGGCAACACCCTCAGTTTGGGTAATAATGACTTCCGCGTTGCTCGTTCCGGTGGATGCAACAGATGGACCGGGGACGTATGACTTGATGAACTCCATTGCGAGTTTCGGGCTAGTAGATAACGAGGAAAAAAGACATTGAGTCCACGTTCAAATGCATTATAATTTACAAGATCCAAGGATTAAAACAATGCAGAGCAGAATCAAAATCAACAAAGCTAACAACGCTCACCTTTCAACTGGCTTGACGCCAATATTTTTTTCGATCAATTTCCCCTTTCCCGCTGCGCCTTCTTCTGCTTTGGCAAAAACAAAATGACTTCGTTTGGTCTTGCCTTTGTCGTTGGCTCCTAATGCCGAAATGAGCTTGCGATCTGGGTCGGAGAGGAGACCATATGGAAGAGATTTCTATAGGTAACACCAATTATACCATGTTAGAGAGTGAATGACAATCTGGGACACACCTTTTCCTGCCATTTACTCTGGGCGGCTGGGGGGTCGGCGCTGACGCAATAGACGTCGTATTCGGCCGACGTGAATTCAGCGTAGATATCACGGAAGCCGCAAGCCTGATTGGTGCATCCAGCTATGTATAAATTAGATTGGCATACGACGAGAACAAATAAAGAAAGTGGCACGATATGTGAAAACAGACGATGAGAGGGGATTAAACGTTGACTTACGGGTATCAGCCTTGGGGACCAAGAACAAGATCACCCCTTTTTTGTTTGCGAGAAGCGAAACTTCGACATCTACCTCCTTCTCAGATTTGAGAGTGAGTTCAGGAAGGAAGGAGCCGAGCGCTGGACCGGCCTCAGAGGGATCTGCTTTAACCTGTGGATGAGATAAGTTAGTTTATGGATTCTGTGGAATGAAGAACGAAAAACGGTATAAGAGTCACAAGGACCTGATACGAGTTTGGCGCCAAGTCACCAAGTCACCCGTAGTGATTCAGCTTCTAATGTAATTTGACATACCTTCTTTGTAGCTTTCGTACCCTCTGAACTGTCTTCAACCGCTCTTTTTTTCGTCGAGGGAGCCCTTTTTGGCTTAGGAGTTTCCTTCAACTCTGGTTGAGACTTGGATGAAATCCTGGTCGACCTTCTCGAGGGCGCTTTGGTTTCTTTGACTTCTTTTTCTGCAGCTTGCTCGTCTGTTGCCTCGGATGCCTCTTCAACAGGAGCAGCAGGAGCACCTTCGGCTGTGGGTGCGCTGACAGTTTCCTTTACAGCGGAAGGAGACATTGGAGTATCGGCGGCAGGGACACTGGTAGCAACAATTGCTTCGGACATGCTTTGCCTGTGGAAAGAGATTGCAGAATTGAAAGAAGAGAAGAAGTGTTTTCGATTACTCAACTAGTTCATCGGAGAACCCGCGTGGCAAATGGTGGCGCCTATTTGAATATTTTGTCGCGGAGCGGAAAGTCATATGACTTATTTCCCACATTTGACGACGCGACTTGACGCGATTCAGCTTTTAGGATGTATTTCAATCTGTGAGAGTTATCAGAGGGGATAATTGGATATTCCTACCATCTGGGCAGGATATATTAATTACCCATTAACAAAAATCAATTCGAGAGGCTCAGAGAAGCTTTGATCAGGTATTACTGTTTATAGGTTCGAAGTAAATCTTCAAGAGGCTGCAATTAATATTATCAGCAGATTCTAAGCACTAACCAACATAAAATTTTATAACTTAAACATGAAGAACCACTATTACAGAGAAAAATCTGTTAAAGCCAGGTGATGCTCAATTAGTTAATGAATACAAAAAGCCTATAGTCCCAGTCATCCATTGTAGTCCACCTGTAGTTTTCACTGATGGTACCAGCTTTGAAGATCATATTGGAACAGCCACCATGCTGTTCAGAAATGGGAAAGAGATCAACATGGTTTAGTTCTATGCTGGACATGAGGATAACCACAAGGGTGTACAAAGGTAAGTTGGTTGGAATGGTCTTGTAAGTCCACCTGGCTTCTGGGGAATGTTGGATCTGGGAGCTTTTGATTTGACCTGACAGTAAAACAGGAATCACAGCTATGGGCATACATATCCTCCACAAGTTCATCTTACTGAATACTAGACACCTTCTACTCCTTGCTTTTGCATTTGTGGGCAGCCTACACTAATACATTCTAGGACACTTGTCACCACCCATCGAGCAAGGTGTGAGTCTCCAGAGAAGTACATTTATTGGTATGTAGCTAAAAAGGAAGAGAATGACATGTTTTATGTATACATCCTGTCGAATGTAAAAAAAACCCATAACTAGACATATAATCACTGCATATGATGGAATGAAAATTGTTGTCCAAGTGAAGTGGAAATGAGAGAATATACAAGAACTATACATGTACAACACCTACAAGATCTACATACACGCAATACATTTATTGAAAGTAGGATATTAGTAACAAAATACAGTACTCGTGATTCATGAAAATGATCATTTCCGCGTCCTTCTTCTATCTCTACCAGTCTCTTGCTCGTCTGGACCCTGATTCTGATACATTGTCGAGTTTGAACGGTTTGTCGTCCGTTCTACCATAGACGTCCCATCTTCAAATTTGGTACGAAATAACACATTCGCATTTGAGAATAAACCGTCCTTCAATGACACTACGATGAACTGCGCGCCTTTGAACCGGGTGCGGAACAGATGTCCAATGTTTTGGGTGTGGGACTCGTCCAAGGCGGCATCAATCTCGTCCAAGATGTATAACGGCGCGGGTTTGAATTGAAGAAGGGCCATGATGAGTGAAAGTGCTATGAGAGAACTGAAAGGGAGTATTTAGGTGTCAATTGTGAGGAGAACAAATACTACTTACCGTTGTCCACCACTCAGCTCGGTCAAACTGTGCTTCCACACCGACCCAAGCCGTACCTTGACCTCCAAACCATCCATGAGGTCCTTACCCTCCGGAGGTTCGAGCTTGGCAAAGTTACCAGGTAGCAATTCGCCAAAGATTTCACCAAAGTCACTGACGTCTCGGGAGATCAGAACAATACACCAGCCAGGATAAGGGCTACAATACTCACACTGTGACTTTATTCCAGGTTTTCCGCAGGGCGTCGCGCTTGTATTGATCCAGTTGTTCAATGGTGGTTTCAATTTTCTCCTTGTCTTTGTTAACAGTCTCGAGGTTTTTCTTGAGCTCCTTCTCTCGCTTCTCAACGCTAGAAGTAAATATGATATTAGAAACAAGACGTAATGAGCAACGCTGACATACTCGTCGATCATATTGATCACCTTGGGATTTATCTTCTTCTTCTTCGCCTTTTGTGATTTCACGAGCTCCTCCATTCGCTTCCGCATCTCTTCGCCATTCATGGTCTTGAAATGATAGATCGTATCAGGTTTCCCGAACATGCTGTAAATGAACGTAGTGTGGTCCGTCAGCTAGCCCTGAACAAGCGATACAGTAACAAACTGACTGCTTCTCTTCCTGAATCCATGCATGCTCTTGCTCAAGCCCGTTCGCCCTTTCGACATACTCCTTTCTCTTGTTAACAAGTTCTTCGGCGGAAGCTTCGTATTCTGATGCCTTTTCTTCAAGGGTGACAATCGACTTTTTCTTGTCCTTGATGAATTTCTCAAGGGTCTTAAGCTCCTTATCGAAACGAGTCAGGGTGGCGCGTTCCTCTTCGAGGGTAATGTTGATTCGTTTGAGTTCGTTCTGTCACATGAAATGATTATTATACAGATAAACTGGTCAGCGCAATGTGAAATAGCGTAAATAAATAAGACCGACCTCACGAGCCTTCAGTTGAGATTGCAATTTCTCTAAATCCTTCTTCAACTTGAGGACGTGATCCTGTACGTCCTTGACAGTCGCTCTGGCCGCACTTATCTCATTGTTACATTGATCTTGTTGGATGGTATTAGTCAAGAATCAATACGATCTTGTAGATCATACCAAGCTCCAACGTAGCAGTTTGATGATCCCGTTGTTTCGTCTTCACGATGACAGCTTGTTTCTGAGCGGCTACCTTTTGGTTTGCAATGCTTGCCTACATGGGGTATGTTACATTCCATGGACTAGTCAAAAGCATTGCTAACACGAACCTTAAGCTCCTCGATCTTCCCGTCCTTGTTGTTCTTGAATTCTTCCATATCTTTTTGGAGCTTCTTAACTTCCGCCTCGCTGTCCTTCTGTTTCTTCTTCGCTTCTTGAATGGAATCAGTCAAATTTTTCATCGTTTGCTTGAGGGTATTGACTTGAGAACGAAGCTGCAGGGAAATTTACATCAACATGGATTTTCTTCGACTATGAGCCAGCAAGACGTATCCTACCCTCTCAGCATTACTTTCCCCATTCTGTTCCTCGGCCAATTTCAGCTCATGCTCTTTGATTTGAACTTCTTTCAAGATGTTCTTGTACGCCTCCCTTTTCCTTTTTGTCGAATCACCATTCCACGTTCGCTCGAACTCATTAAGTTGTGCTTCGGCTGTGGCCAGACTATCCTCAACGTCAAGCAGTTCCTGAACCTTGTTGAGGATACCACTGGAAGATGGTGCGGAACCACCGGAAAGAGTCCCGGAGGGATCATATATGTCTCCCTCAAGGGTAACAGAGCGCTGACCGATACTCTTATCAAAGGTCACTCGTTGAGCAGATTCAACATCGTCACAAATGAATGTCCCGCCAAAGACATGGGAAACGGCATTATCCAATCGAGGATCGTATTTGAGAAGGTCGAGTGCAGGGCGGGCTTTGCCATGAGAGATCTGGGCTGCAGCTTTCACTTTCTGTATGTTGGTCTGGTGTTAGCTCTCTAAAATCAGTCGTTCGAAGCTGTGAAAACGCACGTCATCTCGAATTTTGTAACCTTTGATCTTTGACAGAGGCAAACAGGTTATCCTTTTCTTCACCACACCTTGAGAGAGCAAAACCTTCCCAACATTCTCGTCCTGAATGATAACATGGTAGAGGCGGGCCCCAGCTGTGATTTCAAGTGCAGTAGCTTTATTGGATTCGCCTGGTCGGAGAGCAACTAAGCGGCCAACTCGCCCTTTCACTTTACTTTTGTCGAACCCAAAAGGTGGGTTATAATCAAATTCAAGACCTCCGATATTTCGTAGAGCTCTTTCACGTTGCTAGACGCAGCGATCAGTTGCCAGTAGGAAAAGAAGTGTAAATAAAAGTACTTCGGACAATTGGCGGACTTGAGACCTAAGTTGTCCTGCACGAGTTTCTCCTTCTTGCTCCGCCTCCACAGTCCATCCACAAGCCGCCAATTGTTTCTGTGCATGAGCAAGGGCTCTGCGTGTTGTCTCCACCTGTTTCTTGCCCTCGCCAGCGTCCTTTTCTACCTTTTTGAACTGGGCCTCCAAAACTTCCAATTCCTTCTGACTCAATTCTAGATTCATTCGTGCTTGCTCTTCCTCTGCTGCGCCTTGAGATATACGGGCTCGAGCATCGGCAATCTGACCCATATAACCACCACCGTTAGCTGTGTGGGTGGCGCTTTTGGATGAGAGGCCGGTGAGCAGTGTCTGTAAAAGCTCTTCGTCAGAGTTAAGCTTGTTTTGGGATGCAGTGTGTTCGGATTTGATTGCATTGTAGGAAGACTCCAGACGGGTAGCTTCCACTTTCCTTTGTTTCAGAGAGTCTTCGGCCTGACAACATGGTTGAAGAATGGGTTCGAATGGAAGTCTGAAAGCTTACTTCCTTGACCGAGTCCTCTGATGTCCCAATTCTAGCTTCTTCATCTCGTATCGTTCCTCTCATAAGCTCCTCCTGAGTGCCCAGTTTCACCATCTCCTTTTCGTTTGCAGCTCTTTCTTCTTCCAGCTGACTCAACTTTCCACCCTTCTTCATTTCCGCCTCGCGTTGCTTTTGCACCTTGTCCATATCTTGCTCCGCCTTGAACACTTCCTTGCTTTGCTTCTCAACCTCTTTCTTTGACGCTTTAGCATTGTCTTTTGCCTGCTCAATCTCATCTTTAGCATTTGCTACCTTCTGCGTGAGCGATTGGAATTCCCAAGCCGTCAAAACCCGGTTAAGCTGCTCTAGTTCCTTTTCGGATCTCTGGTATTCGAGAAACGAGCGTTTTTCTTCGCGAAGTTTGTTCAGTTTGGGAGTAATTTCTTCATTTAAGATAGAGGTGACCTCCTGCATGCGTTTGTCCTTTTTAGACATCTTTTTACGGGCAGCGTCCTTCCGTTCCTCGAACATGCGGGTTCCGGCGGCTTCTTCAACCATACCGAGGATCTCTTGAGGTCGCATGTTGAGAACCTGCTCAAAGTAAGGATTTCTGTAACCCGACATAGGGAGATACATACCTTTGTGATTCGACCTTGCATAATAACGAAGTTGGGGTTATTGATATTTAACTGTACGGATTGGAATAGACTTTGTACATCCTGTTGCGTGTGTTTGTGTCCGTTGATCAGATATTTTGACACGTTGGGTAGACCGAACTGCAAAGGAACGATGAATATCTGTGGATACTGGAAGGATAATAACAGCTCACCTGACGTGTGACAGTGATTTGCTTCCAGGTCTCGTAGGCGATTGGACTTTTCTCCTTATCCGAGTTGTCGAACACGATGGTGACACTGGCCTTCGTAACGCCAGCCTGCCCTCGCTTGTATACCAAATCTGCTTGGTTTTGCGCGCGCATCTAGTAAAAAGTTGATATATGTGATGGACGTCAAGTTTTAAAGGGTCAAGCTACCGTAGACATGTTTGTGAGTCCTAGCACAAAAGATATAGCATCAAGAATATTGGATTTTCCAGTTCCATTTAAACCAGTGATAGCGTTGAAAGAGGGGTCCCAGCCGGTAATCTGTGTTCTGACTGGATAGGATTTGAAGCCTAGATATGTTGAAGATAAGAGAAGTTGATAGGAGAAGTCGTAAGTATTTCACCTTCAACGACTAATTCCTCGATCCTCATAGTGCGCTGCAGTGGTGGCGGGTTGATTCCGTTGAAACAGAAACGTTGGGAGAATCACGCTCGCGTGCTAGTCACGTGTGACGCGAACCTGGACGTACATATGTAAGAGACAGAGATAGGCGCCTCGGCGCTAATTTTTCAGCATCGTGACTAGTATTGAGGAGAAAGCCCTCACTCCTTCAACTTTTTGGGTGTATGATAATCAGTTCCTACTGCTGCTAAGTACTCAGCTTGGCTAACTTCGCACTATTCCCCCTATTTTACTCGAAATCTAAAATACTAGCACAATGCCAAATCTTATAATTATTCAAGGTTTGGTTTAACCGATGACATCTCTCCAAAAAAAAAAAAGTAGCATTATACGAATCACTTTGCTATTTCCTAATAGCATACAAAAAGCCATCGAATCCCTTTTCACCCACAGTAGGGATTGTGGTGGCCTCAATCTCTCCTTTGCTACTATCTTCCTTCAACTCTGCCAGAAGCTTTCTGATACCAACTGTGTTCTCGTCATTGACACTTTCATCATGAACATTTCCGTATCGTATCACGTTATCT
This sequence comes from Lentinula aciculospora, assembly GCA_028011355.1. NCBI lineage: Eukaryota > Fungi > Basidiomycota > Agaricomycetes > Agaricales > Omphalotaceae > Lentinula > Lentinula aciculospora. The sequence continues at coordinate 388,567 of JAOTPV010000035.1, read as the reverse complement.
ACAATCTGCAAAAAGATACAAATTTTATCAGAATGAAGACTAGAAGGCAACTCAATACTCACAATGACACCCCCTTTTTTCACAAGACGTTTAGCTTCACGGAAATACTTTGGGTAAGATTTCTTATCAGCGTCAATGAACACCATGTCGAACGGAATTTCGGGCTGGAGGTTCGTCATCGTTTCATGTGCAGGCCCAACAATTATTTGGCATTTGTCTCCAAGCCCAGCTTGCACGATGTTTTCTTTCGCAACCTGTGTAATCCAAAAAGTAAGTAATGTTGTGTTTGTGGAGATATGCTATTGATCCATTTTGATCGAGATCATGCTGCTTACTTGGGCATAGGTCTCGTTCAACTCCAGTGTCACTAGCTTTCCATCTTCTGGTATAGCCCTTGCCATCCAGATGGCGGAGTATCTGAAATACGTAGGCAAATGTATATCGTCAACATACTTGGCACTAAACCAAAAATCTGATTTGATACTCACCCTCCCAGAGTGCCTACCTCCAGGACCCGTTTCACTCCCAGACATTTAATTAACAAATTTAAAAATTTGCCCTCGCCAGCGCTGACTGGCATATGAGAAGGGAGACCATGACTAATGGAGTTTTTGAGAATGAATTCTAGAGTATCGTCTTCCTCGTCAATCAGAAATGAATTCTGGTACTTTTCCGCCTCGGTCCATTCAACTATGGAGGAAGGTGCGTTGGCTCGAGGATCCATCGTGATTTATTCAAAATGTCTAGAGAAAGACGACACAGAAAGTTATCGAGACAGATATTCGTGTCGCAAGCTCAGAGCTGGTTTTTATATTCGGAGACAATCAGGGTTTGTAGTATATCGTTAATCCTCATACCATCTCCGGTACGGGATTATATATTATCCTGTATACGATATTCTCGAACTGTGGGGCATCGGCGTAGAGATTCCTGTATTATGAGTAAATGAGTGAGAACATTACTCGTAGCTATTTATGACGAAACACAGCAGAACTTGTAATTTACAATGGTTGAACGAGAACGAGACGAGCTTGGCGGTTGTCCGGGCTTCTGTATACCCACATGTTCGAACAAAGGTACACGGATACGTTCTGAGGGTAAGACCAAGCCCCCCATCGCCTTCTTAAGTCCCCACCGGTACGAGTATGGTCCAATGAACCGTCGATGTTCAACACCGGAACTGCGAGAGGCGTGAGCGACTGTATGCATTGATACTAGTGGAAGCTTGCCATCGGCCACGGTCATAAGCCACGCGATCACATAGTTTGAGAGGATATTTTTGCTATAGCTACCGTCTGGATGGATCTGAGTGCTGGTGCGCAACTGATTGTAACACACAATTCCGGCTGATGCAGCCTGTAACTATTCACTTCCAATTTTCAATGTTGTAACTATTATGTAGTCTCCAAGTCCATTGTACTTCTGTTTCAGTCGGGGTCCAGCTTGCTTTTGCGAATCTCCAAAGTTTTGGAGGTCGCCACCAGTCGTCCCATTGTTCAAAACATGCAGACGTTATGTAGACATTCAGATCGAGGCCAGGGAAGGTGATTTCGTGAGATCCAGAGGACAGGACTTCTTCCTGATTCCCTCTGTTTACCCACCTCGAGATTGCATTCCTGGCAGTCGTCCGTTATTCTGGCTACTGAGTCCGACCATATTATCAAATACCATCTCTTCCAACTCCTGCCACAGGATGGCCATCCGGTGCATTCATTTTCGCGAAACGAAGACCAAAGGAGGGGTGCATAGAATTGTTCTGTTCGTCGGCCGTGGGGGATTTCCGGCAATCCGGCAACTTGGAGTGGACATTCTTTGATATATAGTTCTTTTTGATGCGCCGGCATCAAACTGCCTTTCGCAGAAGCTTCTGTTCTGGTACTACCTCAGCTCTTTGAACACTTTTACCAGCCCTGAGCCTTGTACTTTGTGCAGTAATCATATCACATTCTATCCTGCCCTTTGTACTGTATTGAGTGGGAACTTGATTAGGCGGCTCTCTTTTCGAGTTGTCTTTGTTTTCTCAGATTCCCAGTACCGCACCACCATGCATTTCTCGAAACTCCCACCAGAAATCCTGGACTACATTCTTTCCGATATCGATAAGCCCTCTGATCTCATCGCTTTGGCGACGACTGCTAAAGAACTCTATCGGATTGTCGCCCCTCGACATAGTGAATACCGAGTGCTACGCATACGGCATCGGTTTCCTGGTCTATGGGCTCATCTAGCTAAGCGTGTAGACCTTAGTCGCAATCTCAGAGAGATCAATATATCTCAAAAGACTGACCAGACTCTTATCGAGCAATATCCTACGACGCTGGTATCCTCCCCTCTTCCGCACGGAATGATTGATCCATGGAAAGAGGAAGAAGAACGAGTTCAAAATTTCCTCGTTGCTATGGGATATACGGAGCAATTAAAGGTCTTTCGGTGGGACTTCAGGTACGACACCGGGAGTTTGTATATGAGCTCTGAGCAGGAGCTACGTCTTTTGGGAATTTTGAGTAAGATTTCGTCGATTGAGAGACTTGTCCTGGCAGGCAACTTGAGGTGTCTCATGCCATTGGCGAAGAATAATCAATTTCAACTGGTGTGCAAATAGTTCTCGTTCGTTGTCGCTTTCCAATTGAAGGGTTTTGTAGGTTTGGAACATGCCCAATCTCCGGGACTTAACGCTGATGGGAGATGTATGGGGGTTACCACCAGCGTTACCATCTTTGAAACATGTGTTGAAGCAGTGCATGCAGCTGAGGGTAGGGTGTAATCAAACAGATATTGGACCAAGTTCTTATTCTTTGTCCAGCGCCTTCAGATTCCAATCGAAGCAAATGGGATATCTGACCTTGTCATTCCAACTCTCAGACAGTTATCACTTTTCCTCTATTCCGGTACAACTTCCTCCTCGATGAAACAATGGAATGTCTTCCTTGAAAACCATCCTTTGCTCGAAGATTTCTGGTGTAATCCATCCTCGACGATGGTCTTACCGCGCAACGGGCTCGTCAAGCTCAAAAGACTTTCCGCCGAGCCTGACTTTCTGGATTCGTTCACAGATGCCGAGCGTGTCCCCGAATCGCTAGAGTGTCTCCAGTATACAAGCTTCCAGTTCAATACCGGGTTCATTCCTCCCAGTCGGTGCAATCTTAAAAATTTGAAACAATTACATTTGTCGACGGCTCAAACTGAGGAAGAACTGCATGCGATTGCTGCGAGCTGTCCTGCGCTTACTTGGTTGCATATCACTGGATGCGTCAAGTTTGAGTTGGTGAGCTATTCAAAGTTTATTGCTTGGAATAGGAGACATGATTGATATTCTGTAGGACGTCTGGCTCGATTTTTTATCATCCTTCCTAAACCTAGAGGTCTTTCGAGGTCCAGGGATCTGGATATCTGTAAGTGATGACAGTGAGAGGATGCACGTAGCTATCATGAGGCTCGTTCAACGATGTATGAAGCTTCGAGAGCTGGATCATCGAAGTGTTCATGGAAAGCGCGGGAGAAATCGAAAAATTGTGATTATTAAGGAACAGACGAAGGATGGCTTATCCGTAAGATACGAGGTACGACGACCACATTCGAGGTAAGCAAGTTGCGCAGAATACACAGGAGGCCATATTCTTAAATGCTCTCCTTTTCTTCAAAGGTGCCGTATTGATTTCATGGATGATGCCTTCGCTTGAAGCTGCTAGAGGCTGTACACATGGTCAAGAGATTGTCGTCGTTCTCCAGAAGAGCTAAACGGTTTGGACGAAGAATTCGAGTGCAGACGCTACTACGAAGTATATTGTTGGATATTGGTCCCAGAATCCCTTTTTGCTAGTATGATCCGAATATGTTGTAAACTTTTAGAGTTTTATGTATATCCGCGCGATGTATATGACACTATTCGCGCTGGCCCAGAGTCTTCAAGGATAATATCAAGTTCGGTATATACGGGGACTGTTATGTCCTATTTGCTTATTAGCGCCCGTCTTTACTGTTCACATTCTTTCGTCTTTATACTGCCAAAACCTAAACAATCACTATTCTGACTCGTTCTTTGAACGATGTCAACCATTTCGACAGCATTAAGAAACTTCAAGGAGCCTACAAAGGAGCAAATAACCCAAAACTTCTTCTCGCTGCCCTCCACACCTGCGTCAATCGGTAAAGATGCCAGAGGAGCAGATGAAGAGGTTGAGAAGATCGACATCAATGCGGTATTGAGTCTAGGCGTGGAAGGCGAAGAAGACTCTTATGTGAGTTATGCTGTACTTGTTACAATACACATTGCGCTAATGACTTCAGTTCAGGCTGGCAAATTGTACCTAATGGCACCCTACCTAGCATTTTCGTCTCTAGATAAGAAATCTGTGCGATTCACTATCCCGCTTTCGACTGTACGGCGTGTAGAACGGCTTAATGCTCGTGCTGGGGTCTACGCTCTGAGTTTGGCTCTCTGGCACGGAGGAAAGATCGTGCGTGTATTCTTATCATTATATCGTCTTTATTTTGAGGTCAACCTGTTGTAGATTGTTCAATTAACATCGCTCAGACCGACAGCAGATCTCTTCTGTGCACTTCTTCGTGACGCACTCAAGATAGAGTTACAGCGAGGGAGAATGAAATCAATCAAGGGATTCGTCAAGACTTGTTATTCAGAAGTCCTTGTATCAGGATCTGCACCCACTCCTAGCGATGAAAAAGACGAAGCCAGTGCCAACGAAGCCTCAGAATCGTCTTACCACGGTGGTCTCGGTCTCCGATTCAAGTTTCCCGGTGATCCTAAAAAGTGAGTAGTGCCGTTTCTAGCATTTGGTAATCCTGTTCCCGACGTTTCATGTAGACTGAGGGAAGCTTCCAAGATCAAGCTATGGACCACCTACCTGAAAAGTGAGTGGTTCACCGTTCGATACCACCTCATTAACCGGTTCTGCGGTTAGCACATGGGCGGAATCTTTCCCTACTTCGGTATCCGCAATGCACGCGTTTAGTCCAAGTTGGGCTGCCAAATCGACTACGAGGAGAGATGTGGGAAACCCTTTCGGGTTCATTGTTTCTCCGTTATTCAAATCCAGGCTTGTATGAGCAATTGCTGAAGGAAAACACGGGCAGGACCACGACCAGCACAGAGGATATCGAGAAGGATCTCCATCGTAGTTTGCCAGAGTATGCTGGGTACCAATCGGAAGAAGGCATCGGCGCTTTAAGGAGGGTTCTTCAAGCATATTCATTCAAGAATCCGGAGCTGGGTTATTGTCAGGTCTGTGCACGAATTTATCGAATGCTTGTTTCATACACTGACTTCCCTCTGAGAGTAGGCAATGAACATCCTTGCTGCAGCTATCTTGATGTATTTACTTCGTTACGACTCAACATATGCGGATGCTGATTTATTCGTTATAGTTATATGTCTGAAGAGCAGGCATTTTGGCTCCTTGAAGTGCTCTGTGATCGTCTATTACCCGGATATTACGCGCACGTCGATTTTCTCTCTTTGCTGCTTCAGTTTTTTGCCTACTGATCAAATGCATATTCATAGACCTTCCATGCATGGAACTCTCCTTGACCAGCGGGTGTTTGAGTCACTCGTGCAGCGATGTTTGCCCATTATTCAAGACCACTTTCAAGCTGTCGATGTGCAATTGTCTGTTGCCTCTCTCCCTTGGTTTCTCAGTTTGTTCGTGCTTCGTTATTCCATTAAGATCGAAGTTGTTCACCGCTGTCGGAGTTCAGATTCATCAACAGTATGCCGATGGTCTTTGCTTTCCGGATTGTCGACTGCTTTTTCTGCATGGGTCCAAAAGTGTTGTTTCAAGTAGGGTGAGTCCTGCCTCTTACTATTCCCAATTGTTTTCGCTCATGGTCTCATCTAGTCTGGGTCAGTACTGCACACTGCAATTCTTCGTTCCAATAATTCATTCTCAATCCAGCCATTCTTAAAATCAACGGGGAAAAGTTACTACAGATACAAGACGATGGCGGGTTTCTAAAGTCTGTGCATTCTGTGTGTCTGTGTTGGAGATGACCTTGACTATAAACTATTCTCAGTTTGATGCGTGACTACTTCGCCTCTCTTGGTGATTCTGCCCATCCGCACTCCACCGATCCTCGAGCTCGTGCAATCACGCGTTTCCAAGAGCTATTACTTGTCTCTTTCCGAGAGTTCTCCGTCATTACCGACGATCTCATCCTCTCTGAACGAAAACGTTTCCGCAACGAAATCATTCACAGCATCGAAACCTTTTCCAAGCGGTCAGCTGTCCGAAATTTGCGCAGTTTAGGCAGATTTACAAAAGAACAAGCAGGGCTGGTCTATGACGCCTTGTATCAGGCTATGTGTGTCATCCCTCCTCCTCCTGCGCAGTTACCTTCTCCAGCACTACTCAGCGAAGGAGTGGAAGAGAAACCTGAGACGAGGATCCAGCTCAGGACGTTCCAGTATTTCCTGAGTGAAATCGCCTCCTGGGCTCGGGATGAAAAGATCGTCAGCAATGGATTTCAGGTAAATATTCATATTTGCCCATCCTCCGAATGAGATGTACTTAATGAGGAAAACCAGCAACGTATTGACAGGGATGTTGCGGAGCATGAGTTCATTGACCGGCTGTTCTTCTTCTGGGACACTTCATGTTGTGGCGCGCTGTCATTCCAGGTAAAGCCTTAGGACCCTAAAATTCTGTGCGTTTCCCTTGATCATATACGTACTAGGATCTTGTCTCTGGTTTAGACGGTGTCATGTTCAACGATTTGATGGAAAACATTGAATGGTTTTTCAATCTACATGACAAGAATAAGGACGGGTTCTTGACCAAAGATGAGGTGTTGACTGTTTCTGAGTCTTTTTTGGTGGGTCTACCTTGCTTTTGGGATAGTGACCTTTCCACTCATGTAAAGATGTCAATTATTGTGGATCTAGTTTATCTTCAGATTCGAAGTTGGTGACGCATACCTTGGCGCTGTCAGTCGGTTCATGACCAACGCATTTGAGTATGGAGATGCTCTCATGGCCGATGTGGATCAGTCTAAGGAGATCGAGGAGAATGGTGAACCCCGTTCGCCTCTACCATTGCCTTCCAATCAGCCATATCTCAATCTCGCAACGTACGATTGTTCTTCTTGTATTATATTAATTCTCATATCTTCTCGCAGATTCCGCATGGTCGTTCTAGCTGACGAAATACTGGAGTCCTTCTTCGAGACGGATCTTTCAGCTTCATTCCGTCTAGATCCTGTTGCTGAGCTTGAGCTTCCGCCATCGAGTAGTGGATTGTTAGGCGAATTTTGGTCCAGTATTGCTACCGATAGCAATAAAAAGATGTTCAACATGTTCACCGATGAAATTGGCAAAACCATTGGAAAGCACCAGGTGATTGTGAAACATATCGTCCTGTACTCCCTTAACTGAACACACAATCCTTTATTAGGTTATTCATCGCCCGTCCATCGGCAGATACAAGACTTTGGACGAGCCAAAGGCCCGCGAGTCTCTGCTTACTCCCGGAATGCGACACTCTACATCGAAGTCAAGTCTTCACTCAAGCCCGAGCTCATCATCGTTACGTCCTTCATCGCCGTCACAGTCTCTTACTGTGAAGGTGCCATCCTCAATGACTTTGAAGGAACCAATTAGTGCTGTTGGTTATTCACCAATGGTTCAGGCAGCGAATGCCGCACTTTTGGCACGTCCGGCGTTCACCATAGACGATTCAAAGGATGATGACGACGACGACGCTGAGGACGATTTAGAAGCAGGTGATAATGACGACCAAGTCATGGACGAGGTAGGACTCTTTTGAATCGAATTGTGCATACCGAGTTGTTGACTCTCGTTCAAAGGTCGATGCTTTCTTGGAAGCTCATGATTCGGGTTTGACCGATGCTGATAAGGAAGTGGCGAAAGGTTAGCGTTGCCGCAGTCAAGTCTATACTTCTTGCAGAATACGGCTCACTGACATAAACCCTTAGATTTATTGAATGCGAAACCCGTTAAATGAGTATCACATAAAAACTTTTTCCTCATGTTCTGTATCTACATATATCATCGTTCGTCTTTTCCTGCCACTAAGACTCAAATAGGATGTACAATTGCGACTTTTCAAAGGCAATGGAAGATTTATTGAGAATACAGCTTACAATAGGAGGATCGGAGCTATAGTAAAGAAAGTATATCAGGCTAGGGGACGGGGTTCCGAAAGTGTTAGTTTCTCGTAGCAGTCCCTTAGGACCGACCCTGACCCTGTCTACTGTGGTCCTCCCAGATTCGTATTGAGAGATCGGAGTCTATCGATCCAGAAGCGATCATATTTTGGGAGGGGTGGGTCTGTAAAAAAAAAGTCAGGTGCCACACAAGTGAAAATGACAGCGAGAAAACGCACGGCGACTGCGACGACAACGTCTGTCAAATATTGTGTGGAGTCAAAACATCAAGAGTTACCGGTATAGATGACCCGCTCACCTTGATGCCCTTCGAGTACTTGTACAATCTCACGGGTTTGTAGATCCCATATGTATATCTTGTGGTCTTCACTCCCTCCAACTATCCACTTGCCTCCCGTCACACTAAAACAGGCAGAGATACAATACTTTGCATTTGTGTGACCGGTGTATGTCTTGAGACAACGATGGTTCTTATAATCCCACAGACGAATGGCGCTGTCATGCGCCGTCGAAAGAATGTATTTTGAATTGGGAGAGAATTGTACTTGCTGGCTGTGGTAAGTAAGCTTGACATCCGAGAAAAAGGTGTTGCGACAGACCAGATTGCGTTATGATCTTCGGCAAGGGTCTTCAAACATTGCCCCGTTGACGTGTTCCATATTCGACTAGAAGACCGTTGATAATGGAAGGAAAGGCAATGGGGGGAGGGCCACAAACATTAATCCATCCAAAGCACAAGAGACGATTAGGTCTGATTCTCGGTTAAAATGGATTGCTGTCACGTAATCAAGGTGAGCGTGGAGCGTCTTGACGCATTTTCCTGACATTTGAATTGCTTCAGCAAGAATCCTCTGTAAGCATTATTGGAAAACCTTTTCTGGCATCCCATATCTTGATATCGCCGTCGCATGCCCCAGATACTAAAAGTGTCGCAGTCGAATTGTAATTTAGACAGAACACCCATTTGTTGTGCCCTTTCAAGTGTTTGTGCGTCAGACCCTTCACTCAATCATTATGATTATCAGGATAGATTTGCTGAAGGATAATTGCTACATACTGTATCAACTTCCCATATTCGAATTGTAGTATCGTCAGAAGCAGATGCGAGATAAACACTATCAGAGGACCAGGACAAATCGGACAGTCCGGCAGTATGTCCAGTAAGGTTCCTGATTAGCTCGCCAGTGAAAGGAGACCAGATTTTTACGATGTTCTCTGCGCCTATAAGACGAAATCAAATTGAATTCGTTTTCAAGTCAACCTGACGAACCGCATGAGGCTAAAAGAGTGCCATCTGGACTAAACTTGACTGCTGATATTGACATAGAATGTCCACGGAGTGTATGCCGCAGTTCATAGTGCGGCTTTTCTCTAGGAGTAGACTGAGGTTGTGAAGGCGGAGCGACTGAAGGAGGTGGGGGAGGTGCAGGAGCATGCTCAGGGATTTGAGGGTCGTCTTCAGTAGTTTGAGATGCATTATCATCATCTGTAGAGGAGTCATCCATTCCAGCCAATGGATCCATCGCGAAAGATTTCTGAACAAATCCAACATTTTTTTGATCGTGGCGATTAGCCATCGGCACGAGAAAATAACAACAGCAAATAAGCACCAAAGGTAATCATGGGCCAAAATAGTGGAATCTGTCATATTGAACTTTTATAATAGCGTAAAAATCAAGTAGCGTAGTGCCACTTAGTAGTGGAGATTCTTCATGAATATACCTCAAAATGGTCAAGTGCGCTCTCAACATGTCGTAAGCTCTTGTCTGTTTCTTCAATGTCCTGATACGCCGAACAGATCCTTTATAGAGAACAAGGTCGGTTGCCTGACACCTACGTTGAGCGAAGCCTCTCTTAGTTTCAAAGGTAACGAGATTGCCGTTCCCAAAATGGTATGTACTCAACTCTCCTTGTTGACAAATGAGATCTTAAGTAGTCCTAGGTGTCATGGTTTTGACGGAGCCGTTCAAAATATACATGCATGCAGGGACAGTGCAGGGAACCGAAATCGATAGCTTGCAGCAGATAAAATCAAGCCAATCCAGCGAGCGAAACAATCCACTTTTTTTTTCTCTACATATTTTTTCATGGCTCGACCCACACAGACACCTTCACGACACAGTCCATACGCTACATCGAGTGCTAAAGAGGCAACAGATATCGTCTTGGCTGCAAGGAAGACGTGGAAGCTGATGAGTTCGAAGAGAGAGAGGGTTTGGCCTCCGTCAATCGAAGCGGCTCTTATCGAAGGTAGGTTTTGAGGATTAGACACATGTCCACAGTTAATGCTGTGCCAGCTCTCCAGAAGTATCGGCCTGAATCTGTTACGGATATTCAATTGCTTCAGCGATTTCCCAAGCGTAATTGCTGGATTTCGAAATACATTAAGCGACGTACAGGGCACGACAGGTCTGCTAAGCAAGTCGGTAGCCGGCTCCAACAGCTTCGGGACTCGTGTCGTGACGCACGCAGTAAGTCCAAGCTCTTCTTTAGCTAATTCCACTGGATACCTAATGACTCTCAGTTTTGAAGCTACTCAGCCGCAGACAGTATGATGATGATGATGGATACTTGGACTTACGCGGGGCAACTCCGCTCTCAGAGTCAGCAAGCCCTTGTAGCGCTAGTCCCAGCTCCAGCTCTGTCTTCACATCTTCTCCTGTCAGTGGTGCTAGTTCGGAGAATTGCTCAAACGGTGTGTCTGCGCCGGAGGTAAAATTGCTGCACACCCTCGTTCGTATCGAGCTTACCAGCCCTCCTTACTCTCGCTCTAAAATTTCATTCGACACAACGGCTTCAGAGCGAGAGTTTAGGCCAACGCTCGTCTGCGTTGACCTGAAACTCGTTTCGTCAGTCACCACTCTGTTTTCGTGGAAGGAGCCTACCCTATCTGTGCACTGGGCGCGGTTCCTTGATGTGGCTGAACACCACTGCCTGTTCAAAGTGTTCATTGATGGCAGGGTCGTGCATTTGGAGCGAACTCCAATACTTCTTCAGTCCGAAATAGCGCAGAATTGGAATGGGACCAATCGCCAAATGTATCTTTACGAAACGACTTTCCTTCCCGAATACTGGATCGAATGTTTCTCCTCCATCGGCGAGTACTGAACTTTTTGTAGACTACTGAAATTAACTGACTGCGCTACTTCAGACATGGCTTCTTGTGAAGTTCATCAATGTTTCATCAGACGTCGATCCACCTGCGAAGATGATCCAGACTTCTTGTCTCTGAAGGAACTTCCCGAAGATGAAGTTCTGCATACCGTCCAATATACATTTGTCGACCTTCGACTATCCGCGCCATCGACTTCATCAGTCGAGCCTACCGAACTATGGACATCACCGATGGAAGAAGCTTCAACCAAACCTCCTTCGACAGGAAGTGTGTCTCGTGCTTCAGATGCTCTTGGTCTTGATGCGCCTGTCGTTCTTTCGAAAGCGGAACTTGTCAGAGACGGTAGAGCCCACTTCCCAGTAGAAGAGGAGTCATATTTCGACTCTCGGGGGTTTTATATCCTTCCTTCGTCTCCCTCGGTGTCTCGGTGCTCCTCCAATGGTATGACTGGACCACCAATCCAGAGTACATGCGGTATCTATGACGCCTCGAAAAATACCATGTACAAGTCTGATTTCAGGTCTCCTTCTTCAGCCTCCGTGAACAACATGCCTTCGTCGACCTGCACCTCTACTTACAGTATTACAGCATCTACCCCCCAGTACAATTATCTTACGACATTCTCGCCAACAGAGTGGATGGAGCACCAGGCATACCACCAACAACAACTCGCAGTCCTCTCGAGCCCCGATGACAAGCGATATGCATATTTCTGGGAGCAACCTACCTCACACGATCAATCTTGTTATAGCGGATATGTCACACCTATGAACTACACCCCTATGATCCCCGAGACTCAGGAACCTGAACCCCAAAATCTGTATGTCTACGCTCAGCCCGAGTATATGACAACGTCTCCGGTTCCAGCATATTCTGATAACTTGTGCCAGAGGCAGCACGACCATCAAATGTGCGATACTTATATCTACGAGAACTTGATTGATTTCCCTGGATGCAGCAGCTTGAAGTCAAAAATTGCTTACGCTTCAGAACCTACCTTGACGAGCTCCAATTTGTCTCCGCAGTTAAGTTACTGTGCTATTGAGGATGGCTACCAAATGTGTTCTCCTGCTCAGATCTGCGACTAGGTATTGTTGTTATTGGAGCGAGGTTTGTGTTTTTGCTGAATTGATTTCGGTTGTTTTTTCCTTGGTGTATCCGCTATATTCTATAAGCGCTTTATGATCCCATGTAATATCACCACGAACATGTTACAGAGTCACACCATGCCCTCATCTACATACTATTATAATAGTCACGTTTAATCCCTGTATTATCATCTACTATACTATGCTCGATTAATGCCTCTTGTACCTACTTAAACTTGCATATGTACTTACTGTACTTGTTCATACGCCGGCCGCAATGGGTTGCGCATTGGTCTGGTATTGCTACCAGTGAATACACGATCTGCGCAAAGATAAAGTCGTAGCTCGTTAGTATTAACCGTCTTTTGAAGATGCACATTTGGAGGCACCCAAATGTACTGCAATGTAAAGCATACTTTTTCTGAAAAAGTTCACGTGAGCGCGCTCGACGCACTAAAAATTCTTTTCAGGTGTATCGGACGACAATCATGATTTCGCGCCCAAAATTTCTGCCTTCTGCTTGTATGCCTGGCATGCATTCATCGCTGTCTGGACCTGAAACTTGGATTCCTCTCATTGAATGTCCTGCCAATTTCCCGGAAGAACTGGTATGCTGGTAGAAAATGCAAGAGAATTTTGACTTGAACTAAAACGTTGGACGATAGTTTGATGTTGCCATATCGCAACACATCCATCATCCAGAATACAACTCTACGTTGATTTTGCGCTCAGAAACCATCTCTGATAGCAATTTCGCTTCTAGTTTTTCATCAACGATACCGGAGCTGGATAACTTCCAACAAAGTCGGTGTATCCATAGAAAGTTGTTACCCCGTAGACCAGGTCGTGATGCAAGCTTGGAGCAGTATTGCACGTTGTACAAAGCAACCTCGAGCTCACCGCATACTGTGCTGATCTTGACTCCAATAATCTACGAAAAGGATCATCTGCCGTATTACCACCCGCGAGTAACTCATCTGGCATTCCGATTCTTACATCCATCGCCACTTCATGATACCGAATCAGACTCGGGCGTCCTTCGTATTGAGGTCGTTCCACTACCCGGCACACCTCTAGACCAAGACTCAAGACTATTTCGTACATGCCTTGCTCTTCTGGATACTCTTCATCGCTATGGATGGGGTGCTACGACGAATTACCGAAAGCGCGTGATTCATGATGTGCTGATTCCTCGAGAACAATACCAAGATTTATATCTTGTCATGCGAGAGAGACATAAAGGTCTGGTGGAAACCTGGCAGGAAGTCACGGACCCTCTCAAGCACGTTTTTGAGGTGCGTGTAATGACTTTCGTCAAACTCAATTTATCTGGACGCTGCTTTCACGCTAGGATATAGGAATTGCTACATATCTCATGCTCCTGTGGAAGATCACTTTTGGAAATGAAGAGATAGAAGAAATGGATTTGACGATGGGAGAGCCATGGAAGAAATGGCCACGTCCTCCTGCAGGATTCATCGACATTGGGTGTGTGTTCCAATTATGTCTGTATTCTTGCTTGTCTAATTCGGTACATAGATGTGGAAATGGACTATTGACCCACATTCTAATTTCGGAAGGCTACGAAGGTCACGGAATCGACGTTCGGGAAAGAACGTCCTGGAAATTCTATCCTCAAGAAACGCAAGAACATCTACATATCAATGTTTTCAATGCGCTAGATTTCTGTTCGGACAGCAATCCTCCACCGTTCTTTCAACCAGGGGTCTTCGTCGTCGCCAACCATGCAGACGAGCTCACTCCCTGGGCCCCTGTACTCTCAACGCTCTGCTCCGCTTCAGGATACTTGTCTATACCCTGTTGCGCTTGGGATTTTGACACTCGCTATGAACGCTCTGCGACGACGATGTTTCCGATTCTAAATCGAACCCCAATCTCGAATACATCGGATACTTGCACCGAATTAGGTTCCAAAAAAAGTTCATTAGATGATTTCATCGAAACTCTCAACCTCGGAGGTGATGGGAGTAACTCGAGCGGGTATTCGATGTACAGAATATGGCTGGCAACGCTAAGTGTGCATACTGGGTGGGAGATGGAATGTGAAACATTGAGGATACCGAGCACCAGGAATTGGGCGATAATAGGTACGGTGTTCGTTCGTGATAGTTGAGAGAAGGACCTTACTCTGGCGTATACAGGGCGTAAACGATCTTCTGTTCTGTCTCAGAAGGAAGCCATGAAGAATGTGGAGGGAATTATGCAGAGGGTGAAAGAGCGTGCGGTGTTCAAACCAAGAAAACCCGAAGGGAAGAGTGATAGACATTAGACAGCCCTAGGTAAGGCATTCAATACGTTGTTAGGGATCATTACCATGCTTTTTTACTAATTAACCATGTTCGCGTAACTCAGTGGTAGAGTGTGAGATTGCAAGGTGTTATACTCAGTAAATCTCGAAGCCCCGTGTTCGAACCACGGCGCGAACTGCGTGATAGTTTTTGGCCCTTCTTTTTTTTGACTCTCGATTTATCCATTCTTAGTACCAGATTTTTGGAAGCGCAGCAATCGGAACAACTAAGACAGCATATCAAATGCTTCATCCGAGAGCACCACAACTTACTAACCCCTTGCGACAGCATATAGTATTTTATCCCTTCTTGAAATACTCCAATGGTGATGACTACAATAATATTCATTGTGTTGATGGTCATACCAGTGTACAACTCTAGCCCCTCCAGCTACATCTGGGGCCTTTCAGCTCTGTGAGAATGTTAAACGAAACTGTAGATCAAGGGACCACCAAGTATAGCATAGTTTGACCGGCATGTAGAAGCCTCTGACACATTGATACATACTACTAGTAACTAAAATGATGTGAGACTACGGTAAGTATTTGATTTACATATATGTTAGCAGCGGTTACATCAGGTACTACAATAAATATTCACTCTAAGAGACACTCAAAGATGTGTGAATAACTGAGGGATATATTGAGAAACATAGAACATGAATCATGGAGAAACCATGTGGGCTCTCAAAATTCAAACCCCAGCTAGATAACCTCAATTAATTAGTATGTAGTGCGCAGAATGTAGGGAATGTAAAAATGATTTTCTAGGTATTTTTGTGATTTTTTTTTCATTTCATGTGACTATCATTGTTTGAAATAGTGTATTCCAAGTCAACTTCATAGCGTACTTTATGGTGTTCAGCCGGGGATACCTCTGGTGGAGATTGGGGGGCCTGTGCTCACCAATGATCACTGACAAGACCATTCATATCCATACACAATTCCCTTCACGAAGAAGACATTGAAATTCTGAAGCAGGAATCAAAAGGATAAGAAAGCCATCACGCACAGAAAGCCGCATCTTCTAAGTTTTGTCTTTCGTGAAGAAACATCAAGACAAAGCGGCTCTTTCCTGTCCTCTAAACTTTGGATTATGGTTATAGGCTTTCTGTCCTTCCGAACAGTGCATTCTGAAATTACCCATGTAATGCAAGACTGATGCGGGGTTCAAGATGGCTGTATATCTGCAACGAAGATCAATGGATGTTCAATGAATGTGTCCTCAGAAGAGCCATTTCTAGCATCATCACTGCTGATTGTTTCTCGTTCATCAACATGCATCAATATCTAGAACTGTGTGAGGTGGTGTGGAGCTGATGACAATCTGCCGGTGCTGTGGTTGATAAATGTTACTTCGCTCAAGGATATTCCCGGATAGCCATGGATAGTATGATGGCCCATGGACTAGAAGATACTGGACACGCGAAAGCACACAAAGTGGGAACTATTTTTGTGGGCGAGGTTGAACAAATCTTTTCGGCATCCCGGGCTTAGATGAGCGAGTGTGGATAGATCTGATGGACTTGCGCTGATACGCCCAATTAGTTGTCACTGACAGCACAATCATAGATTTATCTACTGTTGCAAACCAACAGTGTTCAACTAACACCTCTTTCAAATATTTGAGTACGTGGGGGCTACTAGGCCAGTTTTTCTATTATTAACCGATCCTATGAGCGGCTGAAATGACTCGGCGGCTCGCGGTAGTTCCGTCGAACCCTCTTCTTACTATCATGATCAAATGATCCTTGGTCCAACATATCTCGTCTGGGTATACATACACTTGAACGTGGCAATCTGTAGAACAGGTTCAAACAGGATAAGAAATTTCTCTGTTTTAGCCTTCGTGTACAATGCAACAGTACGAAACCTTTTCTCATTCTCTTCTGGGTTTCCATAGATTACCCTCCCCAGTTCACTTCTACATAAGTATCAATATGTACGACCCGTTCAATTCCCATGATCAGATAACATATGTATATATCTGATCCTTCACTCATGTCACATCTTTTTCGACTTCTTATCCCGAAAAGATACATAAAACCGGATTCGTTCTCCTGGCTCATCAGTGCTTGCTCCTCTACCGCCATCTTCTGTGGCAGAAGTTTTAATGGACATGTCACTGTTTGAAAAGACAACGGACAGCACGGACAGCCAATCCGTTCAAGAAGGTGGCCCACTGAATCATCCAGAGTCCTCCAACCAAAATAACGAAAAAGATGTGGAGGCCTCTACAGTCCCAGCCGTTCCTGCGCTGACATTCCCAGAAGGCGGCTTGCAAGGTTGGTTGACGGTAACGGGCGGGTATGTCCTCATTCGTTCTTTTCAAATGCTTATCTTCACATGTTTTTGTCCGCAAGATTTTTGACGCTGTTTTGTGCCGCGGGAACCATGCAATCCTTTGGTGTCTATGAGAATTTTTACACTCTCGAGTCTTTGAGCGACCATCCTCCATCGGATATTGCCTGGATCGGGTCTCTTCAAGGATTCCTGCTGTTTGGAGGCGGTTTTTTCAGCGGACAGCTTTTCGACAGGGGATACTTTAAACACCTCATGATTGGTGGGAGCTTGTTATTCGTCTTTTCGTGAGTCGTATATTCAATCGAACTGCCTCATGCTGTAAGCCTGACTCACTGCGCTGTGACTTAGATCGTTCATGCTTTCACTCGCAAAGCCACACAATTACTACCAGAACTTTCTTGCGCAAGGACTGGGCATGGGTATCGGAATGGGCATGCTGTTCATGCCGTCGCTTTCCATTGCATCTCATTATTTCCGACGAAAACGTGCACTTGCTATGGGAATTATCCTATCCGGTAACTCTCGTCCGTTATGTCGTCTCATTTTAACTGACATCTACCCAAAAGGTGGTTCTTTGGGCGCTGCTATCTATCCAATCATGCTTAATCATTTATTCGCGAGTGTGGGCTTTGCGTGGGCAGTTCGCGCGCAATCTTTCCTTTATCTGGGGCTGCTGATTATCTCAAACTCGATCATGAAGACGCGTCTGCCAGCAGGTGGCAAGAAGGATATTGATTTGAAGGGTGTCCTGACAGATGTTCCATACTTAATATGCACTGCCGGGTATGTTTTTACCGAACGTGTTCGCTGCCTTTTCGTTGGTTTGATTGATGTTCCTTTTGTCAGGTCATTCTTTGTGTTCTGGGGCTTGTTCGTGCCGTGTAAGTGCTGAACTCAGGCAACGTGTCCCTGTCCATTGAAATCTTATTTTAGACTTCTATCTTCAACTGTTTTGTTCAAAGCATGATCTCCCGGCCAACATTGTGACTTATGGAGTGAGCATGTGTTACCGAGATGTCAACGCATAATTCATATCTCCTAATATCGTTTAGATCACAATCCTCAACATTACTGGTGTACTTGGAAGAACGTTCCCGAATTTTTTGGCGGATGTACTAGGTCCTTTCAATGGTGGGTCCTGTGTCTCTTATCTGCAGATAGTTGAGCTTATTACTCCCATGTCAAAGTGACTATTGCTACGGGCGTCATCACCGGAGCCTTAGTCTTCATGCTTCTCGCTTCTAAATCAGTTGCTGCGACCGTTGTGTTCGCCATCCTCTACGGCTTCACCTCAGGAGGATGTATGTCTCGAGATCCTGTATCTTACTCGTGGCGCTAATCCCGTGCACAGTCGTTTCTTTGATCGGACCAGTAGCAGCAACTTTCGCAAGGAACATAAATGAAGTTGGGTAAGCCCCTATCGGTTTTCTACAAGATGGCGATCTTCGTTCTCACATATAACTCAAGCACTCGAATGGGCTTTGTCACATTCATTTCAAGTTTCGCGATGCTCACGGGAAGCCCTATCTCTGGTGCACTTCTGCACTCGCCACAGTATTTCTGGGTACGGCCAGTGGTGTTTAGTGCGGTAGTTCAGCTATTTGGATCTGGTTTAATCATCATCGCGAGATCGATGCAAGCTAAGAAGAAGGGCACTTGGAAATTGTGATCATTGATAATTTGAGGCTGCCGTAATTTCATATCACTTTGGTAAAATTCTCGACGAACAAATTTTGAACGAATATTTGCATACAGTTACGCTACAATTTACTTACTTGACTATCAGATATCAGATACGTACAAGACTACACGATTATTGAGACGAGAAGGCTCAGAGCGGCTGAATGAACATAGATGAACATAGATGAGAATGACAATGAACATGTTAAAAGCATATATGGTGAACATATTAGAAGGGAACCAAAGAAAACGGAGAATCAAATTTCATCTTCCGCATAAGCCCAAACCTGTCCGATATGAGCAGAAAGTGTCGTTGCCTCAAGAGTGAGAGGATCCAGCTCGTCCTCATCGCCGTCAACCACAGCATGAATGGGATGGGTATAAGTATTGCTGAAGAGTCCCTCCCGCTGGAAAATAAGCGGGGATGCAGGAGCCAATGTCACGGTAGAGAATCCGGCGAATGAACCACTGCGTCGAACCTGACGACGTCTTTCTGCTCTTTGTGCAGTGTCATCAGCCAACACGAATGGAGGAGGGGTGTGTACAGGTTTGGAAGGAGATAAATCTCCTTTTTGCCTGAACCGGAATACTGAGTGCGCCTTTCCCTTCCCTTTGCTGACAGAAGAATGCACGAAAGCGGGAGTAGTGTTGGCGCGGCCGGAAGGGGCTAAGGGACAGGGTTCAAGCTTGGTGGGGACGGTATTGCGATCGAGGATCTGAGCGTTCAATGCCCCACTGCTGGAAAGAGCCCGTCGAAAGAATTTTGGGAGAAACTTTCTGCCCTTCTTCTCCACTTGCTCCTGAATATCGGGGACACCATCCCGTCGTTCTTGTCCTCCCTCGGTAATCGGTTCGACAACGTCAGAACGTCTGACAGCCTTCGATCTAGTGGTTTGCTTCGAAGTCAAGCTCGCTTTGTCGTCCAAAGGAGATGATTTTTGGTTAGATAGGCAACGCTCGCCTACATCAAGATCGCTAGCAATTTGGTTGATCAAGCTCGTATTGACGACAGCAGCGTCCAGTCGGGTCGTAGGAAGAGGAGAAAACGACTGAAAATCCAAAACACTGGAACCGGTGGAAGTGGGTCTGGACCGCGTGTAAACAGCATAATTAGATGGGACGGGAGAGATTGAGCGAGCTATGAGATTGGCGTCAAAAAACATCGAAGACATCGGGGAGGCGGGGGCGGAATCCCTTCCAGGTAAAGAAAGGTATTGGGTACAAATGAGACTTTCGGTAGAAGCGTTAGCAGTGAAGTTGTCCATCGTGTAGCAAGAAGATTTTCTATATTTTGGTGCAGAAGAATCTGCCTTTTTGTAACATTCCTCTTGCCAGGGTCGACCTACACTGTTAGCCAAATCTATCCAAATTTTTTTTGGCAATGCACATTGTGCTAGATGTGGTTTGAACACATGAACAAAAGAAATTTGTCTGAATTTGGAATGGATGGCCAGTCACTGGAACATCAAAGTTATTAGTTGACAATGAACAATAAGGCGAATCCGTTCAAACACTAAACTTTCTCAGATAAGTAATCAACTTGGTAACTCTTGAAGCGTTTAGTAAGAAAGTCAAAGCGCGGATTCGATAAAACTAACACATTCTCAAAGCCAACCTCCCATTAAATATGACGTTCAAGCTAGTAGAGCCAATTGAGGAGTTCGACATCGATACAGAATGGACGGCTGGTCAAAGCTGGACATATTGGACAAGAAAGGAAATCCAATCGATCAAAAAGAAAAAAAATCGGTTTTCTTGTTGCATTGTTAATCCGGCCTGGGTCCAATATACTGGCTTATACTCGAACGGCGCTGAAGTGGAGCATATCGTGAATCAAAGGTTATCCTACATGAGCAACTAAATAATACATTTTGATGTACTTACCTCGAAATCTGTGTCGGGGTTGTCGCGAAGACGCTTGTCTACTTGCTGAGCTGATAATGAGAGGAAACGGGGAGAAATATCCCTCATGATCAAATTGTTTTGGAGCTGGTTTGGAGATGAGCATCAAGGGTCTACATAGCTCCTTGATGGAAGACTTGATGGATGTAGAGCCCGTCCGACGGTCTCTGCGCAAACCCCTCTATATTTGTCCTGTTCCCCGGGTCCTCATTCTATCGTCAACGATACTCTCCCAACTTGTCACAGCGGCGCCATGCCAGCATCGTATACCTCCCCGTCGTGTTATCTTATGTGGGCTCTTCTCTCATGCACGGTATGATATAAAAGCAATGTTCTGGATCCTGCGATAGGGCTGAACATGCTTCACAGCTCGGCGTATTTCTTCTCTACCACCTCTACTCTTTTGACAAATTCAGGTGTCTGAAGTGCGTCTACTGAATTTGCTCAATACGTCAACTTATGGTCTGTCTTGCAGGTGGAATGATGGCCCGTATTCTGGAGCTTTCAAGAGAGTCATGACTGTGCGTCGAAATTCTACCCCGTTCCTGCCAACCGTCTCGGTTGAGCCATTTTCAAGTACTCGTATTTTTTGACCATACCGTTGTTCATGGTATACGCAGTGGGATTTGCGGTTATCAAGTATCAGGAGGGATATACAGTTTTGCCATCTGCAGGAAGTGAGCGTCGAGTTTTCTTGCTACTCCTCCAAGCACTGACTAGCTTTTGACAGTTGTGCCAATGCCTTATGAAATGTGGTCGTCAACTTCACGGGCTTTGAACTTTCCTCTGATGCTATGTTTTGCCACCGCTTGGGGTCTCGAGATGTACGGGCATTCATGGATCTTTGATCTTCTTTGGCTAAATACTTCAATTCTCCCCTCAGGGTTACCCACTTGCAAGGTATGTTCGGACTGACTATGGGGTGTTATCTTTAATGCTTACTTCTGGATGCAGAACTCTGCTTCTGGTTATTTCTTGTCAATGCAAATACAGGCCAGAAGGACTGGTTCCGTAGTCATTATTTCAAGATCTGGGTGGTGGGTTCCATGTCCGCCATAATTTATATGCCCAGCATCGCGATTTGTACCCACGAGAATGCGTTAAGAGCGAGTGATTCGATACTAGTCTCTTCCTGACCTCTGACTCAGAGGGTTATTTGTAGTCCGAGGCAATCATATTCCTTGCTGGAAGTCTTGGAAGCCTCATCCCTACTATCTTATTTATGCCCATCTTGTGAGTCCTATATTCAACTTTCTTGTCACTCAGGCATGAATTACGAGATCAAGGCGGAAGTTCCCACTGCTTTTGGACAACTTGGTTGGTCCGAGGTTCCTTCAATATACTATTCTTGACTCACTGATTATATAGACAGCAGAAGGAGTCGATAATCCCACTATTATAAGGTTGACCAAGTTTCACGAATTGAACGTATGTACTCACAATATCTGTCAATGGCAACACCCCCTGACCCAGGCAGCGCCTCAAAACATAGACCATCCGGGTTATCTTTCGATATCTGTTTACTGTACCTTTGCTCATCCTAGGGATTGACGGTGTATGCTCACAACCACGTATCAATGGAAGCGCCTTTTGGACTGGTGAGTTGTCCAGGCAATAATGAACTTAATCCCTGGAGACCAGACTCATTTTCCCAGATTTATTCGCTTTTACCGCCGCCATAGGATGTACAGCATCCTCTGGGATCACTCTCGTTGTGAGTTGCCAGCCTACTTCGTCTGTTTTGATGTCCAATTCTTTCATCCTAGATATTCTTTCCTCGTTCTGCAGAGATCGAAGTCTCGACACAGAATGCCGGGAAACACGAAGTCTGTGGGCCGAACCCCAAGGCCTCGAGGTCTTCCGACGCATCACTGGGAAAACCATCGAATCTTGATTTTTCTTCAGAACAATTCGTTATGACTATGTCGCCTACGGCTATCGGAGAGCGTCCCACCATCAACCGACCGTCGCCGATACGACCTAATCGCCGACGTGATTATGATGTTGAGCTAGGAGGCATTGGGTCTGCACCACCACACTATGATATACCCAGCGCTCCGTCGATGCAACCAAATCGTAAATGCGGGAATGAAGTTGAACTGGGAGGGATTTCATCACCTCCATCAACAGCGCACAGTTTTGCAGATTTGGAACCATCAGGATATATAAATCACTCGCATATGAATCCTATTATATATTCATACACATCGCCCATCAGTTGCGTTTTGGTTCACTTTCTGATTTACCATGGACTGACTATGGTTCTCCAGACATTGGATCCGGATATACTGGGACGCTAAAATTTGCGCTTTAGAGATAAAATATGCACTCTTTTTGAAATCTCACCTTGAGAACATATTTCATTTTGGAGTTGTGTTCTCGTGCCATTCCTTCTCATATTTGCTAACTTATACCCTTTGCCTGTTCAGCTTTTTGCGTAGTAAATAATTACTGTATGTGTATATAGTAAACAAGCACGCACTTCTCCACTGTGCTTTATAAGCGCCCAAATTGTAACAAGCCTTATGTAATGCATATTTGGAACTTTCATTCTGTACTTTGATCTGCTCGACCTCCTGCTATGGCTCTCCCCACCCATGGGCGTGTAATAATTGACACTACAGTTGGAGAAATTGATATTGAGCTATGGTCTAAGGTATGTCCTTAATGAACAATTTCTCATTAGTCTTTTCCTCACCTTTTTGATTAGGAAACACCGAAAACTTGTCGGAACTTTCTTGCGCTGGCAATGGAGGGTGAGTTCCTTGTGAGTTAGATCGTTTGATCTGCGAATTGCCCTGCTCACAAAGCTGGTTTCTAGGGTACTATGACGGCGTAATATTCCATCGGTAGATCAATTTGCTTGTGGACCAAGAAGAGCTTTAACACAACACTTAATACAGAGTTGTACCGGGTTTCTTAGTCCAGACTGGAGACAAAACGGGTACAGGCATGGGCGGCGAGTCGTTCTATGGAGGTGTGTTTGAAATTCTCTAGGAATATAACAACGTGTTCATGTTTTCCCATGTTCAGAACCATTCGAAGACGAGATTCACCCTCGCTTGCGGTTCGCTCATCGAGGCCTAGTAGCCATGGCAAATAACGGACAGAAGAACTCCAACGACTCGCAGTTCATCATTACGCTAGGTTCGTCTTGGACCTATGATTTCCTATCTTTGCTCATTTCCCCCGCAGACCGTGCAGACGAATTGCATGGTAAACATACATTATTCGGAAGGTGCATCGGTGACACGCTATACAGTACGTTCAATGCCTATTTTAGGGTCAATGTCTTTTGACTAAATAAATTTGTAGATGTAATGAAGATCGGAGAATTGGGTTGGTTTTCGTGTTATTATTTTTCAAATTCAATTTTTACTGTTTACACGTCTCCCTGCAGAGCTTGGCGCTAACGAGCGACCCGTATAGTACGTCGAGAATATCTCGTTTCATGGTTTTACTGACTTTCTTCGTTGTTGTCTAGCCCTCCAAAGATCAAAGGTATTCGAATAATCGACAATCCATTTC
The DNA here is from genome assembly GCA_028011355.1 of Lentinula aciculospora. Taxonomy (NCBI): domain Eukaryota; kingdom Fungi; phylum Basidiomycota; class Agaricomycetes; order Agaricales; family Omphalotaceae; genus Lentinula; species Lentinula aciculospora. The sequence goes on along the minus strand of JAOTPV010000035.1, from coordinate 364,503 downwards.
CGGATATCATTCCTCGTATAACAGCCGCGGAAAGGCGCGCACAACAACGAGCCCGTGAAGAGGCTTCGAAGGAACGTGAAGAGCATGAACGTAGGAAGAATGCTAAAAAGTTCGTCATAGGCCGCGCCCGTTTCCAGAAAGTTCTTTCTATCGGATACAACAACTGACCTTCTTTACGTTCCTCAACAGAGACGTGAAACTCCTGAGCTTTGGTGAAGACGAGGGCAACGAGGAAGAAGAACCGATTACGTTCAAGAAAAAAAAGCCAATTGTGCGGCCGGATTGTACGTTTTTATCTATATCCGTTCCCTAACTATCACCTTACGCCTATCGCTCTTCATTCCAGTAATTGACCAACCGATTGCTCCATCCGTCAGTGGGGCATTACCGGATTTTGTCACCCAAGGACCTCGAACAACCCATGAGAAGCCGGAACAGAAGAAGAAAAATCGGGAGAACAAAAAGAGTTTCGAAGATGGAGATACTCAGAATAAAAACGGTGAAGCGGAAAGGAATGAGATTGATATAGCGAAAATTCGAGAAACGTATGCGGCTGAAAAGGCTAATTCGAGGTATGCCCTTCTACGTTCCTATCTATCGTCATCTAAAGTTTCTCTTGGATATAGTACTGCTCGACAGCTTGAAATTTCTAAAATGGAAGCTGAAATTCGTAAACTCACGAAGCGACGAGAAGGAGGAGGTGGTGATAGCGATGAGGAACGAAGGGAGAAGAAACCGAAGGTGTCATACCTAGAAGCGGAATTGGGCAAATATGCTTCCAGCCGTGGGCTCAAAAGGAAGGGCGGCAAAGGGAGGGCAAGGGATGAAAGTAATGTTCTAAGCGCGTTAAACGCTTTCAGAGGAAAACTCCAGAAGGCTTTACCAGATGAGCTGGACAATGAAGTCGATGCTAAGATGGGTGATGGAACGGATGGTAGTGCGGTGGCTGTTGATGAACATTCGCCGCCTGTAAAACCTCCCCTGACAGTGGAAGAAGATCCAGGAATGGAAATCGATAATGACCGAGGCTTTCTCAGCCATTCTTTGCACTTTCCCAAAGACGACGGAGAAGAGAGTCGCAAGGCTGAGAGGGATTATGAGGTTATTGATCCGAGGCAGAGAGGAGCAAGGGCGAAAGAAGAGGAGAGGGCAAAAAAGGCAAAAGTTCGATACAGAGATGGAGGAAGAGGTTCCAGAGGTCGGGGTAGCGGTAGCGGTGGCAGAGGTCATCAACGTTGATTCTTACACATACCTGCTGAGGATGGTATCAGATGGATGGTATCATGCTTGCTGTTGGTAGTCCTTTGGACCAAGAGGCGTTCAGATTTGGATCATGCCGAATAAACCACTCATTTACTTCTTCAATTACCCTTTCTTCCTTCAATTAATACGTAGGCTTACAAGCTTTCTACAGGGAAGATACCGCAGTCATCTTTGACAGAGCTTAATAAATTTGCCCAATTCAAAGGCTAGTCCATGAACTTTATGAACAATCTGGTAAATCTGTTACCCGCAGGGGCTCGATCCGAGGTCAAGTTACTAGGATTTTAGAGCTGTAAAGGGTTAAGCCAAGTAAAAGGCCAAGCATAAATGGAGGGCAGGTGTGGAAAGGTTATTACACGTCCAGGTCTAAGGCTGAGCGCAATTCAATTCTGCCAATGAGATGTTTGATATTCCCTTCAGTGCCGAGACGGCTAGATTTATTGGAATGGTTGCTCAAAAAGGATTTTTCAAAGGACTCAATGTTCAATTACTCATCACGGCTCCGCGGACCAGAAGCCAAAACCTGGAAAAGGAAACCAAATTCTCAATCATCCTTCAAAAGATGTTCTCTCGCCGGTGTGCGTCCTCGACACACACAGTGATCCGGGTCGAGGAAGAGGTAAGAAGAAGCTGATTTGATGCGTTCTTTGGAAGAATCGACCGACAAATATCTCAATGACATTCTCAGGCGACTCCAAAAGTCAAATTCATTCAGTAAGCCTTCAAGCTTGTCTGGAAGGCTGAATCTTTGGGGGGAAAATAACCGACGTGGCTATCTTACGACCTCGGGTGCTATGGATAACAGCCCGTGTACCATGTTCTTCAATGAGAGTCTTGGGAGAGTCGAGAACAGCGATAAATTGCCGCGGCCTTGAGAGTGGGATCACTACCGGATAAAAGGTGGTATCATTGTGCATAGATGAGAATTCAGATTGCGCTTCATCCGTGGAGTCACTCGTGGACTAGCAGACTTACAAAGTCATGGTCCTATTTGACCGAAACAGCCTATGGAACTTTCGAACGAGAACACTGTATACTGCGGGGAGGATGCCAAGTGCGTTGACGCAGATATTTCGGGCCCGCCTTGCATTCTGTCATTGGTAATAAAGACGTCTTTAACCTTGTTAGGATACCTGTGCCCACGTCCATAGTGATCATAGACTGTTATCCCTTGATAGACTGGGAAATTCATACTGGAAACGGGAGGATTCACTAGACAGAGCCTTGTAATACGCGAACTGCACGTTTAATGAACACGCACACCATAAGAGCGGTATGGGACATCATCGACCACAAAAGCGCTGTTTTACGAACGACCCGCGGGGGTGTTGTCTAATTCCGGCAATAGCATTGATGAGAAGAGTCCCAAGAGTTATGCGAAATTCACCAAGTATGCGTGTGTATACGTGTGCGTTGTTACCAATGGGAGCAGAAAATCATGTACATCGGGTGCAATTGAAGCGCAAGGAGGCACCATGTCGGCGCTCGAGCAAGTATTTGGAATCGGTAAAATTTTGCAGCTGAAATGGTTACAGGGATAAGGAAGTGAACAGATTGATCCGCTCGAATAGAGAAATTTGGGTAAAGATACATACATAGAAGTTTCTTGGATAAATCAAAAGCTCAGCTAAGGACCCAGCCATTCTAGGGTAACATCAACGAGTGCCGGCATTTCCAGTCTTTGTTTTATCCCCAAGAGTTCACGAGCAAACTCAAGCAGAACAGATGGTAGAGATGGACCTCGTGCAAGATGTTGATATTAGAGAACAGAATGAGACTCATCGGGCTGCTTACTGAGCAGTGAAACTACGATACCTCTCACCCTCTGAACCCCCCTGTTGATATCGGGCTGGATTTTGTAATCTTCCAAAGACTCCCGAGTCAGCTGCACACTGCACTTGGCATGGAGTCTCGGTCAGCCCTGGATTATAGCCAGCCGCAGAAGTTTCTGTGTGCCTTGGGTATATATGTACATGGCCTTCTTCGTTTTTGAAATCGTAACATTGTGCGGGAGAAATGATTACAACATCTCGAGTTTTATTCTTCCGCAAAATCCCATACTACTAAACTTATCACTGTTGGTGAAGATTTGAGGTTGTTGTTTTTTGCTGCCTTGAATACCAATGACTGGTCTAGTGAAGTGTGTTGTCTCTTAGCGTACCTCCTCGCTGATGCGAGTTCGAAAATATATCAACTATCCTATCCTCACAAACAGCCTTTTGAGGCTGGGAAAGGTTTTGCATTTGGAGACGAATCACTCCTTATTAGATCAGGTAGCTCTCATCCGTCACATAATGCTGTTGTAAATCAACTTCTCCCCAGCACGGCGTTAGATTCCACGATATAACCCAGGTTGGTGGACTGCAGATGGACGGCGCTCACAAAAGATGAACTTAGACTTCATGTTCGCCATTCAACGCTCTTACTCCCCTTCGTGGGTAGCTGTCCATGATCGTCGTGGGTATCTCGCTGTTTCTCGGCAAATAGTTTTTCGAAATCTGCCAGCGTTGCAGAATGGACAAACCTTTCATCCCGTTCAAGAATATATCTGCCAATTCGCAAGCATAGCGAAACTCGGATGCGGACCGAAAGGTCCAGACGGACATGCAATCATGATGATCAGTCTTCGTGGAATCTTCGAGGAAGCTGGCGTGAAAACTTTGGATATTCTACGGTAAATACTCAGTGGCACTGTCTTCCCGACATCAATTGCAAGCTCTTGCAATAGTGAACCCATGAAGTACCGGAGTTAGCGGAAATTTTTTGTATTCCATTGGTGACTATCATAAGTTTTCCTCCCCTCGTTCAACCTTTCGTGGGTTCAGGTTCACTGTGGCTCGGTCTTACTCAGGGATCTTTGATCGACGGCCTTTGGCCTGAGTACAACTCTGTTGCAAATTTCCTGTTGAGCGTGGGTTTGCGTCTGGCTTCCCTCGTCTTATGGATAGCCATTCTTTGTCAGAGAGAGCCCCACCGGTCTTGTTCTTGTTGTCACCGAGCGGGAGATGACTCTGAACACACCTGGAAGAATACAACGGACAGGCTATTCTTGCTGTAAGGGCAATATAGGAAGTTGTTGTTCAGTGGCTGGCATTCGCGTTCCCCATTGCAGATGCGGAGGAGGTCATCATCCATCGGTGTACGCTATGCACATTTGCATCGGGGCCTGAGCCGCTGAAGCCGTGGGTATGAAACGTTGCGCTGGTTTAGCATGTCACAAATATAGTGATACTAATACGTATGTGCCGTTTCATATTACAGGAGTTTTCGACACCCCGGCGTAATTAATCGAGCACAAAGGCAGGTAACCTTCCCAAGCTTAACACTAAAAACCCGGAGCTCCTCAGTCAGTTGGATATCTTCTGGTATCTTCCTTGCAGGTAACCTTCCCCCAATTCATCAAAACTTTTTAGCGGTGCAGATAGCTGTCGACCATCTCAACTCAAACGCGGTGACGGCTCATTGAGATATCACACTGTACCGCACAGGAAGGAGTCTGGAGCAGTGTAGTCTAGCGTAGATGGCTTGATGAATGAGGTTTTTCCCATGAAAGTCGCTCAAACAATGGCAATTCTCACGTCGGATGGTCAGGCATTCCCATGGTCTGCCACTCTCTATGATAGCTTTACTCCTTCCTGTTCCCGTCGGAGAGCTGTTGACGGATATTCCACTGAACTGGTCTCAATGGGACCCTGGCTTGTACATCATAAACGTACATCTTAGTGGGATGGAATATGAGAAATCAACAGGGTTAGCTTCATGCAGAGAGATCTAAGGGCTCATTGGGCTCATAGCGCTTTCCTTTCCGGTTAAGCAAAGCCAGTGGCTCCATTGACCATCGTCTCTTGTTCACCAGTTACTACATGTGTAATTGTGAGATGCAATTCTTTCTTGGTAGTTTCAACAATTTCCGGTTCATTCTTTTGTATGGAAACTATGTACAAGAGTATGGTCTACCTATCTATTTAAATTATACACAACTTGGTAAAATATACTCAGAAAAAGAGGATTGTTAATAAGTAAGTTGATATGCTGGGCCGATAGGCGTGTATAGATGCAATGAGGCAGTCGATTATTACAAAAAGTTGGATAAACGGGGCAGATGCGGGTATTGACAGATAATAATATGGGTGGTAAAAAAAAATGCGAATGCGAAAGGACGGGGCTCCATAGCACGAGACAACACAACAAGAGGACAAGAAATATGAGCAGATCCTTGGTAAAGGATCACTCGAAAGCGTAATCGACGGCAACAATGCAGGCCTCGTTGGCACCAACGCGAGCATCGTATCCATGCTGTCGTAGGTCTTGGCGGGTATCGAAAGAGGCGTCGCACGCGGGGCACGAAAGTGCGCCAAGCGAGGCACTACTAGTACTTCTCCCTTCGTCTAGAGAGCATTGAGACCTTGATCTCTTAGAGGTATGTGATATCTGCGAAGAGACAACTGTAAGAATCCAAGGGGTCAATCAAAGGACGGTTGACTAACAGCATCATTATCATACGAATTGATTGACATTTTTCGTTTCAGAGAAGATACAATGGTAGGGTCTATAAAGTAAATGAAATAGTTGAGCTTCATTTCCAACGCAGATGGAACTGGTCGTTGCTCACCTGACATCGTGGTACTGAGATGTGAAGAGAAATCTTCTCGCCACGCGAGAATTCGCTTCATCCGAAGGTTATACGTTTCCGAGGACGAAGATGGTTCGTCATGAACGAAATTTGGCGAGCCTTGCTCAGCCAAAGGTTCCACTGACGAGCAGTACGACGAGCATTCCGACTCGTCTTCCTCCTCTGAGCAATACGAGGAAGAAGCACCAGAAGAGGAAGAAGCAAAGGATTCTGGCGAAAGAATACGAGGGGGAGGGGAACATTCGACGAGCTGTATTATTTGAACAGCATGGGGCTTGTAGTAGATGTGAGTAGCGTTGAATTTCCTATTAACGTCGTCGACAGCATCGACAGCGTGGAAGGAGGAGGGCGCAAACATGGTAACACTTTGGGGAAGGTTAAGCATATTGAGCAGGGTTTAAAATGGAGCAATGAGGACAGGAGGCAACAGGAGGCAAACTGGAGTGGCATTTTGTACTTGGTCAAAAGGAAAGTGTGAGATCGATTCAATCAACCTTTCTTTGCTCAGTCCGAGATCCAGAAACCACAGATTTTTCTCATGCCAGATTAAGAGCAGTTTCCCGCGTGATTATTTTGTAGAATCCGCACAATCGCAAAAAGCTCAATTTGGAGCCAGCCAGGCGAGGCCCGCCGCCCAGCCTATAGCCTGTCGACTTCGCTTCTCTTATCCTGGTTCTTTCCCAGCGCAAAGCTTTCATCGATTTCCCACCTAATTTTAGCGTTCCGTGTATCCTTTGTAGGGAATCAACAGATCATCTCAATACATTTCCCTTCTGTCCTTGCTTTCATCACTAAATCCATCATGTTGGCAAGTGAGCAACTGGGGAAAAAACTATGTGATTCCAAAGCAGTCAATCCATTGCGGTGTGATAAGAACAACGACTGGGTCTGGAATGGTAGTATGCCAAGCTCGGCGTTGAGATGCCGTCCCCTTCATTCAGTACACACATCGCAACCAGTTTTTATAGACAATAGTCATCATGGTCGCATAGGTGCTAGCCATGCCTCAGCTGCCTCAAATTGATCAATAAGCTCCTGCAGCACCGCTCCTTCCGAGTGAAGCTGCCGCATAGCCGTCAATGTCTAAAGAGAGGAAGAAAGGAAGTGTAAGAAAGAGGGGTCGTTCATTTCATGATGTCCTTACGACATCATAAATGCAAAGATTTCACATACCACGTCCCAGAACCGGAATCCACGTTCGACCTCCTGCTTTGGATACTTGACACCCGTGAACGTCTCTTCGCAGATTTCCAAAGCCAAAGCCTTGGCTTCAGCCACCCCTTCCGCAACAGGATCACGGACCCTAGCACCATGATTGATATGTGTGAGTGCATCCAAGTACACCTTCGCTAACACACCGAAACCGGTGTTGACCTCCGTTTGGAACGGGAGAGAGAGCGTGATGTCAAGGAGATCATCACGAGCGCGTCGGGCATCGCCCCGCAGGAGCATGTTGAGTGAAGTCACTTCAAGCAACGTTCGGAGAGCTCGGGTGAGCGACCGTACAAAGGAATTGAACACTAATAGTTCCCGAGATAGTGGAGCTGACCAGGCCTGTGACTGCGACAGTCCCCGGAGTATTAAAAGGAGCTACTTTTGCTTTGACAAAATTCTCACCTGAAAGTTCAGTGGGACAATGCTCAGGACTCGCATAACAAGGAGCATACAGGATTTTTCATCATCTAGAGAGAAGAAGAAGACATTTCAGCTCGGACGCCTGGTCGCGTTTCTTCACATACCTGTACCGAAGCTGGGTCCTCCACTGAAAGCGCGATTCGACCATAGATGGCCATGCATAACACCAGCTCTGACCAGTTCAAGAAATAGGTACAGAGGATCTTGAAACTTATCGTTCAAGCGGGCTTGCTTGATTGCAGTATACATTGCTCGGGCCAAAGGAGAGTGAATATGAGTGTTTAGTAAAAACCTGGAGGAATGATTTATTTTATTACTTGAACGTTTGAACGATGAATGAGGGATTCTAAATACCCGCGTAGTTCGAGGAAGCGCCATATCACATTGGCAACAATTTCATCCTTTTTTTCGAGTGGTACTTGTGGATTGTTCTTTACCTTGGTACGTGCCGCAAAACGCTCAGTGGCGGTCGCACCAAGGCACAACGGGAAATCAATCGTTGAAGACTATCAGGCAGAGATATCAGCTAGCCGAATCAGGTCATAATCACGGCTTGAAGAGATGAGCTCACACTCTGTCTCCTCAACTCCTCCTCCACGATAGAATAGGTAACATTCCAACCCGATACTCTTTCGGCTAACTGCGCCGTTTGGGGGGAATTGTGCTGAACTGGCTTCTGATTAGGGTGAGCTTGGTACTCGAACCAGAAATAACCGTGCACTTTTCGGTTTGACCAGAAACTGTGCGCAACACTACTTATCAGGGCTAACGCGGTAGCTCGAGGGCCGGTTTGACCGTCGGTAATGACTTCCTTCACAAAGCGCTTGTACTCTGTGGTTTCTCCGTTGTCCAATGGGGGATTCTCCACGATTTGTCCAGAGGTCAGCCATACCAGGGCTTGAGGGCCTAGGAGACCACGAGAAAGATAGAAATAGATCTCGTCAGGAAGACGGTGAGTGAAGATCTCATGAAGGTCCTGGGGAATGTCTGCTTCAGTAGGGTGATGAGGGTGATGAATCGGATGGCCGTGGCTTGGCGGAGACGGGACAGCAATGGGAAGAGGCACAACGGTACCTTCGGATGAGAGAACCAAGGAATATTTGATCATAGAACGTGTTCTCGCATAATGATCCGGGTATTGAGTCGTTTTGACCGCGGGATGTTCGGCGAAAGCAGACACAGCTGCGTGTCCAGTCTTGTAATATTTGACCATATCGACCATTTGTTTCAGGGCTTGGTCGTGGGTGATTGGTGGGAAAGGAGGAGAATGTTCAAAGCCGACAAGAATACCAATATCAAGGAATTGATCCTCTGACACACTGAGCTCGGAGATAAAAGCGCGTTTGGAAGTAAAGGTGAAGGTTGGACTCGCGGAGACCAGGTCGAGTGACGTGATGAGTTTGTCGACACCGGGATACAAGAGAGTATCAGTAGGGCCAAAAATGGCGTGTATGTACGCCTTCTGGTGGCGTTGAAGATATATCAACTGGGAGGGGCGTTCAGAAACAAAAAAAAAAAAATGCGGAGATGCAAGTCGCGCTTACCTGAGGCCATGCGACATATGGTGCAATGATAAATTCGACGTTTCTGTTTCTAAAAATCCTAAGAATCATTCTCCAAAGGTCCCACTGGGAAAAAGCGCTCCTTCCTGCAAACAACTTGGTAGCTGCCTCCTCTTGACCAGCTTCATACTTTTCCCAAGCATCGCGGCGGTCACGACAGGCTTCATTCTGCTCTGGAGAGAAATACGGCTTCCATTTCTTATTGAGCGACAGTCCAGGAAAAACGAAAACAGGTTTTATTCGCAATTTTTCGAGTATACGAAGGTCAGATTCGATTCGTTGAGTAAGCGCCAGTGGTAGACCTCCAGTCGCAGCGAGCAGAGGCTCTCTGGACGATGGGGAGTCAAGAAGTAGCTGGAGATAATACGAAGCATCTATGCCAAGACGCGAATCGGAAAGCACCGATAATTGAAAAGTTTGAAGATGTTTCCGTTCCAACAGATAGTCTGAGTTGTTCTGTTAGTATCCGAGTATTCTGATGAAGTAGAATTTGTACTTTCGAGATGTTTAATAGGCATCGAGAACCACTACTGATAGGCAGAAAGCTCGTCGGCGAGCTAAGCAATGAGAAAGCTGAGGACGTTGCCAGCCAACAACTTTGACGATTATGTAAGAATCACAGCAATGAACCATGTCGGTTGTTTTTTATCGCTAACAGCCTCTCACTACTCTTTCACTTACCACCTACCAACGCTTACTCTCATGCAAATGGTATCGATAAATATGCTGCTGTGCGCCTCCCTCGGATTGATCAAACATTCACCAGAATTGTTGAAAGTGAATTCCCGTGTTACCCGGTAGATCTTTTACTAAGGTATAAGTGCAACAATCGTTGCTCGCCCCGTCTTCAATCCTCTCAAAGGCGGTTATTCGTTACCATAGTTTGTATGTGAACGCAACAAGCCTCTCTCGCTACCGAAATCGAATGTGATTGCTCCTTAGATTTGTATAAGCGGCTTCTCAACAAAACATCCAAGTCTAGACTATATTCCACACCATCTCACATACCACGAAAGTCTCAAGCTTTCCCACTGTCGTAGCTCGTAACCTCTTCCATCACATCGGGACGCACAGCTGATAGCTCTGTCGAGGGGTATTGTGACTATGGTTCGCGGATTCTGTGCTTTACTTCCTTCTGTTGTCTCTCTTGCTCTCCTGTTTATAGGTACAGATCCAACGCCTGGATCCCTTTACTCATGCTGCGGCTTCGTAACTGGTGATTGGTGTGCTTGCAGGTTCCTGACAGAACCGCTTCTAGTGAACGTTTTGTGCGGTCTGTACATGCCTTATATCATTCATTTCGTTGTTGTCGTAGCCTTCCAAACTTTTGGGCGGCTGCCACAGAACCGGTCATGATCGCACTGCTATTTTTCATCCTTTCTCAGATCTCGGGTCCGTAATGCGTGTAAGTAGGATATGGAGTTCCGATTCAACGCTGAAACTCCTTTGGCCCTATATTTGATGGATCAAACCATACCCGCTGTAGGCCTCATGTGTGTCCGTATATTCCCAGCTACGGCGAGGTCGGCCTTGCATACGATACTCTGTTCGACTCTATGCGTACTTGGAATATAATATATGATTATATACCGGTATTCTGGTTATTCCCAGAAGTTTTTTATTAGCATAACCTTTGCACAGGACTACTCATCAACCTCAATCTCTTTGTCTTCCCCCGCCAGCTGTACTATTTGCATACTGGGCCGACCTTCCGAATCCGTAAATAGTTTGGATCAGGAGAATGCGCCAGTTCGCGGGTTCAGGTCACATAATTTTAGTTCGTTCTCAAGCCAAGTTTTGTACGAAAAGGTTAGTACTTCGAGCTGGAAACTGGATTGATCATCGATACATAGCGACACGCGTCTGAAAAAAAAAATCGCAAGTACAAAGAAAAAAGATCGATATCGATATTGTTCTCGACTCAGTCTGTCTATTTGTGCTATCTTCTAGCCACGGTATCTGTTCGTTCAACCATGACGATAAATTCGAAGCTCTGAAACTTCTGAAGTGTAAGTGACAGACTGCTGGACCCCATTGCGTTTTCTTCCTCCTGATCGACTACAGTCTAAGGGATCCACTGAGCTCTACCTCCGTTGTTAACGTGTATCATTCCAGGTCCTTCTATAGGTATATCAGGAATTTCTCTCTATCAAGTAGCTCTATCTAGGCTTGACTCAATCAGGCTGCATTTTCAAATATTCCAATATTCCAGTTCAGCCTCACTTCGCCGACATTCCACCGATTGTCAGACGTGGTGGTCGAACTTTGTATAGGCATTCGCACGCTTAGGGGTATCAAAGCTGATTACTTCCACTCAAGAAACAATATGTAGATGTAGTTACATCGATGTGGCGAAGATTCTATTTGTTGATCCGGTGGGGAAAAAGCTGGGGGGAGGGATGGTTTACTTACAGTAGTATTTATTCAGGGTATCCGTGAGTTCGCATTCATGGAAGGCAGATTTTATTTATATAACTCCGAGTACTCTCTCAGCGTAGTAACCTCATTCCAATCTCATGAAGCGTATGCAGTATGTGTGGATATGTGCATAAATTTAACGATAGCGTGATCTATCTGTTTTTCTAAAATCGCGAGTATATCGCAGAAGGAGCGATTGACATGATCCGACCAACGGCCAGTTCAATCCTTCTCTCTCACTACCATCTCTAAACATCTCTATCATTTTTTTTTTCAATATCCAGTACCATTGATACTTACCTTGCGTTTGGACCGGTATGAGCCTAAATTCCAGCTTTTGGATGCAATAAGTGGAAATGTGCCGCTTTGTCATGCCCTACCAACCGTTTTTGCGATCGCGCACTCTTCCCCACGCGGAGCAAAAACAAGACGCTCAAATCCAATGCGTCGGTTACTTACAATTGGCAAAGGACATGATACTGCAACTGTATGATCTCTTATGACTGCGACTACCAGCAGGTACTAACGCCACCCAAAATTCTCACCTCTGTCAACGGATCTCGTCGATGAATGCCACTGGATACCGCTGCCTGAGATCAGTGCACGTATTCGGATCCCTAGTCGTCTGAACAACACATTACAGAGAGCGAAGATTCAATTTTATTGTCGATGAGAAACACAGTTTAATGCTTTTCAAAATCTCTTTCCAATGTTCTTTACGCTCAGTGGGCGGTGTTTGATGAAAAACGAACAATTGACCACTCCACATTCAATCAGCTTCAACTTGGGGGCTGACGGGTGTGGGAAATCTCAGATTGTGGGCTCGGAGCCCCTGGGTATCGTGGGCGACAGTACGGTGTCGACTTTAGGGTAAAGACAAGCCTATGATGATTTCCAGAGTTTCAGTCATAACAAAAGAGGACCTTCAGATATTAAGGGGAAGATCGCGTTGACTAACGAATGCAATTTTTCGAGTCTATAATTCTTGAACTTGGATATCTAATTCATGTCCTGTTTCCAGTGTCAACTGGATCTTATCGTAACTTACTTCTGACAATTTTGTTTTCCTGCTAATCTGGCTTCATGAACATTGTAGTTCATTGGTGAATGCTTACATGTTCTAGAGATCCGTTTTCTCTCCCGTTCACAAGATTAATTCCCATACATGGACATTCCACTATGATTTACGTGCTAGGGTTCGACTTGCACTGGTTAAGTTTACATGCACACTTTCGAGTTTCGCATAGAGGTCCATGCTAGCGCGTAAACGATAAGACCATGAGAAGGCAAGCCGATGAAAAGGACCAGGAAATGATTTGATAAATTGCTACATTTATCTGGATGTTGACAGGCCTGGATACATTCCGTTTTGCTGGTTTCAGCCAGAATCCTAAATTTACACAAGACAGCCAACAGCTGATTTTCATTTCTTGATACTCACCAGAACCAAATGACGAATAGTGTAAAGTGCTTGATATTTAGGCCGGATAACAAATTTGCGGGACTGGTTCCAGCGAGTAAGTTTGTTGAGCGTGCTAAAAATGTTGGAATCCCCTGTCACTATTCGCAAGTGGGAGGAGTTTTCCAGGGGAACTATGTACGATGACTCGCAGAATAGAACTGTTTTCAGATTGAAGAGCAAATATAGGATGAATGCACATTCAAAGCGTACCGACTTCTCTTTTTGGAATATCAACAGTGAACAAAGAAGTCCCTAAAATAACCTGTCGGTCGCAGGGTTCTTCAACAATAAATTTTATTCATGTGTGCATCTGATTATGGCCTATGTACTGACGTTGGGTGCAAAATTGGTTGTACCCAGATATAGCGAGCACAAGTTTGAGTCAAAGTTAACTTATCAAAGGATAAGTAAGAAATCACTCCATGACATTCAAAAGTTTGAAAAGAAACTTCAACAATAGCTGACTCGGACAAGCACTTGGACCGATAAATTGTGAGCGAGCTGAATTTGGCTTCGAGATTCAGAAGAGGCACGTGCGCCATTCACGTGAGCACTACGAATCTTTTTACCGCCCACAACTACTTGCTCATGGGTCGTCTTCGTCGTTCCAGAGTCCACAATGCTCGGAGAGATGTTCATCGAGCCACAAGAACAAGAGCGAGCCAATCTCCCTTTTATTTTTCATCATTTTATCTAAAATCGTGTGCAGGCCAGAGCGAAGGATTTAGATCAGATCCAACTTATTGATCTCAATCCCAAAGTGAGCAATAACATCTCCCGCGTCGATGATAATATGAATATTTTCGTGCTCGTCAGAACCGGGCAGCCCTTGAAGCACAACCTCTGGACTTCGAAAAACCTGGACTGGCCCAACATTATTGTGTCGAGTGTGCGAAGTAAGCAAATTACTTATTTTCTTACTATTTTCCTTTCTTGGTCTTGATCATTGACGAATTCTATTTGCTGGAAACTCGTTCTAGGTATTACGAAACCGATATGGCCCTTCGTTCTCATTGGCGCAGTAAAGTCCATAAAAGACGAGTAAAACTGTTGAAGGAGCCAGCGTATACTATCGAAGAAGCTGAACGGGCGGCAGGGTTAGGAAGAGAGAGCAAGAGGTCGACAACGACATCAACTATGGCACTGGATACTTCTATATAAGACTCAAAGCTCTACAGGGTTTAGCGGTGTATCCAGGTATGTAACTACTTTTCCAGACATATCTATTTTCCCTTGATAATGCTTCACAGATGTCCCTCAGTCCTCTGTGCATTCTTTCGACATAGCTGTGGCTCTTTTTGGCGTCCAATCCACGTTGCTTATGCCATGTAGCGTCAGGCACCTTCCAGTAGCTGATCTAGTGCCATAACTGGAATGGCGGGCTTCCACACATATCTGTTTCTGTTGCTTGTTGACAGTGCCCAATCATGATAGGCTATTTCCTTCCGATTCCATATACATGACACCTTGCCAAGAAAGTGGCATCTCGTTCAAAAATGAGTCCATGAAATTTTCACTGTCAAACTTGAGCTGTTCTCGGATTGACCTGGACTTTCCCGTATTTCATACGGTTAGGAAATGTTTTTTTCTGCGCAGTCTCGTTCGCACTGTGTAGACCTACACGCCGGAATGTTGATCTTTTTTAGCCTGTTTGTTCGTCCTGAATTTTAATCAAGATTCAAAACGCAGACTCTATTCTCCAGTATGAATGTACCTTTGCTTCCAAGATCAAATTACAAACCAATATTCTAGTAGGTGGCAATGTTGCCCTTAGTCTTGGTGTATCGTTCGTTCTTTGTTCAACTTCTCACTGGTTAGATTTGTCTTCCATTGTCGAAAACGCTCACGCCGACTTGTTGGAAGGAATTTTGCATGCCCACCTTGCTCTGAATGTTCCATTTTTTCAAGTTGACAGGGATTGTCTTTCCACGGGGTGATCTTTAGAGTGTCTCACACCGCGCCTATGGTATTTACGACCTGCCCTGGACGTGTGGCTGGCTCGTTCGACTCGCTCCTACCTGCACCTCCCACTGTAGTGGGATTAGACAGTGGTCGAGTTTCAACCTTTTCCAGTATGAATTTCCCATTCTGCCGAGGGAAATAGCTTGATCGTGGGCACTGATATCTCAACCAGGTTAAAGACGTCTTTGTTCCCAACTGTCAGCGCAGGGCGGCCCCGAAGCCTCAGCTCTCACTCACAGTAGTCCTGACGGATGTCCTCATTGCATTGCTCAGGTACCTTACTTATTTAGACCTCTGGTTCACTCATTCCTATCTGGACTTGATCACCACGGATGTCTTTTGGAATTCCTTGTTCCTCCCAACAGAGATGACTCCATGACTATGAAGCACGTATCAAGTCGTGTCTATCCTAATGATGCTATCGATGTACTTTATTATAAACGAGGTGCTTTTGGCTCACGCTGTATACGCAGAAGGCCGCGGTATCTCTAGGTCGAAGGGTTGGCTCTCCAACGTTCACCTCGTGTGATAAAGTTCCTTTAAATCCCTTTATCGATGCAAGTGTCTACCAACAACTACTAATCCAGAAGAATCGACCTCCTAGTTAGGTTGGCCGAAGGTTAAATGTGTTCACTATCACACTACCACTTTCCAGAGTCTAGTTTTGGCCGGATGCACTTCCCCTGAGAGAATCAATGAAATCCTTGGTCGATTTTCCTCGAGTACACATCAAATCAGCTTCTTCTCCCCATCCCTCGACTCGGATCAATATGAATATTCCACAGGTAAACCCATTTGAGAACATAGCATATGCATAACGCTAAGCGCTGTGCTTTGTGATTGAGAAATTCATTCCCATTTCAAGGTAGTATCTTGTAGAGTCCGCGGTGTTAATCCTCGAAGTCCTGTATAGACAGCCACACTTCCCCGGCCGACACAAAAGTGACAGGGGTTGCATCGAATGTCAAGCATACTATTGGTAGAATAGCTTTGCATACACGTATACTTCGCCTAAAACTAGATCAAAGAGACCACCGAGTAGCTCCGAAATCTAAAAGGAGATTCTTCAGTCTACGAATGAGCTACGGCACAGAGAAAAGCCTCAGTGCGTGTAGTGGCTCTTTGGTCTATTTCACGTTAGTTACCACGTTTGCAGTTCCCTGCCCTATATCGCCCGTGTGTGAGTCTCGAGTCGAACTCCGGACGCACAGTTCAAGCTTCGACCCGTATGCAGAATAATCGGAACTTACGAATGGCTTCCGAGCACACTAAGCCAGCCAAGCTAGCCAAGAATCTTACTATGGGAAAAGAAATCGCAGATCAAGGTTTATATAGGTGACACACTTAGTGAGGACAGTATGCTTAAGCTGCAGCATTTCCTGGTGATGCTACCTGAGAGAGAGAGACAGATACAAGGCCAGGGGGATGAGCTATGCAGATTATAGTGCTACGGACGCGGGCGCATGCTTGATCTGTAGCGGTGAAGTGCTCTTTCCCGTAGTACAACTGTTTTCCCCAATTTCGCGAGACAAACAAAGGATCTTGAACCATTTTCAGATAAAGGGATATACATTTATGATTTTCAATTACCGGATATTCAAATCATAACTTCTGTACCGTACGGACCTTCCATAGCGTCTAGAGCATCATAGTTCTGATATAAAGGTTGTTGAGATATGTATGGGAAATTCGGAAGACCCATAGTAGGTGGATCCCAATTTGACGGCGAAAAAGGTTTGGCCCAATGTAATCGAAGATTTAGGCCGTCCTCCTTGTATTTTCGAAGACTGTTCAATTGTTCTGACGTGAAAGATGGTTTGTGCATGAAGAAGAAGTCACAATCCTTGAGCGTCTTACGCCGACTTTTAATAAAGTTGACTATGGCCCCAGGACTTACGTTCAAGCCACTCACTATCCTTTCCAAGAATTGACACTTTTGTAATTTTGGGCAGAGAGGATCGACATCTATGTCAACTTGTGTGAGGCCCACAAGATGCGATTCTTCGAATGCACAAGCTACGGTGGTGTTGTTAGGTCCGCTCAATCTATCAGTAGTGTGTATCCGTAGAGACGATATGTTGGAGACCAGCGAAAGGCATTCGAATAGAGGCTCCTTGCTAATGGATATATCCAACTCTAACGTCTCCAATGTATGCAGTGGTAATCCACGAAATGGTAACTGAGTGATAAACAAATCGTGACAGCAGATGGAAAAGGATCTCAACGAAGGACATTGAATACTGTCGCAAACGAGAGTCATTTCAGTCTGAACGTCGGACGTTTGATCAATCGATCTCGTACTTGTGAAGGCGAGACGCATTTCACTCAAGTAGACGAGGTTGACCACAGCGGATGGTGAAGGATGAGTGTCATTGAGATTACGGCCCAGCCGGAAAACCATGTTGACGCTCTGTACTAGGGGCATTCGGGAAAGAAGAGCTAAGCCTTCAGTCGCAGTGACGAGGACCCCAAATGTGGTGATGCCCCTGGTAGACAGATCTATACTGGTCAATGACCCCAATCCAAAGCTCGAAGCGGCACCGTTACGAAGGTGAAACTGGTGAACTCTGAGTGCCTTCAAATGTGGCATTCGACCCAGCAGAGAAGCAAAGGGAATGATTGCCGGATTGTTGGACAAATGAGTAAACGAGCCCTCGTACAGATTTGCGTCTCGCAATCGAAGGAATACAAGGGCAGGAAAGTGTGATGGAGATAGTTTATCAAAAAGCGTGAATGCGGGAATAGACAAGGATAAAGTCAGGACTGCGATCCTATCGCTGAATCGCAACAGAGCGCGAATACAATACTCCATGTTCTCATTCATCTGAAGTTCATCAAACTCAGTACACCAAGAGGGGCGGGTTGTCCTTCCATGGAATGAAATGGATAGCGGAAGCGAGCCGGAGCGTTCAAGCCACAGAGCAATTCCTGCATTTCGCTGAGAGAATGTATCACGGCTCAAATGCGGAGGAAGATAGACATGCAGAGATTTCCAGAGCTGAGGAGTATTGACCGAAACTTCCCTCCAATCTCGACATATGGTGGTGAACAGTAGAGGTCCCTCCTTCAAACTACGTACCGGATACAGGGTATCGGTCGGAAGACATTGTTTAAGAATTTCAGCGAGTGTTTCCGCAGGCAGCTTGCGGATTGGAGACAGCAACGCCTGGTGAGCATGGAGGTATTCCTCATTGCGCTTCAAAAGAGCTTGTACGTGAGATAATTCTGCCTCTAACCGGGACTTTTCGAGTTGTGGCGCAACTAAGAACTCCTTCACAGAAGCTCTTTCTGCTGCAGAAGGGAAACAATTTGTTCCAATCATTGAAGCGAAAGGAGAACTTGCTATGTCTAATGATGTTTCGTCCATCCTGTCCGCAAAGATAAAGAGCAAAGTCAGGTTCTTAGTTGACGCGTAATAAGGCGTTTAAAGAGCGCTTGTAATTTATATTCTAACTGACTACTTGTGATTCAAAGAGCGAGTGAGGCACTAAAATCAAACGCTGCGTTTGTAATGGCAGCTGTAGTCTCCGACAAGTCAGAAATAGCATTCCAATCCGCCCCGTTAACTTCAATCTTCACGTACGAGAAATCGTATAATTTTCTTGAACACGTATGAAATAACACACCTCATAGTCCTGACCTTCGCCGGGATCGGCATTAGTGATCAACTCCCAATAAAACCACGGAACCTTGTAATTATTGATCTTTTGCACGTTGGACTCAAGATTTGCCGTACGTGCGCTCCCACTTGGAGCGAGAGATCCCCATTCTTCTACTAGGAGTTTCTTGCCGGCGGCTTGTGCTTGTGATACAGCGGAAGACATGAAGTTATCATAGTCGCTAAATATGTCGAATGAACGACGTGGGAGCATTAGTTATACACTAGGAAAGGACATCAGCGGATGCAGCGTACTCGTTGTAATCGTGGACGGCAACTACGTCGATGGCGCATGAATTGGAGAAGAAGGTCGATTGAACACTAGACGCGGCGGAGCCCCCACCAGTGAAGATGAGTTGGTTGTTGTCTCCGACATTGTTGCGAATCTATCGAAATGGATAGTTCAAGGAGTACTTAAAGACAATTCGAGCTCAGGCTTTTTACCTGTAATGCACAATCACAGACCCAAGGAAGATGGTCCTGTCGAGAACAAACTTTAGCGACGAATTCAGTCCATGACTGCACATATTCGAAAGCTCGCCAGGTAGAAAGATTGATCAAATATCATCGGTCTGTCGACGGAAGATGTTAATGAATCACAAACCTTCTGTGGAAAAAAAAAAAAGGAACGTTTTAAGGTTCACTCACTCATTTTGCGCTTCGTACCCAAATATATAACCCCCTAACTCACTCCATGGCTGGTTACCAAGAAGGGAGTTCTTGTGAATGTTCAGGATGTGAGTTATCCGTTGATTGAAAGCGTTGATCGCGTCTGGAGAGAGGGACGTTAGTAGTTACAAGTGCCAACCCTGGCGGAACTGTTAATGTGATTTGCGAATGTTTTACGCACCTGTACTGGTATAAAACCCTTCTATACCGTATGTGCTACCATAAATATCCCCAGCTTGGAGACTATTTTCTGATAACGAGGAAGGGATCATTCGCAAGATGTCATTTTCGAAAAAACATCCGACGTACGATCGTACATGCCTATGAGTATACATTTGAGCCAGCTATTTTGATAACCAGGAATGTGCTTAAACACACCGATGAGAAGTTTGATCCCTCGGGCATGAGCATCCACCTAATAGCGTATATCATCATATACCCCACTTTGTACAGTATGAAATTATGGTCGCACCATGAGCTGGTCAATGAGATCCAAGATTGTATCATTGTAATTGCCAATCCCATTCGCTTCCAAATCGGAAACAGCTATACTATCACTACCTTTCTGGCCAGCGGACTGTCCGGAAACCCACGTTCGAAGGACCTTTGGTAATTCGTTCTCAGCATAAGAATAGAGTGATCCTGCCAAAAAAAAAAAAAAACGATAATAGGAAAGTGGGGGTATTTTGGGTTGACATACCTTCATTCCGGCAGTTTGCATTCCATCTAGAAGGGTGATACGATCGATTTCAGGGAGGGCATATGCGTAATAGTTCTATGTTCCAGAAACAAATATCTGTTCAGTGTGAAAAGCAGCAAAAAAAAATGAAAATGAAGCAGAAGGGAGAACAAGTCAGGTAAAAAAAGAAAACTTACGTTGGCTCCAGAGAAGCTATTTGCGGCAGAAGTTACTAAAGGTGCCAGCAGGAAGAAGAATAAAGCGAGATTATCTGATCCTAACATGACTCCTTAATTTGGTGGGATTGACTGGTGCCGTTTCTGGGAGCTATAAGAACTCCTATACAAGTGATAACCGACGAGGAGGCCAGACTAGGCCAAGTCCGTCAGAGGTGGGTATTTATGACCATCTTGTATGGTGCTACTGACAGCCTGAGAGCAAGTAATATATAACATTATCATTGTCAGAAGCATTCGGGAAGGATAATTCCTCGAGGATTCTAACATTTTTCATTAATTCTGCCAGAACTTGCAATTGTCAGTCGGAGAAGCACCGAATAAGTTGAATTGATCTATTTCGGTGAAAGGCCAATGTCAGTGTAAGAGCACATGTACATGCACATGAATTGGAGATGAATGACGGAGTACGAAGGTTAACGTTATGTATAGAGCTATCAGAGTTTGCTCGCAAACCTCATAGTGGCTGAGAGTCCCCGGTCACCTAGCCGAACAACTCGGGCCTCCCCGCCCTTGCACATGTTAACACCCAAAAAAGGTTTGAACAGACAGCGGATGGTGTACTTGGAGTGCAAGGTTCCACAAAAAAAAGATCTGCAAAAAAAAAATAAGAAGACAAGCCGTTGATCGTCAAGAGATAAGATAACAAACCATCCAACCCAGCATTTTTTTTGACTGGTAGCCATCGAAAGGTTCTAATTAAACCTCAACCCACCCAATGTCAATTCAACAATCTCTCGTGCTAGAAAGCAAGCAAGGATCCTTAATCGTCTCTGAAACACCAATTCCTCAACTCCAGCCAGGAGAACTTCTCATCAAAGTACAAGCAGCAGGGTTAAATCCGGTAGATTGGAAAATTCAAGCTACGGGGTTTCTCGTAGAGAGTTATCCTGCAGTGTTAGGCTCGGACGTTGCTGGAGATATCGAACAAGTCGGTGAAGGTGTCGTAGGATGGGCAAAAGGTGATAAAGTGTAAGTACCTTTCTAAATACTTTCCCAAACTTCAATTTTTTTTTCCCGAGAAAAACTAAACTTTTGAAAAAATCATGATTATTATCTTTTTTCAAAAAAAGATTGTTTCAAGGGTTTTATCGGAATGAAAGAGCTGCGTTTCAACAGTATACAACGATACCAGCAGATCTAGTTGCCAAGGTACGGCTGAAATTGTATTTTGTGATTATGAGTTGAGAGAGTGATTTGAAAATATTTCGGTAGATTCCATCGAAATATACCTATTCTCAAGCAGCAGCTATTCCTGTCTCTCTATCGTGCGCAATATATGGTCTCTATGCTCCCAAACCCATTGGACTCGGCTTGAACCCCACCATCGATCCATCGGTAAAGCAAACTGGGCAACCTGTTCTTGTCCTTGGAGGAAGCACTGCTGTAGGGAAATATGGCTAGTGTAAAATTCACCTTTCAACCAACACAATATTAACCCTTGTACACTTCATATAGCCATTCAACTCCTCCGATACATGGAATTCAGCCCTATCATCACATATGCCTCATCGAAACACTCAGCTCATCTCGAATCTCTAGGAGCGACACATATCATTGACCGTCAAGAGGTTCCTTTGGCCGATCTTCCTTCAGTAATCGCAAAAACAACCGAATTGCCACTGAAGATTGTCTTCGAAGTCGTTGGGGATACAGAGACCCTAGAAGCTGGAATTAATTGTTTGGTCGATGGAGGAGCGCTCGTTACTGTCAATTCAAGAGCAAACACGGATAGGAACGACGGGAAGACTGTGGTGGCGGTCTTTGGAACGGTGCATTTACCGCATACAAGGGCGTTTGGGAAGGTGCTTTACGAAAGGCTTCCACAGCTGCTTGAAAAGGATGTGATAGTGGTGAGTGCTTATATCAATATGCTTGACTTGAAGCTTGATTGCTGCTCCCATAAAAGCCCCCTCGTGTCGAGGACCTTACAAACGGACTGAAAGGGATCGTTGACGGCTTGCAGAGATTGAAGAGGAATGAAATCAGCGGGTTCAAATTAATCGGTCATCCACAAGAGCCATCGAGCTGAATCTGAGTAAAGCGTTTTTGTATTCAAGTTTCCGAGATCTTGTACTGATAATGAAGCCAATGTAATGTCCGGGAGCAGCTCGCGTTTCTACATGGTCGATACATCAATTACAAACCTGAACTTCACCTGAGACTTGACAACTCTATCATACGCCTCATTGATGTACGATGCGGGGACTACTTCGATCTCAGGGAAGATCTGCTTCTCGCCACACAAATTCAACATCTTCTGCGTCTCCGCAATACCACCAATTAGCGTTCCGTGGATACCGATACGTTGAGGCAACAGACTGAACGGAGCTATCTGCAGAGGGTCTGACGGCGCGCCTACTTGAACGAGAGAGCCATCGCGACGAAGCGAGGATAAGTATTTGTCAAGAGGAATTTTTGCGGAAACCGTGTTGAGGATGATATCAAATTTGCGTTCGAGTCCGTCAAAGGCTTTGGGGTCGCTTGTAGCGACATATGCGTCTGCTCCAAATTGCAGAGCAAGCTCCTTCTTGCTGTCTGATTGGGAAAACACGGTTACCTCCGATCCAAGTGCCCTGAAGACGTGGATGTCAGTTAGACTTTGAGAAAGGAAAAAATATTTCAGCGAGGCAAAGACACTCACTTGGCGATCTTGACACCGACATGTCCTAGACCACCAAGTCCAATGATACCGACCCTCTTTCCTGGACCAGCGTGCCAGTGGTTCAACGGCGAGAATACCGTGATACCTGCACAGAGCAACGGTGCTGCCTTGTCCATCGGGATACTCTCGGGAATGTTCAGCACAAACGCTTGATCTACAACAATGTATTGGGAGTACCCGCCCTGAGTGATTGTCCCGTCCTTGGGATCCTTCGCGTTGTATGTTTCGACCTTGTCCACACAGTATTGTTCTTCTCCATCCTTACAGTTGTCGCACTGACGATAGCTATTGACCATGCATCCTACCCCGACACGATCGCCGACCTTGAACTTCTTAACATTCTTCCCGACAGCGCTGACGATACCGGCAATTTCGTGACCTACGACCAGGGGGAACTCGGTATTCTTCCATTCGTTGCGAACGGTGTGGATATCGGAGTGGCAGATTCCGGCAAACTTTATATCGATAGCGACATCTTGGTCGTCCGGAGCACGACGAGTGATTTTCGAGAACTCAATCTTCTTAGGCGAAGTTGCGGCCCAGGCTTTGGTTTCTTTGGACATCTAGAACCACAATAGAAGAAGCTTGACTGTTTTTGAAGACCAGACTGACCGTAGAAGTAAGTACAAAGTCAAGTTTGGATGGGGATTGAAAAAAATTTCAAGGGTATTTATATGGCTCCTGCATAATGAACAATGACGCAATTATGAAGGCTTTTCAGGAAATGTTATTGCCAAATTCGTCAGTAAGTGGGCGAAATATGACACTGGATAAATATTATTAGTTACCTGTTTTAGAAACACAGCTTAGTCAACTTTTCACGCTTGATGAACGTGCAAAGGTGAGAGCTACAAGGCTTTGATCTATGTAGGGACTTGGATGTCATTCTGCGGCGTACTTTTCTTCAAAAAAGGTCGATCAAGTCTTGTTTCGATGAGTAATAACTTCATCAAATCATTTTAACCAATTTCATATTCTCATATGCCACTCTGACTGTCCCTATTGTCAGGTATGAAAAAAGAACATTGTTGTGAGGACTGATTCCATAATAATTTTCTGGCGAAACTAGCCCTATGAGAAAAATTAAGGACCAGGAAATCCCATGAGGATATGATTTATAAAAGGGTAGGACGTTGTAAATCAGTTTTAATACAATTCTTGCGAAGCCCTTGATAGTCTATTTTTTAATTCAGCAACAGATTGATTTGAACCAAGAGAATTGAATATCATTTTGCGAACTTATAAAACTGGGATGGCCAATCATTTAGAATCTCCGCTATAAATTCGGGAGTTACTCAACTCTAGAATCATCAAGCAAACCTTACTCCATACATGGCAAGAGCGATGGAGCCCGCTGTCCTTGGTTGCTGATACATCCATTGCACAGGCGCTTTTCACATAAAATACGAAGGTCGTATACTCTTTCGACCAATGTAAATGGTCTTCCAGTGTACTCATTGCGGGGAGGGATTTGCTTGATGTCTATATCCGCATAGAGCAAGAGCGATGGTAATTCAATAATTGTGTATGGCTAGGCATCGGACTCCGGAAGACCACCGAATCCAGAGTTCGAATTGTACTCATTTTTCTCTTTCATAAAACATTCACTTCTTATGCCGACCAAGGGAGTATAAAAGAGGGTTTAGGGATAACCATGTTCTTTTCAGACCTGCAGGTCAAGTTCCTCTGACGGTTATTTTGATTCGGATATTCTCTTTGCTGGTCAAAGGTTATCAATAATCCCACTTCCTATCTCGACTTGGACTCGACACCTGAGATAATAATAACTTCCTCCGTTTCCATTCACTGCTTCAATCTGTCATGCGTCTTCTTAGCCTCTCAGCTACGTACATCGTTCTTCAGGGACTTACTCTTACGGTTTGCGCTGCTCCTGTAAGCATTATTTCCTATTGACCAGCACCTGAAGTTAATAATCCTATACTTCCTTATGCTTATCTAGGTCAGCTATTCCTTGGACGATGTTCGTGCTAGGAATATTATCAACATGGACAATCATACGAATGTGGATGGCTTACAGACTCGAGGCTACGAAGACCGACGTTCTATCAAGGATAAAATCCCCAACGTTGACGAAACAGTTGACAGTACTCCTTTATCTAATTCTTCCTCAAATGCTTCTGTCTCTGCTTCACCCACGATGAGGAGGTCCCTCTCTCTTGAAGACCGCTCGATCAAAGAGAAAATCACTCATGCGGTGAAAGCACTCACAGGGCATTCATCTAGCTCCAGTGCTAGCAGTGCTCCCACATCTGATCCTTCTTCAGATGCCTCTCTTTCCACTACACCACCAGAGAAAAGATCTCGAGGCGAGCGACGCTCTATCTTTGGGGAAATCACCCATGTAGTCGAATCAGTCGCCGGACATACATCCAATTCAGGAACTAGCAGTAGTACTCCATCCAAATCTGAGCAACCTGCTGCTTCTGCTTCTGCTTCCGCTTCCGCTGCGCCCCCAGCAAGAAGATTCACCTTTGATCAAGAAGAACGACGCACTATCAAGGAAAACATACATAACACTCCGGAGGCACTCGAAGGCCATAGGTCAAGCTCAGAAGGGAGCAGTAGTTCCTCGGCGGACCCTTCGCAGGATACTTCTGCATCCACCGTACCCCTAACGAGAAGAATGTTGTACCGTCGTAAACAACTAGCCGTTGTTGTCACCGTCTCCAACGGAGAAGCTCTTACAGCATTCGTATCCGAGTCTCAAATCCATGTCCGAGAGGCTATTCACGAGGTCCTCGAAGCAGCATCTAAACCACTAGAACTTGGTATCGGTTCGAATTGGAGGTTGGATTGGGAGAACGTTCCGTCTACAAAGGCGGATGCTAAATCTAGAATCGAATTCACGATCACTGGACCACCGAAATGCGGGGGGACGTGTACGGCGTGGATTGAAGACTCGAAACATGCGATTCAAGATCACAGTGGTAAAGTGATTTATCCCTGATTTTTGAGGATTTGCAGTGGTGAGTGGGTTTTTTTTTCTTTGAGTTTGGAATTGAGTTTGACTTCATTTATCTATGTTTTTGGTGGTGCTCAGTGTTGAATGTAGTTTATTCGAGTAGTGCGAGAGAGAACTAATGAAACGAGTGTTAATCTCGGTGGCAGTATGACACTGAGATGGAAGTAAGTAATGAAACGAGTGTTACTAGGTACTATCAGTGTCTTTGGTATAAGGGATAATAATGTCTGTACTCACATCTCAGTGGCAGTATGACACTGAGACGCTTCGGCTAAGAGAAACGAACGAAGTATAGAAAATATAACGTAAGTTGGTATATGGTACAGCATGCTGGGAGCGTAGAGGATTGTCTGCTAACACTAAGGAAGAAATTGGAGGAGAAGAGTAAGGATTATGCGGAGGAGAAGGCTCGACATTGTCGTAGGCTTTTGACGTGGTTAGTAGCGTACATACCGAGAACAGATAATGTTATTAAATATCGATTTCACCTTCTATCCTTCTTCGAACGGCTGGTCATTGTTCGAACTCCAAGCACATTCACATTGACTACGACTATAAAGTTCACACTCGCTCCGGATGAAATTCGAAACAACAACATGCAGGGAAATCGATTTCATATATTTTCAGTGCTAGCTGGCAGTATAAATTATATACATAAACCTTTCAACTGAGCAAGCCTATTAGCCCTTGTTCGTACAAATGTACAAGTATTTAATGTTTGTACGTACAAATTCATAGTACGAAACAAGTAGTCTATTGAATGCGTCGCGATTGTTCAAAAGAATACGCCGAGCAGTATCCCACCAGCGATAGCCGAAACCATTCCGGCACTGAGATCTCTGTGCATAGACGACGCAGTATTGGAAGTCGAAGTCGAAGTTACAGCAGCAGGACTCGAGCCAGAAGAGGTAGGCGGTGTGATAGTCGTTCTCTGCGAACCCAAACTCGTTCCAGACACAGTTATGATCGTGGATTGTTGATTCCCGGACGTAGTTGAACCCACCAAACCACTCAACGCGTAGAAATCGGGAATATTTTAGTAATCGCATTTCCAGTAAGCGTTCGTGTTGCCGTGGATCCATCGTCCAGGACCTCCTCTTGGACACATTCACCACTCGAAGAGGCAGTGAAGTGACAGTCCAAACCTCTTCCTAAGTAGCGTTGTGTCAGAAGTAGTGGTAAAGAAGTTAGATTGGGCCTAGCCGGAGGCGGAGACGACAATTATCTCTATGAAGAATCCATTAAAAAGAAAGAAAAAGTGGATTATTCAGCCCTACTACAAACCTATCCCAGTTGCCGAAACGGCAGTCAGCTCAGTGGCGCCAGTAGACACAGGTACGGAAACGACAGATACATCTACCCCTTCAAACGTAGTTTCTGAACCGTCACTAGCCGTTCCAAGAGGTTGTGCCCATTCTGTTCATAGATGGTCAGACTGGATTGCTGTGGTAGAGCATGGCTAAAGTCTATCGAAAACAGAGAGTCAGTAGAGTGCGATTGGCATAGTTTACCAGGTTCAACCCACCGCATAGCCCAATCAATCCAATGAACACGACTAGAAGACTTTCTACAGCCATAATCTGGAGTTCAGTCTCTGCCTGAGCCTTGAACAGCTTTTTCTGCAGGTTCTCGACCAGATTGAAGAGGTGTAGGAAGGGATGACACCGAGAATCGAAGCCTTTTTATTTCTCATGCGAAATGGATTGTTTGCCTGATAGCCATGATGCCCGGAGCGCTAGGCTGAAATGGCGCCATTTTGTAGCAGGGACTTGAGGAGGAGGAAGAGAAGATACAAGTTGAGGTGTTCCTTCCAGGCTGGACATGGACTCGAACGATAAACTTGGTGAAAGCGTTGAAATCATTACGTTACCAGGCATTTTCTTCTTTATAACCGAACGGCTTCAACTCCTTTCAGGCTTTAGCACTGATATTCTCAAAATACTTAGTCTAGCATCAATAAAGCTGCCATTCAAGCCGACGTTCTGTTCAGACGCTTTTGAAGATCAAGAGTTGAATTCGAAAAAGCACCTCCACAGCTGACGGTAGCGAAAGGCTTGGTGTAGTAAAAGGCTTGGTGATATATTATAGCTCATTCGTCCCTGCTATCATATACCTTCTCATCTCTCTCTGACGATTGATGTTCTCGAGAAGGAAAGGCCGTGGATATCCGCTGCCATCCACATGGCCTTGTTCATGAAAGAAGAGATTCGAAGATATTCCGCACTCTGGGTTTTTAGTTTTTGCATTCTTCAATGATGGGAAGATCGGACACGGACTGTCCTGAGATGGCTCCTACACCCTTCAAAAGGACAACAACCAAAGTCAGAGTTCCAACAACCTGCTGGTCAAGTCTCCGTCTTCCAACTTCATACACCCTTCTTTGCTGGTCAAAGAATTCGTGTCAAGTTTTTTTTTAAAAAAAATACGTCTCTAGTCCTCTTCGTTCCATCTCAAGTTCGTCTTCGAAGGTTTGGAATGGCTCTCGATTCCTGTTAACTGTCTTGATTGATATTATTTTGCGCACAGACTATTTCCTATTATAATCTGTTCTACGTTCTCGAATCATCATGAAATTCAGCATTTCAGCAACGTACGTTGTCCTCAGCTTCTTTTATGCGGTACGTAACCCGGTGTCTTGACGATCTTATCCAATCTGACCTTCGCACGTAGTATGTCAACGTCGCTGCCTATGCACTCCCGAGTAATTCCGCGACTGGAGTTTCATCAAACGATACCGCGACTACAGCTTCCACTAATCAGACAGCCGATGTTGGATCTCCCACCACCTTAATCTCATCTGCAGAACAACTTTCCCGTCGTTCAGCTATCTCCATTACCTTCTCAAACGGCGCCCCACTCTCCGCTAAAGAGATCTCGGAGAATCAACAAGCAGCACGAGACAAGGTGCAGAATTACATACTCGCTGCCAAAGATATACTCCATAGTTCTGGATCGGTGATCAACTGGGCGAATCAACCTCCTTCGAAAGTGAAACCCGAGGCCGACAAGATTAAGTTCGAGTTTACAGGTCCGGCTATCTGTACTGGTGGTACCCCCGCTCCAAGTTCTGGGCGTATGCAGATCGAACGAAGGGATGCTGATTCAGGCTTTAGACGAGACCGAATGTGGAAACGGGCAGGCTCTAAAGGATGTAGTGGTTTTGTTAAGGGCGAAACAGGAGAAATTCAGGATAGTGGAAACAAAGTCATCTACCCGGTCTAGAAAATCATCGGTCTTTCCATGCTTCTACTTGTACCTGTATAGCTGACTACGTCGGCCTGCATCCTTTCCGATAGAGAATCTCTTTTGAAATTTCCGCGATCGCGCCATGCGCGCAGTAACTCGTTTCCTCTCTTTTCCGCATTTGTGCATGCAAAAACAATGTCCCCGTAAATTCGTCGGATAGGAGCAAGCCGAGAGCGAGCTTTGGAAAAAGTATAATCTTGAAGCAGCTATTTGTATACAGTCGATGCAGGGCACAAATGACTTTCAGTGGCATGCAAACCCACTGAAGAGTTCTCAAGATCAAGTTGGTCGGAAGAGAGAGCGCTATAACATTTGCATAGTAATAGTTGCATTGACTTACTCTTGAAGTTTACCGTAAACCTTCTAGGATAACGATGATACGTTGCTCTGGCCGTATGTACGTAGAACTTCTCCGGATTCAAAGGCGACGAGGTATTCAGCATCACTTGTTGTTCTCTCCTTTTCTGGGTTTTACAGCTTTCTCAATCTCTCGCACATGAAATACAGCATGTAGGAGGCATTATCGATATTAATGGACGGGTATAGCGGCTATCACTATTGAAGAAACTGGGAGTATTATACTTTTAAAACATCAGTGTACCCACTAGTGTCATTGGAAATCTTTGACCTGCTCCTCCATGTACTCCCACAGCTCCCTTGCGAGAACAGGATCCCTGACGTTCAAATTTGGCTCGGTCGGGACATGGCGTGCCCACGCTGTGAGATACTACAAATACACCTCCTTAGTTAATATTGGAGTTACAAGAAAAGGCAAGAAACGCACCTCTCCACTATACTTAGTAGATTCGGGTGCCGTTGCCGCGTATAATTGTGTTAAAGCGCCTAATTCCACCGGGTAGAATAGTGCCCAGTTCTGAAAGTATGATATGTATGTGTATGTCAAAAGTCAAGAGAACTAGGGGCGCACCATCAGTCGCGTTAGGATTCGAGGTACATATCGGAGTAGATCAGACTTTATGCTGCCTGGATGAAGAGAAATTGACACGACGCCCTCATCGCTGTATCGTCTGGCTAATTCATTAGAGAATAAGATATTGCCCTATTACCAGATAAGCATGCTATCTCGTTCATGACATTCACGAGCAAGGTACGCACAGCTTTACTCTGCCCGTATAACTGCATGTTGCTCATTTTTGTCCGTGCCGGACCATCTTTGAAAGAGTTGAAATTCATCTTTGGGTAAAAATTGTGGGCATATGACGAAGTGTGCACCACTCGGACTTTGTTGTCGGATGTGGTTTTCGCTGTAGCAAGCAGGACAGGGAGAAGCAGTGTTGTGAAAAGGAAATGGCCTGAAGGGTATACAGCTGTAAGAGAATGATGGAAACAACAACAGAAACAACATGCCGAGTGTGTTGGTACCGAATTGCAGGTCATATCCTTGAGCTGTGAACATATCTTTGGGCGGGGCAGCAACGCCACTAAGGGATGATGAGAACTGCAGCGACACGACGAGATGAGGGACCCGTACGCATTGTTTAACAGAACGTGCAGTCGACTCTCCTGTCTATAGTCCAAGGTTTTCGTCAGTGATTGTTCTCATTGAGAGATGATGGCTTACTTCAGGAATTCTTCGACTGCATGCTTGATTGAGGCGAAGTCACCCAAATCCAACTTTAGAAATTTTGCTTCCTTCCCGGTTTTCGCTCTCAACTCATCAATGGCCGATGCTGCTTTTTCTTGACTCCGAGTGGCCATATAGACCTTTGCATTATGCTTCAATAGTTCTTCGACCGTGTATTTTCCGATTCCTACAAGAATAAAGTAATTTAATCATCGAGTAAACATCATTAAGCACTTTCTGAACCAGTATTAGAACCAGTGACGATGATTACTTGTCCAGTCAAATCGGGGATTTTGTCAACGGACCAGGTTGGCTGGGGAGGGTAATTTTGAGAGAGATACTGACCCATTTCTGATGCACTGGGAAGGCAAGAGCAAGGGCGTGGTGGAAGAAACTCGTGTAAGCACCTTTTAAAGAACCCAGAGGGCCCGTCGGCTATTAATTGTGGGTGGATGGCTGCGGCATGAAGAACGTCCACGGAACACCCACAGTCAAGGTCGTACAAATTCCTTATTATGGTGACATTTGTCCGTTCCGAGTTCTCCGATGCTCCATGTTGCGTATTTGCTCTATCCGATCCCTCCCTGTCTTGAACCTGAACAGCAGTCTCCCCCGTCATTCAATAAGCTTGCTAGGGAGGCCCCCCAGTGGATTTTGTCATCAGTGGTAAGCAGGCGAAATTGGAGTGGAATCATCTAATAACTCATTGTGGACGATCACATGTATACGCGAAATTGTCCGTATGTACTTTCTATCGGTGTTTCAAGGTGGATCGTAAAAATGGTCGGAAAAAAAGTATTTAGCAATTAATACCAGTAACTGTAAACGTAACTGTGTAACCCAAGGCGGCACACACCAGTCCCATTAGCAGCAGTATGCTAGTATTAGTCTACTATAGTCCTGTTGTATATAAATAAGTGATTGTCCAAAAAGTCCGGAAAGGAAACGTAAAGGAGAACACAGGAACATCGCTTCCAAACCCAAACCTCAAGGAAGTTGATTCGAGGTCAAACTATCATAGATTGGGCATAGTGCCTCCCAGCCAGCTGTTCAAGCAACTGCGATGAATATATCATTCGACGTCCCCGTGAGCTGACACTCACCAGGTACTGAGTCATCCGCTTTTGTATCCCTCGTGTCTTCTGCCAGTACAACGGCGAGACCGCTGAGTCACGAAGTAAAGAAGTGAATTAGTTTCATAAGTAAACGAAGTAGAAAGTAGGAAGACTTACGCTTCGAGATGAGGATCGATGTGACTTTTGTCAATGGAATGTCAGTCGGGGACGGTTAAGAAGTAACAAACAGACGTACCAGTGTAGGAACCAAGGACCGGGATTGTCAGTGACAAATCTAATTGTCGTTAAACCGTTTTGATTCACCAGTGTCACATCTCTGCGGACCTATATCGTTGAACCGGATATAAAACAGGACAATAAAGTTGAAACAATTCTCCTACTGGGTTCACAAAGTTGTAATCGGAACTGCTTGACGTCTTGACAACATCGAAGGCATGCTAGAATTAGGAAAATCAATACATGAGAAGGTGGGTGGACAGAAATGCTACATACACCGTGCAAATGGAAAGGATGTGGTCCACCAACGGCATTTCCTCCAAAGAGATTAATTTCGATGACTTTGCCCTTAGGTAGCGTATACACGCTTCCAGAGGGTAATAAATCCTGAGCACTTTGTGCGCCGCTCAGAATCTGCAAGAGTACAGGAACTTTGGGAGACACGTAGGTCACATTGTTGATGAAAAACGACGCAGCAGTGGCTCCGGGAGCTAGACCAAATCCCATTGTCAGGTTCAAGACAACATCGGCCCCACCAGGGTAAGGTTTCCCTGGAGCTCCGGGCAGCTCTAAAGGTCGAAGATCGTTTTCATCCAATGCTATGATGGAATCCTGCTGTGAAGTCGTAGGCTCTTTATCAACCGATCCAGGGGCATTCTTGTACCTCAGGATACCCGAGTTCACACCATTGGTAAAGTTCTGGGAGCCCACGCCAGAGGTGGCCAGCGCCCTTATACGATATACATCGGGCTTTTGGTTGGCATGCAGGACAACCGAGTACCGCTGTGCAGCGTAAAGTTGAATGTAGTTCACCCTAAGTGGCTGATTGTTGACTCCGTCTACTTCGATGATAGTTAGATTGTGACCATCGATGGAAAAGCCATGGCCGACGCCACAGGAGATAGAAATTAAACGAAAACGGTAGCGCTTTCCGTATTCGACGTTAATCACCTCTAGAGGAATATTAGGCTTTTAGATTTAGCATTAGCATCGGCACTTTGATTGTGATGGGTAATTTGAGAGGTTACTTACACCTCCAGCATAACGCCCCTTCCCGTTGATGAGAGTCGCATCGGCAGATAGAGCAGCTCGTTTTGCAATGAGTTCGTAGCTTGTATCGTGATACCTAGAAAAATGGAATGGGACGCCGACAGATCAGTATCAGCGCAAGTGTGAAGATAATAAATTGAATTTGCACCAGTCTGCAATTGTAATGACCGTGGATTCTGACGATAAAATGATTCATAGGTTCTGATCAGACCAATATTCGAATGATACTCACCGTCGTCTACATCGTATAAGAGTCGGTGAGGATCTAAAGGATCGTATATCACGATTGGACCCCGCAGGCCATCGCAGTACTACCATTCAAAGCAAAATCAGCGAATATAAGAGACTTGCTCCGATATAATACTTACCTGAACCGACAGGTGGCTATGGTACCAGAACGTTCCTGCTTGGTCTGGGACTTGAAAATCATACATAAATGAGTGGTTCGCCGCGATGGGGCATTGCGACACAAATGAAACCCCATCAGCATAGTTGGTTGTTTTTTGAAAAAGACCGTGCCAATGCTGCAAACATCGTAAATAAATGAACGCGAAGTTCGACTAAAGAACCTACGATACTAGTACTTCTGGCCATCGTACTGTCGGTGAGCAGGTCCGTCACGTTTAGCTGAAATCTGTCGCCCTGTCAATGCAGGATCATCAGATCGGGTAATGTATAAGAGACATAAGCGTACTTTGGTCCCTGTAATGAGCGGTCCAGGGAACGTCCCTTCTTGAGGAGATAATCCAGCGAGAACGGTGCTGTGTACACATGTGAGCTATTCAGCTGCACATGATAACAGCCACAATGACAGTTGGAAGACAGGAGAACTCACGAGCGCTGATACCCATCTGGAGCGAGTTCCTTGTTCACGACGAATAAGTTTTCACTGTGTGTTTTGCCCCCAATGTTGACAACCTGAGCTCCTGATACCAACAGTATCCCGAACCCAGCGCCAAAAGAATTCGACCGTGTTACTTCTGTAGTAAGCGATAGGATGAGGAGAGCCAAGAATGGTTCAAGGGAGTATTTGATCTTGAACATCTCGGGGCACTACCTAGAGAGAGATCCGCAACCAAGGAAGGAATGGAAGGAATGGAAGGAAGGAAAGGACGGGTCTAGCAAACCCCAAAACTAAAGCAAGGATAAAATTTTGAGTTTATATACCTTCGTGCGCGAATCTGCCAAGGCAATTACTTACGGCAGCGAAACGCTCCAGAGCATACATACTCGATTTCACCCTGTACTCCGACGAGATGTTAGTTTGTTGTTCTGCTCAATTCGCAGCAGACTATTTGCTTACTCTGCCGAGTATCCAAAGTAGGTTCACACAAGCTCGCAGACGCCGCTTTCCTAGTTGGCAGTAATATACAACCTAAGAGCTGGATAGTCGATTCCAATATAAGCAGGACATACTTTGAAACCGCCATTTCATGATTAGGAATCTCGTCAATCTTGTGGGTATTGTCGAAGTTAAGCGTGAAAGTTAAGAATCAAGATGACATTGATGAAACACTCGCGGAGAGCATAAGGTTGCGGAGACCTAACGGAGACTCCGACGAGAGGGCCAGTATGGTCTAGATAATTATCAGTGTTAATGAGCGCGACAATTGACGGCAACATAGATAACACATACCGTCGCTCGCAAACCAGGTAGTAAAACGGGCCAACGAGTGTCGAGGATAGGCTAGAATCAAGCCAGCAATTCACAGCAAGCTTCTGGATCCAGGTTGTCTTTCAAAGTTGATTGAAGTAGGGTAGCCAGCGGTGCAGCAACTGCAGGAGCAGCCGGCAATCAGACTTTGAATTGGAACAAAACAGAACAAAACTCGCCAGTTCAACTTCTTTCCACTTCGTTCCACTGACAATACTTTGTCTAATTTTCCATTCTCACCGCGTGTGATACCACAAGACACGAGGATCAGTGCGGGTTCGCTGAAGTCTAGGTATGGAAGTGCGTTTCTTCACAGAAAGTACGTAAAGGCACAAGAATAGCTTGAAGCACGGCCGATAGCATGAAACGCATGACTAACGCAGTTTTTCTCTGACCAGGACCACCAGCAGCAGTGCATAAATTACTATTCCTCTAGAGGAGGATAGAAAAATACAATGGATACCTTGCAGGAAGAAGCGAAGGAGCAAACGGCATTGGAAACCACAGTGCCGAAAAGTCAAACTCTAACCAACGTATCTGACCAAAAACCAATATCATCAGGGGGGAAATGGCATACTACGGATTTTGGGCTAATTCCTATTCCAAAACGTCTTCGATATCATCCAGATAATCCTCCATTTCATTTTGGGCTGATGTTGAACGCCTCGTTCGGGTTTGCTAGTACCTTTGGTAAGCGTACGCTCTTTCTCTGTCGAAGTTTTTACTGACGGTGCTTCAGTTGTGGCGAATCTGTATTACTGTCAGCCGCTACTGAGTGTGTTTATTCGCCTCTATCATGCACATGTATCTTCATTGCGATATTACAGTCCAGCTATCAGAATCTTTCAACGTTTCGTATGATGAAATATCGAAGTGAGCTCATATATGCGTTATTGCCTTTTCGTTTAAATTCTGACTCAATATTAAAAGAGTTCCTACCCTTGTACAAGCAGGGTAAGCTATCCTTTCCTCATACATATCCTTTTAATGAAGTTTGTCCTTCAGTTACGCTGTTGGCCTGCTCTTAATCTCACCTCTTGGCGACCTTGTTCGTAGACGACAGTTGATCCTTCTCATTGTTCTCCTTTCTACAACTCTATCTATCCCCCTTGCAGTCACTTCCTCTCTTACCGTCTTCCTCACCTTCTCCTTTCTTGTTGGCTTCGTATCTGTGACTCCACAGGTCTTGCTTCCTCTTGCTGCTGATCTCGCACCTGCGCACAAACGTGCGTCCGCGCTTTCCGTCGTATTCGCAGGGCTACTGTTCGGTGTCCTTATTGCTCGCGTTTTCGCTGGTATTATCGCACAGTTCACCTCATGGCGTGTCGTGTACTATCTCGCCATTGGATTGCAAGCTGTCGTACTTTTGGGATCTTGGGCCTTGTTACCGGATTTTCCAGCAAAGAATCAGGGCACGGGAATGACATATCAGCGAATATTGTGGACTATGGGCAAATATGCTGTCACGGAGCCGGTATTGATACAGGCTTGTCTTGTGAACATGGGGAGTAGTGCGAGCTTTAGTGCTTTTTGGGTCACGTTGACCTTTTTGTTGGGCGGAGATCCGTATAACTATTCAACGTGAGTGGGAAAATTCTTACTTAGTCCCGGTTCCGTCAATAATTCCTTATGTTTGCACAGACTTGTCATAGGGCTTTTCGGCTTAGTGGGCATGTTTGGCGTTGCAATGGGTCCTTTCGTTGGGAAGGCCATCGATGCTCTTCCTGCTTATTATGCATCACTAGTAGCATGCATTGCGTTGATAATATTTCAGGTGGGCCGGTAATCGTTATATCTTATCAGGCAGTTTAAATTGATCCGTTCATTCTAGGTTGTCCAAGTGATAGGAAACGGCATTAGCATCGCAGCGGTCATCATTGCGGTGTTAGGCTTGGACATTTTCAGACAAATGCTTCAGACCAGTTTAGCGTCAAATATATTTAGGTGAGAGTTTTGGTTAGTTTACACATGTTCCCAGTACCCCTATCTTCGTTTCGAACTTCCGCTTTTACTGGAGATCCTCTTGCTAATTTTGTGCATTCTGCTAATGTATCAATTCTTAGTATTGCACCCGAAGCTCGAGCTCGTCTTAATGCCGTGTACATCCTTTCGGTACGTCTACACCTACCGTTTCCTTGGCTCGTTCTTATCTTCCTATCTTTATCCAGCTCTTCATTGGCCAGGTTACTGGAACCTCTGCTGGGACGTATGTATTTATCCACTACGGATGGCGCGCGTGCGCGCTCATGACGCTGGGATTTGCGGTTTGGCAGATCGTCATCTTGCTCGCGAGAGGTCCAGGGTTGGACAGCTCCAGCTCTACGAGAAGGAAAAGGTGGATCGGTTGGAACGGAACTGGACTCGAGTGGAAGAGGAAAAAGCTAGATGACTTGGATGTCGAAGAGAAAAAGGACCGCAGTCCAGAAACGAACATTCCCGATTATGATTTGGAGAAAGGGGCTGCTGCAGCTACTGACTCAGATGCTAAAACTAGAGAAGAAAAGAACGAGACGCAAGAGACATAGATATTGTAAATACCGAGTACATGTGCATGGAAGTTGCTTAATCCATCGGAAAAGGGAACGCCAAAGCTGGAGATATCGGGACACTTTAGGCCTAGGATAGTCCCCAAATTGACGATAACTTGATTACGTACACATGAAACCCTTTTCTTAGTGGATGTTATGCACATGTATATCAAGTAATTGCACTATTTTCCTCTGCTATGGGGGAAGAATACGGAGGAGGGTTACTCGCGCTGTGGCGCCGAGGATTCGAGCTATCTGCAACTGTTGACATTTCCGTCTGCAAAGCAGAAACATGAGGAAGGGTAGTGTAGCGTCCTGTCTGGGTATTCTGTCGGAAAGTGTGCGGGTCTTGAGCAGCAAGCGCGGTAAGCCTTCGAACTTGTACCACTAGGTCGGTCAGTGGTCGCGCATAAGCATTATCTACGTCGTTATAATTGTGGTTGTAGGATTTTCTGTATGGTCTAGGCACCTGAATATTCTGTGTGGAATCTTCTGAGTGTCCCAAGGACCCAGAATAATCATTGATGAAGGACGCTGGATGGCTATTTTGAGAACTGCCGTGGTTCCCCGAGGTGTTGCTGTGATTGTTAGTCGATATTATAGATTGGTGAACGCTTTGAGGAGGAGGACTATGATTCGAAACAATCTCGTAACGGCCTTTGTGTCGTGAAGCATTTCTTTTGTGGAGCCAAAAAAGCATGCCAAAAAAACAGAGCAAGACGACTGCTCCGCCGATAGATCCTCCGATGATAGCTGCGGTAGGCTTTGAACTGCTGGAAGTAGAAGTAATCAAGGAATAAGTCCCATTGACTATTCCCTGGGCTTGAGTGACGTTAAACACCGCGTTCAACCATTGCGTAGCTATTAGGAACATGTAAGAAGGTTGATTCGATATATCTGGAACACCAGAAAGCTTACGATCGGTTTGTGCATAGCGAGGAATACTTGCGTCTGAGGGTAGGAGAGAACTATAGCTTGAGGGAAAGTAGCTGATTCAAAAGAAAGGGAGCTTCGATGAGTTGTAGTGCGAAGCGCGACAAGAGAGAGCCTACGAGTTTGTTTGTGTGAAGTTTCCGCAATGGAAACTATATGATACCCAGCTGATCGGATAACGAACAAGTCAATTTAATAATTTGCACCTCGACGAATATAGAAATCATCACTTACGGAAAAAGTGAAGAGGTTTGTCCGAATCCTTGACAAATAGTACACATGCTGATCAGGTTATACGCTGCCCATGAACTTGAAGACGAGCTTGGCATGAGCTACAGAAGAAATCTGAATTACGAAGTTGGTAACACACCACTGGCATGCGTTGACAGAGTCGTTACTCGGGCTTGGAGGATTGTAGTGATCTCCAGGAGACAGCGGTGGAATATTATGGGCTAATAGAGAAAGGAAATCGTACTGAGCAATGCTATCGAGAGCGTGTCAAATATTACTCACGATCTACACTGCAGGCAAAAACTGCCGCAGCCGTGACACAGGGTGAATTTCCTGCAGCGTTATCTGCCCAATCGTAACCTGCCTGGCATGTAGCATTTTGAATCCTGCGCTCAAGTGATGCACCATATCCCAATTCCGATCGGGCTTGCAGGATCGCATTCGCGTTGACATTTGCTGCCTTTGGAAAGATAAAGAATCCAATAACAAGGACTTCAGCGAGAAAAATTGAATGAC
Source organism: Lentinula aciculospora (assembly GCA_028011355.1). Classification (NCBI taxonomy): domain Eukaryota; kingdom Fungi; phylum Basidiomycota; class Agaricomycetes; order Agaricales; family Omphalotaceae; genus Lentinula; species Lentinula aciculospora. The sequence goes on along the minus strand of JAOTPV010000035.1, from coordinate 325,643 downwards.
ATGCCCGGGAAAGGGTAGCGGGGGTTTTTTGTTTGGAGTCCGACTGAAGTAGCCCCGCCTTAATCATGTTTCCACGAATGAAGCTCGCTTCGAAGGAAAGAGGGAAGAGAGTCGTAGGAAGCTAGAGGAAGGTAGCCGTAGATGAATCACGGCAGAACGAAAGAAGGATAGTCAGGTAGAATGTAGAAGTTGCATTCAAAGGAAAGATATATGAACGCGAGAAAAATATTGTGTTAATAGTGCGGGAAACCCTCTGGCAAGAATTGGTGGAGGATGAATTCAGAGCGGCAAAAAATCGAGCATGGAAGACCTTCCAATCCGGATGCCACTCCGAGATTCCACAGCTACTCGTCGGCATGGATTACAAGTGCACCACAAATCTATAATTATCAACGTTTTTCTGATACGGGTACAGCCTAACCGAGGGAAGAACAACAGATCTTCGGCAGTAGTGAGTATTGTCCTAGTATATTAGCGCCCGCAGATTCAGAATGAGTACGAGGAACCCTGATCAATTCAAAAGCAGTGTCGTTTGACATACCTATTTTCGGTATTTGTAAGGGTGCATGTGTACCCAAGCACTACTTCGAAGTTTTCGCAAACCTTGAGTTAGAATGAGAGAGAATTTCAGCATGTCGGAGTAGACCGAATCTTGAGATAATGCAGATGACTTTGCACGACACATGTATTGAACTAGCCAAATCTTAGGGTCTATTGTAATGAAACTTACGCGGGAGCCGGCATCACGAACTCTGCGGTTCGTTGCAACAATTTGTAAGTCATAACTGGTAGAAGACTGGAAGAGGTTGGAAGATAACGACATAGCGCAAGCCACTCGACAACGTTGAACTTACTTAAGCAAAAAGACCGAGGTTCTTTTTATATATGTCTATGCATTTGCAGATTAAATAAAGAATTATGATAGCTAGAATTCGCTTCTCTCAAGCCGAGCGAATGGCATGATACTTCTTGCCCCAACGATGCTCTTCGAGAAACTTGTGACTCGAACAGTGAGAAATTTTCTGGAACGACCTATCAAAACAATAGATAGAATAAATATCAGTCTGCTGACAACTGCGCTGATAGCCGAAATGCGAATGCTACTCGAATCAAGTACCGGGAACTCGACGCCAATCCAAAATTGCATCCTAAACTTCAAGCAATTCTTGCTTAATCAATTCATTTGCATTTAAGAGAAACAAAACCTCATCCGTCAGTGATATCGTCGCTCTACAGCACGTCGTCCGCTGTTTGAAAGTTTTTTGCTCCGGCGTCACCCATCATGTCTTCTTGTTATTGGTACGTGCTTTAAACCAGCATCTAAACGCTTTTGACTAACTAACTCAGGCAAGAGTGCTACGCTCTGGTATCCTGTCGCACTCCTGGTGTAATATTGTAAATGCGCTCTTTCCTGGTCAGCTTCCCCAGAATCACATGTTCGCATACATCATTCAGCAACAGCCTCAAGGACATGCCAGTTTACTCCACTCACATTTCTCTTCTCCAAAGGGAACTTCTTGCTCTGGTCAATGCGGACCAAGCGGGCAAGCCAGAATGGCTTCCATTTTGTCTAGATATTTTAAACGATCTGAATAATGAGAGTCCTAACTCTAACAGAACATGAATATCCAGTGAAAAGTTGTTTCCCTCTTCTATCATCCTAGAACCTTGTCGTCGCTCAGTTTGGTCTATGACATCGTATACACGGAACTTGTGCGGGGGTATGATAATATTGCTGATATATGTTGGCGCGATCGTTTAGGTATACGGGCCTCCCGCCAACCACAAGGACTGGTTTGAGGTCCATGGATGGCTAATTCCAGAAACTAGAAATGCCATATTTTTAACAATGATCACAAGGGGTCATTGACGAGTAATAAGAGTGAATCGAAGGCTAGGCGGTTGAGGGTTCGTCGCCTCCAATCCACCTTCATTTTCGAAGCGATTTTTATACACGCAGACTACGGATAATCTATGTCTATATCGAGCCGTGCTCACTGACGGCCATCCATTATCTAGGGCACCGAACAGTACCTCTCTCGCATTCTTTGTGAAAGGTCCGTCTCAGAATCGTCAGGAGCTCACCCACGCATACTTCTTTCGTTGCGGAGGACTATTGTGAGCCTCACCTGAATGGCGTACTCCCACTATTCGATACCTTTATAGTATATTGCCAACGAAAAAAAAAACCCAAGAATTTCAACGTGCACACTGTATTGCCTTGACGAAAATGGAGCTCGATAATATCTCATGAACGATGCTTTCTGGCCCGAGGAAAGTATCTGTTAAGGTACATGATTCGAGTCTCAAGCATCTGAGGTGCGAAAATGACTTTGGATTTCTCTCTTCGGTGCTCGTTGACAATAATTTTGAAGGAGTCTTCTATTCAGTGAATTTCTTGTGATATTGACGCTGCTGAACCCCCGCCGACAGTCACAAGACAAAGCGCAAGTCAAAACATATGCAATCATAATTATCGTCGTTCATGATTACCTGTATTCCGTTTGTATATACAAATCCCTGTGTCGTGTTTGCAGACGTTTTCAGGCTATTTCTGAACACCCCTGTATATTTGAATGGAGGTGACTGAGAAGTAGGAGCAGTTAAACTTGGTCCGGATGACAATTTTAGTCTCCTTTTGCGTTCAACCGCTGACTGGTCCCCTTTGGCATTGACAGTTTTAGAATTTTCCTCGAGAGATATTGTATGTTGTGACGCAAAAAGCATAGCAGCGCATGAGATGGCCGCAATCGCCACTCAAGCCATGGCGGTTGATATCCGGAGCCAGCGCAAAAGAATGCTCTCAAGGGATTGAGATCCGATGTGCTGTGTGGTCTGGGCAGGTTCAAACTCGATACTTAGTCATAGCTCTACACCAGTCAATTACTTACACCAAAAGATGAACGGTAAGTTGATGACTCTGCGGGTGTTTCCGGAACATAGAAATTCAACGAAGTAAGCTCATAGCTCTTTGGCAACGAAATCAGCGCATGTTGATCATGACCGTTGTAACGGCAACCCAGCTGTTCCATATATGATCAGGCCAAAAGAACTGATTGCTAAAGCTCACCATGCGGTGGCCAATCTTGGTAAGGACTCAGTGTCGGCGTTGTAAAAATATACCGCAATCACCGTTGGTCAGATCAGCTTTGATAAAAGACAGAATGATGTGCCATGATTTCAAAAACTGGCATGCAGCAATTTAGGATGCCTAAAAGTAACGAAGATTGGGGTTGGTTAAGAGCATATCACACATATGTTAAGCAGTTAGCGACGACCCCACAGCTGGTTCGAGTTGGTATTGACTACCTACTGTCTCAACTTGAGAGTTCAAGTGCATATCAGTGTCATGCATTTTTCCTGAGATAGGTATAGCTATTGTTTGTAGCAAACGAGAACAACAAGGATAAAGTTCATCATCCATAGTCTGTCTAGTGTTGAGGATCTCGATGTCTAAACTTCTGAAACACACTTACTTGCCATATCATTGCCCAAACGCTCTTAGGAGCATGACATCTTTGACAGCCATTATTGTAGGCTCGACTCTGAGTGACCGATGATCAGAGGGAGTTTTCATGTCCAAAGCGCAGGAGATTTCGCTCATGTACAAAGAAGACACAGTGTTTTTGAAGAAGAATCTTGTGCTGTGCATTGGTGCAACCGGATCGGAATGCATTTGGAACGCAGTTGAGAGTAATCGACCAGGCAGTTGATCAGCGTATGCTTGATGTATGAGCAATATGCGATCCCTTGAGCATGATATAAGTCGAGAGCTAAGAAGGTCGTAGTACTCTCCTCAAGCAAAGGGCATCCTGGAGGATTCGGAGTGATTTGTCATAAATCACATGTCATTAAAAGTCACACGGCTAACCCTTGTTCTCGTTCATCACTGTCACGTCACGCCTAGCTCAGCTTGTCTTCCTATCTTCGTTTACTTTGTACACACTTGGAATCTAATACTATCAAACTTTCAATGGCGAGCAAAGCGGCCCAGAAACGAGTAAGAAATAATTTCCGAATTAACAATTTGTCATCTAACAGTCTATCTGATACAGCTTACCAAGGAATTCGTTGCGATGCAGAAGGATCCGCCACCCTTCATCTGGGCTGTACCAGAAGAGAAGAATATTTTGACTTGTCTGTAACCTTCATTTTATTCATCTACTATGCAAACTGACCCATCGTTCTAGGGAATTATATCATTGTGAGTTTCTGGCTCATTTCATGGCCTGGTGCTGTTCCCTGACGGAACTGATCTCGACACCTATTCCCTGCAATCAACAATGTTTACTCGGCGTAAATTTGGCAAATGATTTCCTCCCTTGTGATTACGGGTCGGGATCAGCGCGGGCCACCCGACTCACCCTTCACAGGCGGAGAATTTCATGGCTTGCTCCTATTTCCTCCAGAATACCCGTTCAAACCTCCAGGCATCAAGGTACGCTTAACATCAGTATTATGAATGTCGCATTGACTTGATGGCAACGTCGTCCTTTAGATGCTCACGCCCTCTGGGCGATTTCACCCCGACAAGAAGATTTGCTTCTCAATGTCCGATTTTCATCCTGGCTCTTGGAACCCAGCTTGGAGTGTCGCTACAATGTGAGCCACTAAGTACGCTTCCTACTTCTGCTTTCATGCTGAATGAGTTTCATTATAAACAGTCTTACTGGCCTACTTTCATTTATGTTATCCGACGAAATGACGACTGGTTCCGTCAATTCCAGTCCAGCGCAGAAACGTCAGTTTGCGACAAAGAGTCATGCTTGGAATCTGGATCAAGCCAGATTCAAAGAGGCTTTTCCAGATGTGCGTTTATGCTTTATGTCCTTTTGTCTATTCCCATTCATTTGTGTCCATAGTATTGTACACCTCATGCAAAGGATGTTCCAAACATGGGCGAACAACACGAACAACCCAATCCAACTTTACCGACTTCCAGTTCTATCCCCTATGTCGCCCTCACTGTGCCTGCCCCAAATACATCATTACCACTTCAATCATCCGCGTCGGATGCGTTAAAGGGCACATCCAAAACTACTGATGATGCTTCAGGGGCAGCTGAAGCAGCATTGTCTTGGGGACAGGTTCTTTGGGAGAAATGGCGGTGGGGAGTTTTAATTGCGCTTGCAGTGGTGGTCTCAAGACTGTCTTCTGCCAGATCTTGAAACTCGACTTCCCGGGAGGCCATCGAACCTGGCTTGCCCTAGCCACTGTATCATCATAATATCTTATCTTAGTCTGATGTGTTCTGCGCTATCTTAACATTACCTCACACTTCATCGAGTTGACGATTTGGCTGATTGCGATTGGCGGGTGCATTTGGGAGACAATGAATGTGTGTATATTGGGGTTTTTGGTTTAGATGTGACGTATAGTTCATCTGCCTGTACACGTTGTGAACTGATACTCTTTCGTGTTCCGAAGATGTCGTATCACTTTCTCTGCTTTCTTATATATCGGCGAGTGGTTGCTGCCATTTTCTCGCCTCCGCACTCTTTACTCCTGGTTCCCGAATCCTTATCACCTAGCCCCTCCTTCATTTTTTTTTGTTGTCCTCTTCTCATCATATACGCTTGGTGCTCGTAATAAATACGAGGTCAACATTGCGAATGTACACTCGTTTAGGTACTTTCTAATGCAGAACGTTCATTAAGCTTTACCTTGGTGTTATTTTGTTTACTGACACTTTTTGTCTTACAGCATGCTTAAAGTACATCTTTAACTTTCTACAGTCTCAGTACCCCACACTTTGGTTTGCGTTAGAGCCTGGTTCGCTAAAGCAAGGAGTGCTCCTAACTTTCGATGGGTAATCGCAGAAAGGCCGAGTACTCTTCGTAGTAACTACGGAATCTTGCTGTTCACTATCCTCTTCGAGGGCACGATCATCAATACCGACACCTCCTTCGTCGACGTCTCATCATTTGAATTCATGTGAGCGGTAGGAGTACCGGGTTGGTAGTCGCCAATCGCTTATGGGTGGATGATCGCAGCGTCTGGCTAAGTAGAACATGGTCAAAATTCAGATAATGAAATAATCAATGATCCCATACACCACTGCAATATTCTATCCAATGCTTTGGTAGACATTGATGCTTATAGACCGTCTCCTTGCTGTACTCCACGTCGCAAATCGGTAGCGATGAGAACCGGGGGTCGCTTAGATTAGGGAGAACGACTTTCTGACCCGTCGATATCCGTGCTACAGATTTTATTTTATTTTGTAAATTGAACTTTGTTGAACTGTATTATTGGAATATTCACTTATCTCCTAGATACGTACATGCGAAAACCGGAAATTTTCATTCTTCCCTAATCCTTCGCAAACAGACAGAAGAAGGGATGCGAATTATATCGTTGCCCCTACGCGGCAAACACCATCCAGATCTTATCAAAAGGAGAAATACCATCGAGTTTGATATGGGTGACAGCTTTTGCGAGGGTAAACTCAAGCTGCGATTGTAATCTGAAGGATGTTAACGTGATGCGCCAGAACATGTACTTTCATTATCATATCTACTTTTGATGAAACACTGCTACTAAATTGACGTTTCCCCTCAATCTTGGACGTATCTGTACCCCCAGGCCCAACAGCGAGCAGGCCTCATTTGTGCTCACGGGACATCGGGGAAATTTTGCAGTGTTGTAGAGGTTGACATGCGCGCCGCTTGTGTTAAGATCTCTCTCATTTTAACTGCCCGGGATGCGTTGAACTAGCCCGTGTCTCACACCAAAGTGCTACAGAAACTTCGCCTTTCTTCTCAGATCTTAATCTGCGGTGCGTTTGTTTCTTCTAGATCTATTTCTAGCAACGAGGTTCAATCTAATGTAAGAACGAAAAATCTCGCGAATAGCGGATGCTTCCATTCTTCTCTTCAACATATTCCCGCATCCAACTTTGAGTTTGTATTGAGTTACAGAGCATAAGGCGGAAAGATTTTGCGAAGCTCCCCTGTAATGGATTGACCCCAGATGTTTGTCTACTATGTTGGGTCACTTATAGATCTTATATCCGGCGTCTGCAGTAACAGCCTCGGACCTCTTCTCAGCACTAATCTCCAATGAGCAGTTGCATTACGTGACTACGTTATAAAGCATATACCAAGATTGAAACCTCACTGGCCATGCGGTTTCTTGCTCACTTTCTATGGTCCTCCATATTTATTGGCTCTGTTCAGGCTACTATCATCACTGATGACCTCTCGAAGGTTGTCAATTTATCATTCGAATTCATCGTCGTGGGCGGTGGGACTACCGGATTAGCAGCTGCCAATCGTCTTGCGCTGAATCACAGCGTGTTGGTGGTAGAACGTGGACAAAATCTGGTCGATAACGAAGTAGTGAATGATCCTTTCGCGTTTGCTGCTGGGACGTGAGTCTGTATTGAGGTACTGACGTTCCCCTTGGAATAAATCATAATTGTTTTGCTCTAAAATCAAGGCCATCTCCATGTCGATTCTCAATGAACTCTACTCCACAAAACAGCGTTGATGGTACTTATCGGTCGCTACCCTTATTCTAGTGCGTTCGGTCTCTTTCTGTGTTCCAAAATCATATCTTTGAACAATTGTGAACAGTGGAAGCTGTCTTGGTGGAAGTTCTTCTATCAATGGTATGATGGGTGCTCGGCCGACATTCGCTAGTATGAATGCGATTGAGGCACTCGGAAATCCGGGATGGGGTTGGAACGATTTCTTACCGTTAGATTCAGTAATCATTCTTCTTAGAAGAAAAGCTGTACTGACTTCAGTCACATTTGTTGCATAGATATATGCAAAGATCGGAAAACTTTACTCCCCCAAATCCTTCGCAAATAGAAGAAGGCGCAAATTATATCGCTGCCGTTCATGGATATCATGGTCCTGTTGGAGTATCCTTCGCCCGTCCTCTCGTTGCTCCTGTGTTGCAACGCATTGCGAAGAAGACGACCCAAACTGTTTTTGGTGGAGAAGTGACACTGACCCCCGACATGGGTGATGGGTTTTCCGGAGGTAAACTTAGGTTGTGACCATAAAGGCTGATGCGAATGATTCAATAGGACACGTATCGAGCTTTTATTATCAGATTCATTTCAATGAGACTCTACATTCCGACAGGCGGTCCTCTTCTGCTTGGTCATACTTATATCCTCAAGCACAGCAGCGGACAGGCCTAACGGTCCTCACGGCGCATCAAGTAAATTCTGTACTTACTTCTGCAAGTGCTAGTGGTAACATCATTGCCACTGGTGTTCTCGTGGAGCCAACTATAGGAGGTCCTGTAATCATGATCAATGCTTCGAGGGAGGTGGTAATCACTGCCGGAGCACTTCAGGTGCGTTCTTTGATTCTGGTGGCCTTTCGCTCACTTAGCCATCCCCCTGAGCCAGTCCCCTGTTATCCTACAACGCAGTGGAATCGGTAACGCGACGTGCGTTTTGCGCTTCTTCTCTGATCAGTACTGTAACCTGTTGGGCTGAGTGTTTGTTATTTGCATCAGATTTCTCCGAACTATCAGAATTGAATCGGTGTTGGATCTCCCTGGTGTGGGGGCGAAGTAAGCAATCAATTTAATTCCCCTCTCTTATTCCCTATACTCATGCAAAATTCAGCTTGCAAGACCATATTGGTCTCTACAACACATCCTTCCCTCTGGCTCCTTACGCAAATACTACAAATGTCACTGGTGGCGCCAATGTATTAGCAGGGATTGTCGTTGCACAGCCTACAGCTCAAGATACGTTAGGGCTGAAGGGTAAGTGAAGTTCCCAATTCCGAGTGAAGAAATTTCAGACCTTGAAATTCTCGACGGCAATAATCAAGATGCTACTGCTTTGAATATTCTGCTCCGAAATCTCTCAACAGAACACGCTGTTTCTGTCGGTGGTGTCGTAAATTCCGAGTCTCTGGCGACCCAAGCTGCTGTCATCGCCGAGGCATATGAGATTGACCGTATGCAATCTTTTCAAGCCCCTCTATGGTCGATTAACCAGCAGCATATTGTAGACCCTTTCATAGAAATTTTTTATTCGCCTGGCTCTGTGTATCTTCAAGTAGCGGCCCATACCATTCTTCCACTATCCCGTGGAACTATTCGTATTAACACTACTGACCCATCTGCGGACCCCACAGTTGACATGCAGTTCCTCACATCAGAGGTTGACATACACGCCGCTGTAGCTGCTGCACGCAGAATCTCTCTCATTGCAGCAACGCCTCCCTTCAGTGAACTGATTGCTGAGAATGCGTTAAAAGAATCGGGTGTCCCGGACGTGAATGCTACAGAAGAGGAAGTACGGAAGTGGGTACTTGAAACGTAAGTCTTTGCCGTGTTCCAAATGCATTGTGTATACATGACTCTTACAGATACGAGTCTGACATTCACTTTGAGGGAAGTCATTCTATGCTGCCCAAGGAGTTAGGTGGTGTCATTTCTCCTCAGCTCTTGGTATACGGTGCGTTTGCCTTCCGTTGACCTACTTCTAAGCCTGAGAGGTCTTTTAGGAACAAAAAATCTTCGGATAGCTGATGCTTCGATCCTTCCTTTGAGCGTGTTCCCACATCCCACTTTGGGTTTGTATGGTGTAGCGGAAAAGGCAGCAGATATGATCCTGCAGACAATAGATACATGTTAATGACAAGTTCTGTACGTAGAGTTTGTTTTATTCATTGGAAGTATTTCTGCAATCTATACATCTACCAGAGTGGCAGTACAATATGCAAGAAGGTAGACATCAATGCTTAAAGCAGGAACTAGTACCGAAGATCAACGATCATTCGTACTCACTCTTGAGTCATTTTTGTAGAATTTTTCGCTATAGTTAACGTCGCACCCTGGATTGGTGAACACAATTACTTTAAAGGTGTACGTAGTATCGAATATTTCTAATCATCTGCAGCCACTATTCACGCATTTAGTGGAATATCTCTAACCAACTTCACACCTTGGTTGTTGAACGCGTTGATTGACCTGTAATGGAAGCTGCACTCCTAGTTCTGGTTTCCCTCGAATCATTGGCACCATGAGAACACTGGGTATCCTTTGGATGTCCAATCCGTCAGAAGGCAGAGAGAATTCAAAGGATTCAATGAGCTCGAACAATATAACTTGAAGTTCCATGACTCTAATCTCATTATCGTCAAATCTGGAACATCAAGTCATACATAGATATAACAAAACTTACGCGAATTGCCAGCTGATGTGGTTGGACACATTTAGTGAGCTCTCAAGTTATTGCTAAAGAGTGTATAGCATACCCAATGCAAGACCTAACGCCACCGCCTTCAAGGTAGTCAGTGATGGACATTGTTCGAAGATGGTGATATCTCACTGAAAGTCGCTCTGCAATAGAAATGAGCCCGCATCATGTTGGATAACGACTGATAACCTACAAATTTCCGTAGACACCGACTGCGACCTCTTTGTTCTCATTCAGAAACCGTACGGGATTCCACGAATCAGCATCATCACCCCACACTTGAGTTAATCTTGAGAAAATGTGAGCTAGATTACAGACTTTGAAGGAAAAGGCAAATTCTACAAACCGATTGTATGCACCTAGATGCAGCAGAATACGCTGCCCCCTGCGAATGGGAACATGAGATAGAAGCCTCCCAGTTTTGCTCTTCACTGCAACTGAGAGCGGTATTGTGTCGTCGTGACTTGCCTCTCGTACCAAGATTGGAAGTGTCGGATGCAACCGCAGGGTTTCCTATGAGAATAGTATGAAGTGAAGGTGCAGGTTAAAGTCCTTGATGAGGTACCTTTATGACAGCATTAAAATAGGGCATTGAATCGTAGTGCGCACTGGTAAGAGAAACGTAGTATCCCGTTTGAATTCGTAACCTGGCAATTTCTTCGTGTAACCGAGTTTGACTGTCCGGGTTTCTACTCAGTTCGTACAACATCCATGACATTATCGAGGCAGTTGTTTCGTTTCCTGCAAGAATAATTGTTCTGAATGGAGACTGCTTTCACGTTTTGTTAATTGAATTACAGAAGGTAGCTCACGCTATTTGTGAGATGATCTCGTCCTCACTGAGCCTCTTCTTGGAATCTTCGTACCTAGTTGCACGAACTTGTAGAATAGGAGGTCATAACGATAAAACAACAAAACGAATACCCACCTAGGACACTGAGGATATCCGTATCGTCATCAGAGTCGGTACTGAGTATCAAATTTTCCTGTTTACGGAGCAATATACTTCTTGCTGCACGCTGAGCTGCTGACAGGAACGCTGAGAGCCGCCGATCTTCTTTGGTTGTGTACAGCTTGAAACCAAAGTGTTCAGGGAAATGTCGACGAATCACGGTATAAAGTGTTGTGATGGCAGAAGGAGATTTTGAATCGATGCTATGTACGACTTGAGTGAAGATATTAGATGGTGTAGAGGTGCGTCCACATACAACATGTCTCTCATTGTTGTGTAAAGCTCGTTATACTCGGCAGTACCATCGAGAAGGCCGAAATTGAATTCAAACGCGCCTTCGCGAATGTGCCAGATGAGCACTAAGAAGGGGAAGGAGAGTTGTCAAACTGATTCTCACTTCGGCCAATTACATCCAAGGTGATTTTTGGCATCCATTGGGCCATGTTGAAAACAGCGGATTTTCCTTCCAATTTATCGTTCCATTCCTTGACAAGCTATTTTTGCATTAGACAACTCATCAGACAAACGTAATTCTAAGCTCGAAGCATCGCTTACTTTGATTGTCATTTCCTGGAAGATAGACATGAACCGCTTCAAGTGCTGGGTGGAAAAGGCCGGATTTAGGGCTCTCCTGTGTCGTTGGTGCACTTTACCTGGGGAAGAAGAGGTGGATAGTTCATCTCAGTATAAACACATGCCCCTGAGTGAAAGGGTTGTACCAGTTGCCCAAAGAAGACCTTTTCCGAATACTCTTTCGGCAATAAGACGTATATCTCTTGTTTTGGGGTAGTTATGAGACTGGAATATGTGCTGCAACCCCATGGGATCCGCTATCAGAAGGACGTCTTCCTACACATTAAGAGGCTTTCAGCGTAAGTATATGGAGTCGAAGTAATGTGAATCCTACAGAGAAGCAACCGAAGATACGAAAGGTAGGGCCATATTTCCTCACCCAGCCGAACTCTAGTTGACCAGCATCGTTCTGGCGAAAGATTTCATGTTCATGGCCTGCAAGAATAACTAATTAGATGTCATGACTTGTGCGTCTCAGTTGGAAAAAGAACCTAGCAAATGAGAGACTGGCTTCGGCCCTTGAAGAAAGGCAAGTGGCGAGGGGTTCCTCCTGAGGAAGAAAGAAGCTATGCCTAGCGTAGCTACGCTCATGCACCAAAGTAAAGTTAGCATAGTAATGTGCTCATAAAAATTCACCACCTTCCACAGCAATTTATGCACTTTCATGTATGCAGATGCGGCTCGATCCGACAGAAAAGGGAGCAATTAGAGTCACAACGCAAGCAAGCAACATTTCCCGCCAATCTAAATGAAACCATCAATGAAACACGTTAATTCAAGGAAGTTCGATGCCAACACCATTTTATCGCCCTACCAGATTCGAAAGGCCCCTTTGAATCTTCGAATCCTGGGATGGAAAGGAAGAATGACAAGAACGCGGGGATTAGTAGGATGCTGGAGCCAGCGAGTAGATTCGACACTAGAATGTGAATCTAGGGAACGCGTAGAATGATATTGGTGTCTACAAAGAATCTTCAGCTAGATACAAGTCACCGCGGCCACCGCCGTTGATATAACTGAAACGTAGGGATCACCCCACACACAAAAAAACTAGAATCATACAATTTACTCGCTCACTGTCACTTTTCAGACCCAGCAGTTATTACAACACATTTCTTGTTCAAATCGTCAGGTAACCCTCTAACCGTCATTAATTCCGGATATTCCAGAGACGCCATCTGCATCGATTCGTTGTCGTATACGGGCCAGACCCATTTTGTCTCTTTCAGCAGCCGGAGTGTGCTTTCATACGCAGGACCCCGAGCTTCAAGATCTGCCAGGTCTGGGTTGGGATCTCCCATTCGAGCAAAGTTCGCCCAAAGATCTTGTACAAGATTCGTGTACGAAATGTCAGCTGGTATGCGCAGGGGCTCAGAAAATATGTGGTACGTTCCGAAGACCTGGATTGTTTCCAATAAAAGAAAAGAGATTAGATGGATATAGAAACTTCAGAATTGAACGAGCACGCGGAAATGAACGTGGAAGGAGTGATGTTGTTGAAAAGCTTCCTTACCTCGTATAAGTCACCAGAGTGGCATCGATAGTAGGGCTGGGGATTTCCCACAGGAAATGTGCAAAGGTGGTAGGGATCATAAAACGAAAGCCCGTAAGCGTGTTGCATGGAGTACACGTAACTGAGAGATAGATAAGACCGACTCGTATGTAAAGCAAAGACAAAAAGCACAACTCACATCGCAGGGAAGGCGTTAGAGTTTGAAGCCGCAGTTATCATATTCTCCGCGGGACAAGTAAGGAACCAATCCGTGTATACGTTGATAGTCGCATTATCTGCCGTATAAAATGGAATTGATAGCACTGCTACGAGAGACCGTACAAAAAACATACAAACATGAAACTCGTTGATCGTCCAAAGGCCAGACTGCAGCACGTCTTCGGCCAGAGTGGAGCCCACTGCATTAATTAAAGACTGGTTGAAATCGGTGGCATTGGGCAAGATAGTATTTCCTAATAAACTGTATCCGCGGAAAAATACTCATTAACACGCAACGTAGGATTGGAGATAACAGCGTACGATTGTCCCTCTTCGGGCATGAAGCCGAGCATGAACGGTACACTGTTCACTGCATCCGGCCCAAGAGCCATCTGGTTGACAGCAGAGTCCAAAGCATATATGCCATCTATTACTGTGCTCCAGGAGCTGGCGAAATTAGTGATATTAAGTAGAATGTCAGCTGGTAGGACTTGAAGACATTTGAGTAGTTCTGCACCCGTTACATTGAGATGACATAGCGGAGAGAGAAAAGGTTCTGTATGACGGTCAATAAGATTGGCGGGCGCAGAATTCGAACCGCGAGAATCTCACCAACCGTCTCGTATACCGCTTCCGCTGTTGTGAATGTCCCCGAGCCACCAGATTGGGAAATCGCAGCATGAAATAGTCCCGTTGCTTTGGGACTTTTCAGCAGATCCACGATGGACCATCCCCCAGCCGACTGCCCAAAGATCGTCACTTTGTCTGGATCTCCGCCAAAATCTGCGATATGCTCCTTGACCCAGCGCAGCGCAAAAATCTTGTCGGCCATGGCATAGTTTCCCGGGATAGCGGAATCGTTGAGGCCTAGGAAGCCGAAGATGTTGAGTCGGTAATTGATGGTAACGACAACAACATCGCCTCGAGAGACAAGTGGACCTCCGTCGAAGGTCTCGTCGGAACCCATCCCGTTTAAGTTCCCACCACCATGGATCCAAAAGAGGACGGGTCTAAGTGGTACTGGTTGGGACGAGGAAGGAATATACGAAGTATATATGTTAAGAAAAAGACTTTCACTGAGGGTTGAGTATTCTTCAAGTCGGCGAGAGAATGGAGCTCACCAATCTTCACTTATACCCCAAGGATTCAGGCCCTCTTCATTATTAGCAAAGGACCCGAATTGGAGACAGGCAGTTTGGACTTGAAGGGTATCGGGATCAGCCGTTCATATCTCTTGCCAAACGTAGATGGAACTTACATCCTGTGGCGTTGACATATGTACCGTTCCACTGTTCAGGGTACTGGAATCGTAGCGAGCCTGTAGGCGGAGAGGCATACGGGACACCCATGAAGCGGAACGTTAGGTGGTCTCTGACACTAAGAGAAAACATGATAGGCATAGATGACAGTATAAAGAAAACGAGTACCTACCCAGTAAACACGGTCCCATTTGAAATCACGTTCGTCTTGGGCAATGAGGAAAAATCTGTGTCAACCTGGGAGGTGAGAGGTGCAGAATTGGAGCAGAGGAAAGGGAACTTTTGCGATGTGTCAACACCTGATGTCGATGGTTCTGATGTGAAGGGCGCAATGGCAGAAATTCTGTCGGTGGAAGAGGAGACCACCCAGAATTTCGTGTGTTCATCGAATTCGCCCTTGTATTTGAGATAGAATAACTTGTCCTGGACACTACAAGGAAGACTCTTAAACTGAATGTCACAGAGAACATGTGGAGAACGCACTCCGGTAGATTCTCATCTTTGAAAAGAGTTTCATTGAAGCGTTGACATATTTGGGAAGCAATCTCAAGCGTCTCGGGATCATAAAATAACAGCGCACTGGCACGATTATCCAGATCCTGACCAAGTTAAAGCGCTCGTCAGTGAACGATTGGAATAACATACCTCCCAATTCCCATCGTTCTCGAATAGAAGGGAAACTGCGCTCCCATGAACGCGTTGGAAGCCTGGCGTGAGCAAGTAGTTGAGAAATATAGCCACTAAGGGAGCAGCAACAAATTTCATGATGATCTTGTAGGTTTTGAGAGAATGCCAGCGGCGATAATTATTACTGTCCGGTAGTTTCTTATTTTGAGCACGCGCTTCAGACTCGGAACGTATCATGAGGATATGTTCACGGGATTCTGCTGAGCTATACCGGTATTTTGTCGGCAACATAAGCCAGGGGTTAAAGGATGTTCACGGTCAGCAGTTGTTGCTGCACACAAGATGCAACAATAGTTCTTCAGGCAAACGCGAAGCTGACTACCACTTTGGCTTATCCCAATAAACTTGAGCGGGATTTCCCAAATGATTATTCTATATTTTCTTCGAAGGGAGCTCCTAATAAACGATGTCCACTATCAGTTGGATAACGGTTTGAACACCAAGGATGGCAAGCTTTTACTCACCTTAACTTTAGCTCGTCCTCATAATCATCTCGTCCAGGCGCGATAAATATCAGCGGTGAAATAACCAGTATCATTGAATGGAATCCTTCCTTTTCTATCCTATCCTATATTCCTATACTATAAATTAGGGCGGTGCGCCTAAACCAGCGCTTTTTCTTATTAGTCATTATTTATGTCAGCAAAACTGTCAACGTTTTAGTGCTGCGGCGGCAGCGGCAACTTAAGTTTTTCCCACACATTACAATACACAATCTTGCGACGTGTTTGCTGCATGTTTGCTGAGTTGACTTAGGTTTTTCTCACACATTACTTCAAGCTTGCAATGTGTTTGCTGCATGTTTGCTGCATGCATTGCATGATAATTATGCTCTCCTTTGTTTCCCTTTCCCATCTTCTACTATAATTTCACACTATAATTGAAGTTCCTGATAGAGGAAATTTGACTACAGATAAAATGTTTGGTTTCTTACAAGCTATTGACCTGTGTGCAGGCTCTGACTACTATTCTCACTTTAAGGGATTCTGAGTCACCTCCCAATACACCTCAACATCGACAACAAAATGCTGATCGTGAGAGGGAACGACAAACACGTACCCTAGGCAGCCCTGAAAATCGACGTACACCTCAACCATCACCACATGGTGGACCAATACCATTCCAACTCAATATACCTCAAAATTATGTACCTTCCCAGCATTCACAAGATGATCTATTTCAAGTAATCAACCATAATGGCCAAGAGTTTCAATTGACTCAAGGAATTGCTAATCAACTCAGAAATTTACCTCCACTACTACCAACACAGGGCCGTGGCCGTGGCCGTACTTCAAATCAAGCAGTTGTAGGTGTAAAAATTCAAATACATAGTGCTGTGGCCACCAATCAATATCTTTACCTTATAGTCTCTTCATAATCAGAATCAGAATGCCCATGCAGGACCATCAAATTTGGCATATCAAAATCAGGTATTAGCATACTTATTTACAGATTTTAAGGCTCATTTATTCTCTTGGTAGTTTCCTCACTTACCTGCTGAGCTACAAGCTCAACTAGCATTTGTACAGCCTCACCCTGCAAGACCAACATTGAGACAGAATCATAGAAGAGCCCAAAGTCATATCCGTAATACATTCTTTTCTATATTACACTATTTATTGCTGACTATCTTTACTTTCAGAATCTATATCATCTAATCCAGAAAGGCTGACCCATGAGCATGAGAATAATGATCCTCCACAAGATGACTTTGAGAATAGCCAGAGACTTCCACCAGGTCCTGGCTATCTCACACCAGAAGGCCATGACATGCACCAACAACATGAACAGTTGCAAAATGTGATGCACAACTCCCAAGAGGTGCATGAGCAGCACTTGCAACAGCAAGAAATTGATGTGGGAGATCATGAACATCAAAATGATGCTCCAGATGAGCCTATTCCAATAGGTCTACAACCTATTGAGAATGATCAGATTTATAACTTCTGTTCTTTGGGAAAAATGGATATAGAGTGTCCATTTTGTGGTGCATTGCATTGGCAAGCAGAGAGACTTACACATTCCTCTGTAATAAATCCTAAATTTGGAGCATGCTGCAAATCAGGGAAGATTCAGCTACCTAGGTTACAAAGTCCACCTATTGAAATCAGGAATCTCTTTACTGGAGTTGATCATAACTCAAAGCACTTTTTAGACAACATAAGGAGTTATAATTCTGCTTTTGCTTTTGTATCATTGGGCCTTAAGATTCAACCACAGAATGATCCTGAACTTCCAAATACTGGGCCAAGGCAGTTTAAAATTAAGGGTGCACTTTGGCATTCTCTAGGCTCCCTTTTGCCTGAGGGTGACAAACCCCCAGTATATGCACAGCTTTACATAGTTGCACCTGAGACTGCTTTAGAGCAGCGCTTAGCCAATAACAGACATCATGGTACTGGTTTACTGTCATCTGTTATGCAAACAATATCTGATTGCCTTCACCGCAATAATAACTTTGTGAATCTCTACAGATCAGCATACCAGAGAATACAAAACCTTCAGGCACAGGCTCCAAATTCCCTAAATGGTGCTTATATCAAACTGCATTTCAGTGATACAAATGATCCTAGGAGATATAATATGCCATCAGCTGATGAGGTTGCAGTTGTTCTTCCAGGCCCAGGTACTGCCACAGATCATCGAGATATTATCCTTCAATGTAAGGAGGGGCCACTGAAACGTATATATGAAACCAATCCTGCATATGCACCTTTACATTATGTTTTACTGTTTCCCAGAGGTGAACTAGGATGGCACCTAAATATCAAATATGCAGATAGACCTAATGAACCAGCCTCTAATGATGATCATGTTACCCAGATGGAGTACTATGCATATCGCCTTCATCAACACAATCTAGAGATTGAATCAAACCATCTGTTCTATGCCAAAAATCTTTTTCAGCAATATATTGTTGATGCATGGGCCCAAACTGATCAGTCATGCTTATCCTGGCTTGCACGCAATCAGAAGAAACTCAGAGCTGAGGTTTACAGTGGTTTAGTAGATGCTGTTCATTCAGGAGATGTTCAGCTGCAAGATATAGGGCAACGAGTTATCTTACCCTCTTCTTATATTGGAGGATCAAGACATATGTTCCAACTCTATCAAGATTCTATTGCCTTAGGAAGAGCATTTGGAAAACCTGATCTATTTCTGACAATCACTGCAGATCCAAATGCACCTGAGATTAAAGAGGCTCTCCTTCCTGGACAGACAGCACAAGACAGACCTGATTTAGTTGCCAGAGTTTTTCGTGAAAAAGTACGGATCATCTTGAGGGCTATTGACAAAGGGTGTTTTGGAAAGTGTAGAGGCTGTGTTTACACAATTGAATTTCAGAAGCGAGGACTACCTCATATACACATTCTTATTTTTCTCTATCCCCAATCACAGTATCAAGAGGCTCATCAGATTGACAAAGTAATCTCTGCTCAGTTGCCTGATCCTGAAACACATCCAAATTTATTCATGTTGGTTGAAAAGCTGATGATTCATACACCATGTGGTGATCTCAACCCAAGTGCATCCTGTATGAAGGATTCAAAATGCTCCAAGGGTTATCCTAAGGTATTCCAAGAGCATACTGTTTTGTCAGAGGATGGCTATACCCTTTATGCTAGACCCAAGAATGGAAGGCTTTGCAAGAAAAAGGTCAATGGCATAGAAATTGATATTGATAACAGATGGGTTGTACCTCATAATCCTTGGGCTTTGATGGAGCTCAAATCACATGCCAACTTAGAGTGTTGCATTTCCATAAAAGCTTTCAAATACCTTCATAAATACATTTACAAAGGCCATGATCATACAACCATGGCAATTGGGAAAAATAAAGATGAAATACAGCAATATATAGATTCCTGTTATGTATCTGCCTCTGAATCAGTTTGGAGGCTTTTTCATTATGATATGCATGAAGAAATCCCAAATGTTGTCCGCCTTGCAGTACATACAGAAGCTGGGAAATTTGTAGTGTTTGATGCTGATGCACCAGTAGAGGAGGTTCTTCATGCTGTTGGGTCAAAAGACAGCACACTTACAGCTTACTTCAAAGTTAATGCAGCAGAGAAGAAAAAGGCTGAGGATGATCCTGAACATGCAGTAATGGTTGCACGATCACTTTTGTACCAGGAATTTCCTACAAAATGGGTCTGGGTAAAAACTACAAAAAGATGGAAGATTCGTGAGGGTAAAGCTGCTCTTGGGCGGATGTATTTTGTTCACCCTGCAGCTGGCAAAAGGTTTTATATTCGACTGCTGCTTACAGTTGTCAAAGGTGCTACATCATTTGCAGATCTACGTACTTATGAAGGAGTGGAATATCCTACACACCAAGAAGCATGTTTGGCCCGTGGGCTTTTGCAGAGTGATTCTGAGTGGAAGGACTGCCTAGAGGATGCAAGACATATACAATCTGGATCTGCACTCCGTTCACTCTTTGCAACAATTCTTAAAGATTGCCGTCCTGCTCAACCTTTTTTACTGTGGGAGCAGTTCAAAGAACACATCTGTGATGATATCAACCACCATTTACAGACCTCAGGGATTATTGCCAACCCAACACAGGATCAAATTGAAGATTATGGTTTATATCTTATTGATAAAATCCTTTTCCATGCAGGAGTACATGATGGATTAAAAGGTTTTCTGGGCATGCCAGTTCCTAATTATGAATTTTGGGCAGGGGTTGAAGGCAATAGGTTGATACGAGAGCAGCGTGCCTTTCATGCTGAAGAACAACAGCAAAGAGCATCAGAGAATATTGCAAAGATGAACAGAGAACAAGCAGAGGCCTTCAATACAATTAAAGCTGCAATATATGAGAATAACCCTCAGATGTTCTTTCTCCATGGTCCAGCTGGAACTGGAAAAACATTTACATATAATACACTCTGTTATGCATTGCGTGGAGATGAAAAGATTGTATTGTGCTGTGCTTCATCAGGGATTGCTGCTCTTTTACTCTTAAAGGGGCGAACTGCTCATTCCACATTTAAGATTCCTATTGAAATATATGAAGGAAAATTATGCTCTGTCAAGAAGAAATCTGATCTGGGTGAACTACTGCGTGAGACCAGTCTTATTATTTGGGATGAAGTTCCAATGCAGGACCGGTATTGTCAAGAGGCTGTGGATATAACTATGAGAGACATTAGGGACACCCCTAGCAAGCCATTTGGAGGTGTTACAGTTGTTTTTGGAGGAGACTTTCAGCAAATACTTCCTGTGGTCCGGAAAGGACACCGAGAGCAAATTGTGGGTCAGTGTATCCAGCGATCTTATTTATGGCATGACATAAAGATCCTTTATCTAAAAGAAAATAAAAGATTAAGTAGTGGTACAGCAGAGGACAAAGAGTATGCAGAGTGGTTACTGAAGGTTGGACATGGTTCAATCAATGGTCCAGAAAGCCAAATAAAGCTTGACCCTATTATGAAGTGTGGGGACTCTGTTGACTCCTTGATCTCTGCCATTTATCCAAATCTCAATGTTATTGACTGTGCAGCAGATAATGTTGATTCATGGTTTTCAGAGCGCACTATACTCTGCCCACGAAATGATACTGTTGATGAAACCAATCTCATGCGTTTAAATACATTGAGTGGCAATATCAATACTTATCATAGTGCAGACAAGGCTGTCATAGATGAAGCAGCAGATGGGGATTCTCAGTATCCTGAGGAATTCCTTCACAATATCAATGGTTCTGGCCTGCCACTGTCACAACTACAGTTAAAGATTGGTGCACCAATAATGGTTCTTAGGAATCTTGATCCATCAGCTGGAGTTTGTAATGGAACCCGTGCAATCCTTACCCGATGTACAGCAAGAGTACTAGAGGCTAGAATACTGGGTGGAGATAATGCAGGCCAGATTATATTGATTCCACGTATTACACTCAGCCCATCCAATCTTGATTTACCTTTTGTCTTTCAAAGACGCCAGTTTCCTGTGAGGTTAGCATTTGCAATGTCCATCAATAAGTCTCAAGGGCAATCAGTTAAAACAGTTGGGCTGAACCTTCAATCCCCAGTATTTACTCATGGTCAACTCTATGTTGCTCTTTCTCGCTCTACAACAAAGCAAGGAGTCAAAACAATTTTTCCTGAAGGTATGTTATATACTTATAAGTTTGTGTTTTATTTACTCAGAGCAATCTACAGGAAATACAGAGTGCATAACACAGAACATTGTCTATCCTGAGGTTTTGCTTGATTAGAGTTTAGTGCTGTTAAATTATATTGTATATTTGAATAATGTATTGGCTCAATACAATCAATATTATATGTGTTGTTAAAAGTCACTGTCCCCTGCCCGTGCCGAAGGCATGGGTCAAGCAAAGCTTGTTCTACTCTAAAACAGGTCGGGGCGCCTATTACTTAATATTACTAAGATTACTTAACTTCGAGTAAAGAATTAGTCTGAGTAATCAGCTTTCATGTGCCAGCACTTCAGGCTCTTGGGTCCCTACACCAGTGCTTATTCTCAGTTCTATATCAATATTGATTGCTGAGAAGTCCACCTATACACTCCATACGTGTACATGCATTTGGAGTCTGTCTACATGTTTTACACCTCACTTATAGCCTTAAGGTATGATGATTCTTTCTTCCTTCCCCCTTTCATTTTCTCTGTGAACTGTAACTCCTTTCTACTTTTCTGCCCTTTATTTCCACAGAAATGTATGCTATTTCTATTGAATTTTAGCTTTTCAATTAGTTTTGATCTACTTAAACTTGCAGGAATTCTCCTCCTACTACTCCTGAATGCAATCAGAATGCTGAGCATGCACGTGAGAGAGAGTTCCAAGTAATGCACTCTCCACAGCACCGGAGACTACCTCAAGCATCTCATAACAGACCTGAACTTATTCCTTTTCCCTTCCCTCAAGCCTCTGGGGGCCTCCCTGCTAACCAAGTGGATAATCCATTTGAGGTTGTTAACCACAATGGTCAAGAGTTTCAGTTCACAGAGAATATTGCTGCACAGCTGAGGAATCTGCCTCCATTGGTTCCTGTAAGACCAACTCAAAGTAGAAGGGGTAGAGGGGTAAGTTTTATTCTTGACTGCTTTTGCATCTTGACAATTGACTATCTGTAGACTGGACCTTCCAATGCATATCCTCAGCAGAATCAGGCTCAGCCTCAGGTAAACATAATGTGTTTTTTTTCCTTTCAAATAGCTAACTATTACTTTTGATCCATCTTGGCACTTGACTGTCTGTAGGCTGGACCTTCCAATGCACCTCCTCAGCAGGATCAAGCTACTGGGGTTGGTCAGCCTCAGGTAAACATAAATTTTAATTAACTGTTCTTTTCTATTTACTATTTTGCCTTCAGTATCAACATCTTCCACAGCATTTGCAGGCAATGTTAGCTTCTGTACCTCCACATCCTGTGCATGGTCAAAGAAGCAATCAATATGGAAGAGGTATGGACTTTCCTCCTGCTCCTCAACAACCTGCTTTCCCTTTCCCTCTTCCTGTCCCTCTTCCTCTTCCTGTCCCTCTCCCTCACTTTCAACCTTTTCCTCTTTCTCCTCCACCTGCTTCTCCTCCCCAAGTTATGGATTATGAGCCTCCTCCTGTTCCTTCCCCTTTCCCATCTCCTTCTCCTCCTCCTTTTCCCCCACATCAGCCAGTTCCTGTAAATCCTCAGAATCTACCTATAGCTCTGAGGCCAGTTCAGGATGATGGAGTTTACAATGAGCTTTTCTTGGGCCAGATGGACAAGGAATGTCCAAACTGTCATGCTTTACATTGGGAGGCAGAAAGACGCAAGAAATCCTCAAAGCACAATCCTAAATTTGGTAAATGCTGCCGGTCTGGAAAGATTATACTCCCATTTCTCCAGAGGCCTCCTCTTGAGCTGGAAATGTTATTTAATAGTCAGGATCATAACTCTAAGCATTTTTTGGAAAACATCAGAGTGTCATGAAGTGAGCCCACCCCCTATCATTTTCCTTTCTTTACGATACACCATCCAAGCCCTCCTACCTACAATAATCATTCCGGAACATTCCATTCCATTCTA
The DNA here is from genome assembly GCA_028011355.1 of Lentinula aciculospora. NCBI lineage: Eukaryota > Fungi > Basidiomycota > Agaricomycetes > Agaricales > Omphalotaceae > Lentinula > Lentinula aciculospora. The sequence goes on along the minus strand of JAOTPV010000035.1, from coordinate 302,245 downwards.
TTAGTTCCATTCCTTGTGCCGGAGCTATACAGTATTACCTCATAGTTCCCACGCTCCACCTTGTATATATAAGCCAGCCCCCACAACCTGGTCCCTTATCTTGACCTCTTTGTCGTTGGGACCAGGTATGTCTTGAACTTACTTACTTGTATTTATTATCAATATAACTTTGTCGTTGGGACCAGTGTCCGCTTTCGCCTAAGTCTCCGCTCCGCTCCGCCACCGTCGTCACCTCTTTGTGACATTAGGTCAAGATCCCTTACTGCACTGATAGCCTACCGATTAGGTTATCCTTGCAGGCTCCGCTTCCACCACGTCTACAGACACCTCCGCACCAAGCCTGCCTGCCCAAGCTATCGACTGCTCTGCCTACCCACACGCTTTTGATACTAAAGACCAAACCCACATCCACCGCAGCAAAAGCAGCTCCTGGGCTGATTGCAGTTCTCAACCCTGTCCAAACGCTGCTGCCAACTCCATCAGTGAAGAGGAGAACCTTTCCGACGGTACCGTGATCACACCCATCCTTATCCCTACTCCCACTGCACCCCCATCCATTATGTCGACCTCTGAAGTCAACACAAACCAGCTCATGGCACAGCTCATCGAGCAGGTGGCCCAGCTCACGGCCAACCTCCACAAAGCCTCAGCCAAGTCCAGTATGAATAAACCTGAGCTCTTCAAAGGCTCTAGTAGTGCAGAAGCACGTCGCTTCATTGCTCAGTATCAAAGCTGGGCAATGGAACAACCAGATCTGAGTAGCAACGAAGGGAAGCTGATCAAGGCAGCGCTAGGATTCTTCTCAGGCAAGGCTGCTGACTGGGCCACACCATACCTCCTAGAATTCAGCCATAACCAACAACCTTTCAATGGACGATGGGAAGACTTCAAAACAGCCTTCACCCTCCGATTTGAATCCATTGATGCAGGTATGGAGGCCCGGAATGCAATCCAGCATCTCAGGCAGGCAAAAGGTCAAACGGTAGCGGAATTTGCACAGAATTTCAAGGACATTGGTGATCGGACCGGGCTTTCAGACGTCGACCTGCGAGAACGCTTCCATAGCGGCCTCAACCCAGAGATCCGACAAAATCTCATTGTGGTCAATATAGCCCAGGGACTGGCTCCCACCCTGGAGGAGGCTATCAGGCGAGCAATTTCAGTGGATGTGTTCCTGCACGATCCCACCATGACAGGTCGCAACCCAGGCACCTCCCATATCTCCTCCCCCCCTGCCAACTCCCATGCTATGGATGTCGATGCCACACACACTAGTGGTAACAGCAGAGAAAGCTTCGTGGCCCAGATGAGAGGAAGGTGTTATGGGTGTGGCTCGCAGAGTCACGAAAAGAGGAACTGCTCATACAAGGAGACAGTTTGCCGCTACTGTGGACGACGAGGCCACCTAGAATCAGTCTGCCAAGACAAGTTCATGGGTCTAGAACGTGGCCGGGGTAAGCGCCAACAACCCCGCCGTCAACAAGTCTCTGCTTCTGCTTCGACACCGTTCACCCTCTTCCCCAATGAACCTGTCCAAATTGCCGCGTCCATTCCAGCTCCCACTGCTCCGTCCCCACTTACGCCTGACCTCTCCACCCAGATTGCCCAGCTCCAGGAGCTCCTTAACAGAGCCAATGCCATGGCCCCAGCACCAGGTTCTCAGGAGGGTTTTTAAAGCGGGTGCCTGTCTCGGCTGCATCGAGAGTACCCGTAAACCAGTTCGCTATACATTCCACATCTGCGTATGATTCTCTCCCATCTTGTAAAATATCTACTATTTCGGAATTGAACTCCAATTCATCTCACTTCCGAATTAACGCAAAACTAAGAGGAAGAAATCACAGTATAGCAACTGCAGCCATGGTTGATTCTGGAGCCACTGCTCTATTTTTGAACCAAGAGTTTGTCACCCGTCACCGTGTAAGGACCTTCCCACTCAGGAAACCCATTGGCGTCTTTAACATTGATGGGTCTGCTAACCGAGCAGGGCAGATCACACACTTTGCACGCCTAGCCCTGACTGTCGATAACCAAGAACGGTGGACAGACTTGCTAGTAACCAATCTGGGAGGCGAAGACCTAATCTTAGGACTCCCCTGGCTACGTAAGGCCAATCCAGATATTGACTGGGAGAAAGGACGACTCACAGTCAGATCCCAACAAACAACGATAGAGGAGGTGGAAGAGCAAGACACGGCGGAGGAAATTGAAACTGTGATCACCCCTGAACCACCACTTGACACACTGGATGAGGAGACAGAAGAGTCGCCCATACACCGCATTCGAGCAAACCGACGAACCCGACGTGCATGGGTGAAGTCAGGAATCTTACACGAACAAACAGATGAAGTCTGGTGTGCTGCAGGGTTCACCTACTCCCAACAGCTAGCGGAACAAGCCCACAAAACAAAACCCATGAAAACCTTTGAAGAAATGGTCCCAGAACCCTACCGCGATTTCGAAAAAGTATTCTCTGAAACTGCTTCAGAGCGCCTCCCTGACCACCAACCCTGGGATCATGCTATAGAATTGATCCCAGGTGCACCGGAAACCATGCGCACAAAAGTCTATCCAATGTCATTGAATGAACAAGGTGAACTCGACCGCTTCCTGGATGACAACCTCCGAAAAGGCTACATTCGCCCCTCAAAATCGCCACTGTCTTCACCCGTCTTCTTTGTTAAGAAGAAAGATGGGAAGCTCCGCTTCGTACAGGACTACCGGAAACTCAACCAAGTAACCCTAAAGAACCGCTATCCTCTCCCACTGGTCGCTGACATTGTCAGCCGTCTACAGGGGGCACGGTACTTCACCAAATTTGACGTCAGATGGGGCTACAACAATGTCCGGATTAAGGAGGGTGATGAGTGGAAGGCCGCTTTTGCAACCAACCGAGGGTTATTTGAACCCAGTGTAATGTTCTTCGGTCTCACCAACTCGCCAGCTACCTTCCAAGCGCTCATGAATTCCATCTTTTCAGACCTAGTGGCGGCTGGTAAGGTAGCAGTCTACCTAGACGACATCCTCATCTTCAGTAACAATTTGCAAGAACACCGGCAGGTGGTGCGAGAGGTACTAAAGCGGCTGGAGAAACATGACCTCTACCTGCGACCAGAGAAATGCGAGTTTGAGGAGCTTCAGGTTGAGTATTTGGGACTAGTGATATCAGAAGGTGAAGTGCGCATGGATCCAGTAAAAGTAGCTGCAGTCCGCGACTGGCCTACCCCAAAGAATCTACGAGAACTACGGGGATTCCTAGGCTTCGCTAACTTCTACCGTCGATTCATACGGAACTTTGCCCGCATAGCACGCCCTCTGAACGACCTAACAAAAAAGGATACAGGCTTCAGTTGGGGGACACACCAACAACAAGCATTCGATACCCTAAGGGAAGCATTCATCACAGCACCGGTACTGGCACTCTGGGACCCTAATAGGCTCACACAACTTGAGGTAGATGCATCAGGCTTTGCTACGGGAGGAGCCCTAATGCAGAAACAAGACGACGGCCAGTGGCACCCAGTGGCATTTCGATCAGCCTCCATGCAACCAGCTGAACGAAACTACGAAATCTATGACCGAGAGATGCTCGCTATCATCGAAGCATTAAAGGACTGGAGAAGCTTCCTGGAAGGTTCACCACAACCGTTCGAGATTCTCACCGACCACGCAAACCTGGAATTCTGGCGTTCTGCTCAAGACCTCAGTAGACGGCAGGCGCGATGGGCACTATGGTTGTCCCGATTCGACTTCCAGCTCACTCACCGCCCTGGCAAGTCCAACACTCAGGCAGACGCTCTCTCTCGTATGGCAGCATATCAGGTTCTGGATAGCGAAGATAATCGACAACAGATTGTTCTGAAACCAGCCCATTTCATGCAAGTGGCAGCTATCTCACTACAAAACCCACTGGAGGACCGCATCCGACAGGCGTCTCAAAAGGAGGCCCAAGTACTGGAAGGACTGGAAGAGCTTAGGAGAAGCGGTCTCAAACGCTTGGCCAATGGGATAGCAGAATGGGAAGAAGACAAGGGACTAGTATACCACCGAGGAAGAGTATATGTCCCACCAGATGATGACCTCCGGAAAGAAGTACTCAAGCAATGCCACGATAACCCCTCTGCTGGCCACCCTGGACTTCACAATACCCTTGACCTCGTCAGCACCCACTTTTGGTGGCCCACCCTGCGATCCTTTGTAGAAAAATATGTTGAAGGATGCGAGACTTGTGCAAGGAAGAAGATACAGAGACACCCACGAGCAGTAACACTACCTCTAGACGTCCCAGCAGGCTTGTGGGAAGAAGTGGGAGTTGACTTGATCACACAGCTGCCCAACTCGCAAGGGTATGACGCGATTCTAGTCTGCACGGACCTTTACGGTAAACAAATCCATGCAATTCCTTGTACAACTTCAATCACAGCAGCAGGTGTGGCCGACATCTACTATCGCGAAATTTTTCGCCTCCATGGTCTTCCCCTCCGCTTTGTATCAGACCGGGGACCCCAGTTTGCAGCAAAACTCATGCGATCATTACTCTCCCGCCTAGGAATCAAATCAAACCTCACCTCAGGGTACCACCCCCAAGCAAACGGACAGACCGAACGGGCAAACCAAGAAGTCGAAAAATACCTCAGACTCTATGTGGGACGCCGCCAGGACGACTGGGCGGAGCACCTACCTATGGCGGAATTTGTGATTAACTCTCGCACCCACTCTGCACTTGGAACGTCCCCATTCGAACTCACCTATGGTTATCTGCCTCTATTTAACATTCCAGTTGGACAACGGAGTGGGATTCCGGCGGTGGATGATCGCATCCAGATACTGCGGGATGCACGACAGGATGCTGGGGCGGCGCTACACCTGGGGAAACGACGGCAAAAGGAAAACTACGAACGGGGAAAATGAAAGGCACATCAATTCCAAGTTGGAGATCAGGTCTGGCTAAGCGCAGAGGACATCAAGCTCCAACTTTCCAGTGAGAAACTTGGGGATCGACAGCTAGGACCTTACACCATTTTGCAGAAGGTTGGGCCCCTGGACTACCGTTTAGACCTCCCACTATCCCTGGACCGCATCCATCCTGTGTTCCATGTTGATAAATTGTACCCTTGGAGAGGGAACACCGTAAACGGCGAAATTGCAACACCACCGGAACCAGTATATCTAGAGGATGAGGATGAGCCGGAGTATGAAGTCGAGGACATCTTGGATAGTCGGATTAGGTGGAAGAAGCTAGAGTACTTGGTAAAGTGGAAAGGCTACGATGCAGGACACAACTCATGGGAACCTGCACCAAATCTTGAACACGCCCCAGCAACTATCCGAAAATTCCACAAAAAGCACCCTCAGGCGGCAAAAGCTTGACCATTGAGGGCAATGGTCATAAGGAGGGGGGTAATGTCATGAAGTGAGCCCACCCCCTATCATTTTCCTTTCTTTACGATACACCATCCAAGCCCTCCTACCTACAATAATCATTCCGGAACATTCCATTCCATTCTATTAGTTCCATTCCTTGTGCCGGAGCTATACAGTATTACCTCATAGTTCCCACGCTCCACCTTGTATATATAAGCCAGCCCCCACAACCTGGTCCCTTATCTTGACCTCTTTGTCGTTGGGACCAGGTATGTCTTGAACTTACTTACTTGTATTTATTATCAATATAACTTTGTCATTGGGACCAGTGTCCGCTTTCGCCTAAGTCTCCGCTCCGCTCCGCCACCGTCGTCACCTCTTTGTGACACAGAGCTTATAATGCTGCCTTTGCATTTGTATCATTGGGCATGAAAACACAACCCCAAAATGATCCTGAGCTACCACAAACTGGACTGCAGCAGTTTAAAATCAAAGGAGAACTATTTCATAGTTTGGGCTCCCTCCTGCCAGAGGTGGGCAAGAATCCTGTTTATGCTCAACTATATATTATGACTCCTGAAACTGCCCTGGAAAGGCGCATGGTGAACAATGCCTGCTCTGGATTGCTTAATCCTATAATGACAGTTCTTGATGATTGCCCTCGAAGGAACAACCACTTCTTCGAACTGTACAAGACTGCCCATGAACATATAGCTGATGAAGAACAGACAAATCCAGGGTCTGCAAATCATACTGTATGTGTTAGGCTTCACTTTTTGGACTCTACAGATTCAAGGAGATACAACTTGCCTACTGCAGAGGAAGTTGCTGTTATTCTTCCTGGGCCTGGTGAAGCTGCTGATCATAGAGATATTATTCTGCAGCATAAAGCAGGACCCCTTAAGAGAATAGTAGAGTATAATCCTGCATATGCCCCACTTCACTATATATTGCTTTTCCCCAGAGGAGAGTTAGGTTGGCATAAAAAAATTCCATATGCTCATGGTGAAGGAACTAATCCAAATGAGGAGGATGAAACTGAGACTTCCAAGAGAATGTATGTTTCTCAGATGGAATACTATGCTTTTTGTCTTCATCAATGAAAAACACAGTTTGAAAGTTCTCATTTGTTTATGGCCAAGAATTTATTCCAGCAGTTCATAGTTGATGTGTTTGCCCAAGTGGACCAGCAGCGACTGTCCTGGCTTAAATGGCACCAAAAAGAGCTTAGAGCAGAATTATATTCAGGTTTAGTTGATGCTGTACAGGCTACAGATACAGATGTTGCAGATATTGGACAGCATATCATTCTACCTTCCTCCTATATTGGGGGCTCAAGACATATGTTCCAGCTGTATCAAGATTCAATATCCCTTTCGCGTCATTTTGGAAAGCCAGATCTCTTTGTGACTATCACAGCTAATCCTAATTGTCCTGAAGTCTGTCACAAAGAGGTGACGACGGTGGCGGAGCGGAGCGGAGACTTAGGCGAAAGCGGACACTGGTCCCAACGACAAAGTTATATTGATAATAAATACAAGTAAGTAAGTTCAAGACATACCTGGTCCCAACGACAAAGAGGTCAAGATAAGGGACCAGGTTGTGGGGGCTGGCTTATATATACAAGGTGGAGCGTGGGAACTATGAGGTAATACTGTATAGCTCCGGCACAAGGAATGGAACTAATAGAATGAAATGGAATGTTCCGGAATGATTATTGTAGGTAGGAGGGCTTGGATGGTGTATCGTAAAGAAAGGAAAATGATAGGGGGTGGGCTCACTTCATGACATTACCCCCCTCCTTATGACCATTGCCCTCAATGGTCAAGCTTTTGCCGCCTGAGGGTGCTTTTTGTGGAATTTTCGGATAGTTGCTGGGGCGTGTTCAAGATTTGGTGCAGGTTCCCATGAGTTGTGTCCTGCATCGTAGCCTTTCCACTTTACCAAGTACTCTAGCTTCTTCCACCTAATCCGACTATCCAAGATGTCCTCGACTTCATACTCCGGCTCATCCTCATCCTCTAGATATACTGGTTCCGGTGGTGTTGCAATTTCGCCGTTTACGGTGTTCCCTCTCCAAGGGTACAATTTATCAACATGGAACACAGGATGGATGCGGTCCAGGGATAGTGGGAGGTCTAAACGGTAGTCCAGGGGCCCAACCTTCTGCAAAATGGTGTAAGGTCCTAGCTGTCGATCCCCAAGTTTCTCACTGGAAAGTTGGAGCTTGATGTCCTCTGCGCTTAGCCAGACCTGATCTCCAACTTGGAATTGATGTGCCTTTCATTTTCCCCGTTCGTAGTTTTCCTTTTGCCGTCGTTTCCCCAGGTGTAGCGCCGCCCCAGCATCCTGTCGTGCATCCCGCAGTATCTGGATGCGATCATCCACCGCCGGAATCCCACTCCGTTGTCCAACTGGAATGTTAAATAGAGGCAGATAACCATAGGTGAGTTCGAATGGGGACGTTCCAAGTGCAGAGTGGGTGCGAGAGTTAATCACAAATTCCGCCATAGGTAGGTGCTCCGCCCAGTCGTCCTGGCGGCGTCCCACATAGAGTCTGAGGTATTTTTCGACTTCTTGGTTTGCCCGTTCGGTCTGTCCGTTTGCTTGGGGGTGGTACCCTGAGGTGAGGTTTGATTTGATTCCTAGGCGGGAGAGTAATGATCGCATGAGTTTTGCTGCAAACTGGGGTCCCCGGTCTGATACAAAGCGGAGGGGAAGACCATGGAGGCGAAAAATTTCGCGATAGTAGATGTCGGCCACACCTGCTGCTGTGATTGAAGTTGTACAAGGAATTGCATGGATTTGTTTACCGTAAAGGTCCGTGCAGACTAGAATCGCGTCATACCCTTGCGAGTTGGGCAGCTGTGTGATCAAGTCAACTCCCACTTCTTCCCACAAGCCTGCTGGGACGTCTAGAGGTAGTGTTACTGCTCGTGGGTGTCTCTGTATCTTCTTCCTTGCACAAGTCTCGCATCCTTCAACATATTTTTCTACAAAGGATCGCAGGGTGGGCCACCAAAAGTGGGTGCTGACGAGGTCAAGGGTATTGTGAAGTCCAGGGTGGCCAGCAGAGGGGTTATCGTGGCATTGCTTGAGTACTTCTTTCCGGAGGTCATCATCTGGTGGGACATATACTCTTCCTCGGTGGTATACTAGTCCCTTGTCTTCTTCCCATTCTGCTATCCCATTGGCCAAGCGTTTGAGACCGCTTCTCCTAAGCTCTTCCAGTCCTTCCAGTACTTGGGCCTCCTTTTGAGACGCCTGTCGGATGCGGTCCTCCAGTGGGTTTTGTAGTGAGATAGCTGCCACTTGCATGAAATGGGCTGGTTTCAGAACAATCTGTTGTCGATTATCTTCGCTATCCAGAACCTGATATGCTGCCATACGAGAGAGAGCGTCTGCCTGAGTGTTGGACTTGCCAGGGCGGTGAGTGAGCTGGAAGTCGAATCGGGACAACCATAGTGCCCATCGCGCCTGCCGTCTACTGAGGTCTTGAGCAGAACGCCAGAATTCCAGGTTTGCGTGGTCGGTGAGAATCTCGAACGGTTGTGGTGAACCTTCCAGGAAGCTTCTCCAGTCCTTTAATGCTTCGATGATAGCGAGCATCTCTCGGTCATAGATTTCGTAGTTTCGTTCAGCTGGTTGCATGGAGGCTGATCGAAATGCCACTGGGTGCCACTGGCCGTCGTCTTGTTTCTGCATTAGGGCTCCTCCCGTAGCAAAGCCTGATGCATCTACCTCAAGTTGTGTGAGCCTATTAGGGTCCCAGAGTGCCAGTACCGGTGCTGTGATGAATGCTTCCCTTAGGGTATCGAATGCTTGTTGTTGGTGTGTCCCCCAACTGAAGCCTGTATCCTTTTTTGTTAGGTCGTTCAGAGGGCGTGCTATGCGGGCAAAGTTCCGTATGAATCGACGGTAGAAGTTAGCGAAGCCTAGGAATCCCCGTAGTTCTCGTAGATTCTTTGGGGTAGGCCAGTCGCGGACTGCAGCTACTTTTACTGGATCCATGCGCACTTCACCTTCTGATATCACTAGTCCCAAATACTCAACCTGAAGCTCCTCAAACTCGCATTTCTCTGGTCGCAGGTAGAGGTCATGTTTCTCCAGCCGCTTTAGTACCTCTCGCACCACCTGCCGGTGTTCTTGCAAATTGTTACTGAAGATGAGGATGTCGTCTAGGTAGACTGCTACCTTACCAGCCGCCACTAGGTCTGAAAAGATGGAATTCATGAGCGCTTGGAAGGTAGCTGGCGAGTTGGTGAGACCGAAGAACATTACACTGGGTTCAAATAACCCTCGGTTGGTTGCAAAAGCGGCCTTCCACTCATCACCCTCCTTAATCCGGACATTGTTGTAGCCCCATCTGACGTCAAATTTGGTGAAGTACCGTGCCCCCTGTAGACGGCTGACAATGTCAGCGACCAGTGGGAGAGGATAGCGGTTCTTTAGGGTTACTTGGTTGAGTTTCCGGTAATCCTGTACGAAGCGGAGCTTCCCATCTTTCTTCTTAACAAAGAAGACGGGTGAAGACAGTGGCGATTTTGAGGGGCGAATGTAGCCTTTTCGGAGGTTGTCATCCAGGAAGCGGTCGAGTTCACCTTGTTCATTCAATGACATTGGATAGACTTTTGTGCGCATGGTTTCCGGTGCACCTGGGATCAATTCTATAGCATGATCCCAGGGTTGGTGGTCAGGGAGGCGCTCTGAAGCAGTTTCAGAGAATACTTTTTTGAAATCGCGGTAGGGTTCTGGGACCATTTCTTCAAAGGTTTTCATGGGTTTTGTTTTGTGGGCTTGTTCCGCTAGCTGTTGGGAGTAGGTGAACCCTGCAGCACACCAGACTTCATCTGTTTGTTCGTGTAAGATTCCTGACTTCACCCATGCACGTCGGGTTCGTCGGTTTGCTCGAATGCGGTGTATGGGCGACTCTTCTGTCTCCTCATCCAGTGTGTCAAGTGGTGGTTCAGGGGTGATCACAGTTTCAATTTCCTCCGCCGTGTCTTGCTCTTCCACCTCCTCTATCGTTGTTTGTTGGGATCTGACTGTGAGTCGTCCTTTCTCCCAGTCAATATCTGGATTGGCCTTACGTAGCCAGGGGAGTCCTAAGATTAGGTCTTCGCCTCCCAGATTGGTTACTAGCAAGTCTGTCCACCGTTCTTGGTTATCGACAGTCAGGGCTAGGCGTGCAAAGTGTGTGATCTGCCCTGCTCGGTTAGCAGACCCATCAATGTTAAAGACGCCAATGGGTTTCCTGAGTGGGAAGGTCCTTACACGGTGACGGGTGACAAACTCTTGGTTCAAAAATAGAGCAGTGGCTCCAGAATCAACCATGGCTGCAGTTGCTATACTGTGATTTCTTCCTCTTAGTTTTGCGTTAATTCGGAAGTGAGATGAATTGGAGTTCAATTCCGAAATAGTAGATATTTTACAAGATGGGAGAGAATCATACGCAGATGTGGAATGTATAGCGAACTGGTTTACGGGTACTCTCGATGCAGCCGAGACAGGCACCCGCTTTAAAAACCCTCCTGAGAACCTGGTGCTGGGGCCATGGCATTGGCTCTGTTAAGGAGCTCCTGGAGCTGGGCAATCTGGGTGGAGAGGTCAGGCGTAAGTGGGGGCGGAGCAGTGGGAGCTGGAATGGACGCGGCAATTTGGACAGGTTCATTGGGGAAGAGGGTGAACGGTGTCGAAGCAGAAGCAGAGACTTGTTGACGGCGGGGTTGTTGGCGCTTACCCCGGCCACGTTCTAGACCCATGAACTTGTCTTGGCAGACTGATTCTAGGTGGCCTCGTCGTCCACAGTAGCGGCAAACTGTCTCCTTGTATGAGCAGTTCCTCTTTTCGTGACTCTGCGAGCCACACCCATAACACCTTCCTCTCATCTGGGCCACGAAGCTTTCTCTGCTGTTACCACTAGTGTGTGTGGCATCGACATCCATAGCATGGGAGTTGGCAGGGGGGGAGGAGATATGGGAGGTGCCTGGGTTGCGACCTGTCATGGTGGGATCGTGCAGGAACACATCCACTGAAATTGCTCGCCTGATAGCCTCCTCCAGGGTGGGAGCCAGTCCCTGGGCTATATTGACCACAATGAGATTTTGTCGGATCTCTGGGTTGAGGCCGCTATGGAAGCGTTCTCGCAGGTCGACGTCTGAAAGCCCGGTCCGATCACCAATGTCCTTGAAATTCTGTGCAAATTCCGCTACCGTTTGACCTTTTGCCTGCCTGAGATGCTGGATTGCATTCCGGGCCTCCATACCTGCATCAATGGATTCAAATCGGAGGGTGAAGGCTGTTTTGAAGTCTTCCCATCGTCCATTGAAAGGTTGTTGGTTATGGCTGAATTCTAGGAGGTATGGTGTGGCCCAGTCAGCAGCCTTGCCTGAGAAGAATCCTAGCGCTGCCTTGATCAGCTTCCCTTCGTTGCTACTCAGATCTGGTTGTTCCATTGCCCAGCTTTGATACTGAGCAATGAAGCGACGTGCTTCTGCACTACTAGAGCCTTTGAAGAGCTCAGGTTTATTCATACTGGACTTGGCTGAGGCTTTGTGGAGGTTGGCCGTGAGCTGGGCCACCTGCTCGATGAGCTGTGCCATGAGCTGGTTTGTGTTGACTTCAGAGGTCGACATAATGGATGGGGGTGCAGTGGGAGTAGGGATAAGGATGGGTGTGATCACGGTACCGTCGGAAAGGTTCTCCTCTTCACTGATGGAGTTGGCAGCAGCGTTTGGACAGGGTTGAGAACTGCAATCAGCCCAGGAGCTGCTTTTGCTGCGGTGGATGTGGGTTTGGTCTTTAGTATCAAAAGCGTGTGGGTAGGCAGAGCAGTCGATAGCTTGGGCAGGCAGGCTTGGTGCGGAGGTGTCTGTAGACGTGGTGGAAGCGGAGCCTGCAAGGATAACCTAATCGGTAGGCTATCAGTGCAGTAAGGGATCTTGACCTAATGTCACAAAGAGGTGACGACGGTGGCGGAGCGGAGCGGAGACTTAGGCGAAAGCGGACACTGGTCCCAACGACAAAGTTATATTGATAATAAATACAAGTAAGTAAGTTCAAGACATACCTGGTCCCAACGACAAAGAGGTCAAGATAAGGGACCAGGTTGTGGGGGCTGGCTTATATATACAAGGTGGAGCGTGGGAACTATGAGGTAATACTGTATAGCTCCGGCACAAGGAATGGAACTAATAGAATGGAATGGAATGTTCCGGAATGATTATTGTAGGTAGGAGGGCTTGGATGGTGTATCGTAAAGAAAGGAAAATGATAGGGGGTGGGCTCACTTCATGACAAAGTCAAGGCTGCACTACTCCCTGGGCAAACTCCCAATGACCGCCCTGATATCATAGCCCATGTATTCTGTGAAAAAGTTCACATTATACTGAACCTGATTGACAAAGGGTGTTTTGGGAAGTGCAGGGGTCGGGTGTACACTATTGAGTTTCAGAAAAGGGGTTTGCCTCATATTCATATCCTTATTTTTCTCCATCCAGAAGATAGATTTAAAGAGCCCCATCATATAGATCAACTTATATCTGCTCAGCTACCTGATTCAAACTCTCACCTAAAGCTATTTAAGTTAGTCCAAAAGCTGATGTGTTAGGAGCGTGCGGATCGAGTGGACCTTTGATACCATTATCGACAGTATCCTCACTACGCCGTGTGGTCCGTGTTGAGTTCATTCAAGATCAAGATAGTATCAACTGAAGGTCGAAGGGGTCGAACGAGGTTGAAGAGTAATAGAGAGTAAGTGGAGTATGATATTAGTGTCGTACCAATTCGATATTAAAACTAAGGCTTCTACCTATGACCGCAAGTCTTATATGCTAAGTTCGTTATCTCCGGTATCACTACAGAATATCCTAAAGTAGTTACAATGAATCGGGAGTAGAGATAACGAGTGCGGATAGGAAGACAGTGGACTAATGGGGAGAGTAAGGCAGTATGGTGTATAGCCTGTCCGAAGGAGGAGTGACGGGATAAGGGGGATAGGTATCACGGAAGTAAATTACCTGATCCATATCATCGGTGCGTCGCATCGATGATGGACTTGATCATGTACAGTTGACTGCGTCGGTGTGAAGCGCTACGCGCGATGTGTACAACCGGTGCACATGATCATAACATGATGATTCATGGTCCATGTGGAGCACTCAATCCAAATGCCTCCTGCATGAAGGATGGAAAGTGTTCAAAGGGTTTTCCAAAACCTTTCCAGCCTGAGACTTCCCTTTCTGAAAATGGCTATCCAGTATATGCTCGGCCAGACAATGACAGAAAGTGCAAGAAAACTGTCAATGGTAGAGACATTGAGCTTGACAATACATGGGTGGTTCCTTATAATGCTTGGACACTCATGGAGTTGGAAAGCCATGTTAATACTGAATGCTGCATTTCTATCAGGGCTCACAAGTATCTTCACAAATATGTTTACAAAGGTCATGACTGGGCAACTATGCACATTGGTTCAAATCAGGATGAAGTGCAGTTGTATTTAGATTCACGTTATATTTCTGCTTCAGAAGCCAGTTGGAGATTGTTTTCTTATGCTATGCATGAAGAAAAGCCTAAAGTTACAAGGTTAGCTGTGCATACTCCTGGAGGTCAGATGGTTACATTTGATGCAGACAATGGACAAACATTGGAAGAGATTGTTAATGCTGCAAGCACCAAGAATAGCACACTCATGGGATATTTTAAAGCCAATGCAGAGAAAGAGGAGAGAGTTAGGGAGGATCCAGCAAATGCTGTAACAACAGCTCGGTCTCTGCTGTATCAAGAATTTCCATCAGAATGGGTTTGGAATAAAAGCAACCACAAATGGACAGTTCACAAAAAAGGTGACCCTGCTGTTGGTAGAATGTACTCTGTTCATCCAGCTGCTGGGGAGAGATTTTACATTCAGCTATTATTAACAGTTGTCCGGGGGGCCACTTCCTTTGCCCATCTTCAAACATATAATGGTGTTGAATACCCAACATTTCAGGAGGCATGCCTTGCTCAAGGCCTTTTGCAGAATGACTCTGAGTGGAAAGACTGTTTGGAAGATGCACACCATATGCAGACAGGATCATGCCTTAGATCACTGTTTGCAACAATTTTGAAAGATTGTCACCCTGTGCAGCCAGGGTTATTATGGGACCAGTTCAAGCAGTATATATGTGATGACCTTGAACAGTACTTATTCAGTAAAAGAATTGTGGATAATCCAACACCAGAGCAGGTTGAGGATTATGGCCTATATCTTATTGACAAGATTCTTTTCCATGCAGGAATATTTGAGGGAGTCAAACAGTATTTGGGAATGCCAATACCCAACTATGAGTTTTGGTCTCAAGTGGAAGGCAACAGATTGATTGCTGAACAGCTGGACTTTGATGCTGAAGAGCAATTGCAGAAAGGAACAGAAAACTTATCCAAGCTCAATGCAGGCCAAAGGCATGCATTTGACCAAATCATGAGTGCTATCAGAGAAAATAGACCCAGGATGTTTTTCCTACATGGTCCTGCTGGAACAGGCAAGACTTTTACTTACAACATCCTTTGTTATATGCTTCGGGGAGAAAGAAAAATTGTTCTCTGTTGTGCATCATCAGGAATAGCTGCACTGCTACTTCCAAAGGGTCGGACTGCACACTCAACTTTTAAGATTCCAATTGAAATCTTTGAAGGAAAGGTGTGTTCTGTCAAAAAGAATTCTGATTTGGGGAAGCTGTTGCAGGAGACTGCTCTAATTATATGGGATGAAGTTCCAATGCAGAATCAGTTTTGCCAGAAAGCAGTAGATCTAACTATGCAAGATCTTAAATCAAGTACCACACCTTTTGGGGGAGTGATTGTGATATTTGGTGGAGACTTTCAGCAAATACTTCCTGTAGTGTGTAAAGGAAGGAGGGAACAGATAGTTGGTGCCAGCATTCAGTGATCTAGGCTTTGGCGGGACATTGAGATTTTGCATCTAACTGAAAACAAATGACTTAGCAGTGGAACAGAGGAGGACCAGGCTTATGCTGAATGGCTTTTGAAAGTGGGTCATGGTTCAGATAATGATGCAGAGAGTCAAATCAAACTGGATCCCACAATGAGATGTGGAGATAGCATTGATTCATTGATTTCCACTATCTATCCCAGCCTGGACTTGATTGACCCTGAACTGAACAATGATGCATGGTTTTTGGAACATACTATCCTATGCCCCAGAAATGATGCTGTTGATAACTTGAATATGATGTGTCTCAATGCACTCAAAGGAAACATTCACACCTATCATAGTGCTGATAGTGCTGTAGTGGATGAAGATCCAGAGAATGATCTGCAGTATCCTGTAGAATATCTAAACAGTATCAATGGATCAGGTCTACCTCTTTCCAAACTATCTCTAAAAATTGGTGCACCCATTATGGTGCTTCAAAACCTAGATCCAGTGGCAGGTGTTTGCAATGGAACACGTGCAATACTTACTAAATGTACTGCAAGGGTATTGGAAGCAAGAATTCTGGGAGGTGATAATGCAGGTATAACTTTTCTAATACCACGGATCACCATAATACCCTCAGACCTTGACTTGCCTTTTATCCTGAAAAGGCGCCAGTTTCCTGTCCGGTTGGCATTTTCAATGTCCATTAATAAGGCACAAGGCCAATCTGTTAGAGTAGTGGGATTGAATCTTCAAGTGCCTGTGTTCACACATGGTCAACTATATGTTGCTCTCTCCCGTAGTACAACCAAACAGGGGGTGAAGGTCATTTTTCCTGAAGGTATGCTTTTTTCTTTTCCAATTTTCTGATAGTTTGGATCTTGAATATTTTATTATTTCAGATAATAATGAATGCACTACAAAGAATATTGTCTACCCTGAAGTTCTTCTGGACCCACATTAGCTTTTGTATTTTACAAGTATTTGTTTATATAATTATTGAGACATCACAAAGTTGAATTCCCACACCCATCGCGAAGCGACGGGTCAAGCAAAAGGCTTGTGCTATCCTATATCCTATATTCTAAAAGAAGCTTTGGTGCCGAGAATATGATTATATAGTAGTTTGTCAGCTTCTTGTATCCAAGTTTCCTGTGAAGTGGGGCGGCATAGCCGCCAACTGTCTTCTGGCAAAGCTAGTGTTTTCTTTGATTTTACAGTGTTTCTGTTATGGGGGAAGTTTTCAAAGGTCTTACTATTTAAATAAAGAATGTAAATTTACTGATTATCTGACGTGAGGTTCAGTAACTAGAATAAAATCTCAACAAACTAGATATTACTCTCAAGTCTAAGTTCTGAGTAATGATCTATTCAAGAATTCAGTACTCACTGCCAAAATAAGTGCCAGTTTTTTTTTGGATTGCAATTTATTCTTAGAATCCAAACTCTGAGTTACTCCATTGAACATTATACAGGACTGTCCAATGTGCTACAGACTCTAAAGAGGGACTTTGAAACTCATGTAAAATGATCCCAGAAAGAGGTCCAAGCTGTAATGCTGGGTTCTGGTTTGAAAACTGTGGATTTCTCTGAATCCTACATGGATGTGATCATTAGAATGTATCTATAACTGTATCACAGCCTGTCTATTCATATACCCAGTGAATATTCCTATGATTCTCACTCTCAATGTTCACATGGAAGGTTTTTTATAAATTCCAATTAAATAATTGCACAGTTAATGACATGGGCTCTACCTCCTAAGTATCCTGAAATTCACAAGTCCCATGTGCTAAGGTGTACTGTGCACTTTGATTCTTTCTCACAAGTAATAGTACCTCATGAGTTGAATTTGAGGCTGGCCTCTGACTAATGTTCCCAAGACTCAAAAGACAACATACAAGGCTTACAATTTGACATTGAACAATGTGACTCAACTTCAAGTTCAGGTACTAACTTAAAGCTAATGGCATCTTAATATTCATTCCAATCTCACTGTAAAGATTGATTTGCTTGCAAGAACTAGACTTGAGAAATGGACATTTGAATTCAGCAACTCATGTGAACCATGGTAAATCTGGACTCATTCTGAGAACATGTTTTTGTCTTAGCCTCTTGAATTCCCTTGAAATTACAACAGTTTTCAAGTTCAGTTAGTGTAGACACCTAAAAGTTTCCTGCAAAGCAAGACAGCATAGCTACTCTCAACTGTCTTTGGGGCTCTGTCATATGTATGCAAATCAAGTTATTCTGCAATTCCGTGATCCATTTAACTACTTCCCAAAGAGTTCTTAAGCCCAGCAATCCTTCATTATCTTTCCTCATCATTATCAGATGAGTACTATACCTCTTATATCCCTTCCTTTGTTCTTTACACTACAAGCTAGTCTGTTCAGAGTTAGTATTGCCTCACAACGCTTATGTAATGCACAGTATAAAGCTATGATATTGAATAGGTAGTTCTGTAGTTTTAATATTGACTTAAATCTGCTCTCTCTTTGTATTACAGATGTTCACTCTCCATGATACATTATCAACTGTCACAAAGAGGTGACGACGGTGGCGGAGCGGAGGCGGACAAATACTGGTCCCAACGACAAAGTTATATTGATAATAAATACAAGTAAGTAAGTAAAAGGCATACCTGGTCCCAATGACAAAGAGGTCAAGATAAGGGACCGGGTTGTGGGGGCTGGCTTATATATACAAGGTGGAGTGTGGGAACTATGAGGTAATACTGTATAGCTCAGGCACAAGGAATGGAACGGAACTAATAGAATGGAATGGAAGGTTCTGGAATGATTATTGTAGGTAGGAGGGCTTGGATGGTGTATCGTAAAGAAAGGAAAATGATAGGGGGGGCTCACTTCATGACATCAACACAGCTCTGACATTCTGTGAAGCAACCTTCATGAACTGATGCTGCTATTACCCTTCACATTGGACCATCAACATGTTGAGGGCACTACCAATAGTAGCACCAATGTCCAACTATCATTCTAAAACTCCACAAATTGTTCCTCCCTTCGTGAGGGAATTATCCCCTCACATTCCCAACCAATTCTGTGTGACAGACTTTAACCTAGGTGAGTACAACAAAACCTCAGAACAGTGCAATATTCTCTCGATTACCTTTAACCTAGGTGAGTACAATGAAACTAAGGTAATCATAAGTAACTGTAAGTAGGAGGGAATGGAATAGATGTACCCTCAGAACAGTGCAATATTCTGAGGGTTGTCGGAACTGATACAAGACTATAAGTGAAAATATAGGATTGGAAATATCAGGTGAGACTGTCCGTGAAAGATAGCGATACACAGTGTCTTGAAGTCACCTACGGAAGTGCATATACATCCATCGGCCACCTCCAATCGGATTGTCTATACGCACAGGGTGCCTACTTGTTGTCTCTACTATCTTGAATCTGACACTGTGATTATTCCGTGATTCCGGAGTTGTACAATCTTAACAGGTTCCTGGTGTTTCTTTCCTCATCCTCTGTTTTCTGTATGTAAACTATTCATCTTTTGCACTATAACTGCTCAATATCCTGAAACAAAATTCAAACTTATTGGTATCTGTCACGAAACATTCTTTTTCATTATTCTTTTTCATTTCATTTATTTTACTTACCTAATTACCAAAGTGCTTACACCAGCGCTCATTATATTTTCATTTCCGTCTAGATTACACGTGTTAACCTTATTGTTCTTGCATTGTCATTTCATCTAGATGTGACTCTCTCATGCCTGTCAGATCATTGACAGGACGACATCACTATTGTTCTGCATCCATGCATCCTTTTACATTGCCTTATTGTTTACTCACCAAATACTTACAGCTTTACTTATGGGTACAAGTGACTCTTATTGTATATCCTCATGGTTACGGCATGAGATACTTCTCACGACTTCATATCCCATACATATATAAGACCTGGTATTTTGTAGTTATATTCCTTAGCTCTATTCTCATCTATACTCCTCGGTAGCTAGACTTGTATTTGGGTTGTTTTATCCTCATTGCTTTTTTCATCCTCTTGCTCATCATTCATCATGTGATGCCTGGTTATCTCTTGTGAGAGCTAGTGAGTCGCTGACAGTATCTACATATACATATGATATCTACCACTCTTTTTTACTTCAGTATTTCAAGGTCTTTCTTTGAGATTACTGTCATATTTTGAGGTGATGTTCAGTTGGTGTGATGTGTTACCAATGGCAGGTCCTCTTCATTGAGTTCATTACTCAAAGTGATATGTTCGGAAGACTGACATGCATTACTTATGCATTAGCACTGGTGTTATCACATATTATGTGCTAAGTAAAAGGAATTTCACCCCCAACTCTTATGATCCACTCCAGACAAGCTACTGGTGCCACCTTGCACATTGCTGATGCTTGGAAATGTATGTAGCTATAATCTCAGTTCTGGTGTTACAAAAACATCTTTTTTCTATTATTCTTTTCTTCTTCTTTTTCTTTTATTATTCTTTTACTTAAGTACCCTGACACTTACATCAACATTTATTATATTTTCATTTCCATTTCAAGTTACATGCAATAACCTTATTGTTCTTGTGTTGTCATTTCATCTAGGTGTGACTTGTCATGACAACCAAGTACTTACATCATTTTCTTTTCCCCTTTCACATGCTTCTATAGGATCATGACCCAACTAAACTAATTGTTCCTCCGTTATTCCCTATTTGCTCATCACTATTCTCTCTTCTCACACTATTGTTCTTCCCTTGTTCCCTATTTCACTCTTCCCACACTATTGTTCTTTTACTTATTGTCACCCATTCCTATTTGTCCTTGTACTTATTGTCTCAACTCATATACATAGTGCAGTAGATAACTCCTAGTTCCCTATCTCAACCTCTTGGTCATTTGGGAACTAGCTTGCCTTACTTGACCCTTGTGATTGGCCCTTCATGCTATCACAGTTGCTGAGATCACTTACCCTTTCAACCTTTGTGTGTTGAGTGTTACTCACACTTAGGTTTGTGCTTGTGCTTGTGCTTCTCCTCCACTTGCTTCACTGCTCTAGTCTATGTCATGACATTAGGTCGAGATCTATTACTTGTACCATCAGCTCTACCACTGATCTTATGAGGTGTGGAAATCAGATCCTACTGATTCTCCACCTGTCACTACCACCATGCCTACATTCAGTGTCAACACTGATTGTTCTGAAAACTATCATGCTTTTGATACAGTAAACCACCATGACATCCACTGGACAGCTGAAGAAGACAACAAACACTGGGAACCCTGTGACAAAAACCCATGTCCTAACCAGTACCTACACCCAATCAAAGAAGACTATGATCCAACTGGTCATCACATTCGCATTTTGCGACCTGCTTCTCCAATAATATCTGAGCCTCCTGCAATTATCACACCATTCCCTCTTAGAGTCAGACAATTCTTGAATCCTAGCTCTCATGCTCCTCCCACACTAGTACCTACCACTGTTACAGTACCAGAATTTGAATCAGACTCAGAAACTGAACCTGAGCCCAGAACTGAACCCAAACCAGAAACCACATTAAACCCAATTTCCGAAATGACACATAACTTCTCCTTCCAAGAACTTGGAAATCTGATTGGGCAGCTTGCTCATCAACAAACACGACTACAGGCTGCAGTATCCAGCATGGTGAGCAACACCAGCAGTAACAAAGGAATTAGCAAGCCTCAGCCCTACATTGGGAAGAGAAGCAATGATGCTTGTTGCTTCATAGCAGCATTCGAACCATGGGCCAATGGAGTACAGACCTTACAATCCAATGAAGGGGAACACATCAAATCTGCAATCTCATTCCTAGAGGGAGATGCTGCAATCTGGGATACCCCAGTTTCAGAAAACATTAGTCAAGTGATCAGTGATGACACCAATGCCGACCTCATCTACCCTACATGGCAATCCTTTCTAGAAGCCTTCAAAGCTCAATCTGAAACAGTCAATCCAGTAGTAGATGCAAAGGATTTCCCAAAACCTTTATTTCAAGGGAAAACAACTGTTGCTGCTTATGCAGCCTCCTTCAAACAATACTCTAGCCATACAGGATACTCTGACCCAGACCTCTGAGATCGATTTTACCAACACTTAGTGGCACACATCAAAGATGGCCTCATTAATTCATCAGCCAATACCAACACTTTGGACAGTCTCATCAAGGAATCTATCCGGATCGATAACCGACACATTGAGCATGCCCGAGAGAAGGGACAAAACCTGGTAAACTACTCTCACACCCAAAACACAGGTTCATTCCATCCCACCCCATTCACTCCGGCCCAAGATCCATGTTGCAGAACCGTTCCTCATGCCATTCCATTGGACTAGTATATCATTCATCTCTATCTCTATCTCTCTCTATTTGTATTCATACTTGATCATTACCTCTGGCCGCCTTCTTATCTGTTTCCAATACTTATACTGTTTTCCCTCCTGAAACGCCATACATGTATTTATACTTATCTTTACCTATTGCCCACCTCAGTCGTTTCCACTATATTGTGATATGCCTGAGGTGAGCTCCATACTCTATATGACTATCTTCATACATTAACTGATCACTTCTTATAGTACTTATTATATATTCTTAACAGGTAGTGTACCGACTTAATACAGTCATTTCCACTATATTGTGATACACCTGAGTACTTATTATATATTCTTAACAATCCATTCACCATGGATGTCAATGCCACTAGCTCAGGGCGGTCAGCTGAGGACTACTGAAAATTCATGACTGGGAAATGCTATAGGTGCAGATCCAAGAATCATTAAAAAGCTGATGGACACCATGAATGAGACATCTGTAACCATTGTGGACTTACAGGACATATAGCTGCCATCTGTTGAAGGAAGTTCATGGGCCTCTCCAGACCAACCACTGTTTGCACTGTGGCTGCTACATTGATCTCCATTGAACCTGCTACTTCCACCATTGCTACTACACTAACACTAATCCCTGACTTCTCTTTGATTCTGCAACAATTAACGGACAATCAGAAAGCACTGGCAGACCAGATCTCAGAGCTGCATCAGAATCTTTAAAGTGGGAACTAGATCTGGCTGCAGCCTGGTTCCCCCAACTGTACTCTAAATCATCGTCTATTTATGATTCTATCTCCTCATGTACACTCGGTTCCACTCAATTCAGCAATTTTTCCCATTTTTGTGTACTGATTAAGCTACAAGGCAGATTCAAGAGTACAGGTAATGCAGCAATGATAGACTCCAGAACAACAGGTCTATTCATACACCAACAATTTGTGGATAAACACTGCATTCACACCCGACCCCTCTTGCACCCCATCACCCTCTATAATATTGATGGAACCCTTAACAATGCTGGTAAAATCACCCACTCAGCACGACTCCTCTCTACTGTAGACAAGAGTACACCCCAGCTCCTTGAATACCTGATCACTAACCTTGGTTCAGAAGACATTATCCTAGGACTCCAATGACTTCAAAAGGTCAACCCGGATATCAATTGGAAGGAGGGTCAACTAGCCCACTTACCACCAAGTAAAACACTTCCAGGTGACCACCATCTTCTTCATATTTTCTCATGCCACTGACACGCCATCAACGTGCCAGACGGCAAAGAATACCGACCAAACAGCAACAAGGAATTAAATTGAAACATACTCAACCTAACTTAATAATCAGGATACTACACTACAAGCAAGCACACAACATACCCTGTTATGAGTGAGAAGTCACCACCGCCACCTTCGCCGACTCCGGTGCAACTCCAAGACTTACAAGAAGCGAAGACTTTGTTGAGGAAGGCCAGGTGGACGATTGATGGACCTAATGGGACACACGATATTCTTTCCAAGATAATTGAGTTGGCAAAGAGCAATATGGGCACGATTGTAGGTGCCACTAGCGCCTCCAAGAAGAGGGAGTGGGAGAAGGTACAGGCAGCAGGGTTAGTGTTGAGGGAGCAGTTCACCTCGCTATGGGAGGACGAGATGGTGGCATGAGTCGTGAATGCAGTGGTGGGGAAGATAGAGCTAAGGGTAGGTACCAGAGACACACTGCCACTCGAATCAATTGGGGTCATGGAGAAGGTAGTTGAGGCCCTGGACCACAGGTTCGAAAGCAAGTTGGAGGGCTTGGTAGGAAAAGCCACATCCTTCCAGTTCAGTGACGACTCAGCAGCGATGCAAATCATATCCGAGAGGATTCAGGATGGCCACAAAGACCCCATCTACAGGATGATGCAGGAAGTCAATGTTTCCTGGAAAGCAGCAGAAGAGGTGACAGACAGGTGCGAGTGAATGATGAAAGATGCAAGAGAGAAGATAGGGGAGATGGGAGGGAAGATGGACAAGCTAGTCACCAATGTAGTTGGGATCAAAGGAGCGAAGAATCAAGCATACAAGAATTGGGACATGGTAAATGGAGATTTAGGGAGCATCGTCAACTCTCACGGTGAGTTGCAATTGAACTTTGCTGCAGCCTTGCAAGCAGGAGCGGCCAAGAAAGCTGAGAAAGTGGCAAGCGAAGCGGTGGGTAACGTTTTGCGTGCACCTCACGCACAGGTGATTCGAGAGGCCAAGGCTAACTCACGTAAGGTGGTCATCCGGCCGAGTGGACAGCTCTCAGAGTTGGGTTGGCTGGAGTCTATGTCGGAGAGGGAACTGGTGGCAGCGGCGAACACTGCTTTAGGAGAAATCGGGGTAGCAGGAGCCAGAAATGGCCCAGCCAAAGTAATGTTCACATCAGCTAGAAAGATAACAGGGGGAGCTTTATTGTACTTGTCACATGAGCAGGGTGCAAAGTGGATGAAGGATGGGGATCACACCAAGGAATGGGCACGCAAATGGGAGGCGGACATCAAGGTTAATTTTGAAGCATACGAAATGATAGTGGAGTTTGTTCCTGTCTTGCAGGACCTTGGGAATGATGAATCCCTCAGGGAAGTGGAGCGTGTCAGTTCCTTGAAGGAAGGTTGCATTAAGAGAGCTAGGTGGATCAAGCCTGTTGAACAGCAGGGCAGCAGGCAGCAGGTAGCCCATGCAATTCTCTCCTTCAATGGTCCAGAGTCAGCCAACCAGGCGATCTCGAACAGAGTTATTGTCCAGGGTAAGCCTTTGGAAGCACGACGTTCTTTGCCGGAGCCATGACGGTGTCTGAAGTGCCAGAAGCTGGGACACTTTGCGAGAGAATGCAAGCACAACAGGGATGTGTGTGGATGTTGTGCTGGACAACACTCCACTGGCAGCTGTTCATCTGATGAACGATTCTGTCCCAACTGTAACACCCAGGGACACAGAGCAGTTGATCACTCCTGTCCCTCTTTTACAGGTTGTATCAGGGCACTGCATGAGAGACGTTCAGACATCCAGTACCGATTTTTTGTCACAGATGCACCAGAGACTTGGGTGAAGTCCAAGGACACGCAGGTGAAGGTTTTCGACAATTCCTGGAGAGATGAGATACATCATAACGATGATGGTTGGACCAGGGTAGAGAGGTGAGGAACTGGGAGGTTAGCTGGAGGGTTTGGAGAAGGAGTGTCAGCACCCAGAGGCGCACTGATGGCACCGAAAGCCATGAGGGATTTTGGGTCACAACAGACCCTCGACAGCTTCTTAGCTGGAGTAATGGAAGAACAGCCAGGGAGTCGCGTAACTCCCCCGGTGAACCCAGCAACATCATTGACTCACTTCCGCAGCCATGAAGAGATACAAGAGGATGCCCGTGTGCATTTAGAGCGAGCTCGCCAGGAGTATCCCTCAGTTTGGGATGTCAATTGGGAAGACCTAGACCCATTCAGGACAGGACTTCGGTCACGTTCCAGTTTGTTACCTAGTCAAGCGAGGGCCCAGAGTCAGTCTTCATGAACATGGATCAACAACCCGGCAATGCACCTGTGAAGAGTCTCAAAACATGGCAGCAAAACCTCAACAAGTCAGCTCAAGCTCAGTTTAGTATGGTTTGCAACACTGACGAGTCCTATGATATTCTGGCATTGCAGGAACCTAACATTGATAAGTATGGGATTATGAAAAGCATTTCCCGATTTTATTCCGTCTACCCAGCGACTCACCTTGACAGCAAAACAATGAAAAAGAAAACGAGATCAGTGATATTGGTAAGCACTCATCTCTCTACTGGCTCCTGGATTGCAATCCCAGTTCGGCACCCAGACATCATGGCAATACAGCTGACTGGAACTTACGGGACCCTACAAATTTTCAATCTTTATGTCAACGGACATCACGACGAAGCCCGGGTGGCTTTAAAAAACTATTTAATATCTACTGATGCTCTTTTAACAACGCGAGGACCGCTACACTATGTATGGCTAGGGGATTTCAACCATCACCATCCCATGTGGGATGACCCAGCAAATCAACACCTCTTCACAACAACGAACTTGTGAGCAGCGCAATTTCTGATTGATCTCACGACACGGTTTGGCCTGACCATGGCGCTCCCATCAATGATACCAACACTAGAAGCAAGCAACACCAAGAATGAAACCAGAGTCGACAATGTGTTCATTACAGAGCAGCTATCTTGGAATGTCGTTAACTGCTATGTAGCACCAGAGCTATGTCCACCTCTCACTGATCATTATGCTATCATTACAGAGATTCAACTGACCCTGGACACAACTCCGCAGTATCTCAAATACAACTGGAGGAAGGCTGGATGGAATCCCATAATTGATGATCTCAAGGAAGGTTTGGAGGCCTTCAGACCACCAGCTGAGATCCCGTCTCGCGAGGTCTTCGACCGGAAGCTAAAGGAGCTTGATGACCTTATACAGAGGGTGGTTAAAGACCATGTTCCTCTGATCAAACCCTCGCCCTTTTTGAGATGATGGTACTCGGACGAACTCAAAACCTGCAACAGGAAGAAGCACTCTCTAGCTAAACGGTCACACCAACGGCTACACATTCCAGACAACCCCATCCATGAAGAATATAGGAGATATTGACAAGACTTTGCCAGGGAAATGGAGCATGCAAAGCGGAACCATTGGGAGGAATACCTCACGAATTTGGAGCAGGATTCGAAGTGGAATGCAGTGCAATTGGTGTGCAAGGGATTCTCAGATGGAGGTAAGATGAGGGTACCGGATCTTGAGGTCCTGGTGGAGGGTCGAAAGCAGAAGACTAGTGCCAATGATGAGAAGGCACATGCCTTTACAGCAGCGTTTTATCCTGCTGCACCAGTGGAATTTCTTGTACCGGAAGATGTTGAGTACCCATCGGCTGCATGGACCTTCGAGCCACCTCAAGATCACCAAATCATGAACACAATCCTTTGAATGAAACCATACAAGGCCACATGCCCAGGGACAATCTCCAACATCTTCTTTTGACAGACTCGCGAATGGCTTGTGCCACACCTAGGCCCCCTGTATCGAGCGACTTTCACCCTTGACTACTACCCAGACGATTGGTCTTGGACTGAAATGGTTGTTTTACACAAACCCGGGAAGTCAGACTATCACTAGCCTGAAGCATATCGTCCCATTGTGCTCTCAAATGGACATGGCCGACTGCTCAATAGTGTTGTGGCGGAAGAGGTGGTGAAGCAAGCTGAGATCAACAGGCTACTCCCAATGGCGCAATTCAGTGGTAGGCCTGGCAAGAGTACGACAGACTCTCTACACCTGTTGGTCTCGACCATCAAGAGGGCATGGAGGAAAGGGAAGGTGGTCTCTGCCCTTGCCCTGGATGTGAAAGGGGCATATCCTAGTGTAGACCTGGAGGTGCTCTACCATGAGCTGCATCTAGTGGGAGTCCCGGAACCTATTGTAGAATGGATGGGCAGGAGATATGCTCGGCGTGAGACTTGTCTTACTTTCGATGATTATACAACTGATTCCTTTGCTCCCCCAGGTGGCCTTGGTCAGGGTGATGCATTTGCAGTGGTCCAGTACCTCTTCTACAACGGCGGCCTCCTCAAGCTAATCTGAGACAAGGCAGATGAGATGGGGATACTGTTCATGGATGACTCAACTTTGGTGACATGGGCATCTTCTTTTCAAGACACTCCCTACAGACTAGGACAGCTTATGAGCGACCGGTGAAGAGCATGCTGAAGCTCTTAGGTCTTTTATTTGATCGGGAACTCAGATTTAAAGAGCAATTGGCAGTGGCAGTGGCTAAGGGTCAAGCTTGGATCTCACAATTCCAGCATTTATCAAGAATGACTGGTGGGGCAGCAGCAAACCACATGCGGGAATGGTACATTGCAATGCTCATGAGCAGCATGTTGTATGGGGCAGATGTGTTCCTCTCCCTGCAACACCACCCTGGTGCTGCTTCTGGAGATTGCAGTGTTTGTAAGAAACCGCAGCGACCAGTGGTCAGCAGACTGGCATCTATTCAACGGCAGGTGGCTCTGATGATTACGGGAGCTCTACCTTCCACACCTACTGATCTTCTAGATATACATGCTGACCTCTTACCCATGCCTTTAGCGATCGATAAACTACGTCAAAGAGCAGCAGTCCGGATAGCAGCACTCCCACCACAGCACCCCTTAATGCCATATGCAGAGAAAGCAGCAGGCAGATACATTAAGAAACACTACGAGCCCCTTCATGACCTCATGAACACTTTTCATTTAGCTCCGAAAAAGATGAAAAAGAAACAACCTGTGCGAAACCCAGTGGGATGGAGCTTGGAGGTCAAGATATGAGTTTGTGAGGACCAAAAGGATGCCAAGAAGCAGATTGAGGAAGACAAAGTGGAGTATAGTCTGTTCATGGATGGGTCAGGAATTGAAGGCATGGTTGGAGCTTCGGCAGTGCTGTACAAAGCAGGGAACAAGGTAGGCTCACTCAGGTTGAGGCTGGGCTCAGACAAGGAGCATGAAGTCTTCGAATGCGAGTCTGTTGGCCCAACATTAGGGCTAGAATTACTCCGGCGGCAAAGAGGCATTACAACTGTATCCCTGTGGATCGACAATACTTCTGCAATAACGGCTACAGGCTCAAACCGAAATGGCCCAGTGCATTACCTCATGGACCACTTCCATAGACTGTATCACCAGGTTAAAAGGCGCCACCCCAGGGATGGAAATGGCAGTTGGTTGGGTGCCAGGACATGAAGGAATTGAAGGGAATGAGGCAGCGGATGAGGAAGCCAAGGAGGCAGCATTAAACGGCTCAAGCCCTAAGGAGCTGTTACCCAGTGTGTTTCGCAAACCCCTCCCCATCAGCTGCTCAGTGGTCCGAAAAACCTTTACCAAAGAGCTGAACAGGATTCGAGACCAGTTATTCAAAAAGTCTTCATGACATGATCATCTCCAATGTATATCAATCGGAGAGGCAACTGCAACGGTGCGCAAGTTTCAGCGTATCACCAAAGGCCTGGCAAAGCCCCACACAAGCATGCTAGTCCATTTGCAGAAAAGTCATAATTTTCTATACCAGCATCTTCACCAGATCGGGAAGGTAGCTTCACCATTGTGCCCGTGTTGTAAGCGCAAGGAGGAGACGGCAGAGCATTTCCTATTACAATGTCCTGCACATCGAGGGGCGCGATCTAGGCTAAGAGCAGAGGTGGGTAGAAGGAAGATGAATTTGGAAGGATTGCTTGACAGCCAAGCCTCGTTCGAACCATTGTTCAATTACATCAATGACACACAGCACTTTCAACACATATTTGGGGTGCTGCCACTGGTGGAGAAGAAAGATGAGATTGAGGGACAGGCATAAGTAGGGTCTAGAGGCAGTGACAGAGGGTAGTTGGGGTGTTTCTCTCTTTTCTTATTTTACTTCTTTCCTTATAGGTTTTACATTTTCTTGGCACCATGACATTACCATCTGGTAGCCCATAATTTAGCGCCTTGGTGCTGCGAGCCCCGCTCTGGCGGGCTCCATACTGTGGTGTTATCTAGTGATGCAAACTATTTGTACACAGACTGGTCTTACATGGTACTACATTGTAGATGCCTTTTGCTGTAGAGTACTGCCTACCATATCCTTAGGGACAATGGGCAATAAACAAGGATACAAAAAAAAAAAAAACACTTCCAACCATGACCATTGAAGAGATCCCTGAACCAAAAGAAGGTAATGTTGGGGGAACAACAGAAAAACTTTTGGAGATCAACCCACAGCATGTTCCACTCCCAACAATACCTCCAGATGAACTTGAGAAACTTCCCGAAATCCATGAATATGGTGAAGGCACACCCTTGTACTGACTTATGGGTAATCAGAAAAGAAGGAGAGCATTACTCCATGCTGGTATCATTAGTCACACTTCTAAGGAACTCTGGTGCACAGCAGGATACACCTATTCTCAACAGCTGGCCAAAGCAGCAGAAATGGTACCCTCTACCTATCAGAAAAATGCTAAAGTCTTCTCAGAGAAGGAGTCAGAATGCCTACCAGAACACAAACCCTGGGACCATGCTATTGACCTGAAACCTGATGCACCTGAAACCATGTGTACCAAAATCTATCCAATGTTGCTCAATGAACAGGAAGAGTTAGACTGGTTCCTAGATGAAAATCTTTGAAAAGGATACATCTGTCCATCCAAATCCCCATTAGCATCCCCCGTCTTCTTCGTAAAAAAGAAAGATGGGAAACTTTGTTTTGTACAGGACTACCAATGACTGAATGAATACACCATCAAAAACCAATACCCACTCCCTCTAATCACTGATATCATCAGCCAATTATGGAATGCTAGGATATTCACGAAATTTGACATACATTGGGGATACATCAATGTTAGAGTGAAGGAAGGACATGAATGGAAGGGAGTGTTTGCGACTAACCAAGGGCTCTTTGAACCCTTGGTCATGTTCTTTGGTTTAACAAACTCACCTGCTACATTCCAAGCCTTGATGAACTCCATTTTTGCTGACTTGATTGCCTCCGGGAAGGTAGCCATATATCTGGACAACATCCTTATTTTTACTGAAACACTGGAGGAACATCAAACCCTAGTCCATGAAGTCCTGACCTGCTTAGCCCAGCATGATCTCACAGCCAGAAAAATGTGAGTTTGAACAACCATCCATTGAATACCTGGGGCTTGTCATCAGTAAAGGGGAAGTACACATGGACCCCATAAAAATAGAAGCTGTGAAAAATTGGCCAGTTCCCACCTCACTTCATGATCTTTGAGGTATCTTAGGATTTGCTAATTTCTACCAATGTTTCATTGAAGGATTTGTGAAAAAGGTGCTACCACTTAATGACCTCACACAAAAAGACATCAAATGGCATTGGGGATCAGCACAACAGGAAGCATTTGAAATGTTATGGGACTCCTTCACCTCAGCCCCAATCCTGGTCTTATGGGACCCAGAAAGGCCAACCAGGATTGAAGTAGATGTCTCAGGATTTGCATCAGGGGGGACACTATCCCAGCTACAAGAGGATGGACTTTGGCATCCAGTTGCATTTCGCTCAGCCTCCTTGAACCCTGCTGAACGGAATTATGAGATCTATGACAGAGAAATGCTTGTCATTATTGAAGCACTCAATGACTGGAGGAGCTATTTGGAAGGATCCCCTGAACCATTCAAAATTATCACTGATCATCAAAACTTAGAATTTTGGAGAACAGCCCAGGACCTTAGTCAACGACAAGTACAATGGGCCCTTTGGCTCTCTCGATTTGATTTCTGCCTTAAACACCATTCTGGGAAGTCAAATACACAAGCTGATGCCCTTTTGCAAATGCCCCAGCATCAGGTAACTGATGCAGATGACAACAAAGAACAAACAGTGCTCCAACCCCACCACTTCATCAATGCCTCTCACATGGTACTATTTCATAACCCACTACTGGAGAAGATCCAGCAGGTTAGTGAATGAGAGGCTGAAGTATTAGACAGATTAAAAACCTTGAAGGGACCACAGAACCTGACAGGAGGATTAGCTCAGTGGAAGGAGGACAACGGCCTGGTGTACTATCAAAACAAGGTATATGTACAACCAGACCCAGAACTCCAAAAAGCAATATTGGTAGAGTGCCATGGCTCACCCACAGCTGGACATCCTGGAATGCATGGCACACTGGAACTGGTTAGCAGACAGTATTGGTGGCCTGAGATGTAATCATTTGTGGACAAATATGTAGAAGGATGTGATTCCTGTCAGCAAAAACAGCTTAACCCTCATCACTCTGCCCCACTTCAAACTCTCCCCATCCTGGACAGACCCTGGCAGGACATTGGGGTAGACCTCATTGGAGAACTACCTATGACACAAGATGGACACAATGCAGTTTTAACTTTCATTGACCACTACACCAAAATGATCCACTGCTTCCCAACCACAACCGAAATAAGTGCTGAAGATGTAGCTGACTTCTTTTATTGTGAAAGACTTCATGGACTTCCCAGACAGTTCATCTCTGACAGAGGCCCACAATTTGCAGAAGATATAATGTGACAACTTTTGAAATGACTTGGAATAGAGTTGGCACTCACAATGGCATACCACCCAGAAATGAATGGGCAAACCAATAAATTGAGCGATATATTTGCATGTACATTAGTTGATGACCAAGACAACTAGGATCATCTACTCCCAACTGCAGAATTTGTCATCAACTCTCAAATCCACTCTGCTCATGACCACTCCCCATTTGAAACCCTCTATGGTTACACCCCCAAATTCTCAATTCCAGTCCAGGTATGGAACAAATACCTAACAATTGACCAATGACTGGAACTGCTACAACATGCCCAAGAAGATGCTGAGGCAGCTCTGAGGATGAGCGAAGAGCGCATCAGAGGGGAAGACACTAGGGAAGCACAAACATTCACAGTCAGACAACCAGTATGGTTATCATTGCACAAACTAAAAATACATCAGAAAAATCAAAAACTAGGAAGCTGAAGACTTGGACCATTCAAAGTGACAGAAAAGATGGGCCCCTTGATGTATTGGCTTAATCTACCCACCTGGATGAAAATCCATGACAACATCCACATTAACCGACTCTCTCCCTGGAAAGGGAATGAAGTAAATGGGATTAAACCACCACCTCTGGTTCCAGAAATAATTGAAGGAGAAGAATTCTATGAAGTGTTAAAATTTTAGACAGTAGGTTCTATGGTCAATGGAAGAAACTACAATTTTTGGTATGGTGGAAGGGGTATGATGAGGGACATGACAGCTGGCAGAATGAGGATAATGTAAGAGGCTCAAGCGATGAAGAAATCACTGATTTCTACCAGGCACACCCAAATGCACCACAAAGAATCTCAGCCACAATATTCAACTCTCTTCCATGGCAGGCCTACAAAAATCTTACAGAGCTGGTCGCTGGGACATCGACTGTAGAAGGGGGCTAATGTCATGACAACCCAGTGCTTATATCATTTTCTTTTCCCCTTTCACATGCTTCTATAGGATCATAACCCAACTAAACTAATCGTTCCTCCCTTATTCCCTATTCGCTTGTCACTATTCTCTCTTCCCACACTATTGTTCTTCCCTTGTTCCCTATTTCACTCTTCCCACACTATTGTTCTTCCCTTGTTCCCTATTTCACTCTTCCCACACTATTGTTCTTTTACTTATTGTCACCCATTCCTATTTGTCCTTGTACTTATTGTCTCAACTTGTATATATAGTGCAGTAGATAACTCCTAGTTCCCTATCTCGACCTCTTGGTCATTTGGGAACTATGTTTGTGATTGTACCCTTTACTTATACTCAATACTGAATTGGTCATTTGGGAACTAGCTTGCCTTACTTGACCCTTGTGATTGGCCCTTCTGTCATATGTATGTGAATCGAGTTATTCTGCAATTCTGTGATCCATTTACCTACTTCGCGAAGAGTTCCTAAGCTCAGGAATCCTTTGTTATCTTTCCTCATCATTATTGGATGAGTACTATACCTATTATATCCCTTCCTTTGTTCTTTACTCCACAAGCTAGTCTATTCAGAGTTAGTATTGCTTTGCAACACTTATGTAATGCATAGTATAAAGCTACAACATTGAATAGGTAGTTCTGTAGTTTTAATATCAACTTAGATCTGCTCTCTCTTCGTATTACAGATGTTCACTATCTGTGATACATTCTCAACACAGCTCTGACATTCTGCGAAGCAACCTTCGCGAACCAATGCTGCTATTACCTTTATATTGGACCATTGACATGTTGAGGGCACTACCAATAGTAGTGTCGATGTCCAACTACCTTTCCATAACTCCGCGAATCATTCCTCCCTTTGGGAGGGAATTATCCCCTCGCATTCCCAACAAATTCCGCAATTACATCGCGATCATTCCGCAATTATATTGCGATTATTCTGCGATTCTGGAGTTGCATGATCTTAACACCTTCATGCTATCACAGTTGCTGATATCACTTACCCTTTCAACCTTTGTGTGTTGAGTGTTACTCACACTTAGGTTTGTGGTTGTGGTTGTGCTTCTCCTCCGCTCGCTTTGTTGCTCTAGTCTACATCGCCGCACAACTCTTTTGTGCCTGTCTGGCTATTGATAGTTCACCTGTTGCAAATACATCTTTTTTCTATTATTATTTTCTTTTTCTTTTATTATCCTTTTACTTAAGTGCCCTGATGCTTACATCAGCACATATTATATCTTCATTTCTATTCCAGACTACATGCAACAACCTTAGTGTTCTTGCATTATTGTTTCATCTAGGTGCAACTCTCTCATGCCTGTCTATTCATTGAGAGGTTGTTGTCACTATTGTCCTGTACCTGTCGTGACATGCTATACAGGATACGGTACTTACTTCATTTTCTCCTACATTCCCTCTTTCCTTTATCTTTGTGACTACCTGAACCCTTCTCCATGTTTCCATATCCTTTTACTTCCATCTATCATTTGTCAGAACCTTCCATCACATTCCAGACACTTCTATCGGCTTCCCGTGCTGTTGCTTACTCATCCGAACCCTTGTATATATAGTACAGTAGCTGACACCTAGTTCCCTATCTTGCCCTCTTGGTCTTTGGAACTAGGTTAGTACTTGTATCATCATTTACCTTCAATATACTTACTTGGTCTTTGGAACTAGTCTTCCTTGTGCGAACCTAGCGATTGGCCCTCGTGCTATCGCTGCTGTCTTGATCATTATCTCTTTTAGCCTTTGTGTGTGGTGCTAGACCCACTCCTCACTTCGGCTTGTGCTTGAGCCTGTGCTTCCTCTGTGCCTTCTCCCTTCATCACCACAGTACCCATGTTTCTTTTATATTGCCTTATTGTTTACTCATTGTATACCTACAGCTTGTTAAGACTGTGCCGGTGAGGTTCCGTAGAGTCTTGGAGGTATAGAAGTGAATTGAGATGTTCCGAGAGTAATTGGTTTTGATTGAGACTATGGTTTACAACTGAAGTCTCAAAGGAAGTAATCGAAGAGTATTGGTCAGTTCGATTGCAATGGAAGATGACGATGATGAACTAGAACCTTGACACTACTTTCGGTAGTGCCCCCGCTTTGTCGCACGGTTTGGTGAATGTTCAGAATGACGAGTAAGAGAATAAAGATGTCCAGACAACGTTCGGTTATAGTGTGAACGTTAGATGATTAGAAGAGAGAGTCCCGGACGGAGTTCAGCAGCAATCTAAGTTGATATTTAAACTGAAGAACTATGTACAAGATACTACAGCTTATATACCTGTAATCCTAATTGTTAAATCTATAACAATAAGAGCTGTAATTAAAAGACAATAACTAATATAATTTGGTGACATCAATATAATTAAAAAGACAATAAAGTGAGAATACTTAGCATTCGACAATCAAATGCTTCATATGCTTTGACCGAGACAGTCGAAGTTGGAAGGAATTATAAAGTAACAAGTCAATGTACAAAGCTGGAAGCCCCTATGGAGGTCCGGAGGCATATCTGTAACAGTATCCCCCTGTTAGGCTTTCGCCCTCGAAAGCCTCGTACTAGTCCGGTAATGTTGATCTGATCAAACAATCGAAATTCGAACTGTGACTTGGTAAGAAAAAATGAAGGAATTGAAGATTGATCAATTAGTCATGAAATGATGGCGCAGTATGTGAACCAGCTGAGAAAAATTTTAAGTCCCCACTTTTCTTTCTTCCTTTTTACCATGTCCTCCAACGACTCTCGCTCTAACACTCCATCAGACAAAGAGGAAAAAGCAGAGCTCCTGCTTATCCAAAAGAAGAAGGAAGAGAGGGCGAGGCTAGAGGCTGAGAGAAGAGCTGAGGAGGAAGCCGAAGCAGCGGCGGAAGCTCGATTGGCGGAGATTCGTCGTAAGAAGGAAGAAAGGAAGAAAGAAGCCGAGGAAAAGAGAAAAAAGGAAGAATTGGAAAGGCGTAGAGTGGAAGAGGAGTTGAAAGCTGCCGAAGCAGTGAAGAAAATGGCTGAGGAGGCCAAAAAGAAAGAAGAAAGGCAGAAAGCCGAAGAAGAATCGAAGGCTGCCGAGGCAGCAAAGAGAGCGGTTGAGGAAACCCGGGAGAAAGCGGAGATGGGCAGAAGGATGGATACGGTGGCACTCGTTCGAGCCCAAATCGAAAGGAAGGAAAGAGAGAAGCTAATCCACTCAGTGAGTATTTGATTCGCTACAGCAGTCTGACTTGCTTATTTTGTTTACAGCCGGTAAGCGAAGCTTCGACGGTTGTGGTTGGCAAAAAGAGGAAAAGGATTGCAATGGTGGTGAGTGACTCTACTGTTGTATTTTCCATTTCTAACTACCTCTCTTTAGGCCATTCCATCCGGGGACCCCGAAGGCGACGACCCGAACCCGGGAGACGATGACAACTATGTCGAACCAGAATTGGATGATGAAGATGATGATCCTGAACCTTCGCCTTCCCCTCCGAAGCAATCGAGATGCAGTCGCTGCATCCTGAAAGCTCTCAAGTGTGAGATGATTGGTCCTCATTCCGCCTCCTGCCAGGGCTGCAGGAAAGCAAAAGTCCGGTGCTCATTAGTACCGGACAATTATCCTCAAAGGAGCAAGAGAACAAAAATGGAGAGCCCGGTTGCTTCAACAAGCAGCCAAACAATTGACGATCTCCGGACTAACCTCCAGGATCTTAATCAGAGGATGACACTCCAGGATGAGATGCTTCGGTATCTCATTGTTCGCGTTCGGAAACTCGAGGAGAAGGAAGAAAATGAAGAAGATGAAGAAGAGTCCGAAGAAGATAGAGTAAACCGGACTGGAGATAGAAAGGGAAAAGGCCGGAAGGAATGAGTGACCAGTTTTCAATTGCTTCTTGGACTTGTATATATTTTTGTTTTCGTATATCGATTGCAGTCCCATTGAGGATTTTTTAAAAATTCTATAAATGTTTGTATGTAAAAGTTAGAGTAAAAATCATTCGAAAAACAATCGAGAGATGTCCGGAATGGACTTAGAAGAAATTGAGTTTAAATAGGACAGAGAAGTCCGGAAGTTTCGATCGATATCGACCTTCCGGATAGGGATAAATGCTCAATAAGCTATCATGGCATTTATCCCCCCGGTCAATCTCAACCGTTCGGAAAGAAAAAAGGAAAAGAAATAATAAGTAAGAGCATACGAAAGTTAATCAGTGATGTCCGGTAGAGGTCCGGGCTTGAGTGGGTATCGTTTATGGAATTCTTCAAGTAATTCTTCAGCGTGCATTTCATCAGCTCCAATCCATGAGAACTCCTCATTGGTACCTTCATATCCTTTCCATCGAATGAAGTATCGCAATGGACAACATCGAAAGCATCGGTCCATCTTCGAATCTAAAATTTCTGCAACTTCAAACTCTTGTTCACCATCGACTTCAATCGGTGGTGGCGGAGGTTGCGAATGATTCGGAATATGATTTGGAGTGTAAGGTTCCAATTGCGAGATGTGGAATACTGGATGTATTCGAGAAAGGTAGTCGGGTAATTGTATCTTGTAGGCGAGAGTGCTGATGCGTTTGATAACCTTGAAAGGTCCAAGATATTTCTCCGAAAACTTCGGAGTCGGTTGAGTGGTTCGAATGTGTTTTGCTAAGACAAAGACTTCAGCACCAATTTGGAATTCAGGAGCAGAGATCCGCTTTCGATCGGCTTGATCTTTGTACTTCTTTTGAGCATTTGAAATCTCATCCTGAAGGAAGGAGTGAACTTCGTCTAAGTTGGCAACAAAGTCGTGAGCTCGGTCAGACCAAATATCGACCTCCAGTCTAATCGAGATGTTCGGATGGTAGCCTTTGTTGGCGAAGAAAGGTGTAATTCCAGTCGAAGCGTTCAGAGCATTATTGTAGGTGAACTCAGCCATTGGAAGTAGGCTGGACCAGTTATCCTGTTGATAGTTGCAGTAAATGCAAATGTACTGTTCTAAGGTCTGGTTGACACGTTCGGTTTGTCCGTCAGCTTTGGGGTGATAGGAAGTGTAATGAAGTTCCATATTGAGTGACTGCCCGAGTGCTTGGAAGAAAGCAGAGACGAACTCAGAACCTCAATTGGAGGTTACGTGGTTTGGGACTCCATGTTTAGAAAAGACATGAATGACAAATAATTCAGCTAATTGTTCAGATGTAATTGAAGTATGGCACTTAATGAATATGGATTGTTTCGAAGCTTGATCCACGATGACTAGAATGGAGTTGAAACTGTCCGACACCGGAAGCTCCTCGATAAAGTCCATCGAGATTGAGTCCCAAGGTTGTAAGGGAACCGGAAGTGGTTTGAGTAATCCATAAGGTCTATGTCGACGTGATTTGTTTCTTCCACAAGTGGTGCAGGAAGCAACGTAATCTCATACAAAATCTCGAATCTTTGGCCAGGTATACTGACGTCGAATAGTTTCAAGAGTTCGGTTTTGACCAAAATGACCTGAGAGTGGATGATTGTGGAAGTAGCGTAATACTTGCAATCATAGATCCGAATGATTCGGCACATAGATTCGATTGTCGAGTCGTAATAATCCATCTTCACCCATAGTCCATCAAGGTTTAGTGGAGTCTTGAACAAAGGTAAGTCCAAGTGCTGATTCCGGATCGATCGATAGTGATTTGCGAATGGCTTCATGCAGAGCATTAATGTCCATTACAATCGAAGCTCGGAGGATCGGACCCTCGAGGAAAGTAGCTTGGAGAGAAGCGGTGAACTGTTCATTAGTGAATATGGGTCTAAAGTTCTGTGGATTGACTTGGGCGTAGCCGATATCCCCCTCTTTTGGGTAGACGTCCCATTGTCTAGTGATAGAGTCCGGTTTTTCGCCAAGTTTGCCGGGTCTAAATCAAATAACCATATTAAATTGGTGTAGGTATTCGGACCATCGAACCTGTCTCCGGGTCAGAATTTTAGTGGTAGAGAAGTACTCAAGGTTTTTGTGATCAGTGACTACATCGATCGGGTCTCCGGAACCTTCAAGATAGTGTCTCCATGCTTTGAAAGCCTCGAAAATTGTCGTGACAACTAAGTACCTATATCATTTTCTTTATCACTTTCTTTCTTCCTTTTCACATGCTTTAGTAACCACATGACCGCGTTCGTTACTCATCGCTCAGATGACCACTCACTCCCGCGCTGTCATTAGTTTATTGTTCTTCCCTTGTTTCTCATTCGCTTTCCAGTATTTCACTCTCGCGTTCTTGTTCTTTGATATCTATTGTTCTTTGTTCTTTTACCCTTGTCCCTTACCTGGGTTCCTATTGTTTCAGACTCGTATATATAGTACAGTAGACAGCTACCAGTTCCCTATCTCGACCTCTTGGTCTTTGGGAACTAGGTTCGTGTTTGTATCCTTGTGTACACTCAATATTGACTTGGTCTTTGGGAACTAGCCTGCCTTACTTGACCCTTGTGATCGGCCCTTCGTGCTATCACTGTCGCTGAGATCACTTTTCCTTTTTGCCTTTGTGTGTTGAGCGTTACTCACACTCAGGTTTGTGCTTGTGCTGTGCTTTGATCACCTCCCATAGTCGCTTCCGCCTACGTCGCGACATTAGGTCGAGATCTATTACTCGTACCATCAGATCCATCACTGATCTTACGAGGAGTGGAAATCGGAGTCCACCGATTCTCCACCTGCTGTTATCACCACGCCGACTTTCGGAGTTAACTCTGACTGTTCAGACGACTATCACGCTTTTGACACCGTAGAACATCACGACATCCACTGGTCAACTGAAGACGAACACAACAGACACTGGGAGCCTTGTGACGAGAACCCTTGCCCCAATCGATACTTGCTTACAGTTGATCGAGACTACGATCCAACTGGTCGTCGCATCCACATCTCACGACCCGCCTCTCCAGTAGTACCTGAACCTACTGCAGCCTTCACTAGAGTTGGACGACCCTCAAATCCCAGCTCCCGCGCATCCCCCACCTTAGTAACAACCACTATCACAGTACCTGAACCAGAATCAGAATCAGAATCAGAACCCGAACCCAGATCCGACTCCGATACCGAAATGACTCACAACTTCTCCGCCCAAGAACTCGGAAACTTGATTGGGCAGTTAGTCCAACAACAATCGCAACTCCAGCAGGTAGTATCTAGCATGGCGGGCAATATTAGCACCAACAAAGGGGTCAGCAAGCCTCAGCCCTACGACGGGAAAAGAAGCGATGATGCTCGTCGCTTTTTAGCCGCATTTGAGCTATGGGCCAACGGAGTACAAACATTGCGTACGAACGAGGGGGAACGCATCAAATCCGCAATTTCATTCCTCGAAGGTGATGCGGCAATCTGGGCTACCCCAGTTTCCGAAAACATTAGCCAGGTAGCTAGTGGTGCTGTCGACACTCTTGTCTATCCCACCTGGCAGGAATTCAAGGATGCCTTCAAAGCCCGCTTCGAGACAGTAAACCCGGTTGTAGATGCCAAGGACGCCTTGAAGGTCCTCTTTCAGGGAAAAACCACCGTCGCTGCCTATGCAGCATCGTTCAAACAGTACTCAAGCCGTACTGGATACTCAGACCCAGACCTCCGAGATCGTTTTTACCAACATCTAGCAGCACGTATCAAAGACGGTCTGGTCCTCTCTTCAGCTAACACAGACACCCTCGACAGCTTGATCAAAGAGTCCATCCGAATTGACAATAGACAGATTGAACGAGCCAGGGAGAAGGGACAAAACCTGGTAAACTACTCCTATTCCCAGAACACAAACGCCTTCCATCCAACTCCATTCACCCCGGCCCGGGATCCATTTGCCATGGACGTGGATGCCACTAGCACAGGGCGATCTGCGGAGGACTATCGAAGGCTCATGACAGGGAAATGCTACGGATGCGGATCCAAGAACCACCGAAAAGCAGATGGACACCACGAACGGGACATCTGCAGCCACTGTGGACTCACAGGACACATAGCCGTAGTTTGTCGAAGGAAATTCATGGGCCTCCCTAGACCAAATATGGTTCGTACTGCCGCCGCCACTTCTATCATTACCGAACCTGCCACCTCTATTGCTGCTACACCCACCCCGCTCCCTGACTTTTCCTCGATTCTACAGCAGTTAACGGACAACCAGAAAGCGTTGGCGGACCAAATCTCAGAGCTCCGGCAGAATTTTTAAAGTGGGAACCTGACTCGGCTGCTGCCGGGTTCCCCAAACTGTACTCTAATTACGATTCTATCTCCTCATGTATCCTCGGTTCCACCCAATTCAGCGATGTTTCTCATTTTCGCGTACCGATTAAGTTACAAGGGAGATTCAAGAGTACCAGTAATGCAGCAATGATAGATTCCGGGGCCACAGGTCTATTCCTACATCAACGCTTTGTGGATAAGCACTACATCCACACACGTCCCCTCACTCATCCCATCACTCTCTACAATATTGATGGAACGCTCAACAATGCGGGCAAAATTACCCATTCTGCACGACTCCTTTCGACCGTAGATCAGAACCCACCTCAACCTCTCGAATACCTGGTCACTAACCTGGGCTCGGAAGACATCATCCTAGGACTCCCCTGGCTCCGGAAAGTGAACCCTGATATAGACTGGAAGGAAGGACGTCTAGCCCAACTAACCACCAAACGAGCACTCCCAGCCATGACTATCGAGGAGATCCCGGATTTGAAGGAAGGTAACATCGGAGGGACAACGGACGGACTCTTGGCAATTAATCCGGAATATGTTCCGCTTCCACCCATAAGTGAGTCTGAAGAACTACTGGGAATTCATGAATATGAGGAAGGCACACCCCTGTATCGACTATTGGGCAATCGAAAGAGAAGGAGAGCACTACTGCGGGCAGGTATCATCAGTCACACGACAGAAGAGCTTTGGTGCGCAGCAGGATACACCTACTCTCAACAATTGGCGGAGGCAGCACACAAGGATAAACCGGAGAAGACTTTTGAGGAAATGGTACCCACTATCTATCAGAAATACGCTAAAGTCTTTTCAGAGAAGGAATCTGAACGTCTTCCAGAGCACAAACCCTGGGATCACGCCATTGATCTTAGGCCTGATGCACCCGAAACTTTGCGCACCAAAATCTATCCGATGTCACCCAATGAACAAGAAGAACTAGACCGATTCCTGGATGAAAATCTACGAAAAGGATACATTCGCCCCTCCAAATCTCCCTTAGCATCTCCAGTCTTCTTTGTCAAAAAGAAGGATGGGAAACTTCGTTTTGTACAGGACTACCGACGACTGAACGAATACACTGTCAAGAACCGGTACCCACTTCCCCTGGTTACTGACATCATCAGCCGATTACGAAAGTCCAAGATATTCACCAAGTTTGATGTACGGTGGGGATACAACAATGTGCGGGTGAAGGAAGGACATGAGTGGAAGAGAGCGTTTGCAACTAACCGAGGACTCTTCGAACCCTTGGTCATGTTCTTTGGCCTAACAAACTCGCCCGCTACGTTTCAAGCCCTCATGAACTCAATTTTCGCTGACTTGATTGCCTCAGGAAAGGTGGCTGTATATCTAGATGATATTCTCATCTTCACCGAAACCCTAGAAGAACACCGAACCGTAGTTCACGAAGTCCTCACCCGTCTGGCTCAACATGACCTCTATTTACGACCCGAAAAATGCGAGTTCGAACAAACGTCCATTGAATACCTGGGACTTGTCATCAGTGAAGGGGAAGTACGGATGGATCCGGTAAAGATTGAGGCAGTGAAAAACTGGCCAGTCCCTACTTCACTCCGTGACCTTCGAGGTTTCTTGGGCTTTGCTAATTTCTACCGACGGTTCATTGAAGGATTTGCAAAGAAAGCGCGACCACTTAACGACCTTACACGGAAAGACATCAAATGGCAATGGGGGACGGCGCAACAGGAAGCATTCGAATCATTAAGGGACTCCTTCACCTCAGCCCCGATTCTGGTCTTATGGGACCCAGGAAAGCCGACGCGGATTGAAGTAGATGCCTCGGGATTCGCTTCAGGGGGTACACTGTTGCAATTACAGGACGATGGACTTTGGCACCCGGTCGCATTCCGATCCGCATCCTTAAATCCAGCAGAACGGAACTATGAAATCTACGATAGGGAAATGCTTGCCATTATCGAAGCACTCAAGGATTGGAGGCACTATTTAGAAGGCTCACCCGAACCATTCGAAATCATTACCGACCATCAAAACCTGGAGTTCTGGAGGACAGCACAAGATCTTAGTCGTCGACAAGCAAGATGGGCCCTCTGGCTTTCCCGATTCGACTTCCGACTCAAACACCGCCCCGGGAAAGCGAACACACAAGCCGATGCTCTCTCACGGATGCCACACCATCAGGTAATCGATGCGGAAGACAACAAGGAGCAAACGGTGCTCCAACCACAACACTTTATCAATGCGGCGCACATGGTACTATTCCAAAACCCCCTATTGGAGCGAATCCGAC
Source organism: Lentinula aciculospora (assembly GCA_028011355.1). NCBI lineage: Eukaryota > Fungi > Basidiomycota > Agaricomycetes > Agaricales > Omphalotaceae > Lentinula > Lentinula aciculospora. The sequence continues at coordinate 259,172 of JAOTPV010000035.1, read as the reverse complement.
AGGTTAGCGAACGAGAGGCAGAGGTATTGGAGGGATTAAAGAGCCTGAAGGGACCACGAGTGTTGACAGGGGGATTGGATGAGTGGAAAGAAGACAACGGTTTGGTGTACTATCGAAACAAGGTATACGTACCACCTAACCCGGAGCTCCGGAAGGCGGTACTGGTACAATGTCACGATTCGCCTACAGCTGGACACCCGGGGATGCATGGTACGTTAGAACTCGCTAGCAGGCAATACTGGTGGCCAGGGATGCGGTCATTTGTGGACAAATATGTAGAAGGATGTGACCTCTGCCAACGAAAGCGACTCAATCCACACCACTCCTCTCCGCTTCAGCCTCTTCCTGTTCCGGATGGTCCGTGGCAGGATATTGGCGTAGATCTCATCGGAGAGCTCCCCATGACCCAGGACGGACATAATGCTGTAATAACCTTTGTTGACCATTATACCAAGATGATCCACTGCTTCCCAACCACAACAGAAATCACTGCTGAGGGCGTAGCCGACTTCTTTTACCGCGAAATATTCCGACTTCATGGTCTTCCTCGACGGTTCATTTCGGACAGAGGCCCCCAATTCGCGGCAGATGTAATGCGGCAACTCTTGAAACGACTCGGGGTAGAATCAGCACTCACAACAGCATATCATCCTGAAACCAACGGTCAAACAGAACGAGCAAACCAGGAGATTGAACGATACATTCGCATGTATATCAGCCGACGACAAGATGATTGGGATCAACTACTACCTACCGCTGAGTTTGTTATCAACTCTCGAATTCACTCCGCTCACGATCATTCTCCATTCGAAACCCTCTATGGATACACCCCCGAATTTACGATTCCAATCCAAGTTTGGAACAAGTACCCAACAATAGATCAGCGGTTGACGTTGCTACAGCATGCCCGGGAGGATGCGGAGGCAGCTCTTAGGATGAGTAAGGAGCGTATTAAGGGAGATGACACGAGGGAGGTTCAGACATTCACAGTTGGACAACCGGTATGGCTATCACTACAGAACCTAAAGATTCGACAGAAAAATCAAAAACTTGGGAGTCGGCGACTCGGGCCGTTCGAAGTAGCAGAAAAGACCGGACCTCTGACATATCGCCTTAACCTACCAACTTGGATGAAGATCCACGACAACATCCATGTTAATCGACTATCACCATGGAAAGGGAACGAGGTTAATGGAGTTAGGCCACCACCACCGGATCCGGAGATCGTGGAGGGGGAAGAGTTCTATGATGTGGACAAAATTTTGGACAGTAGGTTCTATGGGCGATGGAAGAAGCTACAATTTTTGGTACGATGGAAGGGTTATGATGAAGGACAGGACAGTTGGGAGAATGAGGAGAATGTGAAGGGATCAAGTGACGAAGAAATTGCAGACTTTTATCGGACACACCCCAATGCACCACGGAAAATCTCGGCGGCCATTTTTAATTCGCTGCCCTGGCAAGCCTATGAAAACCTTACGGAGCTGGTCGCTGGGACATCGACTGTAGAAGGGGGGTAATGTCGTGACAACTAAGTACCTATATCATTTTCTTTATCACTTTCTTTCTTCCTTTTCACATGCTTTAGTAACCACATGACCGCGTTCGTTACTCATCGCTCAGATGACCACTCACTCCCGCGCTGTCATTAGTTTATTGTTCTTCCCTTGTTTCTCATTCGCTTTCCAGTATTTCACTCTCGCGTTCTTGTTCTTTGATATCTATTGTTCTTTGTTCTTTTACCCTTGTCCCTTACCTGGGTTCCTATTGTTTCAGACTCGTATATATAGTACAGTAGACAGCTACCAGTTCCCTATCTCGACCTCTTGGTCTTTGGGAACTAGGTTCGTGTTTGTATCCTTGTGTACACTCAATATTGACTTGGTCTTTGGGAACTAGCCTGCCTTACTTGACCCTTGTGATCGGCCCTTCGTGCTATCACTGTCGCTGAGATCACTTTTCCTTTTTGCCTTTGTGTGTTGAGCGTTACTCACACTCAGGTTTGTGCTTGTGCTGTGCTTTGATCACCTCCCATAGTCGCTTCCGCCTACGTCGCGACAAAAATAGCCAGCAGTTCCTTGTCGTGAGTGTTGTAGTTGAGCTCAGCTGAATTGAGAGTACGGGAAAGGAATGCAACAGGATGAATTTCGCCGTCATCAAGCATAATCGAAAGGATAGCTGCGATTGCATAGTCCGAAGCGTCGGTCTCAACAATGAGTGGCCGGTTCGGTTCCCAATGAGCAAGGATTGGTGCGTGAGTAAAGGCATATTTGAGGTTTTCGAAAGCCGATTGACATTCGGCAGTCCATATCCAGTCGACAGTCTTCCGGGTGAGCCGGGTAAGTGGTATAACGATGTCGCTGTAATTGTAAATAAATTGTCGATAGAAATTTGAAAATCCTAAGAAGGATTGAATATCCTTGACTTCCCGAGGTACCGGCCATTCAACGATAACTTGGATCTTGTCAGCGGCCATAGTGAGGCCTGCTGGTGAAAGGATGTAACCGAGATATTGATGCGAAGGGTGAATGAAAACTAACACCCAAACACTAAGTTCAGGGGGCTTGGTAGCAGTTGTAAGTAGAGTACTGTAAAAACCTGATAAAATCAAGTATAACACCAAAAATCACAAGTTAATAAACCTAATAATAAACCTAATAAACAACCTAATAACAGAGGCTTGTAGCGATGGGGGTGCTGCAACCTGTCCTTTCTCTAAATCCCCCCCCCTTCCTTATATACCCAAAAATCTCGGAATATCTTCGCACCTTCCTACTGCGGCCGCAGACCATTATTGTCTGTCGATCCCCTGGCTCCATATTCCCACTCCTGCCAAGTCTCCGATCACTTCTACAGCTTTTCCTTACTAAAAATCCGCATTTTTCCCTTTTTGGTAGTTCCACTTCAAATAAATAATTCCCCTCGATCCACTAATCCCAAATTGAGTGGTTAACGGAGTCTAGACCTCCCTGCGTCTGTTTGACTTGTAGCTCAACTAATTTCTATCCTTCTAGCCAGTCCTAATCTGAAATCCGGTGTTTTAGCCCCTAAGACATAGACATCTCCGAGCACACGGCATTTCTAGGTCCCAAACCTATCCCTTCTGTCAGGACCTGCTTCAGACCTCTCCCCGTCTATTTGTCCCTTTACTTATTGTATAATATTGTCTTTAGCATGCATATATCCAGCATTCTCGCTGGAGCCACTAGTTTTGATGGGCCATCAATCCCATCAATATATACTGCTTTGACCGCCGAACTTAGATATTCTGCTCGTTTCTCTTAATATAGCTGTGAAATAAGTTGCCAAACAAGTCATAAAATATATTTACACTTGTTCTGAACATTATTTCAATTTAGCCTGTTCATTTTACTGAGACAAGTCTAAACCTATGTAAACTTCAACTGTTTTCTATTTCTCAGTCCGAGAAAATGGTTATCAATTATCCCAGACTGTAAATTTGTCTTGTAGACCTTCACTGACATCAACTGGACCATCTCTTACTCATCCAGTATTTTCTCCGCTACCTTAAACATGCTCCTATGTCTTTTATTGGTGGTGGTCAAAGTTGTTTTGATTGCATCAGCAATACTACTAACTTTGACCTTCTCGGCTAAGGACTTTAAATATTTTAAGTGCAATATTAAGTTTGAACTTTGTATTTTAAGTGTTGTGAGTGTGCATTGCAAGGAGTAGTAATATTTTATAGACTTTTTAATTGTCTTTTAATCAGGAAAAACACTTTAGATTCAAAGTATTTGAGTGATATCAACTGCAATTTGGCAGTCATATCATCTCCCCCACACCAAATATTGACTGTCCCAGTCAACAGAAAGGTTTAATAAATTTTTTTTTTTTTTTTTTTTTTTTTTGGATAAAAATTGACTGTTTCAGTCAACGGAAAAGTTAAAGAAAAATTTGGGTAAAAATTGGTGGGTTTCCATTCTAGCACAACACTTTTTGAACACAAGTCTTTCTTTCATGCTCCGCAATTCCATGTCAGGATCAAAAACAAGGTAGATGCGGCAGATCACTGATCTTTCCTTTTTTTTTGATGTTTTAGACCTGACAACTCATTCCTATGTCTAACTAAGGCTATCTGAAACCTAAGTAGACCCGAGACATACCACATGCTCTCATGCAATAATTTGTAGCTCGTTTATCTTTGCTTATGACTTTTTAGGGGCTATTCCAATTCAGAATATAAACTTCCCTATGCCATCTCATCACCCCAGAACTTTTTCTCTCTTTGAATCTCAAATTTCAATCATCATGCTTGATGTTACTACTGCTTTAGCTCTCAAACGTTCATTTGGGCAGCTCCACAATCTCTATATTACTCTTTCTGAGTCCCAGGCAATTTCATTGACCATCTATACGGATGATCTCAATACATGCATGGTTGACTCTGTATGTTCCCAAAATTAACTCATCTTGTCATTACTAACGTCTTTCTAGGTTGCCCTCATCAAGACTAGTCCTGCTTGGGTTGTTGATCATGACACAGCTCCAATTGTCTTGCTTGACATCCGAACCCGTTCTGACAAGATCAAACATCAGCCTGAGATTTTTCAACAACTCAGTGCTCTCACATCTGTTCTTCGTGAATATCGTGCCAAACGCCTGTCCCGTACTGCCGCAATTTTCGAACTTAAACAAGTCATTGCTAATGACTTGAAGCCTGTTCGTTCAACTAAGGTATGCTTTCTTATTCACATACTTTCTGTCTTTCCTTACTTCTAATAATTTGTAGCGCAAAATTGACTCTGTAATGAGCAAACCCATTCCTAAACGCAACAAACTTGCTCCTAAATCCAATGCCACTGTTTCCGAAACTCATCTCGCTAATGATGAGCCTGTGGCTCCTGGACCATTTGCCACTGTTACTCAATCTAACACTTCTAACGTTATCACACTTGATGACGATGAAGTTTCTATGGCAGATGCTACTGACATTGGTCATGATGACAATGCAATGGTATGCCTCTTTCTTTTTCTATGTTTTTCTGTCACACAGCTGCTTTTCTTGACAGCAACTTGACTCCACTGCTCAAGCTATCAATGCTGTATGTACTTCTCTTTCAAACTCTTTTATTCTTTTCTTATTTAACTTCTAGGCTTTCTGTCTAGTTTGACAAATATGACAAGACTTGACATAATGGTAAACATCATCTTCTAAATCTGGCCACCAAAATCTCTGACTTAGCAATGACTTTGTAGCAAAGAACATTCTGTGACCAAGGCTATCATGAGCAGCCTTCATCATATGAGTTCTTTTATCTTTTCTGACTACAAGTCTATGCATTCCATCTTTATTTCTCTTATACAATCTATCACCTTTTCTAAAATAACTTCTTGCAATTCTAAGAAAGTTTTTGAACTTATATTCATCTTTATAATTAATTGGCCTTTTTGAAGTATCAGCCAACCATTCATAAATGACTTCAATGTTTTCATCTAACTTCTTTGCACCTTGTGATCTATGATTTTCATCATAGTCCAATTCTTCAATTTCTGATGGTGGATCAGCTGGAGTTGGTAGATATTTTTCTGAGTTCACATATTGCAACACTTCAGGTAAATCCCTCCACTGTCTCTCTTTCTTCACTGTTGTTTCTAACTCTTCAATGAATGACTCTTCTGACTTAGGCAATGATTCTACTGTCATTGTCCAATACTGATCACTTGCACCAATAACTTCATTAATATAACCCCCTCTGGTATCTATGTTGTGAATGAAATCTCTTAACTGGTAAGGTTCAAATGGTATACCCTCCTCTGGTACTTCATATTTTTCATCCTCCCAAACTTGTCTTCTTCTGGACAAACCATCAGATCCAATGACTCTGCCTGGAACATGCTCTAACTTAAAATGGAACATCAAAATTGATTCTATCCATCTGTTAATAGTAGCATTAGGCATCATGTCTGGATGCTGTAGCATTCCTTTAATATACTTTGCATCTGTCTCAACTATCAGATTTCTAATTCCAAATAACCAATAATGACAAGCTTTAAGTGCTCTAAACAACCCATATAATTCTCTTTTTGGTTGTGAGTACTTTGCCTCTCTATCAGTCAAAGTCATTGATCCAAATCTGGAATAAATCCTTTTCTTCTTAAGTTTGGGTGACTCTGGATCAGCTTGGCATATGAAAAACCCAACCGCAATGTATGAAGTATCCACATTGAGTATCACTGGGATAGAACTGTCATACTTTAATGGTTTTATAGCACCACTATTTTTAACAGCTTCTTTAATTTCTGCCATAGCCTCTTCCTGATCTTTTCCCCAAACAAACTGTACATCTTTTCTAGTCAACTTCACAAGTGGACTTGCTATTTCAGCATAATCTTTGATGAACATGCGGACAAGTCCTGCAGTTCCCAAAAATCCTCTAACTTCAGTTAAACTTGTGCAAGGTGGCCAATCCATGATCACAGCAGCTCTGTCCTTGCCAATTTTGCGCCCTTGATAGGTACACAAATGGCCAACAACCATGTATTCTGATGCACATAAGACTGCTTTTAACCCTGAAAAGGTACCTCCTGCATAAAACATTCTTTGTACTATTCTATTCATGTTCTGGAAATGTTCCCAGACAAATCTTCTAATACCAGCATTCTCTTGAATAGTCTGATATCCACCTCCCTTCAACTCATATCTAGTTTCGGGCCCTCTAACTGGAACATCATCAATATATGGCTGAGTCCATTCTGGAGTCTCCTCTTGCTCAATATAACTAACATCATCATGGAAAATTGGTACTGAGTCTGTCCAACCCATAGGTAACTTAACAAGTCTAAGTGGGCCATATGGTGTTTGAAATGTTGTCATGTCTCTTGACTTAGGTGATAAAACCCTATTGTCATAGCCAACAAATAAATCAAGTACTCCTCCACATGATCTTCCACTAAATCTATCTGCAAGTTCTTCTGTTGCTGGTGGAACACCTGAATGTTGTATAGTTACAGCATTAAGTCTTTCCAAACTATGCACTAGTCTCAAACTTTTTCCATCTTTCTTAACTACACAGAACCATCTACTTCTGTATGAAGAATTTGATGGCTCATACACTTGTGCATCTATCTTTTCTTTAATAATTCTGCACACTTCCTCAAAAATACCTGGTGGGATAGGAATATTTTTCTCAACCCAAGGTGTATGTGGTACAACTGGCATCTCTACTGGTGGAAAAAAGTCTTCTTTGAATTCTCCCCTCTCAGCCGCTGTCCAAGCGAAAGAAGCTTCATGCAACATCATAAAGTGATGCATCAACTTTCTTTCCTCTGGCCACAAGAAATCTTCTGAGTGTACTTTGTCAATAATTTCTTTTCTCTCATCTGTATATCTTCCTGTAGACACAAAATCTGGTGGGTTTGGATTTAACTTAGGCATATTTGCCAAAGGGTCCCCAGTAATATGTCTCTCTATTCTATACTTAGCAGGAAGTTCACCAATAATTGGTCTAACTTTTACTGCCACTGGCTTGTACTTGAACACTCCCAAAGGTTCATAACTATCTTTTTCATAATCTAGACCATCAAGTTCCATTTGCATATTTGCTGCATATACTTGAGTCTTCTGTTCTAATTTTGCCTTGTAAGATTTGTGACCCCCTGCATCTCTGTTGGATACTGGTACTAAGTCATAATCCCTCAAGTTAGAATTCTCTATGTCTTTTGCTCCAAAAATTTTGGACAAGTGCACACTCAACACTTCTCTATCTTTCTTCTCCATGCTTTCTTCTGAAATGAATAAAGCACTAAGAAATAAATTCTGAACTTCTGATTTGTTAAAGTTCCCGGCCTTTGTAGGCATAGAAACTTGTCTAATTTTTGTTTTCTCAATTTCTCTTCCATCAAAATCCACTATTAATGCCACCTCTCCTTGATCTTTTATCAATTCCTCAAGGTTAGCAGAAAACCCTGATTCAAGTCTGGTTTCCTTTCTAATGGAGTTGGTCCTTTTCCTCTAGGATAAGTCACCACTACAGATCTTCTCAAAGTATTGGGATCATTAATTGTAATAGTCTGATTCCCATCCTTTGTAGTCCTTACTACACTTTCTGTCAAAGTATCAAAAGGTCTTCCCAGTAACAAGTCATAAGCTGGATCCCTGATCACATGCACTTGCATATATAGAGTGACTTCACCAAATAAGAATGGCACATTTCTAGCCAAACCTAATGATTTTTCTACTCCCTTGTTTGCAGATTGCATATAAATGACCACATCTGGGTCCCAACTAAGTCCTGTCACCATAGCCTTTTTCTCAGAAATAGACACTATTTGTGAACCTGTGTCATATAGTGACTCTATCTTTGCTGTTCCATTTACTAATGGAAATACACATCTCAACTGTTCTGAAGGATTTGCAATAAAGACTTGTTTTGGTTCTTCCCCTGGTGTCAAAGTCTCTAAGTACTGTAGCACTGGGTCTCCAACAACAATTGCACCTTTTGGCAACTTTGCCTTAGGATCTGCTTCTGATAGTAAAAACACTTCAATGTTTGAATTCAACTTCTCTATTGGAATAGCATTTGTAGGAAAAATTGTAACTTCTTCTTCACTTGGTATAAATGGCAGTTCCTCTAGATCTGTCTTTCTAGACTTCAACTTATCTACATCAACTCTAATCCTGGAGATGATTTTGCCTTTCAATTCAATGTCAGACTCTATCACTTGTTCTCCATCAAGACTTCTACTTCTCTCTTCTTTCAACTTCCAAGTAGTACCTTTGTGTTTGATAGTCCTTTCAGCTCTTTCTTTAGCTGTAGGAGAATCTGTAACATTTGGCACACTTGCATAGGGTATCTCTGGTATACTGGAGAAATCAAATTCATCACCAGAGTTTTCATCTGTCCAATGAACTTGTTTCTTTTTAACTGGTGTTACAATGGGGTTGAGCCCATCAGATTGTACAATGGGGTTGGACCCATGAGACATAGAAATAGATGGTGAATATGAAGGAGAAACTGAGTCTATAGGAACCGAAACACTTTGTTTTTGGTTTTTATGTTTTTCACTTCTCCAATTCTGGCTCTGTTCAGCCTTAGAAAACTTTTGCACTTTGTCCTCCGGGACTGTTGGTTTAGCCTTCAACTGCTTTGCCAACCTCTTGTTTCCCTTCATTGGACCCTCTAGAAATCCGAGTCCTGTTGACTTTTCTTAGCCTGATGACGGGTCTGAATATTAGTGGATTGAACTTCACCACTTTCATCATCTGTGTCATCTAGACTTGCAGATCTCATCTTTTGTATCATCACTGTAATTTTTCTTCTTTCATTAAGTGCCTCAAGATAGGCTTTTACTTCCTCAATTGGAGTAGCTACCAAATCTTCTTCTGAGAACACATCTCCACACATATTACTTTGCTTTGTGTCTTTGACAATCTTGTCAACTTGTAACTTTTGGCAATCTCCTCCTGAAGAGTAATAAATGCCCTGCCCACTTGGCAAACAAACTGTAGCACCCTTGAGAATAATTTTGCCTTCATCAAGATAGGTCTGTCTGACTAGACACTTTCCTGACATGTGCCCAGGTTCTCCACAGAACCAGCAAATAACATCTCTCATGATGGCTTCCACATTCTTAATCCCTCTAGGTTGACTTGATGATGAATTTGGATGAGTGTGATAGCTACTAGGATTATTACTGTAAGTCCTCTGCTGATAGGCAGGAGCAACTTTCATTTCCTGAGCTAACTTCAACATTACATCCAATAACTCTTTATGTCTTCTGTCTGTATCCTTTTGTTGAAGGATAAACACATCTCTCAACTGTGCCATGTCATTCTCCCTCTGTTCTTGTTTAACTTTGCTGTCAGGAGAGCTACCTACTTTGGCACTCTTCTGATATCTATTAACAATATGGAGTCCCATTACAGTATGTTCACTGTCATGAACTCTAGCTTGTAACTCCAACTCATCTAGTAATTCATCTAATCCTATAGGATCATCTTCAGTGACTTTGTGCCCTGGAGTGGTAGCTGTAGCTGTAGCATTTGGGTTAGCAATTGCAGCTTTTGCCAGTTCAATTGCCTTCTGTCTTGCTGATCTAGCTAACTCACTCCACACTTCTGCACAAAATTCTTCATCCAATATCTTTAGAATTTTCTGAACAAACTCTCTGTTTGACAGTCTATTCTTGGGTATAAGACTTTTCTTGAGAGGACCAAGTTCTCTTTTGAGATCAAGGATTCTGTCTAAGTCACTAACCCTCAAATGTCTGTACTTCTTCAAAATCTCATCAAGCTTCTTAATGCTAGCAGACTCTGTGTGATCATAACTAGCAAGGATATTATCCCTGAAAGTTGTATATGAACCAGTGCCTTCATAACCATCAATTGCTTTCCAAGTATTTTTAACTTCACTACCCAAATATCTGAGTAACGCCTCTTTCTTTTGTGACTCTGTCACTATCTCTGGTACATCTCTAACTAGTTCTTCAACATCATCAATAAAGTCTTTAACCCCTTGACCTGTTACTGACTCTGGGAATTTTGGACCTTTGCCAGAACCCTTGAGTGGTAACTTAGCCATTGGATTGGTAGTCATTTGGCTTGAGTTCAGATCGCTGTCTTGAGCAGGTTGTGAACTTGTATCAAATAAATTTCCAGTTGAACTTGTAAAATCCTCTGGTATTGGCAACAAACTAGCAAGGACTTGTCCTTCTACACTGATAGGGCTAGGCTCTCTAGTCTGCTCTTCTACTTGATCTCTGGTTCTACTAGTGCTCTGCTCTTCAGAATTTGAAGTACTTCTTGCAGCTGTATTTGCTGAAGTAGGTACAACAACTTCTGGATGCTCTTCTTGGTAGTTCTTTGCTCTTCTATTGGCAATCTGTTGAGCTAGATTAATTCTATGCTCTTCAGATGCCTCTGTACTTTGTCTAGTTGCCTCTCTGGGACTTCTCCGAATTTTGTATAAGTAAAAGTAGAGTTAAAGTCAAAAAAAAAATTGACTTCAACAAAAAAATATAAGAAAGAGTTTTCAACTGTGCCCCCTCGCGGTGGGCTCCAGATGATGCGAAGGGTGAATGAAAACTAACACCCAAACACTAAGTTCAGGGGGCTTGGTAGCAGTTGTAAGTAGAGTACTGTAAAAACCTGATAAAATCAAGTATAACACCAAAAATCACAAGTTAATAAACCTAATAATAAACCTAATAAACAACCTAATAACAGAGGCTTGTAGCGATGGGGGTGCTGCAACCTGTCCTTTCTCTAAATCCCCCCCCCTTCCTTATATACCCAAAAATCTCGGAATATCTTCGCACCTTCCTACTGCGGCCGCAGACCATTATTGTCTGTCGATCCCCTGGCTCCATATTCCCACTCCTGCCAAGTCTCCGATCACTTCTACAGCTTTTCCTTACTAAAAATCCGCATTTTTCCCTTTTTGGTAGTTCCACTTCAAATAAATAATTCCCCTCGATCCACTAATCCCAAATTGAGTGGTTAACGGAGTCTAGACCTCCCTGCGTCTGTTTGACTTGTAGCTCAACTAATTTCTATCCTTCTAGCCAGTCCTAATCTGAAATCCGGTGTTTTAGCCCCTAAGACATAGACATCTCCGAGCACACGGCATTTCTAGGTCCCAAACCTATCCCTTCTGTCAGGACCTGCTTCAGACCTCTCCCCGTCTATTTGTCCCTTTACTTATTGTATAATATTGTCTTTAGCATGCATATATCCAGCATTCTCGCTGGAGCCACTAGTTTTGATGGGCCATCAATCCCATCAATATATACTGCTTTGACCGCCGAACTTAGATATTCTGCTCGTTTCTCTTAATATAGCTGTGAAATAAGTTGCCAAACAAGTCATAAAATATATTTACACTTGTTCTGAACATTATTTCAATTTAGCCTGTTCATTTTACTGAGACAAGTCTAAACCTATGTAAACTTCAACTGTTTTCTATTTCTCAGTCCGAGAAAATGGTTATCAATTATCCCAGACTGTAAATTTGTCTTGTAGACCTTCACTGACATCAACTGGACCATCTCTTACTCATCCAGTATTTTCTCCGCTACCTTAAACATGCTCCTATGTCTTTTATTGGTGGTGGTCAAAGTTGTTTTGATTGCATCAGCAATACTACTAACTTTGACCTTCTCGGCTAAGGACTTTAAATATTTTAAGTGCAATATTAAGTTTGAACTTTGTATTTTAAGTGTTGTGAGTGTGCATTGCAAGGAGTAGTAATATTTTATAGACTTTTTAATTGTCTTTTAATCAGGAAAAACACTTTAGATTCAAAGTATTTGAGTGATATCAACTGCAATTTGGCAGTCATATCAATATTCAACAGTATCAACACCGAAGAAGCATTTTGCGAGGTTGCAATAGAGTTTTGCCTCTTGGAGTCGTCGAAGTACCTCCCGGACGTGCTTTTCGTGATCTTTGGGGTTGTCTGAATATACAAGAATGTCGTCAATGTAGACAATAACATAGACATCAAGTAAATCTGCGAAGATAGTGTTGACAAACCACTGAAAAGCAGCCGGAGCATTTGTAAGTCCTTCCGGAATAACCTTCCATTCGTACGACCCGTAGCGAGTCCGGAAGGCGGTCTTCCATTCGTCACCTTCGGCAATTCGTACAAGATGGTAGGCATGAGCTAGATCAAGTTTGGTGTAGATTGCAGCCTTTCGAGGCGCATCAAGTAGGTCGGAAATGAGTGGCAGAGGGTATTGATCCTTTTTGGTGATTCGATTGATGCCTCGGAAGTCGACACACAGGCATAGTGAACCATCCTTCTTCGGAGTGAATAGAACGGGTGCTCTGTATGGTGATGAAGAAGTCTGAATAATTCCGGCAGCGAGTTGCTTGTCCAGGAATTCTCGGAGGGCCTCCAACTCTTTCGGAGAGAGCGGATAGATCTGTCCAAGTGGTGGTTCGGCACCTTCCTCTAAATCAATCTTGAGGTCGTATGATCGATGCTCCGGAAGTTCTTCTGAAGACGATTTGTCAAAAACATCGGCGAAGTCCGCATAATGTTGCGGAAGGCTTGTTCCTGACTTCTGAGATTCAAACTCTTCAGTACTAGAACCTTTAGCAGTTATTTCGATAGGAAGATAACGAAAAAGAATTGGTTCGAATCTGGCATCTTCACAGACCCGATTGAACACTACTGCCCCTAAAAGCGCGATGTTGACATCCGGTTTAACCGCAGATTCGGTATGAGATCCCATTTGTGCAACACTCAGATAGGAGTAAATGGGTTCATACGGAAATTTGTCTGAAAGGGGACAAGGTTTGAGGCGAGAGCGAGGTTTGGATTGATTTATTCCGGGTTTCACTGGTGACTCCTGAGGTGGAGTGGTCACTTCGGAGGTCGTAACCAAAGCCTCCGGAAGTGAAGACGTCTGGTGGATATCAGCTCAATTAGTGTTTCGGAAAGAAATTGTTTTTGTAACCCAATCAATCAACAGATTGTAGCGGGACAAGAAACTATATCCTAAGACAGCTTTGCAAGATGAATCCAATGAAGTAACATAAAAGTTAATCAAAAAGGACTCGCCGGTCGGAAAGCGAACCGAAAGTTCGGCTGTTTCCGAGATGGAATTTGTGGTTAGGGAACCATCAAATAAACGGAGATTAATCGGAGGTATAGAGGTGGTCGGAATGGAATGATTCTGTACATAAGAAGAATTGATGAAAGAGTCTGTCGAACCGGAATCAAGTAAACAAGGAAATTGAAGATGCGATAATGTACCGGCCGGTTCATCCGGTGATTGAAATTCAGTAGATAAGGAAAAGCGGAGAGATCGTTCATATTCTGAAAGAGCGGATGTGTTTAAAATTACTTCCCCTTGGGTAGTACGAACCGGGTCAACGCAACTCTCACTTCGTACTGGGGTACGAGAGTTGCGGACTATTTTTCCGAATTGTCCGAGGACGATTGGATATCCGTGACTACATCCTCAACCTCGGCTGCTTGACCGCAAGGCTGATTGGATTTTCGATTAGGGCAATCCTCTAACTTGTGCTTACCGCCACAAAACATGCACAGGTTGAATTTCCTGCATCTCTCCTTCTCCTCTGGCTTGACTTTACCATCCGGTCCGAGATGTTTTTGGTGCAGCTTCGGCTGTTGACTAGTCGAAGCATTCGAGGATTGACCCAAAGGTCCGTTTCCGGCTGATTTGTTTTTGTTGCCAAACCAAGGTTTCTTCCCTTGATTCTGTCCGGTAGTCTGCAGGTTATTAGCTCCTTTAGACTGATTTTCCGACGAGGGTGAGAATTGCAGAGAAGGATTTCAATTACCCTTCTTTCCAGGATTTGAATTCTTACCACCCGAACCTGTTCCGCCATAATGAGCAGACTCTCGTTTTTTCTCTTCTTCCCTCCGCCAGTACCGGTTGTTGATCCGAAGAACCTCTGTCTGATATTCGGCAAGGCTTTGGGGATCCAGAACACGGGCCACTTCGTCCTTAATTTGGGACGCGAGTGCATGCTGGTAAGCCCACTTCAAGGAACTCAAGTTCCAATTGGTGAGAGCAGCAAGTGAATTAAATCGGATGTTGAATTTACGAACCGATTCATTCTCCTTCATTCTCAAATTCCCCAGCTTATCCTCTGCATCTCCCTGCGCGTCGTAAAGACCAAAATTGTCTTGCAACTCTTTCACTAGTGCCGTAAAAGAGCTCGTCCACATCGGAAGGGTGACTGCATTCGGATCAAGGATATCCGGCTCGAACCATTCGCGAGCGGATCCACTCAAGTAAGATAGAGCGTAAGCTATCTTTCGTTGATCAGTGAAGTAGTTAGGATGATCAAGAAAGACTAAAGAAAGGGAAACAAGGAATGTCTTGAGTTTCCGAGGATCGGAACCATCAAATACATCCGGCTCCTTTACTTTTGCTTTGCTCGATTTGGAAGGTTCTGGTCATAAGTTTGCGATAGCATTACCTAACCCATCGAGTGTTCCTCGGAAAGCTTGGAACATTTGGAGAAACTCCCTTTCGGAAGCATTGTTGTTTGGTGGAAAAATCGGTCTCCGGGGACTATTCGATCCCTCGGATCCTCCACCTGGTCCCCCTGGTCCTCCCGGTCCTCCGGGACCACCACCACCTGGTCCTTCTTTGCCAGGTACTTCCAGATCAGCCGGTTCTTCATCGACTACTTCCTCACCATCTTGATTACCTCAATTGTCATTATCCTTGAGATCTCCTCCTTCCTCATCCTCCGGTCCTTCCGGAATCTGAGGTCCAGTCGGTGTGTTACGGGATAGTAGTTGTCTGATAATCATAGTTGCCGTTGGAGACGGAGGTATAATGGTTGATGATGATGTCGTAGCGATTCGAGTAACTGTATGAGGTGTCCTGACTTGGACAGGCATTCCAGAGGCAGGGTAAAGGGTTTGTATGTCATAATCCAGCGTTTCGGTATTTCCACCAATTGCAACTTCGGAGGTAAGCTCCGTCGTCGGTTGAGTTGTCGTTGGTCCGAAAACATTGGTTCTTCTTCGACCTCCTAAGGCCAAAATGGATTCTGAATAAGGCGCAAAAGATTGCACGTTGGTGATGAAAGGATTTGGCTCTTCAGCCTGATTCGGAACATCCGAGTTGTCGGTAGTACCGGTCAAAGTTCTTGGCCTGTTCCTATGGGCTTGACGAGTCATTGGGGGCGCCATGGATAGATGAATGTAGAATGGATGATGTGTGATATAAAAATGACAAATGTGAGTAGTAGTTTAAATATACTGTTAAGACTGTGCCGGTGAGGTTCTGTAGAGTCTTGGAGGTATAGAAGTGAATCAAGATGTTCCGAGAGTAATTGGTTTTGATTGAGACTATGGTTTACAACTGAAGTCTCAAAGGAAGTAATCGAAGAGTATTGGTCAGTTCGATTGCAATGGAAGATGACGATGATGAACTAGAACCTTGACACTACTTTCGGTAGTGCCCCCGCTTCGTCGCACGGTTTGGTGAATGTTCAGAATGACGAGTAAGAGAATAAAGATGTCCAGACGACGTTCAGTTATAGTGTGAACGTTAGATGATTAGAAGAGAGAGTCCCGGACGGAGTTCAGCAGCAATCTAAGTTGATATTTAAACTGAAGAACTATGTACAAGATACTACAGCTTATATACCTGTAATTCTAATTGTTAAATCTATAACAATAAGAGCTGTAATTAAAAGACAATAACTAATATAATTCGGTGACATCAATGTTGTGACATGCTATACAGGATACGGTACTTACTTCGTTTTCTCCTACATTCCCTCTTTCCTTTACCTTTGTGACTACCTGAACCCTTCTCCATGTTTCCATATCCTTTTATTTCCATCTATCACTTGTCAGAACCTTCCATCACATTCCAGACACTTCTATCGGCTTCCTGCGCTGTCGCTTACTCATCTGAACCCTTGTATATATAGTACAGTAGCTGACACCTAGTTCCCCATCTTGACCTCTTGGTCTTTGGAACTAGGTTAGTACCTGTATCATCGTTTACCTTCAATATACTTACTTGGTCTTTGGAACTAGTTTTCCTTGTGCGACCCTAGTGATTGGCCCCCGCGCTATCACTGCCGTCTTGATCATTTTATCTTTCAGCCTTTGTGTGTGGTGCTAGCCCCACCCCTCACTTTGGTTTGTGCTTTGAGCCTGTGCCTTCTCTGTGCTTTCCCCCTTCGTCACCACAATCAATATAATTAAAAAGACAATAAAGTGAGAATACTTAGCATTCGACAATCGAATGCTTCATATGCTTCGACCAAGACAGTCGAAGTCGGAAGGAATTATAAAGTAACAAGCCAATGTCCAAAGCCGGAAGCCCCGTATGGAGGTCCAGAGGCATACCTGTAACACAGCTTTACTTATAGATACAAGCAACTTGCATTATATATCCTCATGGCTTCATTGGCCATACATATATAAAATAGGATATTCTGTAGTTATATTCTTTAGCTCTACTCTCATCTATACTCTCTGGTAGCTAGACTTGTATTGGGTTTATTCCAACCTTATCATTTCCCATCCTCTTTGCTCATCAACTATCATGTGATACCTGGTTATCATTTATGAGAACTAGTGAGTCACTGACAGAAGGATAGAGCTTCTACTACACACCACCTGTCACAACCAAACTTTGCCTAGGATTCAACATCACCATTGGAAACTAGTGTTCACTATGTTCCACATTTCACTCTTTTCAAAAACATCTTTACCCTTTATCTTCTAAATGTTATATCTATGCAAGTTAAGCCTTTACAAAGCTTCGTGATTTATTCCGCTACTTAGATATATTACTTATATCCTTTTACCACTACACAATCACTTTGCGAAGGAATTCCGACACGAAGTAATTACTCATTATCTCTTATCATTCTTATCAGATTTACACTATCCCATTTATATCCCTTCCTTTGTTCTTTACTTATGAGCTAACCCATTCGGGCATGGCATCGCTTCGTGATCCTGACTTACCTTTAGTATAAAGCTACGGTATCAAATAGGTAGTTCCTTAGTTTACATATCAACCTTGATAGCACTTCGATAGTGATACCAATTAATCATTTATCCATATCATTGTTTTAACATCTCTACTGTCAGTATGTTCCGCAATGGTCATTGCAAACAGAACACATTTACTTTCTTCTCTTGTGGACACACAAAGCGTTGAGGACTCTACTAATAGTGGAGTCAAGGTCCAACTACATAGTTTAGGATCGTTTTACCTCGCGAAGCAATTCTCTTCGCTAATTCCCATGATTATCCCGCAACCCTTTCTGACGATCCCTTTGTGCATGATCATAACAGTATATTTAAACTGACACTTGGCACATTCATCCTCATTACCTTTCACATTCTACTCAACCAATTTTACCTTCTTCAACAATGGTCTATACAAGGAGCAGAAGAAACCGCACCAACACTGGAGGGTCCAATGAGTCGGTAACAGAGGAACCGGAAACAGTTAATCCTTTCGCATTGAATGCAACAGCTTTTGCGCCATTCGCAGAATCAATATTGGGAGCAGGACATTCTCGACGTCGAGCTAACGTCTTCGGTCCAGCTCCAGGACAACCTGCTAGTGCACGGGTTGCAAGTCATCACACCCTTGGTCAAGCTGACCATTCTGAATTTGAGTACCAAGTACTCTACACAGAAAATGGTGACCCCATTACTGTTCGAATGCCGCGAAGAAATCACATGGCGATACCAACAACAGAGATGGAAATCCCACCATCTCCTACCACCTTTACCCTTGCTGACAGAATGTGTCAGCAGCTAGCAAACGCTCCCGGCCCTTCGCGAGGTCGGATACCGATTACCACTGTGGAAATTCCGGAAAACATCAAGGAAGCGGAAATTGATGAAGAGGTAGGTCCTGACAAGTGAGGAAATCCCGGAGACCCAGGGGATCTGATCCCAATAGTCCTGGAGGTCCCGGAGCACCTCGTGGTTCTTGTGTTCCTAGTCGTTCTAGGAGTCCAGTGGAACAGGTAGGTAGTGTCCATCTGGACCCTACTGAACAACACATTTTAGATGTGTTTCATGCATTACAGGGTTCACTCAATACCCTTGGAACAGTTCTCGCAGGCATGAATGCTAGCAGCCCTGCAGAATTTGAAAGATCGAAAGTCAAGGATCCTGAGGTATTTGATGGATCTGACTCACGGAAACTGAAAGGTTTCCTAGTTTCCTTATCTTTGGTGTTTATTGATCATCCATCATATTTTACTGATCAAAAGAAGATCAACTATACTTTGTCCTACCTCGGTGGTTCCGCAAAGGAATGGTTTGAAACAGATATTCTGGATCCGAATCTCTCCGCGATGCCGGTGTGGATGAGTTCCTTCGCGGCATTGGTGAAGAAATTACAGGATAATTTCGGTATGTACAATGCACAGGGGGAAGCCAAAGATAAGATCGGCATGTTAAGGATGAAGGAGTCCAATAACATATGGAAGTATAACATCCGTTTTAATACTCTTGTGGCGTCTACTAACTGGGACTCGCATGCCCTTAAATGGGCTTATCAACATGGCTTGGCAAGTCATATCAAGATGAGATGGCTTGTCTTCCGGAGCCGAAGATGCTCACGGAATATCATTACAAGGTACTTCGCATAGATAACAGATACTGGAGACGAGAAGAAGAGCAGAAAAGAGAAGCCACTAGATCGACAGGTGTTTCCTTGGGAGGGAAAGCATTGAATACATCAAAGAAGAACTCACCAGGTTCTTCACAATCTCCCACATCTACCACCACCACCTTGACAAATAATTTGGGGAAGAAAGGTAAGGTGAGTGGAGGTGGAAATTCCTCGTCATTGATGAGTCCTGCAGTGTCTCGACCTGCATATGTGAGCAACCTTGGCTCAGATGGAAAACTCCTCACAAAGGAGTCAGAATGTCGAAAGAAATTGGGGCTGTGCGGATTTTGTGGGGGGAATCATAAGTTCAACGACTGTGAGAAACAAAAGGCTCGTGAAGCTTGCGGATGCACTACGGAAACACAGGAAGCAGTGGCAAGTACCTCTTTGGTATCGGAAAAATAGTCTGCAACTCCTGTACCCCAGTACAAAGTGGGAGTTGCGTTGACCAGGTTTGTACTACTGGGGAAGTTAAATTAAATGCATCCACTCTTTCTTATGATGAATGATCTTTTACCATACCTCTTACTATAGATTTTCCACTTCGCAATGTTTCCGTGAAGCTTTCCTTTGTCTTATTACTCGATTCTGGTTTTACTGATTGTTTCATTGATTCTTGTTTTGTGTATAAACATTCTCTTGCTACTTCTTCTATTTCTCCAATCAATCTCCGATTTTTCGATGGTTCTTTATCTCCAAAACCAATTTCCAAGACTACATCTCTTAATGTTCGGTTTCCCTCTGGCAAGCTACTACTACTGACATTTTATGTCACCTTACTAGATTCCTCTTGCAAAGCAGTTTTAGGTTACAGTTTCTTGACCCGCTACAATCTGTTGATTGACTGGGCATTGAGAAACATTACATTCCACTCCACTAAGCAAGTTGAGTTTCCCTTGATGTCCTCACTTCCACGAACACCTGTTCTGGAAGAAACTGTCCCTTTGTGGGGTCAGCCTACCATTAGTTCCGAAGAGGTTCCTTTGCAACCATCTTTGCGAACTTGTTCTCGCCATTCACCTTGTCCTTTATTGAACTCTTTTCCCTATGAACCCATCTATTCCTATCCTTTGGTGGCTCAATTAGCCGCTTTGCAACTCGAAAACCCAGAGATTGACATTGCTCTTGTCAATGCGGAACTCTTCAACCGTGCTTGCAAGAATGCCAAGTGTGAACCATTGCTTTTACGCGCAGTTCACAGTGAAGTTACAGCGCGAGCTGCTTTGACAACTCCGGCAAACAAGAGTGATCCCTCATCATTACTGAAGCATTACACGGACTTCGCAGATGTCTTCAACAAAGTCGAATCTGAAGTGCTGCCTGAGCACTGACCCTATGACCTCAAGATTGAATTGGAGGAAGGCGCCTAACCACCTATTGGTCGCCTTTACCCTCTTTCTGCTAAAGAATTAGAGGCTCTACGTGATTTCATCGATAAGCACCTCGAATTAGGCGCTATTCAACCCTCGTCCTCTCCTCACAGAGCTCTGGTATTATTTGTACTGAAAAAGGATGGAAAACTACGACTTTGTGTAGACTTTTGCGGTCTTAATAACATCATGAAGAAGGATCGCTATCCTTTGCCTCTTATTTCAGATTTACTAGATGCTCCGAAAAAAGCTAAGTGTTATACCAAACTCGATCTCACTCATGCGTATCATTTAGTTTGAATTGCGGAAGGCGACGAATGGAAAACAACATTCAGAACTCATTGGGGTTCTTACGAATGGAAGGTTATGCCATTTGGACTCACTAATGCTCCTGCAGCTTTCCAAAGGTTTGTTAATGATATATTCACTGATTTTCTAGATGTTTATGTTATTGTCTATCTCAATGACATACTTATTTACTCCAACGATGAGGCATTACATCGCAAACATGTTCGCAAAGTTCTCTGTCATCTTCATAAACATCGACTCTATGCAAATCTTGCGAAATGCGAATGGGAGGCCGATATGGTAGAGTATTTTGGTTATATTCTTTCCCCGGAGGGCTTAACAATGTCGAAAGACAAAGTAAAAGCTATTATTGACTGGCCGGTACCTCGGAAAGTCAAAGATGTCCAGTCTTTTCTTGGATTTGCCAACTTTTATTGACATTTTATTTATAGTTATAGCGATATAGTAGTTCCGATGACATGACTCATGTGAAAGGATACACCTTGGAACTGGAATACTGATTGCCAGGAAGCCTTCAAGAAGCTCAAATACAGCTTCACTCACGCTCCTATTCTGGCACATTGGGAACCAAACCGACACCTAATCATGGAAACAGACACTTCAGACTATGCATTAGCCACGTGTCATGAAGTGAGCCACCCCTATCATTATCCTTTCTTTATGATACACCATCCAAGCCCTCCTACCTACAATAATCATTCCGGAACCTTCCATTCCATTCTATCAGTTCCATTCCATTCCTTGTGCCTGAGCTATACAGTATTACATCATGGTTCCCACACTCCACCTTGTATATATAAGCCAGCCCCCACAACCTGGTCCCTTATCTTGACCTCTTTGTCATTGGGACCAGTATCTGCCCATTTTCTGCTTAAGTCTCCGCTCCGCTCTGCCACCATTGTCACCTCTTTGTGACATTAGGTCAAGATCCCTTACTGCACTGATAGCCTACCGATTAGGTTATCCTTGCAGGCTCCACTTTCACCACGTCTACAGACACTGCCGCACCAAGCCTGCCTGCCCAAGCTATTGACTGCTCCGCCTACCTGCACACTTTTGACCCTAAAGACCAGACTCACATCCATAGCAGCAAAAGTAATTCCTGGGCTGATTGCAGTTTTCAACCCTGTCTGAACGCTGTCACCAACTCCATCAGTAAAGAAGAGAACATATCTGACAGTACCATTATCACACCCATCCTAACCCCTACTCCAACTGTACCCCCACCCGCTATGACAGCCCCCGAAGTCAGCACAAATCAGCTCATGGCACAGCTCATCAAGCAGGTAACTCAGCTCACAGCCAATCTTCACAGAACCACAGCCAAGTCGAGCATGAATAAGCCTGAGCTCTTCAAAGGCTCGAGTAGTGCAGAAGCACATCACTTCA
Organism: Lentinula aciculospora; assembly: GCA_028011355.1. NCBI lineage: Eukaryota > Fungi > Basidiomycota > Agaricomycetes > Agaricales > Omphalotaceae > Lentinula > Lentinula aciculospora. Next base: position 236,988 of record JAOTPV010000035.1, on the reverse strand, counting down.
TTTCCCAGTATCAAAGCTGGGCAGTGGAACAACCAGATTTGAAGGACAACAAAGGGAAACTGACTAAGGTGGCCCTAGGATTCTTCTCAGGAAAGGCTGCGGACTGGGCCACCCCATATCTCTTGGAATTCAGCCATCACCAACAACTGTTCAATGGATGATGGGAAGACTTTAAAATGGCCTTCACCCTCAGATTTGAATCCATTGATGCACATATGGAAGCCCGGAATGCAATCCAGCATCTCAGGCAAGCAAAAGGCCAAACGGTAGCAGAATTCACGCAGAACTTCAAGGACATCGGTGATTGGACTGGGCTCTCAGATGTGGACCTTCGAGAATGCTTTCACAGTGGCCTCAACCCAGAGATTTGACAAAACCTCATCATGGTCAACATAGCTCAGGGACTAGCCCCTACACTGGAGGAGGCAATCAGACAAGCAATCTTGGTGGATGTATTCCTGCATGACCCCACCATGACAGGCCATAACCAGGGCCCCTCTCATACCTCCTTTCCCCCTGCCAACTCCCATGCTATGGACGTTGATGCCACACACACCAGTGGTAATAGCAGAGAGAGTTTTGTAGCCCAGATGAGAGGCAGGTGTTATGGTTGCAGTTTGCAAAGTCACGAGAAGAGGAACTGCTCATACAAGGAAACAGTATGCCATTACTGTGGGCGACGAGGTCATCTAGAGTCAGTTTGCCAAGACAAGTTCATGGGTCTAGAGCATGGCCGGGGTAAGTGCCAACAACCCTGCCATCAGCAAGTTGCAGCTTCCTCGTTGACACCCTTTACTCTCTTCCCCAATGAACCCATCCAAATCGCTGCTTCTACTCTGGCTCCTATCACCCAGCCCCCAGTCACTCCTGACCTTTCCACTCAGATTGCCCAGCTCCAGGAGCTCCTGAACAGAGCCAATGCCATGGCCCCAGCACCAGGTTTGCAGGAGGGTTTTTAAAGTGGGTACCTGTCTCGGCCACACCGAGAGTACCCGTTAATCAATTTGCTATACTACATTCTACCGCCACATATGATTTGCTTTCCGCTTGTAAAATACCTACTATTTCGGAATTGAATCCCAGTTCATCCCACTTCCAAATTAATGCGAAACTAAGAGGAAGGAATCACAGTATAGCAACTGCGGCCATGATTGATTCTGGAGCCACTGCCTTATTTCTGAACCAAGAGTTCATCAACTGCCACCATGTCAGGACCTTTCCACTCAGGAAACCCATTGGTGTCTTTAACATTGATGGGTCTGCTAACCAGGCAGGGAAAATCATGCACTTTGCACATCTAGCCTTGACTGTTGATAACCAAGAATGGTGGACAGACCTGCTAATAACCAATCTGGGAAGCGAAGACCTAATTCTGGGACTCCCTTGGTTACGTAAAGCCAACCCAGATATTGACTGGGAGAAAGGACGACTCTTGGTCAAACCACAACAGACAATGATAGAGGAGGTGGTAGAGCGAGGTACTGCAGAAGAAATTGAAACAGTCATCACTCTTGAATCCCCACTGAGCATAGCAGAGGAGGAGGCAGAGGAATCACCTATACACCACATTCGAGCCAATCGACAAACCCGATGTGCATGGGTGAAGTCAGGCATCCTACATGAACAAACAGAGGAGGTCTGGTGTGCGGCAGAATTCACCTATTGCCAACAGCTAGCGGAACAGGTCCACAAAGCAAAACCTCTGAAAACCTTTGAAGAAATGGTCCCAGAACCTTATCGTGACTTTGAAAAGGTATTCTCCAAAACTGCTTCAGAACGACTCCCGGAACACCAACCTTGGGATCATGCCATTGAGCTGATCCCAGGTGCACCTGAAACCATGCACACAAAAGTCTACCCAATGTCATTAAACAAACAAGGTGAACTCGACCACTTTCTAGACAACAACCTCCGAAAAGGCTACATTCACCCCTCCAAGTCCCCACTGTCATCACCCGTCTTCTTCATAAAAAAGAAGGATCGAAAGCTCCGTTTTGTACAGGACTACAGGAAACTTAACCAAGTAACCCTGAAGAACCGTTATCCCCTCCCACTGGTTGCTGACATCATTAGCCATCTGCAGGGGGCACAGTATTTCACCAAATTTGATGTTAGATGGGGCTATAACAATGTTCGGATTAAGGAGGGTGACGAGTGGAAAGCTGCTTTTGCAACCAACCGAGGGTTATTTGAACCCAATGTAATGTTCTTTGGTCTCACAAACTCCCCAGCCACCTTCCAAGCACTCATGAACTCCATCTTTTCAGCCCTAGTGGTGGCAGGGAAAGTAGCAGTTTACCTAGATGATATTCTCATCTTCACCAATGAAATACCAGAACACCAGCAGGTAGTATGAGAAGTACTCAAACGGCCAGAGAAACATGACCTCTACCTATGACCTGAGAAGTGTGAATTTGAGGAGCTCCAGATCAATTACTTGGAACTAGTGATATCACAAGGTGAAGTGCACATGGATCTGGTAAAAGTAGCTGCAGTCCGCGACTGGCCTACCCCAAAGAATCTGCAAGAGCTATGGGGATTCTTAGGTTTTGCTAACTTTTACCATCGATTCATATGGAACTTTGCCCAGATAGCACACCCTCTGAATGACCTAACCAAAAAAGATACGGGTTTCAACTGGGGAACACACCAACAACAGGCATTTGACATCCTAAGGGAAGCTTTCATCACAGCACCGGTACTGGCACTCTGGGACCCCAACAGGCTCATGCAGCTCGAGGTAGATGCATCAGGCTTTGCTATGGGGGGAGCTCTAATGCAAAAACAGGACGATGGTCAGTGGCACCCAGTGGCATTCCGATCAGCCTCCATGCAACCGGCAGAATGAAACTACGAAATCTATGACCGAGAGATGCTTGCTATCATTGAAGCGCTAAAGGACTGGAGAAGCTTCTTGGAAGGATCCCCACAAACCTTTGAAATCCTCACCGACCTTGCAAACCTGGAATTTTGGCGTTCTGCTCAGGACCTCATTTGACAACAAGCACGATGGGCACTATGATTATCCCGGTTTGACTTTCAGCTCACTCACTGCCCAGGCAAGACAAACACACAGGCTGATGCTCTCTCTCGCATGGCAGTGCATCAGGTTTTGGACAATGAAGACAACCGACAACAGACCATTCTGAAACCAGCCCACTTTATGCGAGTGGCAGCAACCTCACTACAGAATCCACTGGAGGACTGCATCCGACAGGCATCTCGAAAGGAGGCCCAAGTACTGGAAGGACTGGAAGAGCTTAGGAGAAACGGTCTCAACCACTTGGCCAATGGGATAGTGGAATGGGAAGAAGACAACGGACTAGTGTACCACTGAGGTAGGGTATACATCCCACCAGACGATGACCTATGGAAAGAAGCACTCAAACAATGTCATGACAACCCCTCTGCTGGCCACCCTGGACTTCACAATACCCTTGACCTCATCAGCACCCATTTTTGGTGGCCCACCCTGCGAGCTTTTGTAGAAAAATACATTGAAGGATGTGAGACTTGCACATGGAAGAAGATACAGAGACACCCACAAGCAGTAACACTACCCCTAGACATCCCAACAGGCTTGTGGGAAGAAGTGGGAGTCAACCTGATCACACAGCTGCCCAACTTGCAAGGGTATGATGCTATTCTAGTCTGCACTGACCTCTATGGTAAACAAATCCATGCAATTCCTTGTACAACCTCAATCACAGCAGCAGGTGTGGCCGACATCTACTATTGCGAAATTTTTCGCCTCCATGGTCTTCCCCTCCGCTTTGTATCAGACCAGGGACCCCAGTTTGCAGCAAAACTCATGTGATCACTACTCTCCTGCCTAGGAATCAAATCAAACCTCACATCAGGATATTACCCCCAAGCGAATGGACAGACCGAATGGGCAAACCAAGAAGTCAAAAAGTATCTCAGGCTCTATGTGGGACGCCGTCAGGATGACTGGGCAGAGCACCTGCCCATGGCAGAATTTGTGATTAACTCCCGCACCCACTCTGCACTTGGAACGTCCCCATTCGAACTCACCTATGGTTACCTGCCTCTATTTAACATTCCAGTCAGACAATGGAGTGGGATTCTGGCAGTGGATGATCACATCCAAATACTGCGGGATGCATGACAGGATGCTGGGGCAGCGCTACACCTGGGGAAAAGATGGCAAAAGGAAAACTACGAATGGGGAAAATGAAAGGCACATCAATTTCAAGTTGGAGATCAGGTCTGGCTAAGCACGGAAGACATCAAGCTCCAACTTGCCAGTGAGAAACTTGGGGATCAACAGCTAGGACCTTACACCATTTTGGAGAAGGTTGGGCCCCTGGACTACTGTTTAGACCTCCCACTGTCACTGGACCATATCCACCCCATATTCCATGTCGATAAATTGTACCCTTGGAGAGGGAACACCATCAATGGTGAAATTGCAACACCACCGGAACCAGTATACCTAGAGGATGAGGATGAGCCAGAGTATGAAGTCAAGGACATCTTGGATAGTCAGATTAGGTGGAAGAAGTTAGAGTATTTGGTAAAGTGGAAAGGCTACGATGCAGGACACAACTCATGAGAACCTGCACCAAATCTTGAACATGCCCCAACAACTATCCGAAAATTCCACAAAAAGCACCCCCAGGCGGCAAAAGCTTGACCATTGAGGGCAATGGTCATAAGGAGGGGGGTAATGTCATGAAGTGAGCCACCCCTATCATTTTCCTTTCTTTACAATACACCATCCGAGCCCTTCTACCTACAATAATCATTCCGGAACCTTCCATTCCATTCTATCAGTTCCATTCCATTCCTTGTGCCTGAGCTATACAGTATTACATCATGGTTCCCACACTCCACCTTGTATATATAAGCCAGCCCCCACAACCTGGTCCCTTATCTTGACCTCTTTGTCATTGGGACCAGTATCTGCCCATTTTCCACTTAAGTCTCCGCTCCGCTCTGCCACCGTCATCACCTCTTTGTGACACCGCGATCCTCTCGATCCTGCTACCTGACGGAGAAATTCATCCTATTGCATTCCTCTCGAGGACTTTTCAAGCTGTGGAACTCAACTACGACACTCACAATAAGGAGTTTCTTGTGATCTTCAAAGCATTCAAAGGCTGGCGACATTACCTCGAGGGATCGGGAGATCCTATCGATGTCATTACTGATCACAAGAATCTTGAATACTTCTTGATGACAAAAATCCTTACGCAATGACAAGTTCCTTGGTCAGAGTACCTGCATCAATTTAATATGGTGATCCAATTCAGACCAGGTAAGCTTGGTGAAAAACCTGACTCAATGACTAGACACTGGGACATCTACCCAAAAGAGGGGGATATTGGTTACACACAAGTTAACCCACAGAATTTCAAACTTATGTTCACTAATGAACAACTAACTACTTCCCTTTGAGCTACATTCCGCTATTCGCGATTCAATCGAAATGGATCCGGAATCAATCATGGGATTGACATTCACAAAGGATGGTTCAAACACTCATTGGACAATAGGTTCTGATGGACTGTTATGACTTGACGATCGCATTTACGTTCCTAACATTTCCAATTTACGACTTCAAATTCTACGTTATCTTCACGATCACCCACTCTCGGGTCATTTTGGTCAAAACCGGACTCTGGAAGCTATTTGACAACAGTATACTTGGCCAAAGGTTCACGAATTCATTCACGATTACATTAATTCATGTATGATTTGTGGACGCAATAAACCTTGTCAGCATAGGCCTTATGGGCTACATCAACCACTTCCAGTTCCCATCTGACCTTGGGATTCCATATCAATGGACTTCATTGAACAATTACCCGACTTGAAAGGACATACAGCTATTTTAGTAATCATGGATCGAGCCTCAAAACAAGGCATTTTCATTGCAACACATGACAAAATAATGTCTGAAGAACTCGCGGAATTATTCATCCACCACGTTTTCTCGAAACACGGAGTTCCTAGCCATGTCACTTCTGACCGAGGCTCGGAATTCGTTTTGGCTTTCTTTTGTGCTTTAGGAGAAGCTCTTTCGATCAAACTACACTTCACCTCTGGATATCATCCTGAGGGGGATGGGCAAACAGAACGAGTTAACCAGACTCTGGAACAATACATCTGTATGTATTGTGCATATCAACAGGACGATTGGGCAAAGTGTGGTGACAAATGGGGAAAGCACAGAGAAAGCACAGGCTCGAAGCACAAACCAAAGTGAGGGGTGGGGCTAGCACCACACACGAAGGCTGAAAGATAAAATGATCAAGACAGCAGTGATAGCGCAGGGGCCAATCACTAGGGTCGCACAAGGAAAACTAGTTCCAAAGACCAAGTAAGTATATTGAAGGTAAACGATGATACAGGTACTAACCTAGTTCCAAAGACCAAGAGGTCAAGATGGGGAACTAGGTGTCAGCTACTGTACTATATATACAAGGGTTCAGATGAGTAAGCGACAGCACGGGAAGCCGATAGAAGTGTCTGGAATGTGATGGAAGGTTCTGACAAGTGATAGATGGAAATAAAAGGATATGGAAACATGGAGAAGGGTTCAGGTAGTCGCAAAGGTAAAGGAAAGAGGGAATGTAGGAGAAAATGAAGTAAGTACCATATCCTGTATGGCATGTCACAACACAAAGCTTCTGCCTATTGCAGAATTTGCGTACAACAATGCTCTGAATGCATCCACTGGTATTACTCCATTCTTTGCGAATAAAGGTTATCACCCTAACATTACAGTGAAACCTGAAATTGACATCCGTTCCGATCATGTGATCAACTTTGCAACGAATTTAGATGAGATTCATGCTTTCCTCTGTGAAGAAATTACTAATGCGCAAGCTCGATACAAAGAGCAAGCAGACAGAAAACATATTAATCACCCAGATTTTTCCATTGATTCACAGGTATTTGTACTAGCAAAGCACATAAAAACCACTCGACCTACTGCAAAGTTCTCCAAGAAGTATCTCGGACCATTCAAAGTTCTTGAGTGCATAGGAACTCTCTCGTACAAGCTACAACTCCCTTCATACCTTAGTCGTATCCACCCAGTCTTCCATGTATCCCAACTCAAACCCTATACTCTGAACTCAATTCCACATCGCAAACAAACTCCCCCACCTCCAGTGGAAGTCGATGGCGAAGAGGAATACAATGTCACAGAGGTATTAGATTCAAAATTGGATCATTGATACAAAAAATGTCCACTACAGTATTACATACAGTGGGCAGTATACAAAGGTACAGACGAAGAGTTCTCCTGGGTCGCCGCGGATGAAATTCATGTGGACAAGCTGGTTCCAGCCTTTCATCTTCGTTACCCTCACAAACCTGGACCATCATGATTAATGACCACTTATTCTTTTTACTATTCATTCACTGGAAATACTCATTTTTATTGTCCTAGCTAACAAACTCCTCGCAAAATAATCGTGATCCATTACAACCACATTCTGGTCTACCTACTTCATTACCTACTAATTCCCCAATCCTTATGCCAAGAAGTTCCACGATTCACTATTCGCAAAACTAACTGAACTCACATCCCCTCCCTTCCAAAAACCATTATGATTCTTTCCTTGCGGAATGAAGGTTAACTCCTTACACCATTAACACTTATTCATAAAACAAAACCCTTATGAATCCAAAATCACCAAAAAAGGCAAATACTTATAAAATTAAAACAAAGCAAAACAAAATAAAATAAAAACCAAAAAACAAAAAATAACAAATAAACAACTACTAAATAATACAAAATTCTATTCTTACCAAGTCCCACTAGCTACTACAAAATCCTTGCGGGAGTTACATCGCAAATTCTTCTTCTTTGTCTCTCCTCTTCATCCTCTTCATCTTCTTCCTCGTTTTCTCCCTTGTCCTCCCCAGGTCGTTGCTGCACTAAACGAACCAATTCTTCCATTGCAAGAGCTGATTGGCTTGCAAAGCTCGGAAGTATTTCCATTTGCTTCTTGAGTTGGTCATTCTGCTCCATAAGCAGATCCAACTTCTCACCAAATTCCAGCCCTACCATTCTTCTTTCCGCAATGTGTTTCACAAGACCTTGATACATCTCCCCTTCATCGACTCCCAGTTTTTTTCTCCTCGACCTCTGAGCAACATTCTCCCCAGACCAACTACACCATTGTCATTGTTGATGACAGTGGAGGCAGGCCTGGGTACACAGCTTTCCAGGCTGCATGATGCAGTTGGTCATGTTACCTTGCATAATGCAACAAAGACAAGCTTCACGGTTATGCGAAGGAGTAGGGGGAGGGGTGTTGCCCTCATCATCATCATCGTCCTCTTCCTCCTCCTCCTCGTCTCCAGGAGTTGGATCATCATCAGGATCCGGGGCTCCACCAATCTACAAGTCGTTAAGTAAAAAAGCTAATTGCAAACAATTATCACTCACCACAGAAACTGGATGTTTCCTCTTTAAAACCAATCATTGTACTTCCAGGGTATCGTGTACCACGGATGCTGACCTGTAAATTTTCTGCTTGGAGCCCAAAGGCTCCCACGATACCTGATCGCTGGTGCGACGTGATGCAGCTCGAGCTGCACAATCCCAACAATCTTGTAGTTCCTGCAGAGCTGCTGCTCTGCATTGACTCCTGGCTGACTCTTCTTTGGCCAGCTTCTTCAAAGTGTTGGCCTTCACCTTTGCAATACTCTCCTCAACAAATCGTTCTTCTTCCTGCCTCTTTGCTGCCCTCTTTTCCTCCTTGATCCTCCTTTCATCTTCAAGCCTCTTCTCTTTGGCTTCGTGTTCTGCTTCTTGAGCAGCTTCCTCCTCCAATCACAACAGCTCAGCCATGAACTCTGCCTCCTGAGCTTCGACCTCCAGTTGACGGAGGCGCAATTATTCAGCCTGTTCACGAACAAGCCACGCTCATCGTTCTTGGGTGGTCTCGGTGGCGGTTATGGTAAGGGACATGTAGACGAGTGATGAGGACTTAGGAAAAAACAGAGAAAACCATCATGTTTTATACTTGTTCTTCATTGAGGGCAGGTTTGACTTCAAACTTTTTGCTTACCTCGATCATAAATCGCATGGCATTTTGAAAATTTTACTTTTACTTTTCACTTTTCCATTCTACCTAATTTTAGATTTGTCAATTGTTAACAATTGCATAGGCTTTTGAGGGCGAAAGCCTAAGAGGGGGATACTGTTATATCTATGCAAGCTAAGTCTTTACGAAGCTTCGCGATTTATTCCGCTACTTAGATATATTACTTATATCCTTTTACCACTATGCAATTACTTCGCGAAGGAATTCTGATGTGAAGTAATTACTCATTATCTCTTATCATCCTTATCAGATTTACACTATCCCTTTTATATCCCTTCCTTTGTTCTTTACTTATGAGCTAACCCATTCGGGCATGGCATCGCTTCGCAATCCTGACTTACCTTTAGTATAAAGCTATGGTATCAAATAGGTAGTTCCTTAGTTTAAATATCAACCTTGATAGCACTTCAATAGTGATACCAATTGATCATTTATCCATATCATTGTTTTAACATCTCTACTGTCAGTACATTCCACGACGGTCATCGCAAACAGAACACATTTACTTTCTTCTCTTGCGGACACATGAAGTGTTGAGGACTCTACTAATAGTGGAGTCAAGGTCCGACTACATAGTTTAGGATCATTTTACCTCGCGAAGCAATTCTCTTCACTAATTCCCGCGATTATCCCGCAATCCTTTCTGATGATCCCTTTGTGCATGATCATAACACTAAATCACAATGTCTGAAGGATCCATACACACTCCTGCTGCTACTCCTCCTCTTTCCAAAGTATTTGTCAATCTGCCCAGCCTTTATGATGGGAACCCCTCCACATACTAACTGTGGCAACAAAGGATGTTAGCCTACACTGCCAAACTGTTGAATACCAAGCAGGTCAAGAGACATGACAGAATCATTACCATTGCCTTGTCTTTTGTGTCTGGAGGAAAAGCCAACAAATAGGCACAAGTCTTTTATGACAACTATTTTAATGAACAAACACATGCCTGGGACATCACCCTCCTTGAATTCCTAGATGCTCTTGACCAAGAATTCACCAATGTGGTCCAGGAAAAGGAAGCATGGGACAAGCTTACCTATATACAACAAGGAAAGACCCACACCACTGACTTCTTCAAGGAGTTTGAGTTGCTCCTGAAAGAAGCAAAGTACAGCAAGAACAACTCACATGTCCTTACATTGGCCGAAAGGGTTATTGACCAAAACCTGATGTATGACATCATTAAAACTCAAACAGAGTCCTTTGGGAGCTACAAGGAGTTGAAGAAGGTCATCACAGGTACAGACAATGTAAGGCAGCAGTGGAATGAACAGAAGCAAGGGTACAGATATGTGGGGTGGTGGAATGCCAACCCCCAAGGACAGAACTGTGGACAGTTGTCCACAATCAGCAAGAGCCAAAGATTGGGGGAATGATTCCAAAGGTGGAACCCCCTGTAGGACAATGAAGAGATACTACCAGTGCTACCTTTGGAGGGATGGGGAGGCCAATGGATCTGGATTAAGTGGGGGCGAGATGCCTCTGCAGGAGCTTTCATACATGGACAGTTTGGATTTCATTGATAATGGCATTGTTTGCATGTGGCAGTTCCAATTTCACAGGCAGTTCCAATTTCACAGGACTACTATGATTTATATGGTGATTGTTATATGTATGTGAATCAAGTTATTCTGCAATTCCGCAATACAATTACCTCCTTCGCAAAGAGTTCCCACACTAAGGAATCCTTCATTATCTTTCCTCATTGTTATCTGATGAGTTACTATGCTTTTTATATCCTTCCTTTGTTCTTTACTCTACAAGCTAGTCTATTCAGAGTTAGTATCACTTTGTGATGCTTATGTAATGCATAGTATGAAGCTATGGTATTGGATAGGTAGTTCTGTAGTTTTGATATTGATTTAGATCTGCCCCTCTGTGTATTGTGGATGTTCATTCTCCATGATACATTCTCAACACTGCTCTGATGTTCCGCAAAACAACCTTTGCAAACTGATGCTGCTACTTCCTTTACCATTGGACCATTGATGTGTTGAGGGCACTACCAATAGTAGTGTTGATGTCCAACTACTTCTCCTAAAACTCTGTGAATTGTTCCTCCCTTGCAATCCCACCCAATTATGTGATTATTCCATGATTCTGGAGTTGCATGATCTTAACAGTGATTTGGTGATGAATAATTTGATTATTGGGATAATTCTTCACATTCCATTTAGTGGGATTGCAACCAGAGTTTATCCATATTATATTCATGTGAGCTAAGTACTTTCCATACTCCATGATAACACTCCCTACTCTTGCACACCTCAAACTTACTCTTTTCCCTTTGTGGGAAAGTTACTGTCAACGACTTGCTAGCTCTCACAAGAGACAACCAGGCATCACACAATAGATGATGAACAAGAGAATGAAAAAGCAATGAGGATAGACAACCCAACTACAAGTCTAACTACTGAGGAGTATAGACAAGAATAGAGCTAAAGAATATAACTACAAACTACTAGGTCTTGTATACATAGGGGATATGAAACCATGAGAGACATCTTGTGCTGTAACCATGAGGATATACAATAATAGTCATCATATCCATAAGTAAAGCTGTAGGTATTTGGTGAGTAAACAATAAGGCAATATAAAATAAATGCAATGGCGGGACAATAGTGATGACATCCTGTCAATGAGCTGACAAGCACAAGAGAGTCGTGCATAGGTGAAACGACAATGCGAGAACAATAAGGTTGTTGTGTGTAATCTAGACAGAGATGAAAATATAATGAGCGCTGGTGTAAGCGCTTTAGTGATTAGGTAAGTAAATAAAAGAAAAGAATAATGGAAAAGAATGTTTTGTGACAGTTACCTCATGAAGGACTCTTCATTATCTCTTCAGACCCATTCTGAAACTTATACTGCTTTCTGCACTTATTTGTTATTCTGTTTCCTATCTGCAGTATTATCATTTCTTCCATTATGCAGTTGACTACTTTAAGTATTATCTTTGTGACATCAGGAATGGTGGCCTCTTATGATCAAACCATATTAGGTAGTAACTTTGTAGTATTGGAGATAATGCAAAGTATAAAAGATAAGATAGCAAGTAGGTAGAACTTTAGTTTTAATGTCAACTCAAGTTAACTTAGCCACCTATTCATTCTGATATCAATCCTATCCTCTCATCTTGCTCCATTGTTGCATAATACCCTTTGTGAACAAATGGCTGCTACTTCTCTTTCTCAACTGGACAACTCAATGTAGCAAGGATGTTTTTAATAATAGCATCAATGCCCATTACCCTCACCAAGACTGTAGACCTTTCACAGTATGTGGAAGACTACCAACCTTACATGTAATATTTTCCTATGTGGTTTCTATAACCCTTCATCTATGGTTCCAGCTAAGTACAACTTGAACAATTTATTTGATTTCCAATATAGTCAATTGCATTCTCATTATCTCATGCAGGCAGGAATCTCCCTAACTCTGGCATACTTATTACAGTCCTCAATGAATAAAAAGAAAATCCATACACATAATAGTCAAGTGTTACTGAAATTTTGACTGCCCATAACAATGACTTCTCAAAGCTGCATAAAATCTTTTGATTTTTTCCTTTTTGAATAGTAAGAAGTTCAGCCAAACCAAATTACAATGCTTTTGTACTTAATCCAAGATCACTTCATATGTTTTGGTAGATGTCACATACATACTCAAAGTTCAAGACTAATTGCAACTCACCATATCAAAAATACAGAGGCACAAGACACTAATTTTCAGTCTGGAGTAAAGCTCTGACTAGAGGTGGTCCCATGGGCCTCCACAAGCTGTGAACCTGGTCGCAGTCTATGGTGTAAGTAAAGCATGTCACCGTGGCCAAGACCCGGATTTCAAAGCTTGTTCTGGCTGTAAAACGGCTGTACTAAATTATGGCAGGCAAGGTCCAGCATGTAAATAAGCGCTTGAATGATTACTACATTTTATTTTTGCTATATAATCATGTGTTTAGAATTCAACTGTTTCAATGAAACCAAACTTGTTCAAGCTCTCTATGGAGAAGGGAAGAGACCCGCTGAATTTTGAATTCAACCGCGATACCACCCAGTTGAGAGCATCGAATGGGCGGCTGCGCTGCTTTATGCACTGAATTAGCAGATAGTGGAACTCATCCAACATATTATCTTTGGAAGAAAAGCCCACCCATCCCAAATGTTTCCAAGATTTAAGTTTCACATTTTGTTCATTGAATATTTCGACCTGTAGGCGTTCGGAGGTTGATTTCACCCGAAATCCTTCCTCTATGGAATTACCCTTCTGCCAAACGCGAAAAAACAACCACAACATGGACGGATCTTGTAAAGATTCAGAGCTCGGATATCGAATAAGTACTTCTACGTTGTTGGGCTCTGGATATTTGCCCATTAGGAACGAATAATGGTAATGCGAATATGGTACATACGTAATTCAGATCCAAATGGGCGATCTGGAGAAGGCTGTGGAACTGTGGAGACCGAGCCCTGGCCAGCAGTCCCATAATTTGATTGAGGTCCCGACTTCACAAGGGGTGTCATCGCTGAAACTTTCGATTTTTCGTTGTCTCCTCTGATGTCGAGGCCGGAATTCAGGGGTACGGCTACCACAGCGCTGAGCAGCATAGCGTAGAGGACAAATATAGCGAATGAACGCGACCATGAGAATAGCGAAGAGGGCGAGAACATGTTCGAGAGCAAAGGTCGAATTGGAATGTGAAAACAAGCTAAGAACGGAACAAATTTTAGAAACGAGAGTATTTTCTTGGTGTTGTAGCCCCAAAGTCGACGTACCGAGGTCGACCTGCGAATCAAGGTTCAAGATGCGTGAAGCGTTTTTTTAATTTGAGAAGTGAGCCGTAGACACGAAGCAAAGGAGGGAGTTTTAGTACGAAAAGCGAAAACGGGAGTGTATCACACTGTCCAGCAGCGTTCTTGTGAAAGAAGTTGGTAAAAATATCTGCACAAGACAAGATATAAGTAGGGGATCTATGTGATAAAGTTGCGAAGGCGCATGTTCATTTTATTTGATAAGGCGCCGTCCACGCGTGAAACAAAGCTAATGCGCGTATGTTTCATATTAGCCTTACACCGCTTTACTCTTTTGGGGAAGAGGAGAGCAGTTGCTTGGAGTCTTTTCAGCTGAATATCAAAGATATCCGTTGCGCCGATGGATAGAACCCTGAGGCGTTTTTTTGCGTCTCTCAAGCGATTCTCCATTAACTGACACGAGAATGTCCCTTTGATAAAGCCATACTAAGGAGTAATGGGCAAAAGAACGTGAGTGCTATGCTAATAGACAGAAATAGGTGTTAACATAGAAGAACGGGCAAGGAAACTCCTCATGCGCACCTTGAATTGAACTCCGTTGCAATGTGACGGTCAGCAAGGAATAGCGATAGACGAGAGATCATAGATCTGCATCATAAGATCATGACCTAGAAGTTAGGCTGAACTTCGAGATTGTGATTCATGATTAAGGTACGCGAACAACGGCATAGAGAAGCGCGACGAAGAGGACAAATAACGAGATGCTGACTAGGCGAATGTCAGAGAAAGCGATATCATAAATGTATAGGCGAGTAGTAATGGTTCGAAAGAAAAACAAGGGAGTAGAATAGCGAGGAAAAAAAAGTCGAGAAAAGATAGCAGACTATAGTAAACTCACGCAGAATCGACATACCGAAAATCGATCTGCGAATCAAAATCACTTAGATGTGATGAGTTATTTGTTTTCTGGTATCGTTCTAGGAGGAAGAACTGGGAACACAAAGCGACGGAGTATTCATATAAGATAACAGGCGAAAAACGGAGCGAAGCGACACATTGTAACTAGCAGCATTTTCTGTAGAAGGTGAGCAGTAGGTGTAACTTGAGATATTTGTGCAGGTAGGTCAAAAACAATAGTGTGCGTTTCCCACTAGGTTGTGAAGATAGTGCGATGAACGGTTAAATGTGAGGAACTGGACAAAGGCATACAAGCGATACTATAGGATTTTGTGAGATGGATGGCCAAGTCGAGACCATTGCGTGTGTTTGACGCGGAGATTTTGAAGGGAGTAGAAGATTTCTTATAATTATCATCCATAGTTTTTCAGTTAGAAAGACTTGGACAGGGATGTTGTTCAAGCAGCTGCTTAAGTAAGCGCGCTTCTTGTTGTCGCGTCGCGTCGATGCTTCTCTCTTTTCAATCCGCTGTTCTTCGGTCAAGCTTCAGGCTATACCGGCTACGCTCAACTTCAAGCCCTTCTAGTACTTGCGCTATACGGAAATTTCTGCCTATACTTCATGACTTTACGGCCGAACTCGGGCAACATCAGCCATCATTTTCAGTACCTGCAAGTCGAATACGCATTCTCTCCCAACCCAGCGAGTTTTATTCGATGCTGCTGGTAAATATCATATCATGCTCAAATTTCTTCTGAGACGCCAAATACGTGCTCCTGTAGGACATGATCAATAGTGCCGAAAAACGGATATTCCTTTCTTCGCTGTACATTGGAGCCAGCGAGAATGAACTCGTGTGTGTTCTTTTTGGTCATATATCTTTCGAGTTTTCTTCATTCTTTTATATTCACAGATATCAGCACTGGCTCACCAACTTGCAGAAAAGCAGTCGCTGCATCTTTATCTACAACTAGACCTAAATCGTTCAACGAGGCCAGGTCCTTCGTCTACTGCTACGATTTTACTCCCGCTCCTGCGCGCATTCCCAGACCGTGTTCATGTATCTCTATTTCGCAGCCCAAGCCTACGTGGTATCATGGCCAAAATTGTTCCTCCGAGGTTCAACGAGGGTTGGGGTACTTGGCATGCAAAGATATACGGTGCAGACAACGATGTTATCATTAGCGGGTATGTGTCATTTACTCTCAGCCTTTTCTCTTATTTCCCCTTCGCCTATCTAGTGCCAATTTGAGCAAGGACTATTTCACAAATCGCCGAGACCGATACATTCGGTTTACTGCTCAACGCCATCTTTCTGATTACTGTTTCAACTTTCTGCAGGAGATAACACCACTCTCCTATAGATTACTTCCCGCAGAGGCTACTACTCAGAACAACCCCAATACTCACTCTTACGTCCGCGAAGACTACGCTCTTGTTTGGCCAGATCGAGATACACATCCTCATCATATTGTTGAGAAGATCCATCGTGTTCTCACTTCGTTCCAAGAAAAGCACCGTCACAATCAAGAGGAAGGCAGAAAAGAAGAAATAGTTTGTGCTTCCGACGACAACATTATCCTTTTCCCGATTATCCAAGCCGGGCAATTCAGCGTTCGCGAAGAAGAGCGCTTTTTCCAGCTGCTCTTTGGGTACCTGAAAAAGGCCGCGATGCGTGCAGCTTTTGCCCCGGTCGGCTCTTTACCTGCCGGTGTCTCGTCTATAGCTCAAGAACGACCGTTGATGGACGTGACAAGCGGGTACTTCAACTTGTACAAGCCTTATCAGAAATTATTCTTCGCGCATCCTCAGGTTGCGGTGCGTATCGTTGCTGCTAGTCCGAAGGTCTGTCTGTTCGTCGTATATCCCGCATTGCAAGAGTTGTCTCTGTGTGCTGATCTCCTATCCTCCAGGCAAATGGGTTTTACGGATCACAAGGGATTTCTGGTCGAATCCCAGAGGGATACACCTTCCTCGAACAAAAGTTCATGAAAGCTGCGAAGCGAATGGCAAATATGTTTTCTAGATTTGGTTCAGGACATAGTAATGTAGAGTTGTCCGAATGGGAAAAGTCTGGATGGACGTACCACGCAAAAGGTGAGTACTAGTGCCCCAACAGGGTACATAGATTGCTGATGCCTAGTCTTTCCAAAGGTCTATGGTTGTCTCCAAGCGCAGAATCCTCTCCAGTGTTGAGCTTATTTGGATCGACGAATTTGAACTCTCGATCTGCGGATATCGATACTGAACTATCGTTTGTCATGATTATACCACCCTCTCGTAGTCTATCCATTTCACCCCCTTTGAAATGCCGAGCGGCGGCCGACCTTGTTGTAAAGGATTCTGGGGAGGCGGATTCATTGGTGATGGATCCGGTAGCGATACTCCGCGAACAGCTCGCTCGAGAAGTCGCAGATCTTCGTAAAGATGTTAAGCCATGGCAAGGTGATTCGAGGAAGGTGCGGTGGTTGACGAAAGTTATTGTCTGGCTGGTGGGGAACAAACTATGATTAGACCGCAGCGGCGGAGTTGCATGTACTTCGTTTTTTCTCAATCATAATCCCCATTCACTGGAATGAGTTTCTGAGTGGGACGACGAAGTGAACGCGTACCGCAGAGATTCATAACACCATCATATGGCTGAACTCCAGAGCGATCAAACTGCTCGGAGCTAGTCAAGATGACGCTGAAGGCCTGAAGGCTTTTCACAAAACGAAATTCAACCAAAGACGACCTAACTTTAAGGACACAATTTCGAAGGATACCTCCGCGTGATATCCTTGGGTGAGAAGAAGCTTTCGAGTTCCTAGTGTTGATTCACACGCAGTGGAAGACTGAACCTTCGACGGGCAAATATTTGTCCACAATTGCATGATTTATACTATGTGTTATTGCGATCACAGTCAGTGTGCTGCGTCAGGAATGCCCCGTCATAAATAGTGCACGATGGATTCGAAAGTATGAACGAATATCGAAAATTTAACCTTTTTTACAGTAGACCAGTTTGCACATCCTCGAGCTTTCATGAAATTCGCCCCACGCGCCAGGAAGCTATTTGTCAACCTCCAAGGTTCAGAATAAGCACTGTCAATCGGTATGACAGGCTCTTTTTTGGGAACTCGGTATGCACTGCAAGTTTGCCCTGATCAATTTTCTTAAATAAACCTGATACAGAGGAACAGGGGGGTAGAAAAGATCGAGACAATGTTTTTAGGGAGCATGGATGGGGGAGTTCACTTTTCTTGGTTACCTAGCAATTCGGCGACAACAATTGCCGCGAATTTGGAGTTCGATAGGACAACACTCGCAAGGCAGACGGTGTAGCCTGGTAGATATAATTCATTCAACTACGAGATCTAACTTCCGATCAAGGGCACATACTACAGTATAGCGTTATGCCACCAATTGGCGTCGATTTCGATCCGAGCATATCTATAGATTGTGCTCAATTGAAGTTGCAGTAAAGCATTGCCGATAACCACTGAAATTCGTCAAAAACATGGGACTGGAAAGATTGGAATGGAAGTACGAGCTGAAATAAAATAAAAGACACGAATAAAAGTAGTCTCTGCATCGGAATGTAGCGTGAACAGAGAATACATAGGTTCGTAATTTCAAGGACCCTTTCCAAGCAGTTACTACAGTTTGCTCAATGGATACGTACGAGCCTTTCTGTTCGTTCGTCACGCACGGCGTCTTATCGTCGGGGATGAATTGAGATTACCGCCATATGCCAATTATCAAGGACACCAAACTACTTTGGCAAAACGCCAATACCTTCCCCGTGAAAAAATGCAATTTTTTATCATGATCCAAGCATTG
Organism: Lentinula aciculospora; assembly: GCA_028011355.1. Taxonomy (NCBI): domain Eukaryota; kingdom Fungi; phylum Basidiomycota; class Agaricomycetes; order Agaricales; family Omphalotaceae; genus Lentinula; species Lentinula aciculospora. Next base: position 218,423 of record JAOTPV010000035.1, on the reverse strand, counting down.
AACGTTGTACGACGTCGTCTAAGTGTCTGAGCCTTGTAACTGTAAGCCGATCATTGTAGTATATCACGGTCAATTCGGAAAAAAATAGGCAGTGGGGGGGGGGGACTAGATGTAAAGGTAATGTTCTATGTAGAAAAGACTGCATTGACAACGATAATGAGAAAATTCTGTTGTTCTACAAACAAATTAATTAAATATATTACTGTGCGACTGAAGACGGAGACGAAAAGAAAAAAGAATACATGGAAAGGAATACAACGAGGGGGTATTGCAGCGAAAGCCTTTATTCGCCAGTGGATGTTTTTATCTGGATAGTTGAAACCCAATTTTCGAATGTAGTGTGACGGGTAGGCAATTTTCACCGAGAATCAAATGGGATCATCGGCATTTGTCCTCCTACTGCCCGCCAGGCATCTTGACGCGACTGTAGTCCCCGCAGAAGCCTGTGTAACACCTGGCGGACTTGAGGCATGAACACCGCGAGGACCTGTGGGGCGGGGTCTTCTCCAAGACATTGTTCGAGTACGGCACGGAGATCTTTAGGTATAGAATGTATGTCACTGCAGAGAAAATAGGTCAGACAATGCCAGTGAGCTTCATAATTTATTTTGGAACAACGAGTGCTAACCTGAGATCTATTTTGTGATATGCGAATGCGTGCACGGTAGCATTGAAGTCAGTCCCGATTTGGACGTATACGTCGCTGACCTGGGCCTCAGTGGCCTGAGCTATGCTCCACTGTTTTAAGATGTCCTGCAACTGCTTCATGGAAAGCAGGAGGTTGCGGACGGCAGATGGGACGTCACCCGGAGCACGCTGGTAGCGGGTTGGAGGATGCATGAGAAGACAGGTGGACAGTAGATGAGTTATGAAATAGTTTGCGAGTTTGAATGTCGAATTGAGGTGAAGAGGAAGGGTTTTTATGGTCAGTTTGATTAAGCGGAAGAACATTACATGTGCTTACTGAAGTGACACGCGAAAATTGGTTCCACCCACTACCACTGCTCTGTGATGTGTGTGACAAACTTGATGCAGGAGTGTGGGTGTAGGAGTGCTGTGGATACATGAGATGATGGAAGAAAGAAAAAAGCTATGACCCGAATTGCGTAGCAAAGTAACCAGACGACAACGCCAACGGTTCACGGAATAAAGTGTTGATGAGATTCTCCGAAATATTTCACTTGATATAGATATTCCTTTTAACCTTTATCTTTTCATATATCATGGCCATGGAGGTCGGTAGTTTCGGTGAAAATCAAGAAACTATTTCAGAGGCGTTGAATCGTTGATTTGGAAAAGAAAAAAACGGAAACAATTTTACGTAAGCTTTTACCGCATCGCTTTGGAGGATAGATTGGCTGTTCGAAGTTGCTCTGCCACCACCACGTTCTGCAACGCTGTCGAGGGTGATACAGTAACTAAAGTGTTTTGCCTCAAATCTACTATCACTCCTGCATTGCCTTACACCTTGAAACCGATTATAATCTCCACCGGGAGAGTTGCAAAGTCGGACCAAGTTGAGACTACATCTCATCTTGAGCAATGTTTGCTGGTAAGCGAGTGATCAACTAAAGATACACAAAGTATACAGCGATGGAATCCCATTCAAGATTGTATTCAACAAAGTTGTACTCATCATTTGTGCCACCGTTCACGGACGTATGTTCACTGAATAACGTATGTCAATTGGTGTGTCCGAAGCTTTTTCTCGGGACTTGACACCGTCGAAGTCCGTAGTAAGGACTGCAATTTGATATATACTGATACCTCGCTCAACCAGGTACAGGGTTTGAACTATGCTTTGATATACTGTCTCCGACGTGTGCTTGCACAGAGCCTCTGTCATTTTTGGTGAGTACTACCGAATTTTCATGTTCTAACCAACACCTCCGCCACTTCGTGATTTCTTCTGACAGGTATCCTCGTCTCGGTTGAGCGGAACAGGAGAGTTAACATAAAATACATGAGCTCATATCACAAGTTCTATATTGATCTTGCGCTTTGAGTCGAGCAAAATCAGATCATCATTGGGACCCAGTGATTCAAGTCGCGCTTCTATCAGTCGTATCCAGCTGAGCTAATCGTGCGCTTCAAGTGACAAAATCTCATCTCTGGCTTTTTTTCCTCCTATGCAGTGTGATGTTAGTTCTTTGGTAAGCAGAGCGCAAGTTCATTCAGCTCACCACAAGGCTGCTAAAATGTATCATTGTTACTCCATAGTCAGTGAGTCATTTAGACATCGTGTTATTCTATACTTTGGAAGACTGTTATCCTGTGTTATCGCCTCGCTGATCATGATGCCCGAAACTGTTCGAAAAGAACGCATTGGGCTATACCAGGCTGTACCGCTTTGTCTCTTCTTATTCACAACAGGCAATATAATAATCTGTCTTTCACTCAATCAATCCTGGAACTTATCGCTACGTTACCTTTCAAGCGCTCCTGTTTCATTATCTAGCTCATCGGCAACTCGTATTAAATAGATTCTAGCTCCTCCAGTTTCGAGACGATGGCAACACATAAAATTTGATGATGTGGCGATGATATAGGCAGAGTGCCTGCACCCGAAGCACACGGACAATTCACAATGGCCAATGGGTTTATTTTCGAATGATCAATTTCTTTGAGGGACTAAGGCAGGACCCGGGCAGGACATAGCCTACTATATCTACATCGGCGGTAAGTGGAATACTCTACAAACAAGTTTGACTAATGAAGGACCATTAGCATTCACCTTGCCCTTACTTGCTCCCACTGGGCCAAACGCGCTCCGGGAGTTTTTCGCGGACTCAGAGTAGCTCAAAGTTCAGAAAAATTGCTATTTCGAGACGTACAACAACTATCATCTGACGTACAAAGATATTGCCGGAAGCTGGGGTATTTTCATTGATTTTTCGTTACGAATCACCGATAAACTGTTCATCATTTCCATTCAGTTTCGAGAATCTTCAAATCAAGAATGACGAACGGACGGACGGACGAGTATTCCTCCATGTGCATATTCCTATTAAATGCTCTCACGAAAGGCCAAAGCGGGTTTAGCGCTAGGTAAATCAGGTAAATCATCTCGAACCTTCGGGACATAAATCCATGAAATAAATCACAACCACCAGAAGAATGCCTATTGCTCCTAGCCTATTCTCTACTTCGAGATAGGCAAGAACTCCAGATCCGATGATTCTGGTTTGGGTTTAACCTTGGGAGGGACAACACCCGGAATCATGTACAGAATCACACACAACAGTTCCGGAACCGCGACGAGAGGATACCAGAAATGCTCGTTATTTGCCTTTGAAAACGAGTTTATCGTCGCTGTGGTAAAAATTTCGCGAATAAGCAAGAGAATAGAGATGCATCCGAAGATCCACGATGCATGTCTACCGCCGAAGGAACGTGACGTATATTTTAAGGAGTTCTTGTCTGGAGGAAGTTTAAATATATATTCAGTTCACATGGACCAGGAGGCGTATCAACTGACCTTCGAATTCGGACTTGATGAGCGCCCAAGTCTGGACAACTTGGAAGATAGTAAGTACTAAGAACAAAGCAGCGCTCGCTTTCCGCAAATCCAACCCAAGACTCTCTTCAGGATGCTCGATGCTTTCATCAAGGCCTGCGATTCCTAATGCCATGGGAGCCATGAGGCATACTCGGAAAACTGCTGGACTCCTGGTCAGTCTTAGCAAGGTCATGACAAAAGGATTAGATGATGGCTCGGCGGCGCAGAGTTCTAGTCTTCGAGGCAAAATTATTTAAATATCCCAGACAGCGCTGCCAGCTTACCTTGCAACTACCAAAAGAAAGGCACAAAAGAGTAAACCAAAGAATCCGATCGAGAAGAACGTCTCAGTTGCCACAACGTATCCCCCATTTTCTCCAATGTTCGCTTTACTTGTCGCTATAGCACGTATAACGAATCCAATGATACGACCTGGATCATGTAAATCTCCTCAGCGCAGCGTACATAGTTAAGCGAAAGCTTACAAAGACAAAACACAAGAAGAGTGATCAATATACCCCTTCGCTCCCAGATGACCTTGAACAGAAAGAAGCAGAAGAGAAGAGTATATAATGCCGCAAAGATAGAGGCTGCCGGAACAGAATTGAAACCAAAAGTTCTGGCATAATTGATGGTACTAAACTCTGAAGAAGACATGATAATGGACCTTTGCGAGAGGGGGGGAACGGTGCTTGAAAGGATCCATAAGCGATGCTCTTATACGTTGTATTTACTGCCTTTGATATAGTTCTTCTCTGAGCCTGATAATCATACCTTGCTGCGTACATACAATTGGACGTTGAAGCCCTAGCTACACCTTAAACCACACTGAAGCCCGGATAGGCAGACTGACATTCTTGTGAGAATTTTGACAGTATTCCGTTGGGATTTTACACGCATGTCATGGTCTGAATCATTAAGCGGCTGCGCAACGCACATACAAGCAGCTACATCCTTCAGCAAGACCAAGGGACAATGAATGAATGATATGTCTATTAGGTGAAGAATCCCGCTAAAGCTGTTGCTGCTATTATATTATATACATTGGTCCGCCACTTCTTGAAATTCAGCGTCAGCCAGCGGTAAGTACGGAGCATCTAGTATGAGGGAGAACATGACTTCCACCCGCTACCAGTGGTGTGATCCCTTACTGGTATCAGATTGGGCAGGATCGCTCCCTTGAGAAAAATAAAACAGAAGGGTATGACTAGATACATATTCAGTTGTATATATACATAACATCAACGGCGGCGTTCTACACAACTACGAGGTCGAATAACAGGTATGAAAATCCATAGAATGAGATGAAGAATATAAAAATTAGTCGCGTAAGTGAAAGAACCGCCGAGGAACGTAGCATAAAGACAGAACAAAAATAAGACATAAGATACACATGCTGAACGCTAAGGACAACGACAGCCCCAGCCCTATGATCATAAAAAGCACGAGGTAAAAAGGATAAATGTTGTTGGAAAGCCAAAATTAAAAAAATAAGGAATGTAATTAGATAACACTGAACTCATTCGCTGCCCCTGTTGGTCGGATCGACGACCGTCCAAACATGTTCTCTTCTATCTTTTTCACCACTAGAACTCGACGACGGTGGTCGCTGTATGGGTACCGATGGCGCAGGTGTTGACACAGGAATAGTTGATGAAGGTCTCGAATCTAACCCACCACCACCACTGCCACTACCACCACGCATCTCGTCAATCCCTCTTTTAATTCCCTGCATCATCATTTGCGTCCTCTCCAGCATTTCCTCCATAAGCTTTCTCTGGTGACCAAGTTCAGCATAATGCTGCTCGAGGTCGGACAAAGAAGGTATCAAAGCAAATGTAGTTCCGGGAAGGACAGCTACCATTGTGGGTCCTGATCCTAATCCTCCTGGAACATCGAGCGGCTGAAACATCCCGCTATGTCCATGTACTGGAGGGAGATGAATACCAGGCGGGTTTTGAGCGCCGTTTGAAGGTGAATGCGCGCGAGGGGAACTGGCTCGAATGTAGCCCGGACTATGGCCACGAGCCACAGCTGCAGTGCCAGGTACTCCCGGTCCCCCAGGAACAAAGACCATTCCTCCCAGACCTTTAGATGAGTCACCACCTGGAATGTCCATAGAATTGATACCAGGAAGCATACCTCCTCCATGATTGAAAGAGGAAGAACCAGGGCGCTGGATGGATGGGTGCATTAATCCCATTGGTGGTATCGACTGAGGTCGATGTAGGTGTGGAAGGTGCATTGAGTGTGTACTTCCTTCTCCAACCCATTGATGATGTTCTCCCTCGTAAACCCCCTCGCCTTTACTCTTCCTCGCCCGTTTTTTCTTAGGCTGTTCGCCTTCCGGTGCCTCATGATCATCGCTCTCATCTTCAGGTGCAGGATTCCCGCCTGTACGACCAACAGCAACTAGAGCCTCTGCGGCAGCTTGATCGGTCATTCGCATAGGTATTGGGGGGCCGGTTCCGGCTGCTGCAGGAACACGCTTCCGCCGTTTTATTACGGTTTTCTTCATGGATGTTGGTCGGTGAGTACCGTGAAGTTTGAAATAGAGTCCTGTGTAGATGGGAAAAAGCATTGTCAGTATCGAAATAGAATGCAAGCAAAAATGAGTAAGGTAAAAAATCTGACGGCCTCCAACAACAAAGAAACAACGGTAAAAGAGAATCCGAACGATCACAAACTTGCCCGACGTACTAACACAAAAGGGAGAAATCGAAAATCCACCAGCACAGTACGGGGATAAAAGAGATAATCGTGAGATAGGACACATGGTTAATCTGATAAGATGCAACATGCCAGGGAAGACAATGTCGGAAAAAAAGACCTGGAAAGGGTATGCCTCACACCGATATCTGATATCGAAAGCCAAAGTTTCGGAAGCACATTGCAAGCCAGGTGATGTGAACAGGGGCATAACAGATAGAAAGAATGCTCGAAGAGGTAACCAATATTTACGCGTCCCCAGGCGCAGGGAAAGGAGAATGCGAAAATGAAATGATACAGGAAACATGAAACAAAACCAGAACCAAAAGAAAAGAAAACAAGGAAGACATGAAAAATGATTATACACTCACCACAAGCATTGCAAATATTATTCCCAACGTCATCCCTCCTCCAAAGCGGCGTCGCACTCGTCCCACAGTTTGCACAGCTCAGAGCACCAACGACGGGACGCACTTTTCGGGTATTATTATTCCCATTTCCTCCACCAGGTGTACCAGGGCCACCACCACCACCGGTCCCATCCCCGCCTCCGTTATTATTCGTGTTACTCGATCCACTAGGAATACCACCCCCAGCGCTGTGGTTGTTGGGGTCTACTGATCCAGAACCATCACCGCCACCACCAGCTCCGCTCATCATCGAAGGCGAGGCTCCCGCGGCGGTCAAAGAACCCATATGCTGAGATGGTTGTTGTGGTGGAATCAAATGACTAGAAGAACTTATTACACCAGCGGTATAATGTTGTAAGTGTTGTGGTTGGTGAGAAGCTTCAGCACCCCTGTGCCGATCACCTTCTTCAACCCTCGCACACATTGCTAAAGCGTTGTTAACGTTGTTGTTAAACGTTGGACAGCCTGAACACGTTGTTGAGCCACCTGTTCCGTCGCAGCGGCCGTCTCCGGGACAGGTACCTGAACCTTTTGCAGTTGAAGCAGGAGTAACAGAAGCAATGCCTATTGGACTGGCGGTCGAAGGACCTGAAATGGCAGCGGAAAACTGATGAGGAATATGCAATCCTTGTGAATACGGTCCGTGTGGAGGGTTAAGTGTAAGGTGATGTGGATTGGAAAATGAGCCCAGAGGAGATCGGGTCAGAGAGGTGTGACCAACAGCAGCAGCAGCAGCGGATAATGATAAAGATGATTCAGCGTTCTCAGTTGCTGTTTTCTGAGTCTGAGATATATTGGGGCTGTGAACAACTGAAGCACTAGATACAGACGCGGGTCGACGCCCTTTGCCAGCTTTCGCGTACAGACCTGGATAAACGAGGGAAGTAAATATATTGTTAGCATATGCATCAAAAAATTGCCTTCGATAATAAAAAAGGAGAATCAAGAGTGTATGAAATTGAAAGGCAAAGTGTGACAGATACCGAATACCAGTCACCGAACTAAAAGGCGGCAGCAAAAAAAAAATAAGAGGGATCGAGGGCAAATGATGGAAATGATGAAGAGCAACGAATGTATGAAGGTCGGAGTCGTCCTCGTTTTATCCACTAGCAAGCGATGAAAAACGGGCATAAAACACACGAAGTACACGCCTCCAGGAGACGGCTTGGACGATGTAAGATCGTGATTTGGTGATATGATTAAGACCCGGAATTTGATGTGCAACGGTTCAAACATCCGGGTCTATTCTGCGTCCCTACACGGAGCCTGTCGCTTCAATCAACCCACCAAAACCCCAATCGCTGAAAGGCGTATGGGGTGTATAAGGCTCACGGATAAGGTATGCGCGATGGACACCAGACACGTGTAGGTCAAAACAGGTCAAAGAATTCGAGGAAAAACTGATTCAGCTCCTGTCATGTACTGCAAGATTACTGCCTTCATATTAGCTCGGAGCTGACGTTCTGGCAGACAATCACAATCACAGTCCGAGAACAGAAGCATGATCAAACAAGAGAAAAGAACAGAAGCAGCAGAGCAAGATAGCATAACAAAGGAAAGTTCCAAGATACGCATACTCACCACAAGCATTGCAAACCGGATTACCTTCCGAATCTCTTCGCCATAGTGGGGTGTCGAGTGTATGACAGTTCTCGCAGGGTTGTCGAATAGGCAAAAAATTGTCTGTCTGACTCTGGTTCGTCAATGTCGGCGAAGCGGAATCAGAACGAGAGTCTAGCTGTGGATCTAGCACACCATTACTACTTTTGTGGAGTTTAGCCAGTTCCACTGCCAGTTGTTGCGTTTGTATGGACGGCGAAGGCACGGAATTGGAATCAGAAGAATCAGGAGAGTCCGCATTCGTTGAGTTTGCAGTCGACGAAGGCGATCCAGCTTTCTGGCCAGAATGTTGGCGAACAGAAGGTTCCACACTGTGGATAGTAGATACGGGACCTGCAGCGTACTGAGAGTATCTAGATAGCGTGGTCAAAGAGGTGGCATGTAAAGTGCTCATTGATGCTGGAATAGGTGGTTCCATAGTGACGACGGAGCTCAACGATGTCATTTAGCAAAGGGGAAGAATTCTAGACGAGGTTCTAATGTAAGCGCGGAGTTCACTTCATCTAATACAGCTGAGCTCACTGGACAATAAATCTGGAATGTTCTCCCCAGTCAGTCCCAGTTCGTCTGGCGCACAGTTTGTGGTTATGAGGTATCAGCAGTTAAGTCTTCCTGAGGAGAACGTTGAAGAAATTCAAGATGGGATGACGGATTGGCAGTCGCAGATACTAGATAGAGGTCAAGAGAGGAGAAATCAAATCAGCGAAAGACGGGGAAGATAAAATAAGATAAACAAGGAGCCAATCATATTCACTGGATTTCGCTTGGGTCTTTATCGTTATCTCCCACACTCACATGATCATAATTGATTACTGATTACGTAGTATTTCTAGGTTTTCAGTCTCGGCCTTCGCCTCGGGACGACGAGGGCGCGACCGGGACGCGACAGGACGCGACTCGCATTCAGCCTATACATATGCTCTATATCCGCCTACCGCAATGTCGATAGACAGCAGTGTATGAACTTATCGATACCAAGGCAATCATGATATCGATGGTATGAATCCTGATATGTTGCGATAGGAGAAAGTACCTATTCTATCGCCGTGCCCTCACCCCAAAAACTGCTATTCACAGTGGCGCAGTTTGACTGTCCGATGGACCACAGGGAGAACCCTTCCGATTCCCGAGATATCAACCACTGGGTCATAAAGATACGACATATAGTTTCGCAAACAAACTGACTGAGAAGGTACCCTTCGTTTGAAACGAAATTAGATTATCCAAGTAAGGCATCAGTTCCGAAGCCTCGGAGTGCTAATAGAACTATTGAGATGAGATGGGAGCGGACCCAAGTTGATAGCACATAATTCAGTATCGATGAAAATCAGCCATCCATCCAAAACCCGTTTCAACTTTCGAGTTTGGGATCGTTTCGCACGCGCTAAGACCGATGAGTCGAGAATGGAATCGCAAAAGACACGAACCCCATTATCGCTGCGTAAAAATGTGAGAATTCGCATTAACCTGGGCCATTGCTTCGATCTTGGTGTAAGAAGATGTATAAATACGGCAGCTGTCTGAGCGCCAACTCTTCTTCTCGAAGTGACCAACATGTTTGGCGTATTCAAAATTTAGGAGATTTCTATACGTCTTCTTGGCGCCTCTCGCGGCACCTACTACACGTTCTTCACGCACCCACTGCGAAGCGAAACGACTCTAGTGAGAGTCGTCGATCGCAAATTCAAACGTCCGGCGATTGCACGATCATCTGATAGCCTACATCAATTGGCTTTGTTTTCCTCTCAACACAGGGAGGAAAGTGCAGAAGATGGCCCCTTCTAAGCCGGACAAATGAAGCGTAGAGCACGCCAGCAGTAAAAACAGCTATCAGGCTCATTATCACCGGCCATCGAAACTGTTCCGGCCTAGAGAAGATGATGGTAGAAGTGAACGCGCACAGTTCGAACATATTTTGCCAGGCAGCCTCCACAGAGGAGAATGATCCCCGGATTTCCGCCTGAACCTCCTACACACAAAAGGTCTTTCAACTCTTATTCCCAACGAAATTTCTTAACGGAATTTACCTGTTGGACCATGACCTGGATGGAAAGATCGAATCCCCAAAGTCCGACACGACTAAAAATTGTACCAACCACAAGACCAGACGCAGCTATGAACGGCGTGGACACCGTCCAAAAACAAGCGACTCCGATCGACAGACACATTATTTGCCAGTTGATGAACCATATTCCGGTTCGGATAGGATTGATCTTCGACATGAGTGGAGGTGTAATCCAAGTGGCAGAAATTTCAAAAGCCACAGAAAGAGTGCGGGCGACAGCGATGTGTATTGAGTTGTACCCAGAGGAAAGGAGGTATGTGACCATCTGGCCGGCAAAGGAGAGCACGGTGAAGTATAATAGCGCACCCGCAAACGACGGGCGAAACGCCTGGTGATTGAAGTAGACGTTAAACTCTTGCAAGGTAGATCGTACTCCACTAGTGAAACATTTCCAGTAGCGAACATTTCTTGTCTGGGATACCTCGCCCGTCGAAAGTTCATCGTTCGGTGGAGATATTTTCAGTCCCTGGAGGTCTGGTACGATTGTATACACCTGTGGTTTGATCAGTCAGAGTACAGCAAGAAAAGTGTTCGATAACGTGTATACCCTAGCGATAGTATGATATTCCACAAAAACGGACGCTAAATTCATGACTAGGTTGACCAATACTGCGACTTCAGTCGAGTAGCCGTCGGTAAGAGCAATGACAAGAGGCCCAGCAAGCTTGCAGACGAGGTCAATTTGTCGCATCTGCGCATTCAGAACTATGTCTGAGATCAGTCTACAAATTACAGGAAAAGGAACGTAATGCACATACCTGTTAAAGCGCCTTCATTCTGTCCGGCGATAACTACGACCTGAATGACGATCAGTTACTTTGGTCTGCTCCGCGAACATTCCCTCGCGCACCCAATCCTTTTCTACGGAAACAAGGTTCATGATGGAGCAAAGCTTCTCAATACAGGCCAACACCGCTAGAATTACTAGATTGCCTGACCCCAGAGACCGAGTCCAAGGCTGGTCAGTGACGAGAGACCAGAACACAATGCAAGATACAGAGACCACAAGCCGTTGCAAAACTACTCACAAAGGAATTAAGCATGACATCGATACCGTGGTCGGACGACGAATTGATAACAAAAAAAACTCACCGATTGAAAGCCTTACCGTATGGAGACGGTTAGCAGCATCAATATAACGACCGATAGTTGACGAAAAAAATATAGCGGAAGCAGCGCGGGTCAAGGCGTAGATAGACATCGGCATTAGAGTTCCATGATAGATAGTCGCGAGATACAAAACTGCTCCGAATTCAAAGACTCTAGAATTCCATGTTGAGAGAAAATGGGAAATATATAACCTCTTTGCTATCGCGGAAGGCAGCTCAGAAGAAGCAATTGATTCATTGTTGGGCTGAACAGCTGAGCTCAACAAAGAGGAACTTGCAAAAGAATGCTCTTGCATATTATTATATAAACATAACCAAACTGAGATTTAATGTCTTTGAGAACAAATTCTATTCCTTATACTTATACTTATTCCATGAACACTTCGCAATCTGTATTAGGTCTTCCTCTACCTCTTCTCCTTCTCATACATCTCCAAATTCTTCAGTATCCACACATTGATGATGATGAATTCGATATTCACATCTTCGACAGTCAGAAACGCGGGCTACGAGCCAGGATCAAAATGATGGAGGATCTGGGGTATTGGCTGGCTACCAAGATCGAGGGTAGGAATGTCAAAAAGGCGAGTTTGCTGTAAATATTAACTAGCTGATCAGGAGCTTACGCCCATTAACTAATAGATACTTCCAACATATCCATGTATTAAACCATCCGAAACAACAGCATTTAGAACCTCCTTTGCAAAGTATCTCGAAGCCCTCAGACAAAGCTGTATCAAAGAAAATACCACCCCTTCTTTATGGTGGAGAGACGTCCAAACCCGCAAGTCATTATTAGAAGAGTGCACAGGCGAAAAGTATGTAGAAAAGTGGTAGTGTTATATTGCCGGGTTTACTCAAACATACAAGTTTCTAGGTTTCTTCGCCTTATCCTGGCTTTTTCTACGCATGCCTTTTTCAAGCTACGACCGAAGCCCAAGACCGATTCGCCACCGGCATTGTATTATGCGAGTCGTCTTGCTTTTGTCCAAGCTTCTCAACGTCAGTGGATTGAAATCGCGTTGAGACTCTTACAGCGGGAACAGAGGCTAATTGATTTGAAGGTAGGGCGCGCCATTCTTCTGTGTCCGTAGTATCGTTCACCTCTGTTTTCAGGCCCAACTGCTCGTTTCGATCACCTCTAAATCGCAATCGAAGTACCGATCGCTGTCTACGGCACGCTTGATCGCCCTCAGGGATTCAGAATCAGAAGAAATCCTATGTCAAGAATGTTGGAAGGGAAAATCAGCCCGGAGAGTTCTCAAGTTTTTCGTTAGTCTAACTGGGCTGAGGATCGACACGGCCGAAGCTCAAAACTCCGGGAGAAAACTATTGGTACGTCAAATAATCGCCTTGCGTTTCCTATGCATGGCCCTTTCACAATTCTATATCCCAGGTTCAAGATCTTCCTATGCCATCGTATCCTCGACCGGAACCTCAACTCCTCCCGGTAGCAGCTGCACGGCATCCTGCGCATCTACAACGATTGAAGAAACCGATCTTCCAACTTGCTGAACCTGAATTCGCTGCTATATCTAAAAAGTCAAAATCGTCAGAATGGAATTCCAGGACGTCACCGAAGTTGGCTTCGTCGTTTGACTACGCGGCATTCACCCTCCGCGACCATCGTGAAACCGAAGAACATGTGCGTGTGGTACTTGAACGTATGTTGAAGAGATTGGAAATGGAAACGAAGAGACTTGAAAAGAAATTAAACGCATTGAAATCGAAGAAAGGACAAGAGAGCAAGGCAAATCCGAAGACAATGTTTCAAGTGAATGATAGGAAAACGACCGAACCGAATCAACGCGTCGCTCCTCCTCTTCCGTCTCGGAATGAAATGAAGATGGTGAATGTGGCTAGAAAGTTCTCATTCTGGGAAGACAGACAAATCATCGACGTCGCGAAAGGTCGTAGCGCGCAGTTGGATTTCGAGGTGAGTGGTCAGACGTATCTCAAATGCTTTCCAATTCTTTTTTTTGTCATTTTTGCAGCGACCATTCAAGCGTGACGCTGGAATAGGAATCAATGCTTCTCTTTCTCGCGATCTAACGAACGACATACGACGCGACTTTGAGCGTGTTCCTAGTTCCGTTACGAACTAGTTGTCTAGCTTCTCAGCGTCGTTCTGGTCTGACGTCGCGTTTATCGTGAAACGTGAAAAGCTCTGGAACTGTTATTTCCTTTGGTGTCGGATATGTACAAGTCCATATCTATAATATTCATACAATACAGCTTAAGATTCAGGCGATCTGAATGACATTCCATCATCCATGAGGATGCTGAACGGTGTTGCTAGAGAAGAGTCTAGAAAGCCGGATGTCCCGAGCCATGGCATCTGCAACAATTGATAGATTCAATCTTTCAAACAACTCTTTAGGCTTGCAACGACCACAAGCAATCTAGCATTGAAAACACAGTAATATCACGACTCGGAAGGAAGGGAGGAAGTTTGTGTATTATACGGCCGGTCCCTCATAAAGAATCCAACTTCACAAGGTTATACATCCGCGAGGTTGCCCCTAGTCACCATACCGCCCGAAGTGATGACTTCGAAATCGAATATGGGTGGAAAATCTGATGAGATTCTATGAGCTGGTATAGCTATGCCGCCCTAGTTGGATAAAATGAGGACAACAAGAACATCGACATCACGGTCAACATCAAACTATCATGCCGCTGCATTCCGACTGTACCTTGCTCCTAGCTGAAATCTGCTCTGACAAGGACCTCTCAGGGGAGATTGGCTTAGTCCTAAAAGCAATTAGTGGACTGAGCGCCGCAAAACCGCGTGCGTCAAGGTCCCACTCAGAAACTCATTCCAGTGAATGAGGATTATGATTGAGAAAAAACGAAGTACATGCAACTCCGCCGCTGCGGTCTAATCATAGTTTGTTCCCCACCAGCCAGACAATAACTTTCGTCAACCATCGCACCTTCCTCGAATCACCTTGCCATGGCTTAACATCTTTACGAAGATCTGCGACTTCTCGAGCGAGCTGTTCGCGGAGTATCGCTACCGGATCCATCACCAAGGAATCCGCCTACTATCTACCTTGTTTCACAACTAATCATTTCTCCTTCCCTCTGACCCCTCCCATTGCCGCGAGGATCTCCTCGCATTCCAAATCACGTCAATATACCGGTCCAACCCTGTACAGCGGGGGAGCATTACATTACAATGAGAAGTAGGGACAGAAGGGGAGCTGTTGGAAACTGTCCGAATTGTATGTGCAAAACTACAAATAAATTACTTCAATCATATTTCAAGCTTCACCCAGCGAAAGTCTCATACATTGAGGAGCTTTGTACGTTCATTACATTCCATGATTCATTTGTGAATGGCATACAACATACTACAGAGCACATACAAGCACTATCGAGAGACAAATAAGAGGCAGATTGGAGTGAGAACAGCTAGTGAAAATCAAAGTTAATGATCGGAAGAAAGAGAAGGGAAACACGTCAGTCATTTCGTCCAGGAAGATTGGATGCAGAAGACCCACCGAGATCTTCCACCTTGATTCAAGAGGGTTATGAGCTCGGATGCTTATAAGGATGCGGAACTTCTGTTTCCTCATTGTCCTCAACCCTTTGCAGAGGACTCGAAGGGTGTGGAGAAGAAGCTTTAGTGTAAGGAGAAGTACGTTCTGTCCCCTCCTTAGAAGCGGGGCTTGCTCGCGGGTTGGGTTTGTCGGCTTTGCTGAATCCATGTTTGTTTGAGCTCGGGAGAAAGAAGTCTTGGGGGAAGGATCTTCTGGGAAACCTGAGAAAGTATCCCTTTCGGGTCCGGAAGGCCCCTCGGTAATACGTTACGGAAATCCTGGAGAAGGCTGCCACGGTGGCTCTCCAGATGGTAAATATCGAGATGGATGTGCTGAATCTGCGCGACCAACGATATTGACCCCAAACGCGACAACCTTTGACTTCTGTTAATGACGTGCATATCAATCATGGGCAGACTTACCATTCCTATAGGGTGCATCGGGGACACAGAAAGCTTTGTGTATCTTATCAGAAATCCATCATTGGAACAGAAAACAAGAAGGAGCTCACCATTTTGCTGGGTTCATCAATGGGTTCAGTGATTACGCCAAACACAGGGCGTGCTTCAGCAGGAACAATAATGAGCTCAGACTCCTTGTCCTCATCATGGCCAAGATGCTAGAGAACAAGAACGATAATAGAATGAGAGTTTTCCAACATAAACACGTAAAAAGGTTCTGACCTTGTGCCCATCGTGGTAGCGGTAAGACTGTGCAAAGGTATCTAAACGAAAGATCTGTCAAGAAGTAGGTAGGGATGTACATCACGGTCCTCATATTCTTCATCGTCATTGTCAATGAGCACATCCACGTCGCGAGGCATTTTAGAGCGTTGAGAAAGAGCGGCGGCTCTGGAAGCAGCATCAACAGTGTCGTAGGCCAGTGCAATACCAGTCTGAGCACCAACGGCAGCAGTAGAAGTGTACGACGCCGAATGAATAGGAATAGCAAGCACAGAGGCAGTTCCGACGGTGAGGAGCGCAGTGAACATGCAACGAGAATGAACCATCGTTTTCAGTAGTAGTGAATCAGATTTTTTTTTCAAGGGAACCAAATCTCCGAAATTAACCTTGAATTAACCGCTTCTAAATCCGTTGCTCAAAAATTGACACTCAACGGATAACCTTCGGAGCGTGTATGAACACAGTTGTATGCATACCCGTCAGGTACGTCTGTCTCTCCTTATAATTAAGTTGAAGCTCTTTGCTCACGATATGGCATACAGCTTATCTCTGGAATACCTGCGGTTCCGACGCATTTATGGACGTTCAACGAATTAACTGTACTATTTTCGAGATCCTGAGTGGGGTATCACTGGCATAGCGTGCACGCTGGCTATACAGTGGGTTTTTTTCTTCAACGATCAATGCTACTTCTCCGCCCGATTGTCTCCTCTACTCAAAGTGTCATTGTATAAGCCCGGTCCTCTGTCAGTCGTAGTTCTGGAGTTACCCTTGGCCACGAACATGGAGAAGAGGAGATATCAAAAGTACAGGCCTCACATTTCGTAAAGAAAAATCAGGCGCGCGTGCTTTTCGCGACCGTTCCAACATTATTTCCAGCCCACACTTACACTCCCTCGCATTCCATATTCTTGTCTTCCGAAGTTATAGCGTTGTTATGGATTTCTTTAACAGTAAGTATTCCTTGATTAGGAATACTATGCGTTTGAATAGAGACTTACTATCCTCGGTATAGAACGCGCTTGTTAACTTGTCGAGTTCCTGTGCGGTGAGTCGGCAGCGGTATGAGTCAATACAACTTGACTCGACCTGGAAGAACTTTCTCGATACTTCTGTAGGAAGTATCTGTACCCGGTAGGGGTTCAAGATGTAATATTAGTAGAAGAATAAGGAATTTTCAGCTTTACTCTTAACTCTCATCCTTTGCGTGAACTCGCAACTTAAGTACTCTTTTAGCATTGACTTCGCTCTGCTAACGGTAAGTATTTCTCAGTCACTTTAGTATTGATTAGCTAGATCTGACATTGACATCGATTCGCTCTGTTATCGTCGTATGATCTTAAAGATATCTGATCATTAAAAACTAACTCTCTGACACTACAACAAGCGTTCTTGGAAAGATTCCCCAGCTAGCAGCTTCTCAATCGTGGAAGGCTCATGGGATATGGAATTTGTCCAGCAGGATGAGTTCTGAGGTAGCGAAACCGAGTTTTTTAGAGTGGAGACCGCCGCCGCTGCAGGTACGTGTAACAAATGAAATATTGTTATTCGCATCCTGACTCGTCCTTCGGCTCTAGTACACACTATTGATTTTCTTCTCATAGCATATTAAACCATAAGATTCAATATATTTCGCGCACAATCTTTCTGCAAAATTTTGCTTGATTGCACTGGAAGACATTGTCGGAGGAAGAGTATGTGATTTCTTTAAGGAAAAGCGCAGTGGATCAACTTGTTTCATGCTTCATCCCCATCCGACTGCAGAGCCGAAGGCCTTTGTGCGGGACTCTTGCTTGCTTGTACGATCAGCTGAGCAATTGCCCGCGGAATTGATGAATTACAGATATTATCGAAGAGGTAATTCAGTGCATGCAGACTTTTCTCTCGTCTCTGTCAGAATACACCATATATAATCTTTCCTCCTTTGTGATATGGGAATCGGCAATACTTGATCTCAAGCACATCCATGACGCTCAGCTAGGTGTGTTTAACTCATCAGTATCGAGCTATTCTATCGAACTCCCCTTTCTCCGCCGCGCTGATAGAAATACAAGACTTTCCTAAAATTCAAGCCTTTCCCTGCAAAATACTTATAGCTTCTTTATAGCCCATCTCATCTGCTAGCATCAATACTGTCCTATCCTTTGAATCCCTCAAATCTAAATTCGCGCCATGCACAACCAGCACCTTCAACACCTCCAGCTGGCGGTATTTCACAGCACAGTGCGCTGGAAAAACCGGTACTAGCCCAGGACCAGTATCATTCACATCCTCTCCAAGCTCTATCAACAATCTCACTGTATCCACCCGTCCTTTCCTTGCCGCCAACGCCAACGCACCTGAACGTTGTACAAGTGCACCATGCTCAACCAGCAACCTGACCATATCCGGCGTCTCGTAAAAGCTCGCGGCTGATTGAAGCGGAGACAACGTCCACCCAGAGCATATCTTAGGATCTGCCCCAGCTTCTGACAAGAGAAAAGAGATGAATTCGCTTGGAGCCTGACTGGATAAAGCTATTTCCAGTGTCGTTCCACGACGGTCGTGGTTTTCGTTGAGGATATCAGGCATTTTGGCGAGAAGAGTGCGAAATATGGGGATGGAGCCTGCATAGATTGATGCTCGTACAATGTCGTCTTCGATGGGTATGCCATCGTGCTTGTGAATCAGGTTTTTTGCGACCTCTATCTGATTGTTTTCGATTGCTTGTTTTAGCATCGATGAAAAGGCCTCGTTCGAAGTTGGAATTTCGTCAATGTCCATGCGTGACTAGGGATGATTTCAAGTTTGTCCGTGACTAACTTTTGTTCATGCTTATATACTGTAATCGCTGAATCCCTTGATGATCGGGCAACGCTGAATCAGTGCTGGGGACCTCAGCCACTCTATTCAGATACTTTTCTCCCTTGTTTCGCCTAGTCCAGCGTTGACATTTCGAAGTGAAGTGCAGAACTGAACCGATAACATTAGATCTAGAATACTCTGATGCGTAGAGAGGGACTCTGAAGGGAGCCGGGATGTAATAAAAAATCTACTTATTCAGTTCTCACCGTCGAATATGAAGCTCCCCGTTGTCCAGATCACTTCGGCATTCTCCAACCCCTGTCCCTGACCATCCCCGTAAATAACTTTCTTCACCTCCGTGATTCGATCATTCCTTTTCAACGCCGGAAACTCATACTTCACCCAGATCGATGTATCTTTTGGTTCCGTTCCTTCTTCAATGACAAGATAAGCTATATCAGAGGATGCCAGTGCAATAGCTTCAGAGATACGCGGAACAAGTTTATCTTGTTCCGGGCCAGGGCCACATTCTTCAAGCCATTGAAGCTGCATTTCTGATGTAATGAGGTTGCTGTAAAAGTTTCCAGGAGGGGTAAGTTGCTTCGCAATTGCTCCAGCTTGTGCAGCTGAGATTGGGCTGGTATAAAAGACAGTGTTGGGACCTATGTTCGTATTCTCCTTCAGATATTCGACAATGGTCTCTGTTTCTGGGCACTGGTTTAGTGTGGTTGTTGCCTTAGTGGAATTACCAAGTGCAACTTGGATGAATTCCACTGGGCCTGCTGCTGAGAATGTTCCTGTGAAAGATAGAATAAGCAGGAAGGCAACAGCTAGACGGGACAACAGGTTTATTGGTGCCATTGTTGAAGGGATTGGTGTCAGGGTAGAGCAAGTACGAGTAACTATTAAACCAGCCATTGTCATGTTATTCAAGCAAGTTTCTGGAGGCGTATAAAAGACAGTACCTTGTGAAGATAGGTGAGAGAAGTGAGGTGCATAGACCTTTCATGACATCCTCTTATACTGTAGAGGGCGCGGAAACCTTCAATTGACATATACTGTGGTCCCAGAAGTATGATCCATCTTCCGACTTGGACGATATCATGCCCTGGCTAGTTGGATGAGATCTAGAATCCCGCTCTGGGACCTATGCGGTTAATGGCTATGATCTTCAAAAGGATTAGCATGAAGACGGTTCATCGAAATCTATCAGTCAGACTCTAAGTTGGAATGAAGGCCCGCGGCGTAACGAATGGACTAGTGGAATGTATCTATATGCGAGATATCATTGGCAGTAGACACCGGAAATGCAGAATGCATTTGTTATGCGCATGGATATTTTGAACTTCGACAGGTAATAGAGAGTTGACATTGGCATGAATCACCGCAGAGATCCCTGGTCGTATATCCCATGCGAAGAAGGAGAGCTTCGTCTCGCCAGGCTCCGTTGAGAAAGGGGCGGAGAGCACGGAGAGTGAGAAGCATGTGCCAAGCGGCCTCAGCGGAAGATTGACAGAGGTGATGTTACTATCCTTTGCCACTGTCATAGTCAACATTCTGGGTGATTACGAACGAGGGGTGCGACCAGTATGTAACTTGACTATACCGAACATACATTGGTGCACGTAGTATGTATGTGCAGAAGGAAGGATCGTGATAGGAGACGTGTAGGTCATCTCCGACCAACTATCTGGGACCATCTAGTCCCTCGACTTGCTCTAGGCTCCTCCTTTCGTTTCTATTATCTCTCTTCTTACCCCCTATAAATTTTAAATTGTGTTGCGTCCCCTTTCCGTACTTACAAATGGACTGTGCTCGCTCGATCAGGTACTTACTAGTATAACTTAAATACGATAGAGCGGTTAGTTTACACTCTCAGATCTTACACCTATCTCGGTGTGTCCTGAGAGTGAGTACTTTATATTTCCTCTTATTAATCTGTATAACAACTAAATGCATCTTACTCGGGGAAGAACAGTGCCGCTAGAATCGAATGCTCAAATCACACTGTCCTCTTTAAAGTTTCCCTGAGAGGGAAAGCTTATGGCGAATAAGATCTTTCGCCGTCAAATTGAACTTGATGCTTTCATTCGATGTGAAATAGTGGTCCCAATTCAATGACCACCATTTCACCGAGGAGAACTCAAAGCAAGTGGGAAACATAATTTTCCCCTGTTTGCTTTCCCTTTAAGGGAAACTTGACAAATGGCGGTGTGGCCGCAGCCGATACGTATCAGCATTCTTCTTGGATCTTCGAAGTGCTTTCGACAAATTTCGCTGTCTACTGAGGAAAGTTCGATATGTAGCTGGTAAATACACAGTTAATACATAACGTTCCATTAGCAAGAAAGTAGATTACTTTTCGAGCAGGATGTGGAGGTTCCAATGAGAACCTACAACAATGAGAGAGGTCGATGCAAACTTACTTATTCAAGTCTCGTTCTGGATTCTGGAGGAAAAAGCAAGACAGATATTTCTCAGATATTTATCACGAACTCACTCACACAACTTACGTGAAAAGAGGTCCTTGGAAATTGGACTCGTCTTTGGGGCCTTCGCCGCTCTGCTCAATTTTTCTCGTGATAATCCATGATACAGTACGGATGGACTCTTGTCACGCAATAGTGATCCTTACAGTACAAGGAGGTCGGGACATGTCAAAAAATTAATCATCTAGTTTACTTATTATTTATGCATATATTCATACTTTCAGAGTGTCATTAATTATTCATCGGCAGTGCTTGCGGGCAACATTGGTTGCTGCCCCTTCGTCCAGATTACTTTGGCATTCTCCAGCCCCTTCCCATCACCATCTCCATAAATAACTTGCTTCACCTCCGTAATCTGTTCATTCCTTTGCAAAGTCGGAAACTCATCTTTCATCCAAATCGATGTAGACTTTGGTTGCTTGTCTTGTTCAATTACAAGATAGGCTGTACCAGAGGACGCTAGTGCAATGGCTTTCGAGATACGGGGAGTGAGTTTATCTTGTTCCGGACCAGGGCCACATTCTTCAAGCCATTGAAGCTGCATCTCTGATGTGATGAGGTTACTGAAATAGTTTCCTTGAGGATTCAATTGCTGTGCAACTGCTCCAGCTTGAGCAGCTGGGACTGGACTGGAGTAAAAGACAGTATTTGGTCCTATCTTTGTATGCTGCTTTAAATAGTCAGCAATTGTCTCTGAGGATGGGCACTTGTTCGATGAAGGGTTACATCCAGTGCTACTACCACCCTTGCCGGATCGGGGACAGGCAATAGTAGATGAAGTTGGTGATTTAGACGATGTATGGGTTGTAGGTGAGACTTTGTTTGCTGTGGGGGTAACATGTCCAACACTGAGCGAAGTAGTTGTTGGCTTAGAAGCCACTTCAGTGGCTGCTGTCTTGGCTGGAGCACGTTTCAGTGCAATGAGTTCCACTGGAGCTGCTGCTGAGAAGGACCCAATGAGGGACACAATCAACAGACAGACAATCACTAGACGAGATAACAGATTTGTCGTTGTTGGTGACATTGTCAAAGGGTAAATGTGTAGGTGTAGGATAAAGCAAGTATGGATAGTAACTAACGGACCAGCCGTTAATATCGTCAGAATGGGACCTGCCTGTGTGATCTCATGTCAGTAAGTAATGCAATATCTTTATAAGGAGACAATACCTTGAAGAATTAAACGAGGAAACTAAAGAGTATAGTCCTCCTGAGCATTGTTTTATACCAGGGGGGAGCGGGATACTTTTCACCGTACTGTGTTCCCAGTAGATTGGACCATCTTCCGACTTGAATGGCCTCTGAGTTGAGACTCCCGTTCCGGTGTTGGGGAGTATGGGATAGATGATTAGGGATATGGTGTTGCTATGAGGAGCACAACATTGTTCTGCTTGATGCAGTATCGTAGAGCATTGAGGGCGAGTGTGAAGGAACCCAGTCAACCCAAAATTTACCGATCAGTCCGTAGTGAGGATAAGGTATTCAGATGAAGAGGCCCAATGTTCCTGTTTTACAAAATCGCATCTAGTAGCTGCTAAAGGAATCTACGATGTCGGAGGAAAGCGAATCTTTCATGGACAAACCTCCAGCAAAAATACCAAGTTAGAGTATGAAAAATGCTTGTTTACTTAGTATAACTTTTCTGGCCCATCAAGGTCATTGCATGTAGTCGTTCCAACGTTGTATTTCTCGGAACAGTCCCAGCTCAAGGATCAGTGTCACTTCCAAGCTGCGACGTACATGGATGTTTTGAACTCTAACATGTAGTAGGAACAAAACTTTTGTCGTAGTTTACGGCAGAGGCTCCCACAAAGTTGAATATGCCCTTACTCTTTGTGTTTTCGATCAACGGCGACGAACATAACACCCCCCCCCCCCGGAAACGATGGAGTGCTTTCAGCCCAAGAGGCTCTGCACAGGACAGGCAGGACATCAAGGAGGTAACAGAGGTTCACCGGGAGGTTACCGCAAGAGATAAAATTGGTGAACCACCCGATGTCGTCGCCATAATCTTGATAATTTGAGCTATAACAAATGATGCGGCGAAGCCGCAGAGTACACTTAGCACGTTGCGAAACGGGGAAAGAAGATTGTTGTTCTAGATGGGACAAAGGAGACTCCGATATCTGGAGCGTAGGCACTAGACAACGAGGAGCATATCAGGCGAATAAGCTACACAGGTATTACAATTATTGTCAACTTATACAGTCTGTTGGGTGAAATTCTTGGTATTGCTAGTCGTTCAGAACCAGTAAAGACGCACTGATTCAAGGAGGCACTCGCACAAAGTCACAATTGAAGATCTACTAACACACGATTGAATACAAGCAGCAAACGGATAAGTTCTGAGCTTGAGTGAGAAAATACACAAGGATAAAAATCAGGATTTACAAGGACGAAAAGGTTCGATGTCCTTATTAAAGCATTTTATAGAGGAAAAGGCAAAGACGATAGTTCTCAGTTATATCGGACTCTGTTAGAATAACAATCAGAATGTAAAGCTTTGCACGCAGCTCCGACTCGTGAAAATTTCAGCTAGAGAAAATAAACTTCTACAACAGAGTTCAAAAGACAGTATAGCCTACATGAGGAATCCTGCACATCAGCTGCGTTAAGATTTCAGTATACTTTTGAGGTTTAAGCTCACCTCGACCCGACGGAAAGAAGCGGGCGTCTATTTTTCAATTGTTTCCTGAGTAACTTGATCAATCTCTATTATTCCATTCTCCTGAGAAGTGATTCTCCATAACTTTAACTTTATGCCCCTTCTTCCTGAACGAATATACCACTTAGCAATCATCTGACTTGGACGACGAGCGGGCGGCTGAATGAATTAGTAAGGCAGTCGGGCTGTACAATTCCTTCTAGAAACCCGTCGTTATTGATCAGTGAACACGCCCTACTTAGTCGTTTTGTTTTTATCTTTGACAACTACCTCCAGTAACTACGGTCAGCGAACAACGAATACCCTTCTGGCTCTATGGAGGTGACTCCGCCATTACTGTATAATTCACGAAGATGCTCACACTTTCTCAAGTTTCAATCGATATACGATTTCTCTCAAGAACTCGATACTTCATTGTTGGATAGAGTCGTGGTTGCCTTCTTCACTGGATCAGGTCCTGAGGTTCGCTAGGGACTCTACTCGTCCTTGTCCACGAAAATCTGACAATGATAGCTAGCAACAAGCCGCTCAAACAGCTTTGACGCAATTCCAAGAACATTCTGAAGCATGGACTAGAGTTCCGGAGATATTGCAAAAGTCCTCATACCCTCAAACGAAGGTACATGGTCCTCAACAGTCTACCGTATCAATTCTTATACCACACAGTTCATTGGTCTTCAAATTCTCGAGAAACTAATTTCAACGCGATGGAAATCCCTTCCAGATAGTCAACGACAAGGTACGTTCAGGCCTACGTTCCATCATAACACCATGTTAAATTGATGAACTCCATAGGCGTGCGGAATTTCCTTATTACTATTACCATTGAGGTCGCATCGGACGAGCGTACAGCGCGGAAAGAAAAGGTCTACTTGAACAAGTTGAATTTAGCCATGGTTCAGGTATGATAACTTACGCGAACTTTCCGCCCCATCGCTGAATCTTTCTCTCAGGTCCTAAAACAAGAATGGCCACACAACTGGCCTGCATTCATCTCCGAACTCGTCGAATCATCCAGAACCTCCGTGCCACTTTGCGAAAACAACATGGCCCTCCTCCGTCTCCTCTCCGAAGAGATCTTCGACTTTTCCGCCGATCAGCTTACTCAGGCTAAAGCTAAAGAGCTAAAGCTTCAACTATCAAACGAGCTGAGCATGGTGTTCCAGCTTTGTCTGGAAGTCTTGAAGGAGGCCGGAAAAGTCAGCTTGTTGAGGGCGACACTAGAGACGTTGAGTAGATTCTTGAGCTGGATACCGCTTGGATATATCTTCGAAACGGATTTATTACAGCTTTTTGTTGATCGGGTGCGCTTTCCATTTCCTCTACCTAACCCAATAGGTCTTACAACTTGGCTCTCCTAGTTTCTCGAATCATCAGAATATCGCAATCTCACCCTCAAATGTGCTGCCGAAATTGCCAGCCTTCCTCGGTCGGATGTCTCTATGTACGACGCGAAACTCAAGATGTTTTTCATGAGCGTCATGACGACTATCAACAAGCTCATTCCACCGAGCACTGATATTGCATCAGCCTACGCGAACGCGTCAGATACGGGACAGGAAATGGTCGTAGCTCTTGCGTTGTTCTTGGCGAATTTCTTTTCGAAGCATTTGCCTATCATGGAAGGAGGTGGGCACGAGTTTCTACCAACGTACACTGATATATTGTTAAATCTGACGTCCGTAGATGCAGACCGCGAAGCGCTCCTCAACGCCCATTTTTATCTTATCAAAATATCTCAAGTCGATGAACGAGAGGTTTTCAAGATCTGTTTAGAATACTGGCTCATACTCCTTGCTGGGCTGTACGATGAAGTATCGAGGATTCCTATCGGGTCAGATTCCGGAGGGCTGAAGTTGAGGAGAGATGTATACCAGGAGGTGTTGACGAATCTGAGGCTCGTAGCTGTAGGGAAGATGGTCAAACCTGAAGAGGTGGGCGGTTAAGATGAATCTCACTGTGTCTTTATCTTGAACTCCTACCTAACCCAGGTCCTCATCGTCGAAAACGAAGAAGGCGAAGTTGTCCGTGAACATCTCCAAGAGACCGATACTATCGTTCTATACAAGATGATGCGCGAGCTGATGCTGTACCTCACCCACCTTGATATATCTGATACAGAGTCGATCCTGACGCAGAAGATGGGAGCTCAAATTGACGGCAGTGAGTGGAGTTGGGGAAATTTGAACACATTATGTTGGGCTATTGGAAGTATCTCGGGTGCTATGGGTAAGTGCTTAGATCAATCTTCCAAGTCTTCCTTCTCGTTCTGCACTGACTTGCTCTCCTTTTTCTCTGCTTCCGAATAGACGAAGAGACAGAAAAACGATTCTTAGTCCTCGTCATTCGGGAACTTCTCGGACTGGTCGAACAAAAACGGGGCAAAGACAACAAGGCAATTATCGCTTCGAATATAATGTATATCGTCGGTCAATATCCTCGATTCCTCAAAGCGCATTGGAGATTCTTGAAAACGGTGGTAAACAAGTTGTTTGAATTCATGCATGAGACGCACGAAGGTATGTACGAGTCTAGTCATTTTGGCTTGCGAGGAGTTCCCTCACTTTCTTTCTAGGTGTTCAAGATATGGCCTGCGACACCTACATGAAAATAACCACGACCTGTGCGAGGCAATTTGTCGTTCGACAATCGGATGAGAAGGAACCCTTCATCGATGAGATTATGAGGACGATTAATAGGATTACAGTGGATTTATCTCCTCAGCAGGTACGTGTGATTTTTGCCTTTGTTACACTACTAATTATATCTTGCTATGGTCTAGGTACACACATTCTACGAAGCGACGGGAGTGGCCATCGCTGAGGCGATGAACAGAGCTCAACAGGAGCGGTTAATAGCTGGTCTTATGGAAATTCCCAACAATGCTGTCAGCATCTCTCTCTCTATTGACTCGTCCATCCTTTTCCTGAATACCCCAATTTGCCAGTGGGACGCCCTAATGATACAAGCTTCTCAAAACGTTTCCAACCCCGCCAACCCACCTCCAATATTACACAACCCCGAGTCCGTGAAACTACTATCAAACGTCCTCAAAACAAACGTATCGGCGTGTACTTCCATCGGCGGGGAAGCCTTTACGCCTCAGATTGCTAGGATCTTCATGGACATGCTGGGGTTATATAAGACTATTAGTGGTATGATTAGTGAGGTTATCGCGAAGGAAGGTCAGTATTTAACAAGTCTACCCAGCGATGTTCGATGGTTCTTATTTTCTTATCCCTTTCTCTTCCCTACATCCTTAGGTATCTTCATGGCCAAAACTCCGAAAATACGTCAACTACGTGCGCTCAAGAAGGATATCCTCAAATTAATGCAAACATACATCAATTCCGTCGTTCAGATTGAGGTTGTCTATGAAAACTTTATTCCCCCGTTGTTGGACGCGGTGTTAGGAGACTATGAACGGAATGTCGCTTCGGCGAGGGATGCAGAGGTATTGAACTTGATGAGTGACGTCGTTAGGTGTCTTGGTGTAAGTTCATCCCTTTTGTTAGCATTCTTCCGACTTCACTCTTCCCTTATCGCTTTTATTCCAACATGAACTGACAATGTGACACCACCCCAGTCATTAATTACCCCGCAAGTAACACCCATTCTGAGTGCTGTCCTCGAACCAACGTTGGAGATGATAACGCAGGATTTGACGGAGTATCCTGATCATCGCCTGTACTTCTTTCGCCTACTCCGTATGATTATCCTCAATTGTTTCCCAGGTGGGAATTTTGATCGACCGACCTCTGTCTGTTATCGGATCTCTGATGTGTTTCTGTTTTCGACAGCACTGCTGAGCATACCTCCAGCGGGATTCAAGCTAGTTATGGATAGTATCATTTGGGCGATGAAGCACTCAGCGCGGGATATAGGTGATACTGGGCTACATAGTAAGTTGATCCCTGCATCCATCAGTGATATTTAAATTCAAACTATCCTCTCTAGTGTGTCTCGAAATTCTCGACTCCTTCTCGTCATCTTCCACCGAAGTAGCACAAGCCTTTTACGGTCAATACTTCCTCACCATAGTCCAAGAGATTTTCTACGTCATGACCGATTCCGAGCACAAGAGCGGTTTTTCATTGCAGGCCTTGATACTCTCAAGGATGTTCAAGATCGTTAACGAGAGTGGGATGCCGGTGGAGGTGCTGGATCCTGCTGGTAGTGGTGGTACAACTAGAGAGTTCTTCCAGAACTATTGTGTTAAGCTGCTTAGCAGCGCGTTTCCGCATGTTCATAGGTGAGTATACAGTGCAAGTCTGATCAAGAATTCTGATTGAAAACCCGTTTTCTAGCTCATATATTCAAACACTGGCGGCAGGCATGAACACTGAGTATAATGATACTAGTAAATTCAAGGCAGGTTTAAAGGACTTTTTGGTTCAAATGAAAGAGTTTTCAGCGGAATCATCGTGATCTTTTTGTACATTCTTGTCCATCAGAAAAAAGAACGATGTATGTATGTAGTTGTGCTAATCGGTCAATCGACGTGGTTCTGCCTTGCTTCAAACACGATTATCATCATCTCTTCTGATTTTCGAGCATCGAGGTAGTCATATTGAACTGTCAGATCATCTTTGATACTAGCCTTCAGTTTAGTTACATTACCTTTAGACTTAAGTAGGAGTGATATGCCGCGTAGAAGATGAGCAATGAAAGCTACTGCTGTGACGAGTAGCGCTTGAATTCTCGGATTCGTCCAGGCTTCGAGTGTTGAGCTTACGCAAGGCTGTTATCAAGTGAGTTTAACTTTCAGGATCTCCCCTGCCATCGAACCTCACTAAGGCTGTTTCTACCTACAGGTATACAAGGGTCCTGTCCTCCTAAGGTCTGCAAGTAAACTGGGTCACTCGAACCCATGCCTCCAGTCTAAAAAGTGTGTAATATTATTACTCAGCGTATATAAGCACTGATGGAACGTTACAAATAGCTTTCTCTCTCTCTCTTGCTTGTACTGTTATGAACGAGTTATCATATATTCTTTGAGACGTTATCCCCACAGTCCCTTTCTCTTCACAGGTTGTGCTAGGTACGTCGTTTGTCATTGTTCACCCCTCGGTTTCCCGAGCTGTATATAAGCCCAACTAATGTCCATATCTACATCCAACAACCTATGTGGTGTTCTGTTTTCGTCTATATCCGGTGGAATTCTCGCAGACTCAATCTGAATGTGCTCGGTAGTCAACTCTATCAAGGTTTCAAATCTGGATCTTTGTCTTGAAGCGAGTTTGTGTCAGTCGGTGATGTCGGAAGGTTTTTGAATCATCGGTAAATTGTAGTTATGTAATCATATTTGGGTTGTAGCCTGCTGTAGGTCGTAGACCCTTCTTGTGTAATTCGTGCTGTGCATACTCAACGCTAGCTCGCCGCTACAGCATTTGAGCCTGAAATGCACAGAAAGGATGTACTTATCGAAGATCGCTGTAGCAAGAAGCAGGATGCCGAATGATGCCGCTTGTACGGAATATACAGCCGCGGTGAGGGCAAAACCCAAGATCCAGATTTCCAGAGATCCGAAATCTTTGAACTCTGGGCACGGAAAGCGTTCGCGCGGACATATTTAAATACTCCCGTTGTCATACTTACTGCTCATATAACTACATATTATTTCCTCCTTCTTTCCTACTTTCCTTAATAACTCAACTAATCAAAGTAATTTCGTCCAAGAAGCCCAAGCAGGGACAATGGGCTGCGTACAATCATCTGGTGTCGTCGAAGAAGCCAAGGCTCGTGAGTGTGGCTCATTTATTCAGCAACTCCCTTGATATTAACGTGTATTCGTTTTTCCCTTTTGTCACTCTCGAAATTGTACAACAACTCCATTCCTGCGCTCCAAAATTTTTGGATACATCCGGCGTTCCACTTCCCGACCCGTAGGGAATAATGAGATTGAGAAACAAATTAAACGAGACCGTATATTGGCTAGGAATGAGGTCAAAATGTTGCTGCTCGGAGCTGGTGAATCTGGAAAAGTATGTGTGCTATGTTTCCTTTGCCCCTTTCGAAAGAGCTCTTCTAGAAGACTAGCTTTTTTAAATACTTTTTTTTTTTTGGTCATCAATCTCTCAGCATCGAGGAATTATCCCCGACTCTGCACGCTAGCTAACGCCTCTTTCCAGTCGACAGTCCTTAAACAGATGAAATTAATACACCATGGCGGGTACAATGACTCTGAACGCAAATCATACAAGGAAATTGTCTTTTCCAACACCGTACAATCCATGCGCGCCATCCTTGACGCGCTGGCTTCCCTCAACCTATCCCTTGACCCATCCAATGACACTCGAAGAGCCACCATAATTTCTCTTCCAGTGCAAACGGAGTTTCAATCCGACGTTTTGCCTGAAGATGTAGCGAACTCGATTCGAGGACTGTGGAACGATCCAGCGGTGAAGGAGGCGGTCAGGAGAAGTAGGGAATTTCAGCTCAATGATTCTGCGGTTTATTATTTCGATTCCATTGATCGAATGAGTGCATCGGTAATGTTTTAATTTCCTCGATATACCAATCAGTGATCTAAGTATTGATTATTTGTTTAGGGATACGTCCCAAACGACCAAGATATCCTCCGGTCGCGAGTAAAGACGACAGGCATTACGGAGACAACGTTCCAGGTGTGTGAATTCCATTCTATCCTGCATTCAAACCTAATCCTGCATTTTTTTCAGGTCGGTGAACTAACCTACAAACTGTTCGACGTCGGTGGTCAACGTTCTGAACGCAAAAAATGGATACATTGTTTCGAGAACGTTACGGCCTTGGTGTTCTTGGTGTCACTGAGCGAATATGATCAAATGTTGTACGAGGACCAGAATGTCGTGAGTAATTCTTTAAATTTGTTGTTCTTCGAGTTTGTTTACCTTCAGTCTTTCGTTGTCATGCTGTCCTCGCTCTCCCTTTCCGCTTTCACTATGCCTATGTTGACCTGCTCCTGATTGTTATTTTCTGCAGAACCGTATGCAAGAAGCTCTTATCCTCTTTGACTCGATATGCAATTCAAAATGGTTCATCAAAACTTCGCTCGTGAGTTCTTTCGCGTATTTTTGCTCATAACGTTGATTCCTTTTCCGTCGCTTTTTCTTCTTCTGCCTTTTGTTCTAGCCAGCATTTTGCTGAACGTTAGTCCCTGATCCAGTTTCCTAGATTTGATTTCGATTTAGACACATTCCTTCCCCTCTTCCTTTGCATGTCCCTCTTTGAACTCACAACTTACAATTTCACATAGATTCTCTTTCTCAACAAGATCGACCTGTTTGCCGAAAAGCTGCCAAAATCTCCGTTAGGTGTGTGTGGTAAACTTTGTGATGTTTCTCATGGCGAAGGTTCTTTGACGGACCAAGCGGAATCTGGATAAACTTTCTTTTACGGCGAACTTCGTCTCATTCCGAAGCTCAAGGGATGCTGTTCACAGACTGTTTATCAAATCCTTCATTATTCAATCGTCTTCTGCATGCTTCTCGGTACTAACTCGTCCTGCTTTTCCTTTTGCACACAGGCGATTACTTCCCTGACTACACTGGCGGCGATAACTATGATGCAGCCTGTGAATTTCTGCTTCAAAAATTCAAAAAGTTAAATCAAAATGCGGCGACGAAGCAGATCTACACACATTATACATGTGCTACGGATACGCGACAAATAAAATGTGAGCTTGTTCCGTGATTTGCTTTAGCTCCTGCTCCTTCCTCGACATGGGCGGGTGAAATCATTATATACAAAGAGATAGTGCTTGTCTCTGTCAGCATTCTTTACAGACGTCTTTGTTTTCTTCCTTTCTATCGTTCGTTCTTACTGACTATTCTGCTTCTCAGTCGTTCTCACTGCAGTCCAAGACATTCTTTTGCAACTTCATATTAGGGAGTCCGGGTTCATCTGATTTGGTGTCCAGTCGTTTTCGGATCCTCCTGCTGTGCTCCATACTCATTAAGGTCCTCGTATACTCAATTGATCCACAACGCAATGTACAATTGCAGGAAAATGAGGGTCCCAGCAAAAATAAATACGGGCGGAGGAGGATGCGTTGAGCTTGAGAGTCCAGTGTTAGCGCAAAATATAACACTGAAAGGCACAGAACGTCTTCTGTCTGTTATAACATATACCTTATAATCAATAGCGGTCGTGCTTTTAATGATATAGAACGCATTATAGGCTCAGATTGTCCAGCATGCAGAGTTCTGGTTGAAGAATAACGCGGGGAAAGAGGTTGCATTAGGCGCCTAAGTTTACCTGTTTCTCTTCGCTCGAATCAATTATTCTTCAACCGCTTTTTCATTCTAATTGACATGATTGCCTCTCACCTCAATTCTGTCTCGGCTTTCTGCTCTCTATTCGCTGTCGATATCTCTATATCCCCGTAGTATCTGTAGGTTGCCTCAAGTGCTCTTCTTTCGTTCCAGTCCTGCAAAACGACTTTGGTCAACTTCGCTTCATTTCTCTTAACAAACATTCTAGGCTGTCGCTGATACAAGCGGTCTCATCTTCCTCGTCAAATCTGGTCTTTACCGACATGTTCTTGGGCTCTACTACATATATGGGCTGGCTCGAAGTCCCTAGTTGCTCGCGCTCCCTCCTGCACAAGGGATCGCCGGACTTGCGTTCGTCGTCGTCACGTCAGATCTAGCCATGAAGCCTATGAGCGGTGAGCTTAGGAGCAACTCATTCCGATCCCAGTACCTCAGATTTCGGTTCGTTCTTGATACCGATTGCTGAGTGGGAGGACGATTAAATGTGTTAGGAAAGATCATTTGCGTGTGACGGTTTCCTGCGGTCCGTATGTCGAGGATAATCAGGTACTCGGTGCGTCACCTGGTTGTCCTCCTGCTTTTTCCATGTGCTTACGTCTATTCTCTCTGTTTTTAGTACGGACGTTATTCACTTTCTTCCGCTGGATAAATAAGCGCATGTATTATCGATGTAATGCAAAATGCCCATCCTTCAATCGTGTTCAAAGATACTACTAGGCTTCAGTCTTATTTCAGTGATGCTGATCTCGCAAATCAACGCGCAGGGTCAAATGAACTTTCCTGTGACGGTGAATATCACCTCCCCAGTCACGCTGGCTGTTCAGCCGTTGTGTGGAGCGCTTTCGTCCGAGAACTCCACGGAGGTTAATACTGGTATCCTGCTCAGTCCCACTAGGTGAGTAAATTTGATCTTACGAATCAAAAGACAGCTGCTGATATCTATGCCTTAGGACCATTGTCGCGTTTGGTGATTCTTGGACATCTAACGGAGGTATGTGCTTTTCACTCAATTCCGGTGCAGCAACTGTTGTCAATCACCGATACACAAACAGCAAATGGAACAGTTCCCGTCCCACCGATTATGTGGCCCCCTTCACCATCAGCAGGTTCACAATTTACCGAAAACAGACGAGCTAGTAATGGTTTCATTTGGGTCGAGGATATGGCGAACGAACTCAGTGCGAAATTGTTGAATGTGAGTTTTTTGATTGTTCACAATGTCAATGGTTTGTGAATGTAATATCTCAGTACGCCTGGGGTGGCGCGGTGATCGATAATCTTGCATATAATACGACATCGCCTCTCAATGCTACTGTTTGTTGTGTCCATCGCTCGGGAGTCATGAAATTCGCTGACGCAGCTCGTAAAGGGTGTACCGCGTACCGACTTCGTGGCAGAAACCAGGTATACTCTAACACTTGTTCCTTCCTGTCAATCAACTGATGTCTGCGACGTACGTTCAAGTCTATTCCTCCAGCAAGGCAGGTTTCTCGATGCGTTGGTTCCCAATGAAACGCTCTATACTATCTCGTTTGGAATCAAGCGAGTCTTCTACTACTGTGGGGGGTCAGAACTGATGTTGACTGTAACTTTATTATAGTGACGATGGGCAATTTAAGCTAGGTAAGGGAACGACTCAAACCTAAGGAAGAGACTTATCGGGTCTGAAATGCATGTACTCACAGCTGGTGGAAACATGACTCTGGCGTACGAAACCTACGTAAGAAAGCTCTTCTGCTAAAGTCGAAGGAGTTCTCATCTACCCTGGTGACAGATCACTAAACTTGGGGAATTACAAGCCAATGGCGCGACAAACATCCTAGTAC
The DNA here is from genome assembly GCA_028011355.1 of Lentinula aciculospora. Classification (NCBI taxonomy): domain Eukaryota; kingdom Fungi; phylum Basidiomycota; class Agaricomycetes; order Agaricales; family Omphalotaceae; genus Lentinula; species Lentinula aciculospora. Next base: position 184,767 of record JAOTPV010000035.1, on the reverse strand, counting down.
AAGGCGTATGTTTCTCTCGGTTCCTTTTTAGACTTGATAGCTGATTCACTGTATCCGGACCTGCAGATGTACAAACACACACCCGAGATAGATCTCCTGCAGAACCAGATTTTTGCTTACTTGCGCGAGTCTAACGCTGTCAATGGGACTAATATTGCTTTTGTGAATCTTGAGCGGTGAATTTTCACAGCTTTTCGACAAATTCTCAGCGATTCATGATATCCTTGTTACATACATAGTCTGTTCGACACCATCGCCTCTAATCCATCCGCTTTTGGATATCGCGGCAACGCTACTTGCTTGATCAGCGCGAATACGATCGTAGGAGGATGCAATGATCCTGAGCATAGTGTATTCTGGATTCGTAAGTTGTTTCTCCTCTGTTTCGCGGCTTCGATTATGGACTGATCTTGTTCGTGATTTATAGCTGGCCACCCTTCGCAGAATTCGCATCGACTGATTAGTGAATACACAATGGCTGTCTTAGATCAGTGTACGGTGTAAAGAGTTAGGAATAAATAAATATTCAGCTCATTGACACGAGCTAAACACACATTAACCTCTATCACCGTTCGTGAGACTGGTTTCGAGTTTTTTAATTCTATTATCGCTGTAGTCAAAGTTTTGAGTGTAACTGAATCATCAGACCAGAATTCATTCCCTTGACCTCTCCCGCTATTTGCATGATACTACTTGAATACCACCCTCTTGCTGATTCTGGCAAGGTAATCTCTTTCGCGGGACATTTTATAAGTACCCAAGCCGGGCCTGCCCTAAACTTCAAAGTTTTCGATCCCGTTTTTTTCACAGCCTAAATCTTTGTTTTCGACCGCCACCACGACTACGATATGCCAACGACATTTTCCTCTGCCAAGTCCACTGTCGAGCGCTGCCCAGTCCCTAGAGCTTCCTTTCATCCACCCAACTTTGCCGCCATTCGTCTTGACCGACCAAGAGCATTCGATTCATGAACAGATGTATTAGTCGTCACGCCAGATACTTAGAGCAGTCTGCAGCTAATCCAACGGTGTTTTATCTCCGTCTATGCCTGTCTGGTCGTTGAGGCCTTCGGGAAAACATTGGTTGTGATTTAGTTGGGACATCACGGTAAGCCTTGCAATTTGGATCACTTTATTTCATTTCTCTCCTCTTGTTAAAACGACTTTATCTCGTATCCTTCTTGCTTTTTTCACTATGATGTTACAACGAAACAATATTTGCTACTTCAGAGGGCTATCTACCCTGTGAGAACATCTTTTCCACCAAGATCTCTGAGCCTCAATAGTCTTTATTTTTCTGCTCAATCCGTAGAATTCTTGTACTAACCAACCATCGATTCAGGTGTACAGAACATTTATTCGATCTCGGTGTGTACCTTTTCGCTATACAGCCATACGCAAGTAAGCATTACCCTCCCTTCGTCACATTCATTCTCTCGTTGCATTCTTTTTTTACTGAAAATACATACCTCTTCATCGTCGCCTTGCTGCCCCATTTCCCGGTTTTCTTCTCCTTCACTTGTGATGATTTTATATACAATTGTTCCTACAGAAAGGTCGTCTTCAAATATGATCTTTTTGACGAGAATATATAAGGGATTTATCTCTGATTTTTTTCCTGTGCTTTGTTGTCTGTATCCCAGCGCTCATTGCTAATTTCAAAGTCATTGGACTTTCCAGAACACGTCACTACTGCAGGCGATGGAAGTCATCACAAGTTGGTTTCACGGTCTCCGCTTTCTCGACAAAGGCAGAGAAGCTCTTGTTGTTCCTATGATATCCATTCATTCCCCAAAGCTGATCACATATGATTGTCATCGGTGGCTAGTTGTATTTGCTGGTGCCCTAGAAATTTAATACCAACGAGCTCATCATCCTCTCCGGTCTCTGCACATCACTCTGTCCTTCTGATTGAATAGTAGCACTACTATCTACTTTGAATCCTATCATTCTCCATTGGTTTTTTGACCATGGGTGCATCCTCGCAAACTTCCTGACCCGGATATTCGCAGCTTGAATGAATGATTGCGGCAGATGAGGTATTTCTTTCTTTAGTAGGCTGGCAGTTTCGCCGTACGCTAGGAGCCCCATTTCAATGATAAGTATAAGAATGAAGCATACGACTGGGACTGACTAGATCCTTCGACAGCCCTTGGAACGTTTCTAGTGTTACCAATGGTGTTCGTACTATCCCCGATTGCGTATTTTTGCTCGGCCAACTGAAGCAATTCTTTGATGTCCTGGACATCCGTTGGCTGCTTTTGTTGCATGAACATTTTTGGGGATTCGCCGTGATCCTGCCACGCTTGCAGTTTGAGTAGGAGAAGAGAGAGAAAAGGCATAAGCGGATAGTCAGCGGAGCTATATGTAGAAGACGGAGACGAGATCAGAACAACATTTAGTGAGTATCGCCACTGGCGATCGCTCTGGATGCTCGAGGAGGGGAGGCTTACAGAGTAGATAACGGGGAGTACGAGTTCGTTGTTGTTGATCGAGCACCTTCATTTTGGATCCTATAAATCCTTATAAATCCTATCCGGATCCACATAAGGGATATTCATAATCCCAGGCAAGAGCAAATCGACTTTGCAGGACCGACGATATCCAGAAAGTCTGAACCAAAGAACTCGATATGTCGCGAGTGGATCTTTGGATGCAATGAGGTAGAACCTGTGGTCTTTTTGGACCAAAAGATCCTTGAGTTGTTCTTGAGTGTAATCGAGATGCAGAACAACCATATCGATGTCCTGTGAGTCGATATCACTCAGTGAAGAGTACGATTGGTAGCACGAGATCCTAACCGTGCTTTGGTAAGAGACTCACGTTGGGAGTTCTGGACATTCCATATGCGGAGCATGCCACGCTACCTACAAGATAACATTGGAGATTCAAGGATTCCAAGGCTGCGATTGTCGCTTGAGTCGCAGTGTCTAGTTCGTAGGCTGTTACGGAGTATCGCATGGGCATGTCGATTCTTGCACTAGACTGGGCGGGCTGACGGTGTAAGCAAGGGAAAGGATATATTCCACCAATCTTAAACATCTACACGCGGTGGTGATAAACTTTGGTTCTGAAAGTTCTGGAATTAGGCTATCTTTAGGCCTGAAAATTCTGCAAACTCTAAAGTGCGAACAATATATATATATATATATTGAGACATAGATCTTGTTCAGGGTCCTTTCAGAGGCATGCGTTTAGAGGCATGCGTAGAGACCATCGAGTTTCCTGGAGTGGAGAATTGCCTGCGCAGTGGTGCGGGTCGAAACACGGAAGAACAAGCGCCCAGTGTTCTAATTGACTTTTCTCACAAAAATTTCCACGCAGTACTACAGCCCACAAAATATCGATTAATATAACAGATTCGATGTCTTCTTGCACAACTGCTGTTGATCCGTTGAACCTCCCAGTTCCATTTTCCCAGATCCCTAGGGAATCTTTGCTCTTTGGATTTTCGCCTATACATCGCTTGGATCGAATCTCAGATGATCTTTCGAGTGGAATTTCTCAATACAAAGGTATGCTGTACTGCTTAGGTACTAGCACACACTGCTTGATATAAATGCTGCTATTTCAGTGAACATTTACGCCAAACGCGATGATTGCAATTCTGGATTGGCATTCGGAGGTAACAAGACGCGGAAGCTGGAATACCTACTCGCGGAAGCGCTAGAACAAGGGGCCGATACGCTGGTTAGCATTGGTGGTGTACAGAGTAATCATACAAGGCAAGTAGCTGCTGTGGCAGCAAAATATGGGTTGAAGGTACGTTGAATAACATCTACTGTCAATATATAACATGTATCTATAATTTATCCAGGCCAAACTTGTGCAAGAGCATTGGGTAGAGTACAACTCGCCCGTTTACTCCAAAGTCGGAAACATACAACTTTCACGACTGATGGGCGCAGATCCTCATTTGGATCAGAAATCTACGTTCGGCATTGAGCACAAACCCACCGCTGCATCCCTTACAACGCAAGTTCTGGCCGAAGGAGGCAAGCCATATTACATCCCTGCTGGAGCTTCCGACCATCCCCTGGGAGGACTAGGCTTCGCTCGGTGGGCGTTCGAAGTTCATGCACAAGAGAAAGAATTGGGTATATCCTTCGACACGGTGGTCGTTTGCGCTGTGACGGGATCAACACTTGCTGGGATGATTTCTGGATTCAAGTTGCTTGCTAAGACGTTTCCGGAGGATTATGAAAGGCTGGCAAGGCGAAAGGTGATTGGTATTGATGCAAGTGCGAAGCCTGCTGAGACGAAGGCTCAAGTGTTGAGCATAGCAAAGGAGACGGCGGAGAAGATTGGGCTGGGTAGCGATCAGATTAGTGAAGACGATGTCGTTCTCAATGAGAGATATCATGCGGGGACGTATGGTATCCCGGATAAACAGACGATAGACGCTATTCGGTCAGTTTTGTTAAACCCCGATATGTATTTCGATTTAACACCGGTTAATTTGGTCGACTTAGTTACGGCGCACGTATGGATGCATTCATTACTGACCCGGTATACGAAGGTAAAAGTTTAGCTGGGATGATAGATATGGTCAGGAAGGGAGAAATACGCCCTCGGGATGGGGAACAAATGACGAATGTGTTGTATGCCCATCTCGGAGGTCAGTTGGCATTGAATGCGTATTGGGATATGGAGGAGAGGGTCACGGTGTAAGTATAGCTTTCAACTTGTAATAGCATTGTCAACAATTTATTGAATATTTCATCGTAAATCTGTCATAATCTTTCAATCAATATCAAGCAAAGAGCTAACTACTACTTAAAATTGCATCAAAGCGCGACACCTAGGAAACAGTGGCTCAACTGCATTGAAGGGCGGGGCTGCAATATGGCTACTTCTTTTGCACCAGAGGCCTAAAGCTCCGTGCACTGGTCTGGGCTACTGCTGTATGTACAGGTGGGCGGTATAGTATCGCTCACCTATGCATGATTATGAAGCTGGTGATTGATTTCTATAGCTCTCATTCTTTCAAGCGTTTCAAAGCCCACTCCAAATGTTGGGAAGTGGACTTACTATAATCTTATTTATAATTCTATTGTAAACAATTCTCTATTCTCAGAACACACCGAACGGGTGTAAGAACTCTATATTGAATATAAATACCTGTAAAACAATTCTCTATCTAAGCAAACATTTAGTATATTCTACAGGTTATAGGTAAGAGTAAGACTCACTCTCAGAACACACCGAACGGGTGTAAGAACTGAGAGTTAGGAGTAAAATAAATATTATATTTAAACAGATACTTTAGGAGCTAATCGAACGGTCGCAGTCCATCTGCAAATATATGATCAAGCCGCAAGACATAACAGTCCAACGGGAAAATAGAAAGGGGATATCGATTGAAATGCGGGTCCCGAATCAAGACCGGGACCTGCCAGTAACGGAGGATTATCCAGGACGATGAAAGGGCTTCCCCTATGCCATCCTACCCCTTACACTTATCTTTCATTTTCATCAGATAATGTTCGATGGGAAAAGAGGTTCGATTGTACCTCACCAGTGTACTTTTGGTGGCTTTTTGCAACTTCTTGTATGTACCAGGTGTTATTTTTGCTTCTTTTGCAAGCTTTATCCTTTCAAGCCTATCTTTAGTGTGACAATTCTAGCCTTTTCCCTTGTACTTATTGCTCTTGTATTACATTTGAAGTAGTTTGACTGTACATTGTGCATTTTTGAAAATTTCTGTGACTTTCTCTAACTCTCCTTACCTTAAGTCACAGATGGGTAATCCGTACTTGAATTGTGCTTATCTGACTAGTTGCAGCATGTCATGATGAGGATAAAGGCAATGGAGTGACATAAGCAAGCACAGGCACAAGCCTAAATCTGAGGGTGGCAGTCTAACACTGTCACAAAGAGGCAGCAGCAACAATAGTGACTGGACTATGCAGAAACTTAAGTGGTACAAGACAGGCAGGTTCTGGTTCCAATGACAAAGTTATATTGACAACTTGAATAAGTAAAGTAGGTAAAGACATATACCTGATTCTAACACCAAAGAGGTCAAGATGAGGAACCAGGTGTAAGACACTTATAAGTACAAATTCTCAGAGCACACCGAAGGTGCAGAATCTGAGAGTGTAAATCTCTAAGGATCATATTTAAGTTATTTTATCCTGGTATGGGCACAGTCCATTTGTAAGGAGTAATTGAGTGCAAGACATTCTGAATCAGCGGAGACCAAGACAAGATCTAGATGTAAAGAGAGCCTAGAATGATCAAGGAGTTTCCATCTACCAAAGGTGTCTCAGGGTCAGAGTAAACATCTCTACCGTATTCCTACCATTCACACCAGGTAGTGAGGGCTTGCTTATACCTACAGAAACAAACCGTGTGAATAAATGATATCATTGATGCAAAGGGTGAATGAAAACAAACACTCAAACACCAAGTTCAGGGGACTTGGTAGCAGTTGTAAGGAAAGTACTGTAAAAACTTGATAAAATCAACTATAACACCAAAAATCACAAGTCAATAAACCTAAATAATAACCTAAAGTAATAACCTGATAATAAACCTAATAAACAACCTAACAACAGAGGCTTGTAGTGATGGGGGTGCTGCAACCTGTCCTTTCTCTAAATCCCCCCCTCCTTTTATACCCAAAAATCTCGGAATATCTTTGCACTGTCAGCGACTCGCTAGCTCTCACAAGAGACAACCAGGCATCACACAATAGACAATGAGCAAGAGGGCGAAAGAGCAAAAAGAGGATGGATATAACAACCCAATACTAGTCTAGCTACCGAGGAGAATAGACGAGAATAGAGCTAAGGAATATAACTACAAAATACCTAGTCTTATATACGAAATGGGATATGAAACCGTGAGAGATGTCTCGCACCGTAACCGTGAGGATCTACAATAAGAGTTGCTCGTATCCATAAGCAAAGCTGCAGGTATTTGGTGAGTAAACAATAAGGCAATATAAAAAGAAGCATGGAAGCGGAACAATAATGACGTCATCCTGTCAATGAGCTGACAGGCATGAGAGAGTCGCGCCTAAGTGAAACGACAATGCAAGAACAATAAGGTTGACGCGTGTAACCTAAATGATAATGAAAATATAATAAGCGCTAGTGTAAGCGCTTTGGTGATTAGGTAAGTAAATAAAAGAAAAGAAAAGAATAATAAAAGAAAAGAATAATGAAAAAGAATGTTTTGTGACAAGAACCAATTGTACACAAGGGTATAGATGCATAGATAGAGGTAGATGAGGAGTACAGACTAGGGAACCAGGCGGCAGCTGTGGCAGGTTCCCACTTTAAAAATTCGAGCGCAGCTCTGCCATTTGCTCTGCCAATTCTTTCTGCCTGGCAGTGAGCATCTGAAGAATCTTTGTGAAGTCAGCGGCTGGGGTGGGCGTTGTAGCAGCAATAGAGGTGGAGGGCTCAGCGACAATAGAAGTGGCAGCTGCAGAACGAGGGAGAGGTCTTGGAAGTCCTAAGAACTTCCTATGGCAGACGGCTGCCACATGCCCAGTTAGTCCACAGTGATTGCAAACATCCCGTTCGTGATGCCCGTCTGCCTTGCGATGTTCTCTGGACTCGCAACCATAGCATCTTCCCATCATAGACCTGCGATAGTCTTCTGCAGATCGTCCCGTAGTGGTAGCATCCACATCCATTGCGTTTGGATCACGGGCCAGCACAAAGGGCGTAGGGGTATAGGAACTGAAGTTGGGAGTGTTCCAGGTGTATTGCTTCCCTTCCTTGTCAGCCCATTCATTCTGCTGGTTGTCGATGCGGATTGCTTCACTGATCAGCGCCTGCATCAGATCGGTGTTGGCCTGTGAATTGACCAATCCATCCTTGATTCGCTTCGAGAGGTGGTCATAAAACCAATCTCAAAGGTCAGCATCCGAGTATCCTGTTCTACTGGCATACTGCTTGAATGTTGCAGCGTATGTTGCTACGTGATCCTTCCCTCGCCAGAGACTTTTGAGAACCCGCTTGGCTTCCACTACTGGGTCTGCTGTTTCAAACCGTTGCCTAAAGGCACCAGCGAAATCAGCCCAGGTTGGGTAGAGGAGGGCAGGGGCTGGTACTCCTGCAGCATCTGCCCAAGCAACTTGACTAATGTTCTCTGAGGTGGGAGTAGCCCAGATAGCTGCGTCACCATCAAGGTATGAGATGGCTGATTTGATTTTTTCCTGTTCATTACTGAGGGAACGGATACCCTGGGCCCATAGTTCGAAGGCAGCAATGAAGTGTCATGCATCGTCACTACGCTTCCCATCATACGTCTGGGGTTTGCTAACACCTTTGTTGGTGCTTATGTTGTTGGCAATGCTGGCTACTGCTGATTGTAGCGCCATCTGTTGTGTGGCGAGTTGTTGGATCAACACTGCAAGGTCTTGGGTGGTAGGAGGATGAGACATGACAGAGGTGTTTTCAATGGGAATGGGCTCAGGAGATGGGGATAATGGTTCTGGTGTAACCGAGATATCGATGACAATAGGCTCTGGGGATGGGGTTGATGCGGCAGGGTCAGCTTCAGTTTCTAGCTCTGGTTCTAGGATTGCAGTGGGAATAAGCGCAGGGGAGGATCTAACGGATGGTACAGCACTGGTAGGGTTTGAAAGTCTACCAACCCGGCTCGGAACTCAGCTTGGAATTCTAGGGATGTCTATGAATCGTCTGTTTCCTGAATCCCTTGGAGTGATGGGAGCGGGGTTACGGTATCGGTTGGGGCAAGGATTTTCGTCACAGTCAAACCAAGTGTTGTGTTCTTCATCTGGATTGTATTTGGAATGAACGTCGCACTGATCTTGAATATCAAATGCATGCTGAAATCCTGAACAATCAGTGTCTGGTGTAAATGAAGGCGTAGCAACAATGGAAGGTGGGGAACCAGGTAAGTCCGATTTCCACTCCTCGTAGGATCAGTTGGAAAGGCTGATGGTATGAGTAGAGATCTTGACCTAATGTGGTGACGAAGGGGGAAAGCACGGAGAAGGCACAGGCTCAAGCACAAGCCAAAGTGAGGGGTGGGGCTAGCACCACACACAAAGGCTGAAAGATATAGTGATCAAGACGGCAGTGATAGCGCAAGGGCCAATCACTAAGGTTGCACAAGGAAAACTAGTTCCAAAGACCAAGTAAGTATATTGAAGGTAAACGACGATACAAGTACTAACCTAGTTCCAAAGACCAAGAGGTCAAGATGGGGAACTAGGTGTCAGCTACTGTACTATATATACAAGGGTTCGGATGAGTAAGCGACGGTGCGGGAAGCCGATAGAAGTGTCTGGAATGTGATGGGAGGTTCTGACAAATGATAGATGGAAGTTAAAGGATATGGAAACATGGAGAAGGGTTCAGGTAGTCACGAAGATAACGGAAAGAGGGAATGTAGGAGAAAAAGAAGTAAGTACCGTATCCTGTATAGCATGTCACAACATTACCCCCCTTCTACAGTCAATGTCCCAGCGACTATTTCTGTAAAGTTTTCGTAGGGTTGCCAGGGTAAGGAGTGGAAGATGGCCGCTGAAAATTTTCGTGGTGCGTTTGGGTGTCTTGTATAAAAATCCGCAATTGCATCGTCACTTGTGCCCACTAAGTTTTCTTTGTGCTCCCAACTGTTGTGTCCCTCGTCATACCCTTTCCACTTTACCAGGAATTGCAGCTTTTTCCACCGTCCAAAGACCCGGCTGTCCAGGACCATGTCTACATGGTAGAACTCCTCTCCCTCCACGATTTCAGGTTCTGGTGGTGGTGGTTCAACTCCGTTAACGTCATTTCCTTTCCAGGGGGTCAGGCGGTTGGTATAAATGTTGTCGTGGATCTTCATCCAGGTGGGTAGGTTTAACCGGTACATGAGTGGACCCGTTTTCTCTGCAACTTCGAATGGACCTAGGTGTTTGCTCCCCAGTTTTTGGTTCTTTTGCCACACCTTTAATTTGCTCAAGGATAACCAAACCGGTTGTCCTACTTTGAATTCCTGTACTTTTCCCTTTGCTCCCTCTTTGATGCGCTCTTTGCTCATCCGTAGTGCTGCTTCTGCATCCTCCCGTGCATGCTGTAGCAGTTCTAGTCGGCGTTCAATGGATGGGTATTTTGTCTCGACGCCGTTTGGAATGGTGAACTCCGGGGTATAACCGTAAAGTGTTTCGAAGGGGGAGTGGCTGTGTGCGGAGTGGATACGAGCGTTCATGACAAACTTGGCAGTGGGGATTAAGAGGTCCCAGTCATCCTGTCGGCGGCTTACATACATGCGAATGTAGCGTTCAATTTCCTGGTTAGCACGTTCCGTCTGTCCATTTGTCTCGGGGTGATAGGCTGTGGTCAGGGAGGAGTTGATTCCAAGTCGCTTCAGTAGCTGTCGCATAATGTCTGCTGCAAATTGGGGTCCTCTGTCAGAGATGAATCGACGGGGTAGGCCATGTAAGCGGAAAATTTCTTTATAAAAGAAATCTGCTACTCCTTCTGCTGTTATCTCCGTGGTGCAGGGGAAACAGTGAACCATCTTTGTGTAGTGGTCCACGAAGGTGATGATAGCATTGTGGCCATCCTGTGTCATAGGTAGTTCCCCAATGAGATCCACACCAATGTCCTGCCAGGGTCCTTCCGGTACGGGAAGAGGTTGAAGAGGAGAGGGATGGTGGGGGTTCAGGCGTTTGCGCTGGCAGTGGTCACATCCATCAACGTACTTGTCTACAAACGAGTGCATTCTGGGCCACCAGTAGAGTCTACCGACTAGTTCTAGTGTGCCATGCATACTGGGGTGGCCTGCGGTGGGGGTGTCATGACATTGTTGCAGGATTGTTTTCCGTAGCGCGCTATCTGGTGGTACATAGACTTTGTTGCGGTAGTAAACCAAGCCGTTTTCCTCTCTCCACTCGACTAGACCGCCTTTAAGACTCTGGGGTGCCTTGATGCCTTTCAGACTGTTTAGTACTTCAGCCTCTCGTTCACTGATCTGTCGAATGCGGTCAAGGAGGGGGTTGTGAAGAAGGACCATGGTCGCTGCATTAAGGAAATGCTCTGGTTTCAGTATGATTTGCTCCTTGTTGTCCTCTGCATCCGTGACTTGGTGCTGCGCCATACGTGAAAGTGCATCCGCTTGAGTATTTGCTTTACCAGGGTGGTGCTTAAGATGGAAGTCAAACTGGGAGAGCCATAGTGACCATCGTGCTTGTCAACGACTGAGGTCTTGGGCTGTTTTCCAGTATTCCAGATTCTGGTGATCGGTCATGATATCGAACGGTTCTGGGGATCCTTCCAAGAAGCTTCTCCAGTCTTTCAGTGCTTCGATAATGGCTAGCATTTCTCGGTCGTAGATTTCGTAGTTCTGCTCAGCTGGATCCATGGAGGAGGAACGATAAGCGACTGGGTGCCAGAGTCCATCCTCCTGTAGTTGCGAGAGAGTACCTCCAGTGGCGAAGCCTGATGCATCCACTTCAATCCGGCTTGGTTTTGATGGATCCCATAGTGTGAGGATTGGTGCGGAGGTGAAGGCGTCCCTTAATGATTCAAAAGCTTCCTGCTGTAGGGATCCCCAGTTCCATTTGGTATCTTTGCAGGTGAGGTCATTCAAAGGTCGTGCTTTCTTTGCAAAACCTTTGATGAATCTCCGATAGAAGTTAGCAAATCCTAGGAAACCTCAAAGATCACATAGCATTGTAGGTGCCTGCCAGCTTCTGACCGCCTCTATTTTGACTGGGTCCATTCGCACTTCTCCTTCACTGATCACTAGACCTAGGTATTCAATGGAAGAGTGTTCAAATTCACATTTCTCTGGCCGCAGGTACAGGTCGTATTGGCTGAGGCGTGCAAGAACATCATTGACTACCATGCGATGTTCCTTGACAGTTTCTGTGAAAACTAGGATGTCATCCAGGTAAACAGCCACCTTCCCAGCAGCAGTGAGGTCAGCAAATATGGAATTCATGAGGGCTTGGAACGTAGCCGGCGAGTTTGTCAGACCAAAGAACATAATGAGGGGCTCAAAGAGTCCTCGGTTTGTGGCAAATGCTCCCTTCCATTCATCGCCCTCTTTAACTCGCACATTGTTGTACCCCCAGCAAATGTCCATTTTGGAGAAGAGCTTGGCTTTGCACAGTCGACTGACAATGTCTGTAACAAGAGGGAGTGGGTATCAATTTTTTACCATGTATTCATTGAGCCGCCGGTAGTCCTGAACAAATCAAAGTTTACCATCCTTCTTTTTGACAAAGAAGACAGGTGATGCCAATGGGGATTTGGAAGGGCGAATGTAACCTTTGCGTAGATTCTCTTCCAAGAATCGGTCAAGCTCTTCCTGCTCATTTGGAGACATCAGGTAGATTTTGGTGCGCATAGTTTCAGGAGTGTTGGGTTTCAGGTCTATGGCATGATCCCAAGGTTTATGCTCTGGTAGTCATTCTGATTCCTTCTCGGAGAAGACCTTTGCATGTTTCCAATACGCCGAGGGGACCATCTCTTCGAAAGATTTAATTGGCTTCTCTTTGTAGGCGGCCTCTGCCAGTTGTTGTGAATATGTGTACCCTGCGGAACACCATAGTTCTTCTGACGTATGGCCAATGATTCCTGCTCAAAGTAACGCTCTTCTTCGCTTCCTGTTGCCTATCAGTCGATACAGAGGTGTGCTTTCAGTGTACTCATGTATCTCTGGGTCGGGTGTGGGAGGCATTTCTCCGGGCAGTCGGGATTGGTCGTCAGACTCCGGGGTGGAGAAGTGAACATGTGGGGTGGACGTGGGGCCCCCATCTGGGTTTGCTTCCACAATGTGCTCTGTGGTTCCTCCCACATTACTCTCCTTGGGTTCGGGGACTTCCTCAATGGTCATGGGAGATGGGACTTTTCTAGGGCGGGTGATAGCCAGTTGCCCTTCTCTCCAGTCAATGTCTGGGTTGACCTTTCGGAGCCAGGGGAGTCCAAGGATGATGTTTTCAGAACCGAGGTTGGTGACAAGGTATTCAAGGAGCTGGGGTTGGTTTTGGTCTATGGTGGACAGTAGACGTACAGAATGTGTGATCTGTCCTGCAGTGTTAGGAGATCCGTCGATGTTATAGAGGGCAATGGGCTGACGGAGACGATGAGGGAGGATTTGATGTTGTTTCACAAAACGTTCATGAATGAAAAGACCTGTGGCGCCAGAGTCTATCATTGCTGCACTGTTTGTATTCTTGAATCTGCCTTGCAACTTAATTGGAATGCGGAAGTGAGAAATGTCACTAGATTGAGCAGAGCCAATGGTACATGAGGGTATAGATGCATAGGTAGAAGTAGAGGAAGAATACAGACTAGGGAACCAGGCAGCAGCCATGGCAGGTTCCCACTTTAAAAATTCGAACACAGCTCTGCCATCTGCTCTGCCAACTCCTTCTGTCCCGCAGTGAGCATCTGAAGGATCTCCGTGAAGTCTGTTGCCGGGGCAGGTGTTGCAGCAGCGATGGAAGTGGAAGGCTCTGCAACCATTGAGGTAGCAGCTGCAGAACGAGGGAGGGGTTTTGGGAGTCCTAAGAACTTCCTGCGGCAGACAGCCGCCAGGTGACCGGTTAGCCCACAGTGATTGCAGATATCACATTCGTGGTGTCCGTCCGCCTTACAGTGTTCTTTGGACCCGCATCCATAACATCTGCCTGCCATGGCCCTACGGTAGTCCTCAGCAGATCGTCCCGTAGAGGTGGCATCTACCTCCATTGCATTTGGATCACGCGCCGGGACGAAGGGAGTTGGGGTATAGGAGCTGAAGCTGGGAGTGTTCCGGGAGTATTGTTTCCCTTCCTCATCGGCATGTTCATTCTGTCAGTTGTCGATCTGAATTGCTTCACTAATCAGATCATGCATAAAGTCCGTATTGGCCTGAGAGTTGACCAATCTGTCCTTGATTCGCTTTGAGAGATGGTCATAGAAATGATCTCGGAGGTCGGCGTCCGAATATCCCGTCCTGCTAGCATACTGCTTGAAGGTGGCAGCATATGTTGCCACACGGTCCCTTCCTTGCCAAAGACTTTTGAGAACGCATTTTGCCTCCACCACTGGGTCCGCTGTTTCAAACCATTGCCTAAAGGCGCCAGCGAAATCAGCCCAGGTTGGGTAGAGGAGGGCAGGAGCTGGTAGTCCTGAAGCAACTGCTCGAGCGACCTGACTGATGTTCTCCGATGTGGGAGTAGCCCAGATGGCAGCATCACCATCCAGGTATGAGATAGCCGATTTTATTCTCTCTTGTTCGTCACTAAGGGAATGGATCCCCTGAGCCCAGAGTTCAAAAGCGGCAATGAAGCATCTTGCGTCATCACTGCGCTTCCCATCGTACGTCTGGGGTTTGCTAACACCTTTATTGGTGCTTATGTTGTTAGCAATACTGGCTACTGCCGTTTGTAGCGCCATCTGTTGTGTTGCAATTTGTTGAATTAGCACGGCAAGGTCTTGGGTGGTAGGGGGATGGGCCATGATGAGAGTGGTTTTGACAGGGATAGGTTCAGGAGATGGGGATAATGGTTCTGGTGTGACTGAGATATCGATGACGATAGGCTCTGGGATAGCAGTGGGAATAAGCACAGGAGAGGCTCTAGCGGATGGGACAGCACTGGTAGGGTTTGAAAGTCTACCAATCTGGCTTGGAACTCGGCTTGGAATTCTGGGGATGGTTATAAATTGTCCGCTTTCTGAATCGCTTGGAGCAATGGGAGCAGCGTTACGGTATCGATTGGGACAAGGGTTTTCGTCGCAGTCAAACCAAGCATCACGTTCTTCGTCTGGATTGTATTTAGAGTGAACGTCGCACTGATCTTGAGTATCAAATGCGTGCTGAAATCCTGAACAATCGATGTCTGGTGTAAACAAAGGCGTAATGGCAATGGAAGGTGGAGAACCAGGTAAGTCTGATTTCCACTCCTCGTAGGATCAGTTGGAAAGGCTGGTGGTATGAGTAGAGATCTTGACCTAATGTGGTGATGAAGGGGGAAAGCACGGAGAAGGCACAGGCTCAAGCACAAGCCAAAGTGAGGGGTGGGGCTAGCACCACACACAAAGGCTGAAAGATATAGTGATCAAGACGGCAGTGATAGCGCAAGGGCCAATCACTAAGGTCGCACAAGGAAAACTAGTTCCAAAGACCAAGTAAGTATATTGAAGGTAAATGACGATACAAGTACTAACCTAATTCCAAAGACCAAGAGGTCAAGATGGGGAACTAGGTGTCAGCTACTGTACTATATATACAAGGGTTCGGATGAGTAAGCGACGGTGTGGGAAGCCGATAGAAGTGTCTGGAATGTGATGGAAGGTTCTGACAAATGATAGATGGAAGTAAAAGGATATGGAAACATGGAGAAGGGTTCAGGTAGTCACGAAGATAACGGAAAGAGGGAATGTAGGAGAAAAAGAAGTAAGTACCGTATCCTGTATAGCATGTCACGACACAGTCCAGATATTTCTGGTGATCATAATTGAAGCACCTTCTGCCAAAAGAATTTCTCTTTCCAATCCTTCAGCATCTTCATCAGTTGCTTTTTTGGCCTCAACACAATTGTGTTTTGCTTTACATTGTACAACTGGATTTCCACATGCTGACAAGCATATAAGATTGAGCTCTTTCACTTGAGACTTTTGAGGGAGGAGATGCAATACATTGTTGAACTTTGTTTTTTTGTCAGCGGAAAGTCAAGACCAAAATCGAGTGCAAAATTTTTCGTAGTCCTGAGGAGTAGTTTGACATGATCTAAGACGGAGCAGCATATCTCTGAATGTCTGCTGCTCAATATCATTACCTGCTTGCTGGAAAACTTGTGTCAGAGTGATAGATTTGTCAAATGCATGATACACATGATATCCTTCAGATTTGAGTAGTGGAGCATGAGGCTTAAGCAAGTGAGAATTTGAATAGATTGCAGAATCTCCAACTGGTGGAAGTTGATAAAAGTCTCCAAAAATTATAGTAGGTATCTTGCCAAGCACTTCTTCATGAGATGAGGGTACAACTTGATGAAGGCGTCTGTCAATCTTTCCAAAGACCTGTTGTCCAACCATTGATTTTTCATCTATGATTAGTAAACGTGCATGCTTCCAGTGAGTTTGAATGTGTTTAAGTGCATTGGGACCAAGCTGTTCAAATCCACCTTGTGCATCCTTGATTGGAATAGCTAAACTATAATTCAAAGTCCATCCTCAAATACCAAATGCTGCAACACCAGTAAGAGCTGCTCGAATAACAGGGTCATAATTATTTTCTGAAAACATCTCTCTCAGAGCATGTGTAATACACCAAATTAGATATGTTTTTCCAGTTCCAGCTGTTCCATCTACATTTATACGCAAAACAGGAGGAGGATTAATCAAATCACTCTGTAATTTTTTATAGTATGCCATTACTTGTAAAAATACCAATCTTTGTGACCCTTTTAAACTGGCATAAGTAGCTTCTGGAAGTTCTTGTTTTTCATCATTAGGATATTCTTTAACTTGATCTGCCATCCACTTGGCGGCTTCTTCTCTAATTTTAGTAGATGGAGAGCCTGCATGCCAATCATGTTCAATATCCATATCTCTACATCCCAAACTTGATAGAGCGGTATGTAAATCTGGCTGTTGGCCAGGTGCTCTTGTAGCTTCAATCATCCATTGCAGACGCACATTATCATCATCATCATTTTTGTCATAAATAGATTCATCATCATCAATCGGAACAGGCACAGTTGTAGGCAAAGAGTCCAGATGATTATGTCCAGCATCTATGCAATACTGATGGTATATATCTGCATAACAATCAGCATCTCCCAAAATTTCTTCAATTGTATGGAAAGGATGATGGAGTAAAAGTTTTGCATAGCAGTATTTTTCATATAGATCAGGTAAAGTCAAGTCAGGATGATAAGCAGGAAAGACATTGATAACATATGGTTTAACATTTATGCTGCGTTTTTTATAGTGGCCACCCTTCCACTCTCATGTAGATGCAAATTCATATAGTGGCATTTGATCAAGCTCATCATGAGGACAGGGCCATTTCATATAATGTTCAATCACTGATTTTTTTTCTGTTGAAGCATTCTCAAAATTAATAAGTGCTGTTGTTTGGCCTGGAATGACACAAATGGAATGGAACAACCGTAATAAAACTGTCAAAGGACATCCAAACAAAATGTGACATGTTTCTTGTCCTGAAATATCATGCTCAAAAGTGGATAGCATTTTTTGAAAAGCTACATGTGCCAGTGTTTCAGGCTCTAAATGTGAAATGGTAGTTTGAAGAATGCTTTTATAAGAAGTTGAACTGGGTTCTGCTTTGCCAGCATATTTTACTGCATAAGATTCTGCAGCTTCTTCATTGACAACAGGGTTGAAGTCTGTATTGGCTCTCCACCCTAGAGTCAGAGCAGAATTATATCTGTTAAGCAATTGATCATTTCTGTGAGTGTGAAGTTTTTTAAAATTGCGCCCCTCATCACATGCAAATGCAGAAATTTCTCTCAATTTTTTGGGAAATTCAAAGCAGCATAATATATCATCCGTTCCTTTCTTCTTTCTCTGACAGTAGCTAGGACAGCAAATTATATGTTGCTGAAAACAGTTCAAAGATTCAGCAAGCTCTTTTTTTGTATCCTCAAGAGTATCAAACCGCATGGCTGAAGGATGCATCAAAGCAGGTGGACAGGCTTGATTTGGATTCCAGGTAGATACATGTTGATCCCAAAAATCAATGAAGGTTTGTATATCAATATGATTGTTAGCCTCAACATCTTTAATAGAGGGTGCATCTTCCATCCAAAGAAATCCATGTATATGAGAGCTTCCCCTATGCTGCCACTCATATCTCCACCACCAATCTTTGACTTTAAATCTTGGAACAATGAATTCCTGGAAGAAAACTTTGAAATGCTTATGGAAATAATATGCTGCAATTGCTGGATTATTATTCAAATCTGTCAATCCACTTCGATATGAGTGCAGGCCTTCTTCTTCATCAATCCATGAAGGCATGAATCTATGCAAATCTTGCTATTGAACATCAGCAGAAGATACTGTAAAGAAGACACTGGGTGTTCCACATCCAGGGAACCAGAATTGAGCATGTAAATGGGTACATTCCAGGGACCAAAAAGATTGAGAGCCTTTTGATTTGGCAGCTGATTTTGAAATCTGCTGGGCAAGTGCCTCAATTTCATTGGTTTCAGTCATTTCTTGAATGTCAGCAACAGTCAAGCCTTGATCATCCTGATGAGTTGTAAGATACCAATTGGTATCCTTTTTAGCCTGATGTCACATGATTGTATTTAATACCCAGTCTCTAAATCAAGGATGACGTGCAAACCGTCCCCCATCCAGTCTCATCAAATGTGCAGCCCATTGATCCATTGTTACATTGATACGTCGAGTAGCTTTAAAGTCAGCTTTTCCAGTTGGAAACAGGGTTGGAAAGGCATCAATAGCAAATTTTTCAGCTGTATTTTCATTAATAGGAGTTCCTCTAATTACTGGCACAGTTAAAACAATAGGATCATTGTTATGTGCAGCTTCTCTTAGTAACTCCAACTCAGTTCTTTGCTGAACAGTGTGAGGAACAAATCCACGAGAGTAAAGTGGCTCATTAGGCAGCTGAGCATTCTCATCTTCTCCCTGAGGAGGCCCCTCATTGAAATTTTCTTCAATATTGTATGTTTCTATATGATGCAGCTGATCAAAGATTGAACCATCTTCTGGTAATTGCTCAAGAGCCTCATGATCAATTGTTACAGCTTGTTGTATGAATGTCAGGTGATTAGCAGCTAGATATTCAAGCCACTGCCGGAGAGGATCTCGACAGACATGGAAATCTGGAGTGGCTTGAAGATTATTTGTACTGATTTGAGTGCTGTGACGCATAATAATTACATCTAGCTGGGATGGAAGAAGTGGAACTTTATTTTGAAGATGAATCAGTCAAAAGCAGTTTGACTGAGGTCTATGAGGCAAGCACATGCTAGCTATGCGCTTTGTTGACTTTGCCACCATCAACAGCCTCCTCCCTTTGTCCTCGAGCCACAAGTCCGGTGGCCGCTTTGCATTGTCTTCAGCATGCATAAAGGCAGCTGTTCTCGGTTTCATTCTTCATCTCTTTCTCCTCATATCTCACATACAGTTCGATAGCCTCGCTCAAGGTTTTTTCTTGCAGTTTTCATCATTGATATCAACTCGGGTTGTATTCAGTCCGAATACACCCTAGCACATCATCCTCGAACTGGTCGGCCTCTCTGGAAGAAAAACGGAAAGTTCATCAGCGCCGCCACTGTTCCTGCTGAAATCCTTGCGACGGTATCACCTCAGTCACCCCTGACTCCGCCTCCCCTAATTGACGGAACTATGAGTGACCCCGCTACTGGCTCAGCCACTTCCCCAGAGAACCCGGCCACTCAGGCCAGCTCCATTCCATTTACCCTTCCACAGCTGACTAGCGAGCAGCTTTATCAGCTGCTAGCTGCTGCGGTCCGACAACCCAACCCTGCTCCAGCTACTACCGCGGTTTCAAACCCGCCCAATGCGCCCACTGTCAATTTCCCGCCTTTCACGGCTGGTCCTGTATGTCATGAAACAATCTTTTTCATTATTCTTTTCTTTTATTATTCTTTTCCTTTTCTTTTATTTACTTACCTAATCGTCAAAGCGCTTACACTAGCGCTTGTTATATTTTCATTATCATTTAGGTTACACGCGTCAACCTTATTGTTCTCGCGTTGTCGTTTCACTTAGGTGCGACTCTCTCGTGCCTGTCAGCTCATTGACAGGACGACGTCATTATTGTTCCGCCTCCATGCTTCTTTTCATATTGCCTTATTGTTTACTCACCTAATACCTACAGCTTTACTTATGGATACAAGCAACTCTTATTGTAGATCCTCATGGTTACGGTGCGAGATGTCTCTCACGGCTTCATATCCCATTAGTATATAAGACTTAGTATTTTGTAGTTATATTCCTTAGCTCTATTCTCGTCTATTCTCCTCGGTAGCTAGACTTGTAGTTGGGTTGTTTTATCCATCCTCTTTTGCTTTTTCGTCCTCTTGCTCATCGTCTATCGTGTGACGCCTGGTTGTCTCTTGTGAGAGCTAGCGAGTCACTGACACTGTAACCCAGAGTAAGTCTCTTCCAGATGCTTTTCCCACTCTCGAGCTGGCCACGCTTCTGGATATCGCTAAGCATGAGCTTCACCCTTTGGACCTTCGCAAGTTGGATTCAAAGCTGCGGTCGAAAGCTGATGATGCTGGCACAACATCATCTTTCCTTTCACGTGATTCTTCCATGAAGGACTATCCATCCCTTTCAGCCCTGCTTGTTCCCCTTAACCTATACTTCCGTGTTCTCATCCACTTTGCCTTCACAGGTGGTCACGCCAACATTGTCACAGCTCTCTCCACCAACCTACTTCTTTACATCGACCATCTCAATGATCTCAACAATCGCTACGAGTGGAGTGCGGTCCTGCAGTATCATATGGAATTTCACGCCATTCGCAGGCAGGAAATGATCAAAGGCAACTATGAGGGATGGTGTCATGAAGTGAGCCCACCCCCTATCATTTTCCTTTCTTTACGATACACCATCCAAGCCCTCCTACCTACAATAATCATTCCGGAACATTCCATTTCATTCTATTAGTTCCATTCCTTGTGCCGGAGCTATACAGTATTACCTCATAGTTCCCACGCTCCACCTTGTATATATAAGCCAGCCCCCACAACCTGGTCCCTTATCTTGACCTCTTTGTCGTTGGGACCAGGTATGTCTTGAACTTACTTACTTGTATTTATTATCAATATAACTTTGTCGTTGGGACCAGTACCTGCCCGCTTCCGCTCAAGTCTCCGCTCCGCTCCGCCACCATCGTCACCTCTTTGTGACATTAGGTCAAGATCCCTTACTGCACTGATAGCCTACCGATTAGGTTATCCTTGCAGGCTCCGCTTCCACCACGTCTACAGACACCTCCGCACCAAGCCTGCCCGCCCAAGCTATCGACTGCTCTGCCTACCCACACGCTTTTGATACTAAAGATCAAACCCACATCCACCGCAGCAAAAGCAGCTCCTGGGCTGATTGCAGTTCTCAACCCTGTCCAAACGCTGCTGCCAACTCCATCAGTGAAGAGGAGAACCTTTCCGACGGTACCGTGATCACACCCATCCTTATCCCTACTCCCACTGCACCCCCATCCATTATGTCGACCTCTGAAGTCAACACAAACCAGCTCATGGCACAGCTCATCGAGCAGGTGGCCCAGCTCACGGCCAACCTCCACAAAGCCTCAGCCAAGTCCAGTATGAATAAACCTGAGCTCTTCAAAGGCTCTAGTAGTGCAGAAGCACGTCGCTTCATTGCTCAGTATCAAAGCTGGGCAATGGAACAACCAGATCTGAGTAGCAACGAAGGGAAGCTGATCAAGGCAGCGCTAGGATTCTTCTCAGGCAAGGCTGCTGACTGGGCCACACCATACCTCCTAGAATTCAGCCATAACCAACAACCTTTCAATGGACGATGGGAAGACTTCAAAACAGCCTTCACCCTCCGATTTGAATCCATTGATGCAGGTATGGAGGCCCGGAATGCAATCCAGCATCTCAGGCAGGCAAAAGGTCAAACGGTAGCGGAATTTGCACAGAATTTCAAGGACATTGGTGATCGGACCGGGCTTTCAGACGTCGACCTGCGAGAACGCTTCCATAGCGGCCTCAACCCAGAGATCCGACAAAATCTCATTGTGGTCAATATAGCCCAGGGACTGGCTCCCACCCTGGAGGAGGCTATCAGGCGAGCAATTTCAGTGGATGTGTTCCTGCACGATCCCACCATGACAGGTCGCAACCCAGGCACCTCCCATATCTCCTCCCCCCCTGCCAACTCCCATGCTATGGATGTCGATGCCACACACACTAGTGGTAACAGCAGAGAAAGCTTCGTGGCCCAGATGAGAGGAAGGTGTTATGGGTGTGGCTCGCAGAGTCACGAAAAGAGGAACTGCTCATACAAGGAGACAGTTTGCCGCTACTGTGGACGACGAGGCCACCTAGAATCAGTCTGCCAAGACAAGTTCATGGGTCTAGAACGTGGCCGGGGTAAGCGCCAACAACCCCGCCGTCAACAAGTCTCTGCTTCTGCTTCGACACCGTTCACCCTCTTCCCCAATGAACCTGTCCAAATTGCCGCGTCCATTCCAGCTCCCACTGCTCCGTCCCCACTTACGCCTGACCTCTCCACCCAGATTGCCCAGCTCCAGGAGCTCCTTAACAGAGCCAATGCCATGGCCCCAGCACCAGGTTCTCAGGAGGGTTTTTAAAGCGGGTGCCCGTCTCGGCTGCATCGAGAGTACCCGTAAACCAGTTCGCTATACATTCCACATCTGCGTATGATTCTCTCCCATCTTGTAAAATATCTACTATTTCGGAATTGAACTCCAATTCATCTCACTTCCGAATTAACGCAAAACTAAGAGGAAGAAATCACAGTATAGCAACTGCAGCCATGGTTGATTCTGGAGCCACTGCTCTATTTTTGAACCAAGAGTTTGTCACCCGTCACCGTGTAAGGACCTTCCCACTCAGGAAACCCATTGGCGTCTTTAACATTGATGGGTCTGCTAACCGAGCAGGGCAGATCACACACTTTGCACGCCTAGCCCTGACTGTTGATAACCAAGAACGGTGGACAGACTTGCTAGTAACCAATCTGGGAGGCGAAGACCTAATCTTAGGACTCCCCTGGCTACGTAAGGCCAATCCAGATATTGACTGGGAGAAAGGACGACTCACAGTCAGATCCCAACAAACAACGATAGAGGAGGTGGAAGAGCAAGACACGGCGGAGGAAATTGAAACTGTGATCACCCCTGAACCACCACTTGACACACTGGATGAGGAGACAGAAGAGTTGCCCATACACCGCATTCGAGCAAACCGACGAACCCGACGTGCATGGGTGAAGTCAGGAATCTTACACGAACAAACAGATGAAGTCTGGTGTGCTGCAGGGTTCACCTACTCCCAACAGCTAGCGGAACAAGCCCACAAAACAAAACCCATGAAAACCTTTGAAGAAATGGTCCCAGAACCCTACCGCGATTTCGAAAAAGTATTCTCTGAAACTGCTTCAGAGCGCCTCCCTGACCACCAACCCTGGGATCATGCTATAGAATTGATCCCAGGTGCACCGGAAACCATGCGCACAAAAGTCTATCCAATGTCATTGAATGAACAAGGTGAACTCGACCGCTTCCTGGATGACAACCTCCGAAAAGGCTACATTCGCCCCTCAAAATCGCCGCTGTCTTCACCCGTCTTCTTTGTTAAGAAGAAAGATGGGAAGCTCCGCTTCGTACAGGATTACCGGAAACTCAACCAAGTAACCCTAAAGAACCGCTATCCTCTCCCACTGGTCGCTGACATTGTCAGCCGTCTACAGGGGGCACGGTACTTCACCAAATTTGACGTCAGATGGGGCTACAACAATGTCCGGATTAAGGAGGGTGATGAGTGGAAGGCCGCTTTTGCAACCAACCGAGGGTTATTTGAACCCAGTGTAATGTTCTTCGGTCTCACCAACTCGCCAGCTACCTTCCAAGCGCTCATGAATTCCATCTTTTCAGACCTAGTGGCGGCTGGTAAGGTAGCAGTCTACCTAGACGACATCCTCATCTTCAGTAACAATTTGCAAGAACACCGGCAGGTGGTGCGAGAGGTACTAAAGCGGCTAGAGAAACATGACCTCTACCTGCGACCAGAGAAATGCGAGTTTGAGGAGCTTCAGGTTGAGTATTTGGGACTAGTGATATCAGAAGGTGAAGTGCGCATGGATCCAGTAAAAGTAGCTGCAGTCCGCGACTGGCCTACCCCAAAGAATCTACGAGAACTACGGGGATTCCTAGGCTTCGCTAACTTCTACCGTCGATTCATACGGAACTTTGCCCGCATAGCACGCCCTCTGAACGACCTAACAAAAAAGGATACAGGCTTCAGTTGGGGGACACACCAACAACAAGCATTCGATACCCTAAGGGAAGCATTCATCACAGCACCGGTACTGGCACTCTGGGACCCTAATAGGCTCACACAACTTGAGGTAGATGCATCAGGCTTTGCTACGGGAGGAGCCCTAATGCAGAAACAAGACGACGGCCAGTGGCACCCAGTGGCATTTCGATCAGCCTCCATGCAACCAGCTGAACGAAACTACGAAATCTATGACCGAGAGATGCTCGCTATCATCGAAGCATTAAAGGACTGGAGAAGCTTCCTGGAAGGTTCACCACAACCGTTCGAGATTCTCACCGACCACGCAAACCTGGAATTCTGGCGTTCTGCTCAAGACCTCAGTAGACGGCAGGCGCGATGGGCACTATGGTTGTCCCGATTCGACTTCCAGCTCACTCACCGCCCTGGCAAGTCCAACACTCAGGCAGACGCTCTCTCTCGTATGGCAGCACATCAGGTTCTGGATAGCGAAGATAATCGACAACAGATTGTTCTGAAACCAGCCCATTTCATGCAAGTGGCAGCTACCTCACTACAAAACCCACTGGAGGACCGCATCCGACAGGCGTCTCAAAAGGAGGCCCAAGTACTGGAAGGACTGGAAGAGCTTAGGAGAAGCGGTCTCAAACGCTTGGCCAATGGGATAGCAGAATGGGAAGAAGACAAGGGACTAGTATACCACCGAGGAAGAGTATATGTCCCACCAGATGATGACCTCCGGAAAGAAGTACTCAAGCAATGCCACGATAACCCCTCTGCTGGCCACCCTGGACTTCACAATACCCTTGACCTCGTCAGCACCCACTTTTGGTGGCCCACCCTGCGATCCTTTGTAGAAAAATATGTTGAAGGATGCGAGACTTGTGCAAGGAAGAAGATACAGAGACACCCACGAGCAGTAACACTACCTCTAGACGTCCCAGCAGGCTTGTGGGAAGAAGTGGGAGTTGACTTGATCACACAGCTGCCCAACTCGCAAGGGTATGACGCGATTCTAGTCTGCACGGACCTTTATGGTAAACAAATCCATGCAATTCCTTGTACAACTTCAATCACAGCAGCAGGTGTGGCCGACATCTACTATCGCGAAATTTTTCGCCTCCACGGTCTTCCCCTCCGCTTTGTATCAGACCGGGGACCCCAGTTCGCAGCAAAACTCATGCGATCATTACTCTCCCGCCTAGGAATCAAATCAAACCTCACCTCAGGGTACCACCCCCAAGCAAACGGACAGACCGAACGGGCAAACCAAGAAGTCGAAAAATACCTCAGACTCTATGTGGGACGCCGCCAGGATGACTGGGCGGAGCACCTACCTATGGCGGAATTTGTGATTAACTCTCGCACCCACTCTGCACTTGGAACGTCCCCATTCGAACTCACCTATGGTTATCTGCCTCTATTTAACATTCCAGTTGGACAACGGAGTGGGATTCCGGCGGTGGATGATCGCATCCAGATACTGCGGGATGCACGACAGGATGCTGGGGCGGCGCTACACCTGGGGAAACGACGGCAAAAGGAAAACTACGAACGGGGAAAACGAAAGGCACATCAATTCCAAGTTGGAGATCAGGTCTGGCTAAGCGCAGAGGACATCAAGCTCCAACTTTCCAGTGAGAAACTTGGGGATCGACAGCTAGGACCTTACACCATTTTGCAGAAGGTTGGGCCCCTGGACTACCGTTTAGACCTCCCACTATCCCTGGACCGCATCCATCCTGTGTTCCATGTTGATAAATTGTACCCTTGGAGAGGGAACACCGTAAACGGCGAAATTGCAACACCACCGGAACCAGTATATCTAGAGGATGAGGATGAGCCGGAGTATGAAGTCGAGGACATCTTGGATAGTCGGATTAGGTGGAAGAAGCTAGAGTACTTGGTAAAGTGGAAAGGCTACGATGCAGGACACAACTCATGGGAACCTGCACCAAATCTTGAACACGCCCCAGCAACTATCCGAAAATTCCACAAAAAGCACCCTCAGGCGGCAAAAGCTTGACCATTGAGGGCAATGGTCATAAGGAGGGGGGTAATGTCATGAAGTGAGCCCACCCCCTATCATTTTCCTTTCTTTACGATACACCATCCAAGCCCTCCTACCTACAATAATCATTCCGGAACATTCCATTTCATTCTATTAGTTCCATTCCTTGTGCCGGAGCTATACAGTATTACCTCATAGTTCCCACGCTCCACCTTGTATATATAAGCCAGCCCCCACAACCTGGTCCCTTATCTTGACCTCTTTGTCGTTGGGACCAGGTATGTCTTGAACTTACTTACTTGTATTTATTATCAATATAACTTTGTCGTTGGGACCAGTACCTGCCCGCTTCCGCTCAAGTCTCCGCTCCGCTCCGCCACCATCGTCACCTCTTTGTGACAGATGGGGTGCTCAGGACTATGATTTGTCCATGAAGCACCTCTTTGGTCATGATCATGTCAGGCGCTCTGTGGCCATCAGCTCTTCCTCAATGCCTTCAAAGGGGAAGAAGCTGGCCATTGAGCAGCAGGTTTGTTTTGCTTGGAACGCCAGTACATGCACGGCATTGCCATGCAAACGGCTGCATCAGTGCTCCAAGTGCCATTCAAGGGACCATACAGACAAGAATTGCACCAAGACAGATGCCTGAGGTCTTGGCAGAGCAAGTCAGCAATGGCACCGCTCCCTCCACTATTTCGCTGCTTGCTCTGGCCAGCAGTCTCCCTCAGTTCCTTTGTCTCTGGTTTTCCGCTCCTGGCTACTTGTCCATACTCTTTACCTCATGCTGAGTTTTTTCCACCTCTCTCTCTTCCTCCTGTGCGCCCCAATACCGATCCTCGTTGTAATACCCCCCTCACGAACACTTCTCATTTGCAACCTATTTCTTCTTCTCTCAATGCTGCAGCTTGGGACTTCTACTTATCTGATTACCCTGATTGTACATTTGTATCCTCTTTGATGCAGATAATACAGTTTGGTGCCAATATTGGTTATGTTGGAAAGGAGCGATCACAAAACTGTCAGAATCTCCGGACGACTCTTGACCAGTCAGTCTTTACTACAGAATCGGTCAAGTCTATGGTCTCAAACCGGCACCTGGCTGGACCTTTCAACAGTCCGCCAATGGCTGGTTTCCGTGCCTCTCCAATCGGGGTTGTCAGCCGCAAATGCAACCCTGGTAAGCTCCATCTCATTCACCACTTATCTTCACCCTCTAATGGGACATCTGTCAACGATGGTATCGCCGACTCTGAAGCATCTATTCAGTATGATCGGTTTGAAACAGCCATTAATGATCTTATACATTCTGGACCTGGGTCTCTCATGGCGAAGTTAGACCTGAAGGACGCTTTCCAACATATACCTGTTCGAGTACAGGATCAAAATCTTCTGGGCTTGCACTGGGATGGCAAGTTTTATTACATGCTTGTATTGGCCTTTGGGCTACGCACTGCACCATACATTTTTAACCTTTTCGCCGAGGCTCTCCATTGGATCATCCAGTGGCACATGCCAGCTGTTCTCCGTCACTATCTTGATGATTTTCTTCTAACTTTTTCTGCTGACAAACCCCTTATATCTGCCTATGCCACCATTGAATGGGTCATGGCGCTTGGTCAGCAGTTGGGTCTCAATTTCCAGCCCTCCAAAACAGTTTGGCCAACTCACGTCATTGAGTTTCTTGGCATCATCCTCGACTCAATTCGGATGGAGGCATGCTTGCCTGCCAATAAGCTGGTTTATCTTCGATCTCTTCTTGCTGCATGGGAGTCCAAAGAGTCTTGCTCGCTTTTGGAGGTTCAGGAACTTTCAGGCTTCTTGCAGTTTTGCAGTCAAGTCATCCCCTACTCCCGCTCATTCCTGCGCCGTATATTTGACTTTCAGTCGAAGTTCAAAACACCTTTCACCAAGCTTCACATTCCTTCGGGCGTCAAATCTGACTTGGCATGGTGGATCACATTCAGCAAACATTGGAATGGTATCCAGCTTCTGCAGCCCTCTCAACTGGCACTTGACCTCTATACTGATGCGAGCGGTCGTAAAGGGCTATCTGGCATCTTTGGTCATCGATGGTTTGCTTCCCAAATACCCCGACGTTTTTGGGGACGCGATATCCAATTCAAGGAACTCTATGCCATCCTTCAGTCGATCTTGCGATGGGGTGATGAGTGGTCCGGGCAGCACATTGTGTTCCACTGTGATAATCAGGCTGTAGTGCAATGGCTATCCTCTGGCACCTGTCGCTCAGCACATTCCATGCCTCTGGTCCGGCTCATAACTGTGTTTACTGCTTATCTAAAATTTTCTTTTTCATCCATCTGGGTTTCCTCTTCTAATAATGCACTTGCTGATGCTGCTTCTTGTTTCCAGTACAAGCGGCTGTTCCAGATCGCCCCCCACCTGGATCGGATTCAGTCCTCTCCCAAGTCCCATCTCATTGGTATGAAACACACACTAACGTCTCTCCTCAAGCCGCATTCTTCCTCTGGCATGGCCTCGCATCCAGTACTCAAAAGACTTATTCCACTGGTCAGAAGTCATACATCGACTTCGCTCAGCTTCACCCCAAGCTCCTTGAATCCCCTGGCCAGTTCCTTCCAGCCACGGTTTCGGTGCTGAAGGAATGGATCGCACATCTTGGGATGCGCCCTTTGCAACCCAAGACCATCAAGGCATATCTGTCCAGTGTTCGGTCACTCCATGTGGACGCTGACCTCCCCTTTGATGCTTGTGAGTCAGTGACTCTACAACGCATCATTCGGGGAATTAAGCGGTACTATGGGGAGAAAGGCTGGAACCCAAAGCTCCCTATCACCCTGGACATCTTACGAGCAATAACAGACCTGTCACTT
The DNA here is from genome assembly GCA_028011355.1 of Lentinula aciculospora. Classification (NCBI taxonomy): domain Eukaryota; kingdom Fungi; phylum Basidiomycota; class Agaricomycetes; order Agaricales; family Omphalotaceae; genus Lentinula; species Lentinula aciculospora. The sequence continues at coordinate 155,961 of JAOTPV010000035.1, read as the reverse complement.
TCTGGCAACCTCAATCTCATTCCTAATGCAGTTTTTGATGCAGCAGCTAAGCTCGCTTGGTCTGCCTTGTTTCGGACAGGGGAGTTTGCGCTTAGTGATCACAAAGCATTTGATCCTACTTTTCACCTTACTCGCGACTCTGTTCAATTTATCCCATCTTTTGACAACCCCACACATGCTCGCATCAGCCTTCCCTCATCAAAAACTGATCCGTTTCGACGAGGAGTAATGCTTATGGTTGCGGCAGTTCCTCATCTCTCTACCTGCCCAGTCACTGCCCTGAAGCATCTATTCACCATCCATCCACTGCTAGACAAGGCTACTCTGTTTGCTGGTGCTGATGGTCTGCTGCTCCGCCGCTCTTCTTTCATTTCAACATTGAAGACTCGTGTTGCCATCTCTGGACTGGACGCTACTCGCTTTTCTGGGCACAGCTTTTGTCGAGGTGCAGCCTCATCAGCTGCGGCAGCTGGATACTCCGATTACGAAATCCAACTGCTTGGTCGCTGGCATAGCGACACCTATAAGCTCTATCTTGACGTTGCAGTTGATCGCATGCTCCATCTTTCAGCTCGTCTTCATGGGGTCTCCGCTCCTGCTCAATGTCCCAGTCCTCTGGACCTTCCTTTCGCATCTGTTGTGGCTTGAGCATTGACCCCTTCATTGGGTCTGCGAGAGAGCTCTGGGTGTCCAAACATAGTTTGTTTGCCCCCAAAAGTCTGGTCGGCTGATTATTCAGCTTTTTTCTCCCTCTCTATCTCTCTCGCGAGACACCATAGAGTAGCATTTTCACACAGAAAGTTACAACAGTGACCAGAGTATTTGTATTGTCCTCCTCTAACCTGCCAAACTTGAACCAGTGCATGAACTGGTGATATTAACTTTTCTTCCATTTGAGTTAGTTCAGGAAGATTTAGATAGTCTCCAGGATACATTGCATTAGCAGGCATAAACTTGTTACTGTTCCTACTGTGGTGACGGAGGGAGAAAGCACAGAGAAAGCACAGGCTCAAAGCACAAACCAAAGTGAGGGGTGGGGCTAGCACCACACATGAAGGCTGAAAGATAGAATGATCAAGACAACAGTGATAGCGCAGGGGCCAATCACTAGGGTGGCACAAGGAAAACTAGTTCCAAAGACCAAGTAAGTATATTGAAGGTAAACGATGATACAAGTACTAACCTAGTTCCAAAGACCAAGAGGTCAAGATGGGGAACTAGGTGTCAGCTACTGTACTATATATACAAGAGTCTCGATGAGTAAGCGACAGTGCGGGAAGCTGATGGAAGCATTTGGAATGTGATAGAAGGATGCGGAACAATGTAGATGTATCCAAACAGTAACAACAATGAGGGAAGGAGGAGATGTAGGAAAAATAAGATAAGTACTGTATCCTGTATAGCACGTCACGACACCTACATCTTGAACATTTCTCATTTCTCACATTCAGATCAAACCTTCTTTCTTTACAACAGTTGCAGTACTCCATTTTAATATCCATCAAGGCTTGACGAGCAGCCAAAAGATAAATCTTTTCAAGGTTGGAAACAGCACTCTCAGCATTTGCTGGCTGAGGGTCTAGATCTTGTATTTCAGGAGGCTGGTTTAAATTCAGAGCAGCTTCATGAGGTTCAAGAGGAGGCTGATTATTTATATCATCATCTTGAGGTGGGGGTGGCAAATTAGCATTCTGCTCTCTTGTCCTCTGTCTACGTTCACATTGCATATTCCTACAATCTTCACATGTACTATAAGTACCAAATTTTGCTTCAGGCCTGAAATGCCTCCCACTGGTACACCATAGTAAACCAACATGATAGCAATCTGTATATCTTGCATGAAGTAACAAAGTTTCACCATGAAATTTTAAATGACAGCCATTGCATATATCTCCATTTCCAAACAGCTCATTTGCTACCCAATGGCTTTTGTGAGAGCACCACTTATGATTATCTGAAGTTCTGGGCAGCTCAGGAGATTGGGGAAGAATTATTCCACCAAAAAGATCTAAGTCAAATTCATTTTCTTCCTCTTGGATATCACCATCTGGAAATAGAGGCAGCTGAAACAGTCCTGGAGGAAACACATCTTCATTTTCTGCTGGCTGAAGATCTAGATCATCTAGCTCATCAACAAGCATATCAATTGGAAGAGGAAGATTTGAAAAAGTAGGACTCAGTGGATCCATAACTGTATCTCTCCTCCGAATTCTCTTAGATGACAATCTTTCACGAGTTGAAGGAGTCTGTGTATAATCTATACGACGACGACTTCCACTGTTGGAATGAGTGGGAGTTCCAGCAACAAGCTGGGAATGTTGAAAAGGAAAAGGAAAAGCTAGAAATGTATTTATTCATCTCTCAAGTCAAAGAAAAAGAAAGATAACATTAACATACAGAGATTAACAGCCTGTAGATCAATATCTGTTTCAAAATCAAGCTGCCTGAGGCAAGATATCTACAAATTATATGTCACAAAGCATGTATGGTTGATGTAAAGTGTCTGAAAACCTCTATCATGATTGGGCGGGGGTTCACCATTAATGATTTGAGTCAAAGTTCTTCCATCATTCAAAGGTGTGAGCTGGAGGCGAGAAGGTCCAGCCATTTTTTTTTGGAAAAGATAGAAAGGATTTGCTCAAAGTCGTACAGTACTTAAATGTTAAAGACATGCGGCATACATGAGGCATTAACCTAACACGCGCGCACGGAATTGCGGCACGGCCCACTGACAGGGTGAGATCACGGAAGTGCGGTGCGGCCATAGCCGCAAGAAGCGCTTGAGCGCGGTACACAGCCACTACGTGCATGTGGCTGGGCACGCAAGATTTGGAACCTCAGAATATAATGGGTTCGCTTCGCTCACCCAATTCAACAGTCTTATTACTCATGTCGAAATATTCGCATGCATTCGCTACCGTACGCTATTACGCAACGGCGAATCAACAGGAAACTCACTGGATGATATCACCTTTGAGAGGGTCAAGAATGATGTTCCTTGAGTGCATTGAGTGCATTATGGCGATAATAGTATTAATCCCTGAGAGATTAGACTCCAGAGGTAGCTCTGGAGTTAGAGCAGGGCTCCAATTGAGAAACGACGATATCAAGTCACAGTGGCATAAGATGTAATAGCATGCAGAATTGGTTTTACATTAGTTTTACAAATCTTAAGATAGTGACAGAGGGCGAAAGGGCTTGATGCCAATCCGTACCCGGATGCTTGTCAAGTTTTTGTTTGTTCAATCTTACCAGCCTAGTATCAAAGTAGGCCCGAACAGAGTCAAGAGAAAAAACCACAACAAGCCATGAACAGGTACAGAAACTGCTGCGACTCGTTTAGAATTAGCATCATTACCACTGGATGCAGCACTCGAAGATGGCAACAAGGTTGAAATTGAGGATGTGGATGAAGAATTCCCTGTGATATTGGTGGTGGTCACAGTATCCGAGAGGTATGTTCGGATGTACGCGATATCCCAGTATGCGTCGTTGTAGGTCGGATTTCCGGCACCAATAACGTTGTCAATCTATGGATAGAATGACAATCAACAAGTAGAGAAGGAGAAGGAGTAGGAGGGATAAGGAGCATGCAATAGCTATTGTTCAAGGTTTCAAGGAGACGAGGAAGTAGGAAATCAGCTTACACATTGTCCTGAGCATCCCGAGGAGCTGTAGATAGATTGTACGCCGGCCCTGGAAGAAGGATATAGATTAATTGGACGTACCGAAAACTACGGTATTTCAGTAAAACAATACTCACCACACGCCGCAGAGTGTGATATCGAGGACCAGTTGTTGAGCTTGAAAATATTGGGTGATATTACACCCACTAGACGGTACCGCAACCGTTGGTGTACCCCAATCACTACTGATATCCATTTTTGAGGAGCTGTTAGCTTGAGATATTGCCGCCGGGATATTTGACCGCTATTATTATAAGAAGAATGGATGAAAATCAACGCCAAACCTAATCCAAGAATGTTGATTCGGTGAACAATACTGTGACTTACCGACCAAAACCAAATGTAGATCCCGCTAACATCAAGCTGCGTCGCGAAAACGCCTCCTTGGGCCTCAGCAAATTCAGCCCCAAAGCTGTTCGGCTTTGATTCTTGCACCAGACATCCTTCGTTTGAGTAAAAGGTTGAGGTACAATTTGTTTCGATGGTATTCCCACTTTGGAGTATGGATGAAGATGAATTAGACGAGGGGGACGGAAGAGAACATCCGGAAGATGTATGAAGTGCATATTGATTCACTCCGAGGTTGTTGATAGCTTCTATGATGTCCATTTCGCCGGCTTGAGGCCATTCTAGGTTGATACCGAGCGTCCAGAATGCTGGCCATACCTATATAGAATCGATGAAGTGAATAGAAAAATCGTTCAACGCAATGAATGACGAAGGAGGAAGAATGAGCTATACTGGGTGTAATGCTGGGATAGCGACATGGGAATGGGACGCACTGAACAACCATACGGGATATGCCACGCGTCGATGATTACAAGGCTTCCAACGGGATATGCTTCCTTTGTGGTTATCTTAACCTACGGAAAGATGATCAAAAAAATTACACAAAACATCAATGAAATATGATTCGACGCACAGAATTCCTATTGACTATCGAAGCATTGGGTATATTCGTAAAATTATCCACTCGAATTATGGCATGTCCAGTGATCGAATCGACGTAAGTCAATGACTGAGAGACACCGGTGCTCTGGTTGACATAGGTGACATTTCCTGATCAAGTACCAGTTGAGTCACCTCCCTTGCGAAGAAAAAATAGGCTTATTTGTGTTGCTCACCCAGGGTGGTATTATCGACGTTCCCATAATAATCCCATCCCGAGAAGAAACTGTCACCAGCATATTCACGGAGAGGTGTGTAGATCGCAGTAGATGGCAAAGGAAATAGTCCAGTTAGAAGGAGCAGGAGAAGAAAAATTAGCATGTATTGTAGGAATGGAAAGCGGGCTCGTAATATCATGATCATCGGCTGAAGAACGTAAGGGGAGAAAATGAGGAAGACTAGGGGAGAAGATGTATCGACGATCAGCTTTTTCTGGAATGCATCCATTATCCTCATGGCCCCTGGAAAGTGAATATAGATACAGATATTGTACATATTGGGCGGCATTGATGAATGAAGGTACAGATGTACCGCCGTTGGCAAAGCTGGGAAACCGTTGGAGGAGGTTGAAAGCGATATTCAGAATTCTCAATGAGGTACCTAGCGACTGCTGAGAAGGAAGTCTACCGAGATAGAGCACGCTTCTAGGCACGCAAGTGGAATACACTGGAAAATATTTACTTATATCAGGGAATATCGTTCCTGGAGCTGAATTAACCGTTGAAAATTACCCACAGGTTACCGCAAATCCACGTATGAGGTACGACGACAAATTTCACGCAAATTTTCTTGACCTGTTCGGAAAATAGATGATCGTTCAGTGAAATATATGTAGGATGGTAGGCAGTAAGTTAGAAGTTACAATAATGAGTGGGAGGGATTTATGACCCGTAGGTAACGACCTTGTTATCACGTTGAAGTTCACAACCTTGGATCGTGCTTCAAGTACTTACCTACCATAAGTCCCGCTTTACCGGACAAAAGCACCCTCCTGGAGTTAAGAAACGTGGGGCAAGAACGGTTGAAAATTTTGAGTTTAGCAGCTGATAGTCAATACCCGATGCCAAAATAAATTTAGAAAGAGCATTGTGGCCTTCCTAACTAACAAGCTTTCGTGCTCTGAAGTAGCCTAATATACCGTATACAAAGTCATAGGAAGTATTGCTTATAATAAAATACCTCGGATACATAAAGTTCTTGAAAGGATGCGCTGAGGGCGTTCAACAAAAAGCAATCTAAACTGAAGAGCTGCCATTGCGAGGATCAGGATGGGAGATCCAACGGCCGTGAATATTCTCTTTCTCTTCTGCTGCTCTATCAATGAACCATTTATTGAATATCCGTTGCGTGACTCGGAAAGAAGAGTACGCTTTACTATTCAAGCTTTTTTCACTACTTGTTTTGCTTGCAGCTATCAGGTCAAAGGTACAGTTACAGATTTATAATCTTGAATTTTCCTCTTTATGGGGTCGACTTTGTAAAGATATTCTCTGGGGGTCGGTCCATAGTATTTGGAGTCTTATCCCGAAGTCCTCAAGTCTTGGAGCGTCCTGGCCCAAATTGAGGTTCAATACAACATATCTATATATTATCTCCATTGCTGTACCATTCTATATCAGTCATTCAATGGATACCAACTCAACAACATGAGCTATTTGTTTCCAAGTCAAACACAAAATCTACACATCCCTTTGACTTTCAGATGAATGCCAGTATTAGTTAGTGTGTGCAATTGGACAAGTCTGAGGCTTAATTTCTTGTTCTATTCAAAGTTCAGACATGTCCCACAGGACTAGGAATGCTTTTCAAACAAATCTGGTGAAGTTGGCTTGAGTGTCGCTCAAGCCACTTCTGCAAAGAAGGCAAAAGGTCTACAGTCTTGATGAGGGTAATGTTGACACTATTATTGATAGCATCCTCTCTATGTCAAGTTATCTGGGAGATAGGTATTAGCAGCCATTGACTTCACAAAGGTAATTACACAAATAACAGAGCAAGTAGGAGAAAAGAGGTAATGAGATTTGGTGTAAAGGCTAAGTTGATTTAAGTTGATATTGAAACTCAAGACTAACTACTCATTATTATATCTTTTATACTTGACATTATTTCTGGGATCATGAAGTCACTATCTAATATGTTTAGTATGTGATACAGTGCAATCTCCAATGTTGCAAAGGAAATACCAAAAGTAGTTAGACTGTGTGGTGGAAGAAAAGATAACAATGAAAATAGAAATGGAATAACCAATAGGTACAAAGTTATTATAAGACCTGGAGTAGATCCAGAAAGATAATGAAGAGTTCCTCTGCAAGGTATATTCCCCATGAAGGGACTTGGCCATAACCAAGGTACTGAAGAGTGGAATAAAGTCGCAAAGTACAGAAGGTACTTAGTTTGCATGAGTATAACAGTTAGTATCTTGTGCCTCTGTACTTTTTGGTATGGTGAGTTGCAATTAATCTACAGAATTTTCACTCATAATTGAGGATTATATGTATGGATTTTCTTTTTATTCATTGAGGACTAATAAGTATGTCAGAGTTTAGGAAGATTCCTGTCTACATGAGATGATGAGAATGTGATTGGCTAAATCAAAGATGAAATAGATAAAATTTAGTGGCAATCTTCATTCAAACAGAATATTGCTGTTTCCACAGTCCATTTTACAGCATAATTCTATCCTCTCTAGCAAATGGATGATGGAACAAATCAGGGAGCACAGTGCACCTAGCAGTTAACCATTTATCTCCAATGTAAAGGTTCACTCCAGTCTCATTTCAATGTATTGTTATTTGTTAAAAAGTATCAGATTTAGGTACACCTTTGAAAGATTTTCTGGAAGATCATCTGAGTATTTGGATATATCTGGAACACATTTTGAAAATTTGTGTGTAGGGTTGAGATTGAAAAGTCAAAAAAAACACTCCCTAATTGGTTACATACCAAACTCAAAGGAAGGCCTTAGGACACAAAGTAAAAAAGATATCATATCATATGTATAAGTTTGTTTCAAGGTAGTACCAACAGTTATTGTCCAAGTCATAATCTAGCAAAAGCTGGATATACTTTCCACTTGTGAATTTTATGTCATATGTATGTGAATCGAGTTATTCTGCAATTCCGTGATCCATTTACCTACTTCACGAAGAGTTCCTAAGCCCAGGAATCCTTTGTTATCTTTCCTCATTGTTATTGGATGAGTACTATACCTATTATATCCCTTCCTTTGTTCTTTACTCCACAAGCTAGTCTATTCGGAGTCAGTATCGCTTTGTGATGCTTATGTAATGCATAGTATAAAGCTATGACATCGAATAGGTAGTTCTGTAGTTTTAATATCAACTTAGATTTGCTCTCTCTTCATATTACAGATGTTCACTATCTGTGATACATTCTGAACACAACTCTGACATTCCGCGAAGCAACCTTCACAAACTGATGCTGCCATTACCTTTATATTAGACCATTGACATGTTGAGGGCACTGTTGAAACAGAGATGAGTAAGATGGAGCAGTTGTGACTACTCACTGAGTGGTGAGACAATAAATGGAGAGAACAGTTTAGTAGCTTGAGTAGAGCTTGAGTATTCAGCAGTAGAACTGGGTGAATTGTCCTATAATACAGGAATTGCTACAGTACTTATACCTAAGCTATTTAACCCTATAACAACATATTTGTACCTGAGGACAAGTTACAATAGTATTGGTAGGATCATGAAGCCTACAACATTGTAAGTAAATATGATTGTTATTCATACAGCAGTAACATGTACAATATTGGTGTAAGTACTAAGAATAGTCTTTACAATCAATAATCCATGATCTGCTGTGATAATACATGTAAGTGTCATATTATTTCAACAGGCACTACCAATAGTAGTGTTGATATCCAACTACCTTTCCGTCACTCTGGGAATTGTTCCTCCCTTTGCAAGGGAATTATCCCCTCGCATTCCCAACCAATTCTGCAATTACATCATGATCATTCCGCGATTATATTGCAATTATTCCGTGATTCCAGAGTTGCACAATCTTAACACTTTATCTAGAATTACCTTGGATACATTAAACAAGGATGTTAGATCTGTGCAAAGCTAAGTCCTTATGAAGCTTTGCAATTGTTTCCATACCTCAGATATATTACCTACATCCCTTCACCATTATGTATTTTCTTCACAAAGGATTTCCAATGCAAAGTAGTCTTTTGTTATCTTCTCTCATCATTATTGGATGAGTACTATTCCTTTTGTATTCTTTCCTTTGTTCTTTCTCTGATGAGCTAACCAATTTGGGCCTAGTATTGCTTTGTGATCCTGACCTATCCTGCAGTATAAAGCTACAGTATTGAATAGTTAGTTCTTCAGCTTTGATATCAACCTTGGTAGCACTTTGATAGTGATACCATCCAATCAGCAATTATCTGTATTATCATTTTAACATCCACTCTTGTTAGTACATTCTGAGAAGATCATTGAGAATGGAGCACTAATTCACTTCTTCCCTTTTGGACATGCAATGTGTCGAAGACTCTATTAATAGTGGAGTCAAGGTCCAACTAACCTTTGGATTGTTTCCTTTCACGAAGTATTTGTGGTGACAAAGGGGGAAAGCATGGAGGAAGCACAGGCTCAAAGCACAAACCGAGGTGAGGGGTGGGGCTAGCACCACACACAAAGGCTGAAAGAAATGATGATCAAGATGACAGCAATAGCACAAGGGCCAATCGCTAGGGTCGCACAAGGAAGACTAGTTCCAAAGACCAAGTAAGTATATTGAGTGTAAACGAAGATACAAGTACTAACCTAGTTCCAAAGACCAAGGGGTCAAAATGGGGAACTAGGTGTCAACTACTGGACTATATATACAAGGGTTTGGATGAGTAAGTGACAGTGTGGGAAGCTGATAGAAGTATCTAGAATGTGATAGCAAGCTTTTGAAGGATGATAGAAGGGTGCGGAAAGGTGTAGAAGAGTCCAAACAGTGATGAAGGTGAAGAAAGGAGGAAAGATAGGAGAAAATGAAGTAAGTACCATATTCTGTCTAGCACATCATGACAGTATCATCCTTCATGTATTCAACATTCCGTGATTGGACTCTAATTTGATGATCCCTACATGCACAATCATAACAAAGACCTCTCACTATGTGTGTCACTGTCAGCGACTCACTAGCTCTCACAAGAGACAACCAGGTGTCACATGATAGACGATGAGCAAGAGGGTGAAAGAGCAAAAAGAGGATGGATAAGACAACCCAACTACAAGTCTAGCTACCGAGGAGAATAGACGAGAATAGAGCTAAGGAATATAACTACAAAATACCTAGTCTTATATACGAAATGGGATATGAAACTGTGAGAGATGTCTCGCACCGTAACCGTGAGGATCTACAATAAGAGTCGCTCATATCCATAAGTAAAGCTGTAGGTATTCGGTGAGTAAACAATAAGGCAATATAAAAAGAAGCATGGAGGTGGAACAATAATGACGTCGTCCTGTCAATGGGTTGACAGGCACGAGAGAGTCGCGCCTAAGTGAAACGACAGCATGAGAACAATAAGGCTGACGCATGTAACCTAAACGAAAATGAAAATATAATAAGCGCTAGTGTAAGCACTTTGGTGATTAGGTAAGTAAATAAAAGAAAAGGAAAAGAATAATAAAAGAAAAGAATAATGAAAAAGGATGTTTCGTGACAGTCACCTTCTTATGTGATTCACTCATCTTTCCTCCACAGTCTCTAGCTAAGCATGATCTTAACACTAACTTTCAGTATAGAGTAAAGCTCTGACTAGAGAGGTTGGGCCTCCACAAGCTGTGAACCTGGCTGCAGTCTATGGTACAAGTAAAGCATGTCACTGTGACAAAGACATGGGTTTCAAAGCTTGTGCTTACTTGAATCAAGGACTTCAACTGTTTTCCATAATTTATCACTTTTTGAGTAACCATAATTCCAACTTGATGTGTCACAGTCGCACAATACATTACAAAATTGTTTACTATGATTATTTCCCTTTATTTAAATCTCAATATTGTCTCATTGTCATTTAATCATTCAAAATCTATTCATCGTTCTTGCATAAATTTCACTTAAATTTAATTCCAAAATTCAGCCATCCCACTAACTTGAGGAGCCTGTGGATTATAATATCCATGCACCAGCCCTGAAAGTCAACAGCTTGAGAATTATAGATGAAGATTGTCTTATGTTAACTGGCGGCACTGAGTTGGGAAGTAACGCCACAGTAAATAATTAAACATAGCGTACTTTTTTTTTGACTGGGGTCGAGGTCAACGTCGGCGTGATACGACTGAAAGACCTGTAAGCAAGAAAGGGACTGAGATAGCGAGGATGAATGGTATGGGCTCCAAGCAAAAGAAGCGAAAGAAAGAGTCAAAAATGAGGTATACTTACTAGGATTAATAGAGAAGAGGAAGAGGGTTATGGCAATGCATTGTTTATTCTCAAAGCTAATGCCAAACATGCACGGGTATCTCTTTCGACGGTGACTTTCATCCCATCTTACAATACCTGATATAACATGAGGCTTTTCTCTTCTTTCTCTATAATACTTGCTATCGCACCGTTCTGTACTTCACACATCGCAAACTCACAATTTCCACTTGCTCAAACAGAAATTCAGGTCACTAGTATGCCTTCGCTGGCCGATTTACTGACCATCGAATCTTCTGCTTCGATATTCTACTCCTATGCACGGGAGCTAGCTCTAAGCGAGCTGTTCAGCGAACGGGAAGGATCTGCTCAGGTGGAGGAGCAAATTAATGGGAAGAGTGGATTAACGCTGCTTGTGCCGACGAATAAGGCTGTCATGGCACTTGCAAGAAAACCGTGAGTTGGTTTTCCTTGTCTGTTAATTTACTTGTTGTGGCAATGCTTCAAGAACTTGTACTAACGCTTCTTTCCGTGTAGACATCGAGGACCTCCTCCGAAAGATGAGAATGAAGACATTACAATTTCAGACGAGGAATTCCACAAAATATCGAAGGAGAATGTTCAGAGATGGGTCGAAGCTCATATCATTCCAGTAAGTTGAACTTTCCATCTTTTTCATCCTTAATTTTGTTCATCTTCTCGCTGACCGTTGATCGATGATTGTTACGAGACACCTACAGACTCGCCTTTCTATTCCTCGCTCTCGCTATGATATCGGCTGGTGTCAATTACTAGATGCCGCCGTGCTTATTCCTTCACCCACGTCTTGAACGAAACATTTCTCCTATTGTATAGTCGCTTCATTCCTTCCTTATCTCTTAGTATTTTCTCAGCTCAATTCCGCTTGCTAACGCACCTCTGTTATCAAGGCCTCTCCTTTAACCTATCCCACTCCTACAACGACGTGTGAAACCCTCCTTCAAGGTAAATCGGTATTGTTCACCTCGGCATCTCCCTATGAGAAGGACGACGAGGGTTGGCAGAAGGTCATAGTTGAAGATGGGATTCGGATTTTGCGAACGAAGCAGGTGAGCTTTTTGGAAATGCTTCCTCGTCGCCTTGTCGTGTATTGAGTCTTCTGCGTATTGAAGGCATCGAACGGTGTACTGTTCCTCATCGATGGGACCATCAGCGTTGATTAAGCAAGATGTACAATGAGGATTGACGGTCGTGAACAGTGTACAGTGTATTATACAAACCTTCTGCTTGAGTAATTTATTATGAACGGACATCCTGAGATATATAATTGGCTGTTTCACTTACATTGTTACTTGTTGATTTTGGGGCTCTTACCCGATTCTTGTACACTGCAAATCCTTGCTGTATCTGTCTACAAACTGATGTGGAGACAAAGGAAATACTAGCACCAGTAGGCGGCTGGGTAGTTACATGCATCCATCAAATATGATACGCAATAAGTACAACGGTAATGTAATTGAAGTATGTTGGAAAGATAGAAGAGTACACTAATTCGATGAATAGTTGAAAAATAACGATAATACAGGTGTTACAAGACAAAAAGTACACTGCCGAATGAAATGGTTTCGGATTGTCTGTGTGGAAAGAAGCCGGAAGATATGAGACGGATGTGACGATATTGCGGTGAATGTGAGAGGAAATGCATCAGGATGGAACGGGGAGAGTATCCGGACGATGTGAGCGGTCAACTGTGGGCTTTGAGTGCAACAGAGCGAGACAAAGATAAATCGGGAATGTCGTAGGGAAGTATTGCAGGTATGTGGCGCGACGGAGAAAGGACAGGTGTCTATAGTAACAATGAACGGCGGAACCAAACGACGAAGCACAAAGGTAAAGAATTTCGAAGACGGACGAACGTCCAAATGACCTGATCAATGGTCAACAAAAAGAGGAGATTCACGAACTACAGCTATAAAACCGTAGGGGAGAATAGGCGCGCGTTAGACCGTTGAGTTCAAAGAAAAATCGGAGAAAATAAAGGAAGGTTGCTGTAGAGGTTTAGAGATGAACACGAGCGTGCTGCCCAAGATTATCTCTTCTGCTAAATGACTTGTTGCATCCGGGGTGAGGGCATACGTGCGCTGTAGGAAAGAAGAAAAAAGATAGTTAGAATTTGGAAAACGATATACAATTAATAGAACACGGGAAGGAAGCAATCGAAAGAACAGGCAACGGGTCAGATATCAACTACCACCAATGAATTATTGAGGAAAGTTCGGAGAACAACGCTCACGTTTATCCTGCATATGCAAACTTCTAACGTGTCTCTTCAAATGTTCTCCCCTAACAAAACACTTTCCACACCCGGGAGCAGTACACACATACCGCCGATCCCCAGCCGGCTTTTTGATCCCTCCACTGACTTCTCTCACCTCGTTTCTATTGGCGTATCGACCACGAGTAGGAGGCCGGCCTTGTCTTGGCGCATTCGCTTCTTCTAAGTGAGGCTGGGGATAAGAGGGTCCCGCTTCATTGCCGCCAGCATGCTGAAAGTGAGTCGCTGCTTCGTAGTGACTGATTCCGCCATATTCATTGTGAGCTGAGCGGAGAGAGTAAGCGGAGTGGCTATTGTCGGGAAGGGTGTACAGGTTCGCAGAGTTAAAATCAAAAGTCGTTTCTGAGGAACTTGAACGACCACTGGTTCCGAAGCCGTTTTCAACAGTCCCTTCGTCAACGGGAACTTTCCTACCCCTCGACTTTCTAGCTACGTTGGTGCTTCTGCTATTCGCAAAGTCAAACTGGGCCCGTCCCTTAGCAGCAGCAATTTCAGAGGGAGAAAGAGGGGAAAGTTCTTCTAACTGGCGCAAAGAATAAGCAGCTCCTGGAACGCTCCGACTTCCGCTGCTGTTCGACCCATACGGACTGTCCGACATGCGTTTGTTCCTACGTTGACCACGAGAAGGCGGAGACGTAGAACGGGAAGGAACGTATATGTCGCTGTCTCCATCGTCTCCGTCGTCTCCGATTTCGTCATCACTGGCGGCATTTTCGTCCTCAACTCGGCGAGCACGAGTGCGAGATGGTACCTTTTTGGCCGATACTGGAAGAGAATCCTTTCGAGGACGTCCACGAGAACGCTTCGCCTGAGGAGCGGGTTCGAAAGCAGAATCGTCCTCACGAGCACGTTTTTTTGCTTGGCGAGAAACGTCCTGAATTTTCTCGGACGAGAGGTAGTCGTCATTCGACTGATAAATCGAACCATAAGCAGGCAAAGCAGAGGCAGGATGGCCGAGACTAGCGACCTCGGACAAGTTGACATATTGTTCTCGAGGCGAATCGGTGTGGTGCTCCGAATAGGCTGGAAAAGCTCGGTCTGGGATTAATGCAGCCATATGCGATGCAGGACTGCCAGTGGCGGGCGAGTGAGCTGCAGCCATAAAAGGCGAGTGTACGGGTTGCGTGTACGGAAGATTGGAAGTATACATTACCGGACTGGCTCTTGGCGAGTTGAGCTCGTCAGGAAGACCAGATCCAGGCGCAGAATGATTCCAGGACAGAGGATTAGATGAAGCCGGGTTACCGACAGATGAATGCTGCGATGACGCATATACTTCAGAATGAGAAGTAGGCGAAAATGTTCCTTCAGACGACGGCGACGGCGCTGGCTCGATGGACGACAGATTGAGATGGTAGCCAATTGGGCTCAACGCATGATGACCATAGGTATAGTGAGTCTCAGGATACTGTACTGACTGCGACGTAGTATCGTGGCTGTCATTTATCAACTGTCCTCCGAGGCCAGAATGACTTGAAGGTCCGGCGACGCTGTGGCCTTCAAGCAACAAGCTGTTCGAGCTCGACACGGTGTCTTCTAGAGTGCTAGATAGCGAGATCCACTTCGATAAAGATTCACCAGACCACGAAGAGGAAATATCTGGAATCGTGTTCATTCTACCTGGTGGCGGTTTTTCCAACGCCATCATCGCCAATCTATCAAGACCTGAAAAGGTTGCAGATTTGGACCGGGCTCAACGTAGGCGACGACGGCGGGTTGAAGACTCGATTATGAAAGAAGAGAAGAGAGAAAGAGCCTAGACGTCTAAGGGCAAAAAGAAGGATTCGATTTAGAAGCTTCCTTTATTCCCACAATCAATGAAACTTTGCTTCCGTTTTGACTAGTACCAAGCAGACAGTACCCTCAAGATATCGAAGTCTGGAGTTGATGAAAGTTGTATTGCGTTCGATTGTTTTTGAAAGATTCAAAGCGGCGAGGAAATTGATGAGTACAAGTCATACATCAAGTACATAACTCACGCACTGCCTGCGTCCTGCAATATACAACTGAGAGTATGAGAACGGAAAACACATACCGACATAGAGTACCAGTTCAGAGAGGGAAACAGGTGCAAGTAGCAAGAAAGGAGCTGAAGATCGACGTCTCGTTTAGTTCGTCAGAAGATAACGAGCCACGAGAAAAGGTAGCGAGAACACTGGCAAGTGGAACGCAAAAAATAGATTTCCAGAACAACGCCATCGATGAATAGGTAGCAATGGTGGTCGAGACAGGGTATGACTCGAGCCTCAACCAGAGAGCTCCGGGCATTGTAATACGAAGATTCATCTCTGTACGCTAATTTCGCGTTTACGGTCGTTGTGCGCGCAGAAACGAACTTTGAATAAAAAATGTAGCTCGAAGACCAGCATTGTCGAATACGTCGAGTTCGACTTCGCTGGCGAAAGGTCCCGGTCGTAGTCCTCCATGCCTATGTTTCAGCTTTCGGGGACAGATCTGCGGTTCAGTAGATATCTCCTCGTCCTACGATCTCGAACGATATTCTCTATCCCTTTTACGCTTGAATGCTCTAGCGCTATAACCTTCCAACCTCGGGTGCTGGAAACCAAAAATGATCAGCCTAAAGGAGTTGTCGTAGGGCGTGGGTGACAATTTTTCCGTCCTAGACATGGGCATCGTGGTCGCGGGAGCTAGGAATAAGGACCAGAACCGAGCTCGGTTGGATTGAAGTGTTGTGCGTCCTGGGGTCTATGTTGCACTCCATCGTGACCACCATCCAGAGCAGCAGTCGACCACACCGTCTGACGAGTATCGAATCGACCTCTGTCTAATGAAGCATCTAATATTCATTCCATATCGCTGTTCCTCGCCTAGGACTACTGCAGTCCAGTCGACATCAGCAGTGAAGATTGTAGTGAGACTTTTCTCTTAGCCATTTTGCTAGTTCGAGGCTCGAACAAGACAGATAGAACCGTTAAGCTCTGAACTCTGACAACGCACATGCAGAAGTGCGTCACTAAGCAAGTGGGGGAAATTACGGTTGAGCCGTTTCCCTCCATCAGATATATACTTCATCGCGAGTGGGTATACATTGCGAAGATTCCACCCCGACCGTACAATTAGCCATTTGAAGCAACTGCCATCGACGATGATTCCCCCGATGCAGAACAAGAAGGTAAGAAAGTGTAGCGGTATAACACGGCTGAATGGAGATGTCCACGTCGTCGTACTGAAAGAAGACGCGGATGTAACGGTCGTTTTGATGCCTGTCAGCGAAAAACACGACGTCCCTTTATCTGTTAGTGATGAAGCTACACAACCAGTCAACGAATATTCTCGTGGGTCTGTTGCGACCCCGCAACTGCACGCCGGCGCGTGTAGACGATGAATCGGCGGCACTTCCAGGAACTTCCCGTTTTTTCTCTTTTAAGTACTCTTACTTGGCAGATGAAAGGAATATGGCATGAAGAGCAGTGTAGTAATAAAAGCAGATAAGCACACAAAGTTCGAAAGACTTGTACATATTTAAACTCACCAAGTACAGTCAAACATGCCTTTACCACTACTTCCTCATATTTTGGGACCTTCTTGGTATTGGCTGATATACTTGGTCCCAGGAAAGTAGGTAAAAACAACTTCGAAGAGTCTGTCTATCTTAGATTGATAGAACTTGCGCGCCTAACAGAGCCTCCCAAGTGACCGCAATCCGAAAAGTTAAGAGCTTCGCGAAGATAGAGGTATTGGAAGAAAACGCGCTTCGGGTTTTTCCGGACCGTAGTGATTGTCCTATTCTGCCTCCCCTGCTTCAGAAGATAGTTTCCTTCAAGATTTTAAGTGACGCTGTATACCTGCTTTGAATAATGCTAATCACTGCATTTATGAATTGTAATGACTATAGAAAAGCGTTGGGAAAAAAAAAGAGAATTTCGAGGAATAAGATAGGAAATTGGAACTCGGTGCACCCTCGTGTGTTTTGAACTTTGATCTATCCCAAAGAAAATTCGGTTGGTAACAAACAGCAGTCACCATCGTTCTATCCCAAGCTTCTCCCTCGATAATCTATCACGGTCTGACTTCCAACTCACTGTTATCTTTCAGTTCCGACAGCTCCAACCTTCTGGGACAGGAGGGAGTGCCGACATTCATGATAAAGACATTTTCCCTGAAACAAAGCGAATTCTCGAAATCGAGGACATCGGGAAAGTCATGGAGATCATAACTGACAGGACTTGGCGGGAGCACATCATTACCTCTGAAGACGGAATTAAACAGTCCCGGGTTCGTGTATATATACACAGACAAGTGCTTTGAACGACTGTCCGATACCGCGGTTGGGAGTCTCTGAAAGAGGGAACATTGGTCGAGCACTTGTGGGTAGCTAAAATCGCTTGAAAAACGTCCTTGTTGGTCATTAAACCCTTCCCGATGTTTGGAAAATCTGTTACAAGCAGTATGGCAGAACGAATGACATGAAGCAGCAATTTAAAACCAAAAAAAGGGATCCTATGATAACAACCTTACTATAAAATTTTAGAGGCACAACATTTCCACAACTATGTGGCAAAGCGATTCCAAAAGCTGGGCACGAGTTTTGAACTTGATCTCGCCAATGCCAGCCACGAAAATGAGAGTTGAAAACGGAAAAATGATTGAACCGTAAGTTGTGCTACCTTCCGCAAAGTTAGGGTAAGAAATTACCTCCCCTAGTGCCCCGCGAGTCTGTGATCCGATTCCGACTCGAAGGGAGCATCTAAATCGAACCTTCAGGGCGTTCAAACGACTGGTGGTGCTACTTCTAACCAAGGAGTACTGGATGGACAGAGCTCCGCTATTCCTGGAACGTAAGGTGACTCAAAGGCTGTACATGGTGTTACATGAACGGAATTGAGGGATGGAGTAATGAGTGTGGCTGGACAGATTCATACACTGTAGTGATGATTAGACTCCATCAGAGGGTTTATGATTTTGTTGAAGCAAGAGAAATGCTTGACAGATCTGAAGAAGGAATTCCGAAGAAGATGTTTTGTTTCACCAGCTACTAGTATGGAAATTGATGTGCTTACGTTCATGTATAGCTTGTGTATAGCAGCTGTTGTAGGTGGATTGATGCATCGATTCATGGAACTGTGGTACTTAATCCGTGTTGGTAACAACCTGGAGCCTCGGAGCAGGGGCATCCCGCCTTGAAAACCGTAGCTAGTACTACTGCGCCACTGTTTCCTGAGTGTCTGAAATTATCAATTTCACTAGTTTTGGGATAATTTGGCGCAGAATGGAAGATAAACACAACAAGAGTCGAATTGTGTATACCATGGCGATGTCGTAGCGGGAGCGGTGGGAAATTTGTTGAGGGGAGGGTGCCAAATTGGACTTAAACTTTGACCAAGTCCGTTCCGAATGACTGAATCAAGCTTAATACTTTCCACAGCCTCTTGGCACCAAAAAGATACTGGATAACGCACATGACATTCAGGACTTTCAATGACAACAGTAAAAACAAAAATGTTCCAATCCGTCTACATCTGTCCATTCTTTCTTATCGCACTTCCTGGGGGTTTTTTCTACCTTTTGGATTTTGGGTACCAACTACCAATTAATTTTGCTCTTTGGACGTTGCGCTTGTGTTGACTAGCATATTACAACCCAACACTCGTCGGTCGCTTGTACAATACTTTCCTTCTCCAACATATCGCTATCATCAACCGCAAATAACACAAGGTCACCTCGCAGGGGAAGCTAGCCAATCAGAAGTAATGGGCTGCGTACAATCATCTAGTGTCGAGGATGAGGCCAAAATTCGTGAGTGGCATAAAAACTGCCCTTCTCATATAGTAGCGCAATGGCTCACGAACTAGTATTGCCCTCATGACTTTCCCCCCCTTCTGTCCGACGACTTGGGATCCGCTTGTTCGTCTTGTCATTGTGATCAACGGCTACAACCTTTACTGATCTACAGGTAACAATGAGATTGAGAATCAACTGAAGCAGGATCGTATAATGGCAAAGAATGAAATTAAGATGTTGTTGCTCGGGGCTGGTGAATCGGGAAAAGTAGGCGTATTTTTTTTCTTTCTGCTTGCTGTTATACTGTTCCCACTTCACCTTTTCCTGGTAGTCCATGATCAAAACTAGTCAATGGACCCTCTTTCCATCTGTTCAATTTATCCGTTCTCGGTACTCTTTTGCTCTAAAGATGCTAACGCCTGTCTTCCTTTCTTCTTCTCTCTCTCTAGTCCACAGTCCTCAAGCAAATGAAGCTCATCCATCACGGTGGCTATAACGACTCTGAACGTGAATCCTATAAAGAAATCATTTTCTCCAACACTATCCAATCTATGCGCGCCATCCTCAATGCCATGCCCTCCCTCGACCTATCTCTTGCCCCATCCAGCGACGCCCGGATAGCTGATTTTTTTGCTCAAATTCCAATACAACTCGATGTAGACGTTATGCCCCGAGATGTGGCTAACTCTATCAGAAGTCTTTGGGGCGATGCAACAGTAAAGGAGGCAGTGAGAAGGAGTAGAGAATTTCAGCTCAATGATTCGGCGGTGTATTATTTCAACAGCATCGACAGGATGAGTGGTCCGGTGTGTTGCTCTCTACTGTATTGAAACCTGGTGGTGTACTGATTATCAATTTCTCCCCATGGCTTCTAGGGCTACATGCCCAGTGACCAGGATATCCTTCGATCACGAGTAAAAACAACGGGTATTACAGAGACAACATTCAAAGTATGTATGATTACTCCCATTGACCTCCTCCTCCCCACTCTCTTTACAAGTGAATAAACACATCTCTCCAGATTGGCGAATTGACATACAAACTTTTTGACGTTGGTGGACAACGTTCCGAACGGAAGAAATGGATACATTGTTTCGAGAACGTTACTGCTATAGTGTTCTTGGTTTCGTTGAGCGAGTACGACCAGACGTTGTATGAGGATCAGAGTGTGGCGAGTATCACCTAATCAATACCTCGGCCATTGATTGATTCTTATACTCATTCACTTTTTTGACTTTTGTTTATAGAACCGTATGCAAGAGGCACTTACCCTGTTCGATTCGATATGTAATTCGAGATGGTTCATCAAGGCCTCAATTGTGAATTCCATTTTTCTATCTGTTACCTCTCTCTTCCGTTCCTGTGTCCCTTACTCCTAAAATTGGTTCGATAACCATTCATCATCTGGCATCTGCTCTGCATTCCGTTGATGAGAATCTACTTAACCATACCATTTTATCTTGCGTACACCTTATCCATGTATGCAACTGCCCTCCGCTAATGCAAAACTACTTCCTCTAGATTCTCTTCCTCAACAAGATCGATCTGTTCGCTGAAAAATTGCCAAAATCACCATTAGGTGAGTACGACTCTCCACAACTCCAGCTCATCTCCTCTACACACACTCTCTCTTTCTGTCTCCCAATCTCCCATCTTCCATATCTTTTCCAGATTTCCTCATTACTAAATACTAATCTACGAATTTACTGATTCCATTTTCTTCCGCAATCTACAAATTCAGGCGAGTATTTCCCAGACTACAAAGGCGGAAATAACTATGAAGCTGCTTGTGAATACATACTTCACAAGTTCGTGAGCAAGGATACAAGACTGAATTCGAATCAGAGTGCATCTGAGAAACAGTGCTATGCACATTATACCTGTGCCACTGATACGCAGCAAATTAAATGTGAGTTTTTTTTTTGAAATCAGGATTTGATTTTGGTTCGAACCTCCCGCCCGCCAAGGGCGGTAAGTGTCGATGTCGAGAAATACATCTTTTCTTTGGGCTTCCATATTGGTGGTTCCGTCACCGCCGCTGAGTGCCCATATTGTCTGGATTTGTTCATCATATATCTTCGTCGCGCATATTCATGATATCGCACTGACTACTTATCCCCCTTTATCCTATCCTAGTTGTCCTTTCTGCAATTCAAGATATCCTTCTTCAACTTCATCTCAGAGATTGTGGATTACTATGATCTCTTTCCCATCCCGATTCAAATATTCCTCTGCCTTGGTTTATCTACCATTTCACCCCTTTACATTCTTTTTCAAATGGTTCGTATATACATATTCTATGCTGAATACTTTCCATGTTATGTTATGTTTCATTATTAATCGTCATTTCCTCATAGCCATATGCATTGCTCGTTTGTTCAAATCAAATCTTCTTATTCTTTTTCTTAAACTGTACTTGATTACAATTACATTGGAATCAGGAATTATCCTCAATTCAGTGTTCACTTTTCCATTTTTCCCACTTCCGACTATCAAACCTATAATCAACACTATCTATTGGATTACTTGTTTGTTTGTCTGTTTTTTTTCGGGTCTCTATCTCTCAATATATATTATATACTCCTCAGAATATTATCCTTCCTTCTTCCCTCCACAATTTGTTGTTGTTGTTGTTTATATACTTACTTTTTCTTCAAATAGTGATACCTCAATAATTCCCTAACTTCTCCATAATTGTATCCATGTAATTCTGAAATCAGTCCTGTTAGTTCAAACTCCCGTCCCTTTCATTACTCTTAGAGAACTTTTTCATTGTTCCTGCTTGCAATAAATGAAGGCTTGCTAACCCTGAAAACCTTGCATTGATAGTGATATATATCAACAAAGTCGACACGCATAAAGGATCCCCCAAAGAAGTGCAGTTACAGAGCATTACGGACAGGAAAAGCTCCATGAATCCCTCTGGGGGTAGTGAAAACTCTTGACGGCTCAGCAGTCCTCAAACCTCCAAAATTCAAGCTCCATTTCGAACTCATTTCAACGACGGACGGCGAGTAAATCGTCTGATCATCCCCAGAAAAACTGTTTCCTTTCTCAAGCTCAAACTCGCCATTAATATCGAGATCTTTGCATTGAGTGCAGAGCAACGGGTGGGGTAGGGGTGTACACTTTGAGTTATTCTAAATTAGGCTGTTGGTATCTCTGTTACTCCGGAGCTTGGTCTCTCAGTCTCCCAGTGCTTCGCGTGCTCGAACAGAACGATAACAATAATCCCTCCCACAAAGGAAAAGTTTGCCTAGTTAGTTCACAGTAACACAGGACTACTACCAATAGACAAAGAGCTTGTAAAAAAAACAAACAAAACAAAATCGACTTATTGGGTATTCTGATGATAATATGAATCCTCCCTTATACCTATACCTGTAACTACGCCTGAGGTTGAAGCTGCTGCACATCTCTGATATGTGCCAAAATACTCCGCGGATTGACAAAATCAAACTCGTCCAACGTTTCCTCCCATAACTGATCTGTGATCGTCTTCCCTTCAGATGCGTACGCGATATCTGTAAGTCTTTAAAAAAACGACAGTGCATAGAGAGAAAATTAGTCAAAGTCAATCAGTCCCCGACCCGATTGAAATACTCACGGTGCAATTTCACAGTTAATGAGTAGAGATCCATGTGATTCCCTTCCCTTGATGACAGCTGCATCGATGTACGTCGCAGCACCTTTTTCCACTGACCTTGCTGCCACCGCTTTGAAAACTGACAACGCAGCCCGCACAGCTGATCCCATCTGGCGTTGTAGCCCAGTACCCTTGACAAACCCAGGATCGACCATGTTTATAACGACATATTCGGGTTTTACATATTCTGACGCGAGTTTGACGAGGAACAGCTGGCCGAGGAGTTTTGAGACCATGTAAGTCTCTCCAGGGTCGAACGGTGTGGCGGCTATTTTGTCGAAGGAAGGTAACAAAGGTCTTTCCTTGCGATTGGGAAACTTTGCTAGTGTAGCCATGATAGATGTGACAATGGTGATACGAGCTGGTGTACCAGACATAGGGGACTTCGCTTTCAGCATAGGTACAAGTAGTAGAACGAGTAATACGGTGCTCAAATAGTTAACCTGAACACCCATCTCGTGACCCGTGGATGAAGATTTGGTGAATTTACTGGGTGAGACGCCTGCGTTAAGAATGACAGTGTTAACCTGTGAGAGCTGTGATTCGCATCTATTGACAAAGTCCTGGATAGACTGATAAGACCCCATCTCCAGGGGCCAAACATCGATAACGGCTTCGGGATGGTCAAAACGCAACTTGGATGCGATTGCTTCACCACGCTCTGGGGACCGAACGGCCATGATGAGACGTGACAGACCGAGGGACAACAACTGCTTGGAACACTCAAACCCAAGACCACTACTGGCCCCGGTGATTATCGCTACCCTACCATCGAGGTCTTTCTCTTTCCGAGTGAGAATAGGGATTTTAGTGCGAAACTGATTTTTGATGAACATAGAGCCGAAGCTTTCTGTGCGAGGTGGCATATCTTTGGAGGCGACCATGGTTAATGATAGTAGAGCCCTTGTCGAGGGTTGGGGCTCTTTTTATGTAATGGCAGACTCTGGCTCTGGAGGATTCGGAAGTCATAAAACATTACGAGGTTGAAGGTTTTATACATCCGTTATAATTCCGGTGTACAAAAACTTATTGCTGTTACATCTCACCAAGAGAGTCACGAAAAGAACGCAGCCATTCAATCACACAACGAAGTGGGGGACGTGAAGAAAGCCTAGATTCATTTTCTTTCAATTCCTATAATCGGGAGACTTCCCGTCGGCTTCTCGCCGTGTTTTGGTGGTTCCGTTTTGTAATGTATTTTTTTTTTGATGAAATGGGTTGAGAGCCAATAGGCAGCCTTCCGTTTTGGGGAGTCATTCCCGTACGCCATTACCACACGGGTGTTAAAATCTGATCATCGGCTTACTCTTACTAGGACTGCTCTGCGATGGTTCCGCTAACATTCCAATTAACGCACACACCGTGTTCTTTTTCTGGGATTTCTCTCTCCCTCCGTTTTAATATATACATTATAACTCATCTAAATGACATTGTCTTTCCTGGACATGTTGTTTCTATACTTACTTTTTCTTCAAATAGTGATACTTCAATAATTCGTGAATTCTTTAATATATTCTTCATAATTCATACCTATGTCATTCTTCTGCCTATATTGTTCCTTGTTTTTTCAAACTTTGTCCTATGATGTTATAGTATGTTTTTAAAAAAAACCGGGTGATGTCGTTCCCTCCCTTTCACAGAGTGCAAAACCCCATCAGATCTTCTACTTATTGGAAATTTGGTGGAAATTTTTCGGATGCTAAAAATTTCCCAATCTTCCGATAAATTTTTTAACTTATCAAAAATATATGTAATGAACAATTTTTTTTTTTGCATAGCATAAGTTTTAGAAAATTTTCGTAACTTAAAAGAGACTTGTGATATGATATGTTACCACATAAATATACTAAAATTTATGTCAAAGTTTCTGCCAAGTTATGGCATCTTATGTAAAACTTTTTGGATTTTTGTTATATTTTGAACTACATGGAATGGCTTCTATTAATACTTATATTTATCGAAAACTTCTGATATTATGACACCTCATAAGAGTGTTCACTTATAAGCAACTTCTTGTGAAATTATGTCATTTTGAAAAATTCAAAAGTCTTCCTGAAGTTTTTTGACTTATGGAAAATTTAGACAATTGACAATTTTTTAATCGGCATAACATAAGTTTCAAAATTTATATAAAACTTATTTGAAACTTATGAGGAACTCTAAATGTAATCATCCATAATCTGTACTTCATCTATACTTCATCCATACATAATCTATCACTCATCCATCCACATTCCATCCATACCTCATCCATACTTCATTGGTGTTTGTCATGATGTGTGTGGTGACAAAGGGAGAAAGCACGGAGAAGGCACAGGCTCAAAGCATGAGCCGAAGTGAGGGGTGGGGC
The DNA here is from genome assembly GCA_028011355.1 of Lentinula aciculospora. Classification (NCBI taxonomy): domain Eukaryota; kingdom Fungi; phylum Basidiomycota; class Agaricomycetes; order Agaricales; family Omphalotaceae; genus Lentinula; species Lentinula aciculospora. The sequence continues at coordinate 130,882 of JAOTPV010000035.1, read as the reverse complement.
TAGCACCACACATGAAGGCTGAAAGATATAATGATCAAGACAACAGTGATAGCACAGGGCCAATCACTAGGGTTGCACAAGGAAAACTAGTTCCAAAGACTAAGTAAGTATATTGAAGGTAAACAATGATACAGGTACTAACCTAGTTCCAAAGACCAAGAGGTCAAGATGGGGAACTAGGTGTCAGCTACTGTACTATATATACAAGAGTCTCGATGAGTAAGCGAAAGCGCGGGAAGTTGATGGAAGTGTTTGGAATGTGATAGCAGGATGCGGAATGATGTAGATGGATCCAAACAGTAACAGCGATGAGGGAAGGGGGAGATGTAGGAGAAATAAAGTAAGTACTGTATCTTGTATAGCACATCATGACATTACCCCCCTTCTACAGTCGACGTCCCAGCGACTATTTCCGTGAGGTTTTCATACGGTTGCCAGGGTAAAGAGTTGAAGATGGCAGCTGAAATTTTTCGTGGTGCATTTGAGTGTTTTGCATAGAAATCTGCAATTGCCTCATTGCTTGTGCCCACTAAGTTTTCTTCATGCTCCCAACTGTTGTGGCCTTCGTCGTATCCCTTCCACTTTACCAAGAATTGCAACTTCTTCCATCGTCCAAAGATCCGACTGTCCAGGACCTCCTCCACGTCATAGAACTCTTCTCCCTCTACAATTTCGGGTTCTGGTGGCGGTGGCTTGATTCCATTGACCCCATTCCCTTTCCAGGGAGACAAGCAGTTGGTATGGATGTTGTCGTGGATTTTCATCCAGGTAGGTAGGTGTAATCGATATGTGAGCGGGCCCATTTTCTCTGCGACTTCAAATGGACCTAGGCATTTGCTCCCCAATTTCTGGTTCTTTTGTCATACTTTTAATTTGCTCAGGGATAACCAGACCGGTTGTCCTACTTCGAATTCCTGTACTTTTCCCTTTACTCCCTCTCGGATGTGCTCCTTGCTCATCCGTAGTGCTGCATCTGCATCCTCGCATGCATGCTGGAGCAGTTCTAGCCGGCGCTCGATGGATGGGTATCTTGTCTCAATGCCATTTGGAATGGTGAACTCAGGGGTGTAACCATAAAGTGTTTCAAAGGGGGAGTGGCTGTGTGCGGAGTGGATGCGAGCATTCATGACAAACTCGGCAGTAGGGATTAGGAGGTCCCAGTCATCCTGTCAGCGACTTACATATATGCGGATGTAACGTTCAATTTCCTGGTTGGCGCACTCTATCTGTCCATTTGTCTCAGGGTGATAAGCTGTGGTCAGGGCAGAGTCGATTCCTAGTCGCTTCAGTAGTTGTCGCATAACGTCTGCCACAAATTGGGGTCCTCTATCGGAGATGAATCGACGGGGTAGTCCATGTAAGCGGAAGATTTCTTTATAAAAGAAATCTGCTACTCCTTCTGCGGTTATCTCGGTTGTACAGGGGAAGCAGTGAACCATCTTTGTGTAATGGTCAACAAAGGTGATGATCGCGTTATGGCTGTCCTGTGTCATAGGCAGTTCCCCAATAAGATCCACACCAATGTCCTGCCAGGGTCCTTCCGGTACAGGGAGAGGTTGAAGGGGTGAAGAGTGGTGGGGGTTTAGGCGTTTGCGTTGGCAGTGATCACATCCGTCGACGTACTTGTCCACAAAAGAGCGCATCCCAGGCCACCAGTACAGTCTGCTGACTAGTTCCAGGGTACCATGCATCCCTGGATGACCTGTGGTGGGTGCGTCATGACAGTGTTCCAGGATTGTTTTCCTTAGCGCGGTATCTGGGGGAACGTAGACTTTGTTGCGGTAGTACACCAAACCATTTTCTTCTCTCCACTCGGCTGGACCACTAGTGAGACTCTGGGGACCTTTGATACCTTTCAGACCATCCAGTACTTCGGCCTCTCAGTTGCTGATCTGCTGAATGCAGTCGAGGAGGGGATTATGGAGGAGGACCATGGTTGCCGCATTAAGGAAGTGTTCCGGTTTTAGCACCATCTGTTTCCTGTTGTCCTCTGCATTGGTGACCTGGTGCTGCGCCATACGTGACAGTGCATCAGCTTGAGTGTTAGCTTTGCCTGGGTGATGTTTAAGGCGGAAATCAAACCAAGAGAGCCATAGTGCCCATCGTGCCTGTCGACGACTGAGGTCCTGGGCTGTCTTCCAGTATTCAAGGTTCTGGTGGTCGGTTATGATCTCAAAGGGTTCTGGGGATCCTTCTAAGAAGCTTCTCCAGTCTTTCAATGCCTTGATGATGGCCAGCATTTCCCGGTCGTAGATTTCGTAGTTTCGCTCGGCTGGATCCATGGAGGAGGAGCGGTATGTGACAGGGTGCCAAAGTCCATCCTCCTGTAGTTGTGAAAGTGTACCTCCAGTAGTGAAGCCTGATGCATCCACTTCAATCCGAGTTGGTTTCGATGGGTCCCATAGTGTGAGGATTGGTGCTGATGTAAAGGAGTCCCTTAGTGAATCGAAGGCTTCCTGCTGTTGTGATCCCCAAACCCATTTAGTGTCTTTGCGGGTAAGGTTGTTCAGGGGTCGAGCTTTCTTTGCAAAACCTTCGATAAATCTCCAATAGAAGTTAGCAAATCCTAGGAAACCTCGGAGATCACGTAGCGTTGTAGGAGCCTGCCAGTTACTAACTGCCTTTATTTTGACTGGGTCCATTCACACTTCTCCTTCACTGATTACCAAGCCTAGGTATTCGATGGAAGGCCATTCGAATTCACACTTCTCTGGTTGCAGATATAGGTCGTATTTGCTGAGGCGTGTAAGCACATCGTTGACTATACTTTGATGTTCCTCCAGAGTTTCAGTGAAAACTAGGATATCATCCAGATAAACGGCTACCTTCCCAGCAGCAATGAGGTCAGCAAATATGGAGTTCATGAGGGCTTGGAACGTAGCGGGTGAGTTTGTTAGGCCGAAGAACATGACGAGGGGCTCAAAGAGTCCTCGATTTGTTGAAAATGCTCCCTGCCATTCATCCCCCTCTTTAATCCGCACATTGTTATACCCCCAATGAACATCCATCTTGGAGAAAACTTTGGCTTTGCGTAGTTGGCTGACAATGTCTGTGACGAGGGGAAGTGGGTACCGGTTTTTTACTGTGTATTCATTGAGTCGCTGGTAATCCTGCACAAATCGAAGTTTACCATCCTTCTTTTTGACAAAGAAGACAGGCGATGCCAATGGGGATTTGGAGGGACGGATGTAGCCTTTGCGCCGATTCTCTTCCAAGAACCGGTCAAGCTCTTCCTGCTCATTCGGGGACATGGGGTAGATCTTGGTCTGCATGGTTTCAGGAGCGTCCGGTTTCAGATCTATGGTATGGTCCCAAGGTTTATGTTCCGGTAGTCGTTCTGATTCTTTCTCAGAGAAGACCTTTGCATGTTTCCGGTATGACGAGGGGACCATCTCTTCAAATGACTTCGACGGCTTCTCTTTGTAGGCAGCCTCTGCGAGTTGTTGAGAATATGTGTACCCTGCAGAACACCAAAGTTCTTCCAATGTATGGCCAATGATCCCAGCTTGAAGTAACGCTCTCCTCCGCTTCCTGTTGCCTACCAGTCGATACAGAGGGGTGCTTTCAGTGTATTCATGTATCTCTGGGTCAGGTGTGGGGAGAGGGAGAGTTTCTTCAGGTGATTGGGGTTGGTCCTCAGGCTCCGGGATGGAGAAGTGAACTTGTGGAGCTGCAGTGGTGCCCCAGTCTGAGTTAGCTTCTACGATATGTGCAGTGGTTCCTCCCACGTTACTTTCCTTGGGCTCGGGGATTTCTTCGATGGTCATGGGGTGCGGAGTCTTTCTGGGAGAGGTGATGGACAATCGCCCTTCTTTCCAGTCGATGTCTGGGTTGACCTTTCGGAGCCATGGGAGTCCAAGAATGATATCTTCCAAACCAAGGTTGGTGACGAGGTATTCAAGGAGCTGGGGTGGGTTTTGGTCTATTGTGGATAGTAGACGTACAGAGTGTGTGATCTGTCCTGCAGTGTTAGGAGATCCATCAATGTTATAAAGAGTGATTGGATGGCAGAGACGGTGAGGGAGAATTCGATGTTGTTTCATGAAACGTTCATGAATGAAGAGACCTGTGGCACCAGAGTCTATCATTGCTGCGCTGTCGGTATTCTTGAATCTACCTTGCAACTTAATCGGTATGCGGAAGTGAGAAACATCACTAGATTGAGCAGAACCAATTGTACACGAGGGTATAGATGCATAAGTAGAGGTAGACGAGGAGTACAGACTAGGGAACCAGGCGGCAGCCATGGCGGGTTCCCACTTTAAAAATTCGAGCACAACTCTGCCATTTGCTCTGCCAGTTCCTTCTGCCCAGCAGTGAGCATCTGGAGGATTTTTGTGAAATCAGTAGCGGGGGCGGGCGTGGTAGCAGCAATGGAGGTAGAGGGCTCAGCAATGATAGATGTGGCAGCGGCAGAACGAGGGATGGGCCTTGAGAGTCCCAAGAACTTCCTGTGGCAGACAGCTGCTAGATGGCCTGTTAGTCCGCAATGATTGCAGACATCGCGTTTGTGGTGCCCATCTGCCTTTCGATGTTCTCTGGACCCGCACCCATAGCATCTTCCCATCATGGATCTGCGATAGCCTTCTGCAGATCGGCTGGTAGTGGTGGCATCCACGTCCATTGCATTTGGATCGCAGGCCGGAACAAAGGGAGTAGGGGTGTAGGAGCTGAAGTTGGGAGTGCTTCGGGTGTATTGTTTCCCTTCCTCATCGGCGCGTTCATTCTGCCTGTTGTCAATGCGAATTGCTTCATTGATCAGCGCCTTCATCTGATCTGTGTTAGCCTGGGAGTTGACCAGTCCGTCCTTGATTCTCTTCGAGAGGTGATCATAGAACCGATCTCGGAGGTCAGCATCCGGGTATCCTGTCCTACTAGCATACTGTTTGAAGGTCACCACATATGTTGCTACCCAGTCCTTTCCCTGCCAAAGGCTTTTCAGAACTCGTTTGGCCTCTACCACTGGATCTGCTGTTTCAAACCGTTGCCTAAAGGCGCCAGCAAAATCAGCCCAGGTGGGGTAGAGGAGGGCAGGAGCTGGTACTCCTGCAGCATCCGCTCGAGCGACTTGGCTAATGTTCTCTGAGGTGGGAGTAGCCCAAATAGCTGCGTCACCATCAAGGTATGAGATGGCCGAATTGATTTTTTCCTGTTCATTACTGAGGGAACGGATACCCTGGGCCCATAGTTCGAAGGCAGCAATGAAGCGTCGTGCATCGTCACTACGCTTCCCATCATACGTCTGGGGTTTGCTAACACCTTTGTTGGTGCTTATGTTGTTGGCAATGCTGGCTACTGCCGATTGTAGCACCATTTGTTGTGTGGCAAGTTGTTGAATCAACACCGCAAGGTCTTGGGTGGTAGGAGGGTGCGTCATGATGGAGGTGTTTTCAGTGGGGATAGGCTCAGGAGATGGGGATAATGGTTCTGGTGTAACTGAGATATCGATGACGATAGGCTCTGGGGATGGGGTTGATGCAACAGGGTCGGCTTCAGTTTCTAGCTCAGGTTCTACGATAACAGTAGAGATAAGTGCAGGAGAGGATCTAGCAGATGGTACAGCACTGGTAGGGTTTGAAAGTCTACCAACCCAGTTCGGAACTCAGCTTGGAATTCTAGGGATGTCTATGAATCATCCGTTTCCTGAATCCCTTGGAGTGATGGGAGCGGGGTTACAGTATCGGTTGGGGCAAGGATTTTCGTCGCAGTCAAACCAAGTGTTGTGTTCTTCATCTGGATTGTATTTGGAATGAACGTCGCACTGATCTTGAATATCAAATGCGTGCTAAAATCCTGAACAATCAATGTCTGGTGTAAATGAAGGCGTAGCGGCAATGGAAGGTGGAGAACCGGGTAAGTCCGATTTCCACTCCTCGTAGGATCAGTTGGAAAGGCTGATGGTACGATTAGAGATCTTGACCTAATGTGGTGACGAAGGGGGAAAGCACAGAGAAAGCACAGGCTTGAAGCACAAACCGAAGTGAGGGGTGGGGCTAGCACAACACACGAAGGCTGAAGGGTAAAATGATCAAGATGGCAGTGATAGTGCAGGGGCCAATCACTAGGGTCGCACAAGGAAAACTAGTTCCAAAGACCAAGTAAATATAAGGATGCGGAATGATGTAGATGGATCCAAACAGTAACAGCGATGAGGGAAGGGGGAGATGTAGGAGAAATAAAGTAAGTACTGTATCTTGTATAGCACGTCATGACAGGGACCAGGTATGTCTTTTACCTACTTACTTGTATTTATTATCAATATAACTTTGTTGTTGGGACCAGCTGCCTGTTTCCGTCTAAGTCTCCGCTCCGCCGTGCCACTGTCATCACCTCTTTGTGACATGGGCCTCTCTTTGCGAGGCCTTCTGGATGTGGTCCTCCAACGGGTTCTGTAGTGAGACTGCTGCCACTTGCATAAAGTGGGCTGGTTTCAGAATGGTCTGTTGTCAGTTGTCTTCACTGTCCAACACCTGATGCGTTGCCATGCGAGAAAGAGCATCTGCCTGTGTGTTCGCCTTGCCTGGGCGGTGAGTCAGCTGAAAGTCGAATCAGGATAACCATAGTGCCCATCGTGCTTGTCATCGGCTAAGGTCCTGTGCGGAGCGCCAGAATTCCAAGTTTGCATGGTCGGTGATGATCTCGAAGGTCTGCGGTGATCCTTCCAGGAAGCTTCTCCAGTCCTTTAATGCTTCAATGATTGCCAGCATCTCTCGATCATAGATTTCGTAGTTTCATTCGGCTGGTTGCATGGAGGCTGATCGAAATGCTACTGGGTGCCACTGACCATCGTCTTGTTTCTGCATTAGAGCTCCTCCTGTGGTGAAGCCTGATGCATCTACCTCGAGTTGTGTGAGCCTGTTGGGGTCCCAGAGTGCCAGTACCAGTGCTGTGACAAAAGTTTCCCTTAGGGTGTCGAATGTTTGTTGCTGATGTGTTCCCCAGTTGAAGCCTGAGTCCTTCTTGGTTAGGTCGTTCAGAGGGTGTGCTATGCGGGCAAAGTTCTGTATGAATCGACAGTAGAAGTTGGCAAAACCTAAGAACCCTCGCAGCTCTCACAGGTTCTTTGGAGTAGGCCAGTCCTGAACTGCAGCCACTTTTACCGGATCCATGTGCACTTCCCCTTCTGATATCACTAGTCCCAAGTACTCAATCTGAAGCTCCTCAAACTCACATTTTTTGGGTCATAGATAGAGGTCATGTTTCTCTAGCCGTTTTAGTACCTCCCGCACTATCTGCCGGTGTTGTTGTAGTTCGTTACTGAAGATAAGGATGTCATCTAGGTGCACTGCTACTTTCCCTGCTGCCACTAGGTCTGAAAAGATGGAATTCATGAGTGCTTGGAAGGTCGCTGGGGAGTTGGTGAGACCAAAGAACATTATGCTGGGTTCGAATAACCCTCAGTTGGTTGCAAAAGCAGCCTTCCATTCATCACCCTCCTTAATTTGAACATTATTGTAGCCCCATCTAACATCAAATTTGGTGAAATACCGTGCTCCCTGTAGGCGGCTAATAATGTCGGCAACCAGTGGGAGGGGGTAACGGTTCTTTAGAGTTACTTGATTTAGTTTCCTGTAATCCTGTACAAAGCGGAGCTTCCTGTCCTTCTTCTTCACAAAGAAGACAGGTGAAGACAGTGGCGATTTTGAGGGGCAAATGTAGCCTTTTCAGAGATTGTCATCCAGAAAACGGTCGAGTTCACCTTGTTCATTTAATGACATTGGGTAGACTTTCATATGCATGGTTTCGGGTGCTCCTGGGATCAGTTCGATGGCATGATCCCAGGGTTGGTGTTCAGGGAGGTGTTCTGAGGCCGTTTCAGAGAATACATTTTCAAAATCCCTATAGGGCTCTGGGATCATTTCTTCAAAGGTTTTCATGGGTTTTGCTTTGTGGGCCTGCTCCGCTAGCTGTTGGGAATATGTGAATCCTGCTGCGCACCAGACCTCCTCTGTTTGTTCGTGGAGGATGCCTGACTTCACCCATGCATGCCGGGTTCGTCGATTGGCTTGAATGCAGTGTATAGGCAAATCCTCTGCCTCCTCCTCTGATATGCTCAGTGGGGATTCAGGAGTGATGACTGTTTTGATTTCCTCTGCAGTATCTTGCTCTACCACCTGCTCTATCGTTGTCTGACCGAGAGTCATCCTTTCTCCCAGTCAATATCTGGATTGGCTTTACGTAGCCAGGGGAGTCCCAGGATTAGGTCTTCGCTTCCCAGATTGGTTATCAGCAAATCTGTCCACCGTTCTTGGCTATCGATGGTCAGGGCTAGACGCGCAAAATGCATAATCTGCCCTGCTCGGTTAGCAGATCCATCGATGTTAAAGACCCCAATGGGTTTCCTGAGTGGGAAGATCCTTACTCAGTGGCGGGTGACAAACTCCTGATTCAGGAATAGAGCAGTGGCTCCAGAATCAACCATGGCCGCAGTTGCTATACTGTGATTTCTTCCTCTTAATTTCACACTAATTCGGAAATGTGACAAATTGGAGTTCAATTCCAAAATAGTAGGTATTTTACAGGCAGAAAGCGAATCATATGCGGAGGTAGAATGTAGTATAGCAAATTGATTAACGGGTACTCTTGGTGCGGCCGAGATGGGTACCTGCTTTAAAAACCCTCCTGCAAACCTTGTGCTGGGGCCATGGCATTGGCTCTGTTCAGGAGTTCTTGGAGCTGGGCAATCTGGATGGAGAGGTTGGGGGTAGCTGGGGACTGTGCGATAGGAGCAGGAGCCAGAGTAGAAGCCGCAATTTGGACAGGTTCATTGGGGAAAAGAGTGAAGGGCGTTGAAGAGGAAGCTGCAACTTGTTGATGGCGGGGTTGTTGATGCTTACCCTGGCCGCGTTCTAGACCCATGAATTTGTCTTGGCAGACTGACTCTAAATGACCTCGTCGCCCACAGTAGCGGCATACTGTGTCCTTGTATGAGCAGTTCCTCTTCTCGTGACTCTGTGAACTGCAACCGTAACACCTGCCTCTCATCTGGGCCACAAAGCTTTCTCTACTGTTGCCACTGGTGTGCGTGGCATCAACATCCATAGCATGGGAGTTGGCAGGGGGAGAGGTGATGTGAGAGGTGCCCTGATTATGGCCTGTCATGGTGGGGTCATGCAGGAATACATCCACCGAGATTGCTCGCCTGATTGCCTCCTCCAGCATAGGGGCTAATCCCTGCGCTATGTTGACCACGATGAGATTTTGTTGAATCTCTGGGTTGAGGCCACTGTGAAAGCATTCTCGTAGGTCAATATCTGAGAGCCCAGTTCAATTGCCGATGTCCTTGAAGTTCTGTGTGAATTCTGCTACCGTTTGACCTTTTGCTTGCCTGAGATGCTGGATTGCATTCCAGGCTTCCATGCCTGCGTCAATGGATTCGAATCGGAGAGTGAAGGCAGTTTTAAAGTCTTCCCATCGTCCATTAAATGGTTGTTGGTGATGACTGAATTCCAAGAGGTATGGGGTGGCCCAATCAGCAGCCTTTCCCGAGAAGAATCCTAGGGCCGCCTTAATCAGTTTCCCTTCGTTGTCCTTCAAATCTGGTTGTTCCACTGCCCAGCTCTGATACTGGGCAATGAAGCGATGGGCTTCTGCACTACTCGAGCCTTTGAAGAGCTCGGGTTTATTCATGCTTGACTTGGCTGCAGCTCTGTGAAGGTTGGCTGTGAGCTGAGTCACCTGCTCGATGAGCTGTGCCATGAGCTGATTTGTGTTGACTTTGGAGGTCGACATAATGGATGGGGGTGCAGTTGGAGTAGGGATAAGGATGGGTGTGATCACGGTACTGTCAGAAAGGTTCTCTTCTTCACTGATGGAGTTGGCAACAGCATTTGGACAGGGTTGAGAACTGCAATCAGCCCAGGAGCTGCTTTTGCTGTGGTGGATGTGGGTTTGGTCTTTAGTATCAAAAGCGTGCGGGTAGGCAGAGCAGTCAATAGCTTGGGCAGGCAGGCTTGGTGCGGCGGTGTCTGTAGACATGGTGAAAGCGGAGCCTGCAAGGATAACCTAATCAGTAGGCTATCGGTGCAGTAAGGGATCTTGACCTAATGTCACAAAGAGGTGACGACAGTGGCACAGCAGAGCGGAGACTTAGATGGAAACAGGCAGCTGGTCCCAACAACAAAGTTATATTGATAATAAATACAAGTAAGTAGGTAAAAGACATACCTGGTCCCAATGACAAAGAGGTCAAGATAAGGGACCAGGTTGTGGGGGCTGGCTTATATATACAAGGTGGAGTGTGGGAACTATGAGGTAATACTGTATAGCTCAGGCACAAGGAATGGAACGGAACTAATAGAACAGAATGGAAGGTTCCGGAATGATTATTATAGGTAGGGGTGTTTGGGTGGTGTATCGTAAGGAAAGGAAAATAATAGGAGGTGGCTCACTTCATGACAGGAGATTGATCAGAGTTATAGGCATTGTTGGAATAGAATGTTTTTGTACATAGGAAAAATCGAGGAAAGAGTCTGTAGAACCAGAATCAAGTAAGCATGGAAATTGTAACAGAGATAAAGTACCATCTAGTTCATCCAGAGATTGAAATTCAGTACAGAGATTAAAACGGAGTCATCCCTCATATTCAGAAAGAGCAGATGCATTTAAAACTATTTCTCTTGGGTAGGTACAAACCAGGTCAATGCAACTCTTGCTTTGTACTGGGGTACAGAGTTGCAGACTATCTTGTTGCATCATCTGATGATGAGGCATTCATAGCTGCATTGTTAATTTCTGCAGTTCAAAGTTGCAGAAATCCTAGATTCAAAAACGGATTGTAGGTACTGATGGTGTCCATTATGATACTTCATCCATTGGAAAGGTTATGAAGGTACCAAAGAGGAATTCTTGTGGATTGGAGCTGATGAAATGCATGCTGATGAACTTCTCGGAGAATTCCATATCCAATACCCACTTAAACCTGGACCTTTACTGGACATCAATTAATATTGTCATACGATTTTACTTATCTTTTTCTTTCTCTTATCCTTCTTCACTTCCGAACAGTTGAAATCAACTGAAGGGATTACCGCCATGACAGTTTATTGAGCAATAATCCCTTACTGGAAGTTTGTATGACTGCACTTTCATACTTCTGTTATCTGGACATTTCCATCCAAATTTAAACTCATTTCTTACAAATTCTTTTTGGCTGACCTTCATACAGCATATTCTGTTACTTTTCCATTTCTTTTATTAACTATAATAAAATTCTTATTATTTACAAGTCCGACAATGGACATTTTTTTGGACACCATAAAAAACTGATAAAAAAATTTATCAAAGTCCAAAAAACTACTACTGGCCCTATTCTCGGCCTTTCCCCTTCCTATCCCCTGTTCTTTTCACCCATTCTTCTTCCATCTCTTCTTCATCACCTCAAGTCCTTATGAGGAACTGGACCATATCCTCCAGCAGACCTAGCTGATGGTTCAAATCCCGCACATCTCCTTGGAGGTCTGTTAGGAGCATGCAAGTCGAGTGGACCTTTGATACTGCTATTGACAATATCCTCGCTATGCTGTGCGGTCCATGTTAAGTTCATTTGATATTGAAGTAGCGTTGACCCAAGATCAATGGAGTCGAATGAGGTAGATGGAAGAGGGAGTGTAAGTTGAGTATGGGATTATAGTCGTACCAATTCGATATTAAAACTAAAGCTTCTACCTACAACCGCAAGCCTTATATACTAAGTCTGCTATCTCTGGTATCACTATGAATTACCCTAAAATAGTCATAGTGTGCGGACATAGAGATAACAAGTGCGGATAGGAAGACAATGGACTAATGGGGTGAGGCAGGTGTATAGCCCATCCAAAGGGATAGTGACGGGATAAGGAGGATAGGTATCACGGAAGTAAATTACCTGATCTATATCATCGGTGCATCGCATCAATGATGGACTTGAACATATCAGATTGACTGTGTGTTATGATCGTGCACAAAGGGATCGTCGGGAATGATCACGGGATGATCACGGGAAAATACAAAGTAAAATACTTCGCGAGGTAAAACGATCCTAGACAAAGTAGTTGGACCTTGACTCCACTGTTAGTAGAGTCCTCGACACTTTGCGTGTCCGCAAGAGAAGAAAGATAAACATGTTCCATTCGCGATGACTATTGTGGAACGTACTGACAGTGAGGATGTTAAAACGATGATACGGATAGATGATTAATTGGTATCACTATCGAAGTGCTATCAAGGTTGATATGTAAACTAAGGAACTACCTATTCAATACCATAGCTTTATACTAAAGGTAAGTCAGGATCACGAAGCAATGCCATGCCCGAATGGGTTAGCTCGTAAGTAAAGAACAAAGGAACAGATATAAAAGGGATAGTGTAATCTGATAAGAATGATAAGAGATAAAGAGTAATTGCTTCACGTCAGAATTCCTTCGCGAAGTAATTGCGTAGTAGTAAAAGGATATAAGTAATATCTAAGTAGCGGAATGGATCGCAAAGCTTCGTAAAGACTTAGCTTGCATAGATATAACACTGTGTCAGTGCGAAGCATTCCATGTGAACTGTATGACCGATGCACATGATCATAACAGTATCCCCCAATTAGGCTTTCGCCCTCGAAAGCCATACCGAAGTACTCCAATCCTAAGTTGCGGAAGTCCGAAGTTATCAAATGAGTGTTGAGTTGCGAGAAGGTAGTCAGGTGATGTTGGTTTTCAATGTGTCTCATGTGATTACATCAGCCATAGCATATAAGAGGGCCTGGGAAAGTTGAACTTCAAATTTTCCTTCTCCTCCAATGTCTCCTACCTCATCTCCAAGTTGTCCTGCCCGTTCTGCCACCCCGGTCTGTCAGCGACTCGCTAGCTCTCTCAAAAGATAACCAGGCGTCACACGATGAACGATGAGCAAGAGGATGAGAAAAGCGATGAGGATAAAACAACCCAACTACAGGTCTAGCTACCGAGGAGAATAGATGAGAATAGAGCTAAGGAATATAACTACAAAATACTAAGTCTTATATACTATTGGGATATGAAGCCGTGAGAGATGTCTCGCGCCATAACCGTGAGGATCTACAATAAGAGTCGCTCGTATCCATAAATAAAGCTGTAGGTATTAGGTGAGTAAACAATAAGGCAATATAGAAAGAAGCATGGAAGCAGAACGATAATGACGTCGTCCTGTCAATGAGCTGACAGGCACGAGAGAGTCGCGCCTAAGTGAAACGACAACGCGAGAACAATAAGGTTGATGCGTGTAACCTAAATGATAATGAAAATATAATAAGCGCTAGTGTAAGCGCTTTGGTGATTAGGTAAGTAAATAAAAGAAAAGGAAAAGAATAATGAAAAAAGATCGTTTCATGACACGGTCAATGATGGAGAGGAGGCAAACCTCCAAGCGTTTCTTGCAGCTGCGAAGCGAGAAGCCCAAGAGAAGTGGGAGAGGTTGTGTGCGTCAAAAACATCGGAAGTGGTAGAAAAGGTCGTGGGTGAGGGGGAAGTCATTGAAGTTGAGCAGGAGGTTGTCCCAAAGGTGGGGCCTAAGCCTCGCAAGGTAATTGCTCGTATGGTTGCGGAGGTTCCTCGTAGCCGCAAGATGATACCCGTAAGGTTGTCTTGATTCATCTCTGGTATTATCTAACTAGTGTGGGTGATTCCTATTGTGAAGAAAAGGAGGGTCAAGCCAGAGGTGGCAGAGTCAAGCCGTAAGCGGTGAAAAATGACTTCGGTGAGTGATAGTTTCTGTCGCATGAAGTTATCATAATTCTTCTTCCTAGGCTGTGAGGATTGTTGATTCCGAGTCAGAGATTGCCCCTTTCCCCTTCCCTTGCGAGCGCTGCGTCCGTAGTGACCAGCTTTGCCGTCCTCAGCCAAACGCGCCAAATGCAGTCGCCTGTGACCGATGTCACGTTGTGAGACAGAGCTGCTCGTTCCTCTGGAAGTCAAAGAAGTCACGGGTCAGGAGTCCCCCAAGTGATTCCGAGTCTGCAGGTCTGAAGGAGGAAATGTGGGAGTTGCGATTGGCTGTAGAGGAGCTGACCGGTCAGGTTCATGCTCTTGTGCATCAGGGAAGGAAGGATCGGGAATCTCATGGAGATCGGTGGGGAGATCGAAAAGGAAAAGGGAGGAAGAGGGAGTCTACTCCTGAAACCAATTGCTACAGTTTGGAGTAGCTTTCAGATTCCTTGTAGCACTCGCCTCGCTTCTCCGACCACCTGTATATAATTTTCACCTATCTTGTACCTCTTGCATTGCATCATAATCATTTTATCTGGCTGCCCTCTACTTGTGTGACTGTAAGAATTACCAAAAGATCAAAACTGATTGCGGTTGTAGTAGTAAGAAACCAGTAAGTTGAACTTAGTGAAATAAAAGAGTGACATAGCAGTACGCTCAGTGCGACCATCGGTGCGAACCTAAGTTGAGAACAATCACTCAATTTACTATCACGGTGATTGTTCTCATTGATGTCAAAGAGCATTGATGAAGCATAGAAGTGCTATAGGAGTGAAGGAATTAAAGAATTAAAGGTCTGGGTTTATTTGGATAACGAAGATGAAACGTGGGGATAAGTTCATCGGCATGGGTTTTGTCGGCAGCTACCCAAGAGAATTCTTCATCAGTACCTTCATAGCCAGCCCATCGAACGAAATATCAAAGGGGGCATTGTTTGAATCGTTGATCCATCTTTGAGTCCAAGACCTCTGTGATGTAGTACTCTTCCTTGCCATCTACTTCAATGGGTGGCGGAGGAGTTTGAATCCGGTGCGGAATGGAGTTTGGAATTGCCTGTTCAAGTTGAGAGACATGGAAAACGGGATGGATGCATCAGAGGTAGTCGGGAAGGCGAAGCTTGTAGGATAGGGTGCCTGCATGATCGATAACTTCAAAAGGTCCTAGGTATTTCTCTGAGAACTTCTCCATAGGATGAGTGGACTTGATGTGCTTCGCCAAAATGAATACATGTGAACCAATCGGAAACTCCGGAGCTGGAATGCGTTTACAATCTGCTTGATCCTTGTATTTTTTCTGTGCGTTAACAATTTTGTCATGGAGGAATGCGTGAAGCTCATCGAGATTTACAACCAAGTCTCTTGCAGTATCAGAATGGACATCGACTTCGGGACATACGGAAATGTTTGGATGATAACCCTTGTTGGCATAGAAGGGAGTTAAGCCTGTGGAAGCATTCGGGGCGTTGTTGTAGGCGAATTCAGCCATCAGAAGAAGTATGGACCAGTTGTCTTGTTGATAGGTACAATAGATCTGAATGTACTGCTCCAAGGTCTGGTTGACTCGTTCAGTTTGTCCGTCTGCTTCAGGGTGGTAGCCCGAGGTATAATGTAGGTTCATCGATAATGCTTGACCAAGTGCTCTGAAGAATGCAGAAATGAATTCTGATCCGCGGTCAGAAGTAACATGGTTAGGTACTCCATGTTTAGAGAAGACATGAGTAACGAAAAGCTCAGCTAGACGTTCGGAAGTAATAGTATCGTCTGTCATGATAAAAATTGCTTGTTTTGAAGCTCGGTCGACTACGACAAGGGTCGCAGTGTAGCCATTCAAGTCTGGAAGTTGTTCAATGAAGTCCATAGAGATTGAATCCCAAGGTTGAATCGGAACAGGTAAAGGTTTCAGTAATCCGTAGGGTCAGTGTTGTTGAGGCTTGTTGTGGCCACATGTGGTACATGATGAGACATAGTCACAAACAAATTCTCGGACCTTCGGCCAGGTGTAATGTCTACGAATAGCGAAGAGAGTCCGATTCTGACCGAAGTGACCAGATAGTGGGTGGTCATGAAAGTATCATAGGACTTGTAGTTGGAGGTCAGAATGATTTGGGACATAGATTTGGTCATCGAGGCGGAGTAATCCTCCAGGGTCTAGAGTCCAACAAGGTTTCGTATCATCTCTAGCCAACTCCAGTCCTAAGGCAGAGTCAGTGTCAAGAGGTAGAGTGTTTCAAATATTGGAGTGAAGGGTGTCGAAGTCCAGTATAACTGAAGCGCGAAGTATCAGTCCTTCTAGGAAAGTCGCTTGTAATGACGTTGTAAGTTGCTCATTAGTGAACATTGGTCGGAAGTTCTGTGGATTTACTTGCGCATAGCCGATATCCCCCTCTTTAGGATAGACGTCCCAGCATCAAGTGATTGAGTCCGCTTTTGCTCTGAGTTTTCCAGGGCGGAAGCGAATGGTCATATTGAAAGTGTGAAGGAATTTGGACCAGTGTACCTGTCATCATGTAAGAATCTTTGTCATAGAGAAGTATTCCAGGTTCTTGTGGTCAGTAACCATGTCAATCGGGGTTCCAGAACCTTCGAGGTAATGTCGCCAAGCTCTGAATGCTTCGAAAATTGCCAACAATTCCTTGTCGTGAGTATTGTAGTTCAATTCAGCGCCTTGGAAGTTTCGAGAGAGGAAAGCAACCGGATGAATTTCTCCATTTTTGTACACGATCAGGAAGATAGCTGCGAGAGCATAGTCAGAAGCATTGGTTTCCATGATCATAGCGAGGTTCAGTTCCCAGTGTGTGAGAATCAGTGCTGTCGTGAAAGCGAGTTTGAGTTTGTCGAAAGCTTCCTGACACTCTGTAGTCCATAACCAATCAATACCTTTCTGGGTAAGTCGATTCATAGGGTAGACAATGTCAGAATAATTATAAATAAAATGGCAATAAAAGTTCGCAAAACCTAAGAAGGACTGAATGTCCTTGACCTTCCTCGGAGTAGGCCAGTCCACGATTGCTCTGACTTTGTCGGCAGCCATTGTGAGGCCTTCCGGGGATAAGATGTAACCAAGGTATTTGACCATGTCAACTCCGAATTTGCATTTTGACGGTTTGCAGAATAGCTTGTGCACGTGGAGTCATTGGAGGACTTCACAGACATGCTCGGAGTGTTTTGTAGAGTCGTCAGAATAGATGAGTATGTTGTCGATGTAGACAATCACACAGACGTCAAGTAGATCTTTGAAGATGTCATTAATGAAATGCTGAAAAGCGGCCAGAGCGTTAGTGAGTCCAAAGGGCACCACACGCCATTCGAAAGAGCCATAATGCATTCGGAATGTAGTCTTCCATTCATCACCTTCTGTGATACGTACCAGGTGGTACGCGTGTGCTAGGTCAAGTTTGGTGTAAATCTTTGCTCGTTTCGGAGCGTCGAGTAGGTCGGAGATCAAAGGTAATGGGTAGCAATCTTTCCTCGTGATCTTGTTCAAGCCACGGAAGTCCACACATAGTCGGAGCGAACCATCCTTCTTTGGAACGAAGAGTACGGGAGTGCCATGTGGGGATGTCGAAGGTCGGATAGTACCAGTGGCAAGAGATTGATCAAGAAATTCGCGAAGAGCCTCAAGCTCTTTTGGAGAAAGTGGGTAAATTCATCTGATAGGTGGCTCAGCACCTTCTTCTAAGTCGATCTTGAGGTCATAAGGGCAATGGTCCAGGAGGACTTCCAAGTTGATCTCATCGAATACATTGGCGAAGTTGTAGTAGTCTTCTGGAATCTCATTTTTTGATGGTGGGTCATCCGTGTCAGTTTTCAACAATCGTGCAGCAACTTCAGAGTGAACGGCATAGAGAACAAGTGGTTCCATACCTGATTGCTTACAAGCATGATGAAAGGGTACCGCGCTTACCAGAGTGATGTCTACTTTGTTGTGTCGTAGATGCGACGCCATTTGCATGACTGATGGGTAGGAATAGATGGGTTTGAAGGGAAACTTGTCAGAGAGTGGTCAAGCCTTATACGAGTTCTGTTTAGCGGGTGTCGGATCAGTGCGATTCGATGGTTCGAAAGGTACTTCTTTGGAGACCGCCTGGGGGTCAGGCAAAGAAGAGGACGTCAGTGATTCGGGATGGTTGGTATTCTGGAAAGTAAGTGTTTTCGATGCCCAGTTAATCAATGGATTATAGTGGGAAAGAAAACCCTAACTTAAAACAGCTTTGCATGAAGAATCTAAAAGTGTGACATAAAAGTCCAAAGGTATAAGCTTGCCAGAAGGAAATAGGATTGGTAGTGTACAAGTTTCAGAGATGGTTTTCATAGCTAGCAAACCATCGAAGAGTCAGAGGTTGATCGGAGTAGAAGTCGGGACGGTCGGGATTGAATTCAAGTATACAAATTCTGTATCTATGAAATTGTCTGTAGAACCAGAATCGAGAAGTGTATCAAAAGAGATTGGAATCTGAGTTTTATCGAAAAGTACATGGATAGATAAGTTGATCATAAAAGATTTTGAGTGCAATGAAAGAGCGGATGCATTGAGAACAACTTCCCCACTGCTGGTACGAACCGGGTCAACGCAACTCTCGCTTTGTACTGGGGTACAAGAGTTGCGGGCTATTTTCCCGATCCTACCATCAAGGTAGTCATCAGAGTCGCCGAGGAAGCGGACTCTTGCGTGGGGTTTGTTTGCGCAGCTCTAACCTTAGCTTCCCATGCCCTATGCAGGTTACAGTCTGCAAGTAGGTGCTTATTCAAGCTGCAGAAGTTGCATAGGCCGAATTTTCATTGACGCTCCTTCTCCGCAGGTGTAATCTTACCATCCACGCCCAAACAATTTGCGTAGGCAGGTTTCTGCTGGTTCGAGTTGTTGTTCGGAGTGCCTGGCTTAGAGTTCGAAGTCGAGGGTTGCTGGTTCGAACTCTTGCCTTGCGGTTTGGAGGATGTCGAAGTCGTTGAAGTCAAGGTGGATGGTGTGGCGGGGTTGTAGGATTTCTTCTGCGGGGTTTTTGTCTGACCTCCAGAATTCCTATTCGCCTCATGCTTCTTTTCCTCCTCTCTTCTCCAGTATTGGTTGTCGATGCGAAGTACTTCTTCATGAAACTCTACAAGAGTCGCAGGTTCCTTGATGCGTGCGAGCTTGTCTTTGATGCGGGATGCTAGACTGCAACTGTAGGCCCATCGGAGGGCGCTATGGTCCCAGCTGGTCATAGCAGCTAGGGTGTTGAATCGGATGTTGTATTTTCGAACGTTGTTGCCATCCTTCATCCTCAGGTTACTGAGTTTATCTTCGGAGTCACCCTGCGCGTCGTAGAGACTGAAGTTGTCCTGCAGCTCCTTGACCAGAGCTTTGAATGAATGGGTCCACATCGGCATGGCAGTGACGTCAGGATTGAGGATGTCGGGTTTGAACCACTCCCGAGCCGTACCGCTCAGGTACGAGATTGTATAGTTGATCTTCCACTGCTTGGTGAAGTATTCAGGGCAGTCGAGAAATATGAGGGATAGGGATACCAAGAAGTTCTTGAGTTTCCTGGGTTCGGAGCCATCGAATGCATCAGGGTATTTTATGATAGTCTTGCCTGGTTCTGTCTTCTTTGTCAACATACCAGCTAGAACACCTTTTAGACCATCAATAGACTCTTTAAAGAAACTGAACATAGTGAGAGTCATTTGTCCTAATGCACCGGGGTTGGTCGGTGATTGAGTGTTACCTCGATTGTTGGGACCACCCAGACCTCTGGGACCTCCAGGTCCATCACCATTGTCACTACCATCATCTCCAGGTCCACCGGGACCTCCGGGGCCGCTAGGTGCGCCGGGGTTATTGTCATCGTTGTCACTGGAGTCATCAGGCCCAGGGGGGTTGTTTGGTTGTTGAGTGTCATCATGATTGTCAAGGAAGTCATTGTCTAATGCATCTTTGGCTCTGGTGGCGGTTGGAACTTTTGCCGTTTGAGGGATCGAAGTGTGATCCTTCTTTGGTGTGTGAACCACAATCTCCTGGCCATCTGCAGTGTACAGGATTTCATAGTTCATGTTTGGGTTGTCATTGCTACCGAGGGCATTGGGTGTTGGTACTGAGGACATTGTGCTCGTAGATGCCATGGGACCAAAACCTGGGTGTTGTGCTCATTGAGAGCCTAGTGCAGATAACAATGCAGTGTAAGGGGCAAAGGATTGCATGTTGTTTGCGAATGGGTTTCCTTCGAGGGCTTCCTGGGTGAGGTCAGGACTGATGTTTCGATTGCTTCGAGTTCGAGGGCCCATATAGATTTGAATGAAGGGATTAGTAATGGCGTAGAGAGATGAGTTTTAATATACTGTTAGGAGCATGCAAGTCAAGTGGACCTTTGATACTGCTATTGACAATATCCTCGCTATGCTGCACGGTCCGTGTTAAGTTCGTTTGATATCGAAGTAGCGTCGACCCAAGATCGACAGAGTCGAATGAGGTAGATGGAAGAGGGAGTGTAAGTTGAGTATGGGATTATAGTCGTACCAATTTGATATTAAAACTAAAGCTTCTACCTATGACCGCAAGCCTTATATACTAAGTCTGCTATCTCTAGTATCACTATGAATTACCCTAAAATAGTCATAGTGCGCAGACATAGAGATAACAAGTGCGGATAGGAAGATAATGGACTAATGGAGTGAGGCAGGTGTATAGCCCATCCGAAGGGATAGTGATGGGATAAGGAGGATAGGTATCATGGAAGTAAATTACCTGATCTATATCATCGGTGCATCACATTGATGATGGACTTGAACATATCAGATTGACTGTGTCAGTGTGAAGTGTTCCGTGCAAACTGTATGACCAATGTGCATGATTGTAACAAGGTCCTCCATCATTCTACTGCTTGAGGAAGCCACTGACTCTTCTATCTTCACTCGACAGGAACACTTGGCCTGTACTAATGAGCACTGGACCTTGGCAGGATGCAGACTGCACACCTACCAAAACACACAAGATGGATTTAGATAGGCATCAATCGCACTTTACCTCCTTTTTGGGGGAAGGGGTAGGTTCCAGCTTGAATTTGCCATCATTGTCGGCATCCTTGGAACCCAAGGATGAAGATTCATCATTGCAAGGAGTGAGGTCTCCAGAAGCAGCAACCTAGGGGAAATATTAGGCCAAATTAAATAAGAAATAATTGGAATGCACCTTGACCAGAATGTGTTTTCACTTCCTAGATACCAAAGCCTCAGTCCTTTTGTCATCTTCTTTCTCCTTCATCCGTGCAGCCTCCTCAGCTTCTTTTTGCCTGGCCACTTCCTCAGCCCTGGTTTCTTCTTCTGCTCTCTTCCGAGCAACTTCTACCTCAATCTGCTGTTGTTCTTCAGCCTCCCTCTTCTTTTCCTCTTTTCATCTATGAATTTCAACCAGCCGGACCTCTGCCGCAGCTTCTTCCTCCTCTTCAGCCTTGTGTTTGGCTTCGTGTTTGGCCCATTCCTCCCTCTTTCTCTGCAGGTGAGTGATTTCGGTCTTCTCCTCATCATCCAAGGGAATGGAGGAATTGATATGGGAGGTGGACAGTGACATGGTAGTAGAGAAGAGAGAGTGGGGACTTGGAAAATTTCATTTGAACAGGTATTTTATACCTTACCAACTGTAACATGGCTGATCAATCTATTTCCAAGGGTTTCTGATTAGTTCTTTCTTTTACAATCAGTTGATCAGATCAATACTTTCCAAATGTATGGCTATCATATGAGGCTTTCGAGGGCAAAAGCCTAGTAGGGTGATACTGTTACAGGTATGCCTCCACTACTTTGTACAGAACATACAGTACTGACATTTCTACTTCATTCCTTTTCTTGTCTTACTGGTACAGGACTAGACCATGTGATGCATCTAAAGTTACTGGATATGATTACCTTTAATTCTCACACTATTATCTTTTAATTATATTATCAGGAACTTTTTACAATACTTATTGTTCTTATTTTAACAATTAGGAATACTGGTATATAAGCATTAGTGTCTAGTAGATAGTTCTCCAGTTTGAATATCAACTTAGATCAATCCAATCTATTTAGATCATCACTATAACTTCGTCCAGGGCACTTCAGTCTTATCCCTCAGTTGTCCAAACTTATCCGGCCAACTTCCAGATGTCCTATATCTACGAATATAAACAGAACCATACAACATAGCAGGGGCACTACTGATAGTGGTGCTAAGGTTCTTGTTCAACTTCTGTTATATCTATGCAAAGCTAAGTCCTTATGAGGCTTCACGATCCATCCCGCTATGTAGAATCATCACTTATATCCTTTTACTACTATGCAATTCCTTTGCGAAGGATTTCCAACATGAAGTACTTGCTCATTATCTTATCTCATCCTTATCAGATTCACACTATTCCTTTTACATCCTTTCCTTTGTTCTTTACTTATGAGCTAACCCATTCGGGCATGGCATCGCTTCGCAATCCTGACTTACCTTTAGTATAAAGCTATGGTATTGAATAGGTAGTTCCTCAGTTTAAATATCAACCTTGATAGCACTTCGATAGTGATACCAATTAATCATCTATCCATATCATTGTTCTAACATCCCTACTGTCAGTACATTCCACAAAGGTCATCACAAATGGAACACATTTTCCTTTCTTCTATATTGGACACATGAAGTGTCGAGGACTCTACTAACAGTGGAGTCAAGGTCCAACTACCTAGTTTCAGGACCGTTTTACCTTGCAAAGTAATTCTCTTCATGGTTTCCCACGATTAACCCTGTGACCCATTTCTGATGATCCATTAGTGCACAATCATAACAACTTCATTAAATATTCATAACTACTGATCAATCATTATTTGTACAGTCCTACTCACCCAAGACCTTATGGGACCTCACCGGAACAGTCTTAACACTAACTGTTAAGATCATGCAACTCCAGAATTGCGGAATAATTGTGATTTAATCACGGAATAATTGCAATATAATTGCGGAATGATTGTGATGTAATCACAGAATTGGTTGGGAATGTGAGGGGATAATTCCCTTGTGAAGGGAGGAACAATTCACAGAGTGACAGAAAGGTAGTTGGACATCAATATTACTATTGGTAGTGCCCTCAACATGTCGATGGTCCAATATAAAGGGTAATAGCAGCATCAGTTTGTGAAGGTTGCTTTGCGGAATGTCAGAGTTGTGTTGAGAATGTATCATGGAGAGTGAACATCTGTAATACAAAGAGAGAGCAGATCTAAGTTTATATTAAAACTACAGAACTACCTATTCGATATTGTAGCTTTATACTATGCATTACATAAGTGTTGCGAAGCAATACTAACTCCGAATAGACTAGCTTGTAGAGTAAAGAACAAAGGAAGGGATATAATAGGTATGGTACTCATCCAATAACAATGAGGAAAGATAATGAAGGATTCCTGGGCTTAGGAACTCTTCGCGAAGTAGGTAAATGGATCACGAAATAACTTGATTCACATACATATGACACTGACCTTATTTGTATAACTTATACCTCCACAATAATATTTCAAAGATAATGGTGACCGTGGCAAGGCAATAATGATTTCCCATTTCGTGGGCAATGTACATTGATCTCACACTATCTTGGGTACAATTTACCACACCAAATGATGTTTGGTATTGATTACCGGGTGAGAAGTTGGCTCAGGTCAATGGGTGAGGCAAGGTGACTTCAAGTTGGTAGATTTTGGATACTAAATTGTCTGTCAATCACATGGATTATGCCCCATCGAAATTTATATTGCAAACAATATAGGATAAATATGTATCTTGCAAAAAAGCAAACAGCCTGGAGATCTGAATTGAAGCTTGCAACACTTACAAAGTACCTACACGTCGGAGTTCCTTAAAGGGTACAATCCTAGTTCCCCAGATGGTGCCATTTATCCTCTCCAAAGAATCAACTTGCGACTTCCTCCCTTGCACCACTTTCACTGTCAACTTGCCTAAGCCTTCCCAGCCAGGTAGTAAGTCCCTTGATAAAGTTTCTGCTTTGTCCAAATCATCCTCACATGGGAAGATAAGACACATTATATTCAAGTCAAATCTTATCACTTTTCTGGCAAAAATTTCCGGATCCAAGGTCTCTCGGATTGTGCTTCGGAAATGAGCTTCATCATAGCTTTCATCTAGAAATATAAATGGTGCAATGTTCAAAGTGAGTACCTCGAGGGTAAACGGATGTTTTCGGAGAAAACTAGTGGTAGTCTTGCATAAGGCAACAACATCATGTGTTTGCAAACTCAGAGAGCGGAGATTGGGGAGGCTTCCAATGTGCAACCTCTGTGGAACTATGTAGAAATGAGATTTTACAGTCAAACAAAGGGTTCATGGTAACACACATTGGCCATGTGAGTTATGGTGTATATTGTAGCCGTACTCCATGCCAAGTGACAGGTGCTTCAAGGAATCACTATTCGCAACAAGAAATGGCTTCAGGGAATCAATGAGACCCCATCCGGTTCTGTAATCATGACATATGACTATGTCTAGCGTTTCAATATGGGGCGTGTATCCACCAAGGTTCAACATCCATTGAAGGAATTCGGAAGGATTGAACATTCGTAAACGAAGTGTTCTCAGGTTAGGGAGGACACTAGATGGAGTGAAGGGGAGGACGCTAGATAGAGTGGAGGAATCTGGGAGAGGCCATCGTACACCCACTCCTATGTTGGTGAAGACAGCCAGATTCTCAATATGTGCAAGAGAGATGACGAGATGACGAAAATCGCTCATCCACTCATCTGACCTGTATGAGAAGACAAAACTGCGCATGAGAGGAAATTTCTGTGGGATTCCAAGATCATGCCTGCAGCTGGTACCGCAAGACTGTGTGATCAGTAGTGGTCCAGTAATGGTAGTATGTGTGGCCAGTGTATCCACACATTTCCGAAGTTGCTCCTTGAACTCAATGTTCAACACACATCCTTGAATTGTGTGTCGGAAGGTACAAAGTGGGGATTTTAGGAGCTCTATGAAAGAATTTATGTTATTTTTGGGACCGCGCTCAAAAGATACTTGATACAAGACCGGTATACGGAAAAGATGGTAGCGTGTTGCAGGTAGCCAGCTGCGAGATACCAGACTGCTGGAAGAAAGAGATGGCACAGATGTGTGGAGGAAGTCTAGAGTGTAGTCCACAAGCTCTTGGGGGAGGATGGCCATACGTGTTGGTAGTTGGCTGTAGCCCCCATATTTACGTTATTTAACTAGCACTGCCAAGTCTTCCATGCCGGCACCATTCTTTTGGTGCCATTTTTTGCCAATGTTCACATGTCACAAATGAATCAAATCAGTGTAGGAGCGCAATCTGTGTGAGTATAAGGACCCACATATCCAGGAGTCTGGCGGCCAAATCGGCCAAACACTGACTGTTGTATAAAGAAAACGAACGTTCTCAATCATTCATCTTTGATATCGCTGTGGACCAAGGGACCGACAATCTGTATGTATGTGGGTGGGGAGGCCGGATCAATGAAAATTCAGAATACCAGCGCTCATTCTGATTTTTAAAAATTTTGATCATGGTTAAATCTATATCTATTACCAATGTTCACATGTCACAATGAATCAAATCAGTGCGGAGCACAATCTGTTGTGAGTATAATGTCCAAGGGTCTTGCGGCTAAATCGGCCAAAAATTGACTGTTGATTAGTCCAGATGCTATGCAGTAGCATCGACGTCCAGCCGAGCGGTAAACAGACTCGGCAATCGCGTACTAGTTAGCGGACCGATCACTGAATCTACTCCCTGCTTAACGACTCGAACATCGACAGTACAACTATCGTTTCGTAGCCTAAATAATACATATTCCATCTTCGACCCACCCCAATACCCACCGCAGTTTTTCTTTTCCCTTGACAATCATTTTTCACAAGCAATAATTACGCACTTATAGTGACCAGTAACAAGCAGCATCAGTTTAGTACATAGCCAATAGAGCAAATCACACGAAGCAATACCATTAACCAGCTACATACGAACATACATTCAAACGTTATATTCACCTCATCCAATAAATGAAGCTAGCAGAAATACTACCCGCCCGAGCGGCGGTTTTCCTTCTGCGAATTATCCGAGCTAACGCTCGGACCCCCCCAACCCACAGTTTCATTTCCATTGGACAGAGATGAGCAGTGTCAGACGAAGCTGGATGCAAAAAAAACTTGTCGTTATTAATCATTGATCTTCGATATCGCTGGGGACCAAGGGACCAACAATCTATACGTGGGTTGGTCGGTCAGACCAGTGAGAATGTAGAATACCAGCGCTCATTCTGATTTTTCTTTATTTTGATCATGGTTGGCCGTCCTACCCGGATTGACCAGTTTTGCTGCTACCAGCATATCATCTTACATAGGATATATGAACACGACTACTTAAATAGCTTGAAGCAGGTGCTATTCCCTAGGTCAGGTATCTACTTTCATTCTCCAATCTGCTGGTCAGACTAGAAATCACATCATACAAGCAATATTCATTATGCATTTTTCATGCTTCTTCATCACGCTTACTTTGGTTGCTGCTGCTCCACTGCCACAGCCTGGAGTCTGTAATCTTGTTCAACCCTTCAAATTTGTCCATTAACTTGACTTGATGTTATCAGGCTGGATTTGCTTTCCCAAAAACCAATGTTAGGTCTACAAGTCCAATATCTGGCTCTTCCGTTGTTACTAAGGCACCAACCCTTTCCAAGACTATCAATGATTCTGCAGCTACTGGATCAGTAAGTGTACTCAAAACTTGATATTGGAACATGCTAAGATTGTTCCATCAACTTAGTGCACTGCACTGGAAAGTTTTCCTAGTTCCAGACAATCACAGAAGGGGAAGCGACTTATGAATGATGATGGAGTTCAACATCCTCCTGGACAAAGCAATGTAGTATTGTTCCATGGTACCTGGAGAGCAGCAGATGCTGCTAAGCTAGCCTCAGAGGTGAAACTAAGTGTCATAAAGAATGGAGATTTGCATAGCACTGCAGTTTGTGAGTGCTTGAGCAATTGGATCCAGATGTGGATATTGAATATCATATATATTCATTAGCTGGTGTTGATGGTGGATTTTATCTTACTGATAGTCTGTTGAGTGCTGCTCAGTTTGCATGCAGAAATGTAGAACCAAAAGCCTATGTCCTTGGTGAGTTATTTCAGATCACATCTATTATTGATAAAATCTCAGTGCATTTCTGTTACCAGAGTATCAGTGGTTTGGTGCAAAGTGAGTGGAGTGGTTTCAAAGCATTATTGCACCTCTCAACGGCATTGAACATTCCATATCACTAGCCTGCATGTACAAGACTATCAACCAGGAGCTGAATTCAGTGCATTTCTTGATTATAGGAAGGTGGCAGAAAACCATGCTCGTAACCCAGCCTTCGACCAGATTATGAAAGACAATGACATGATTACTGGGTATGATCCTTCTCATTACAAACTACCTTGAGTTTGAAATTGACTTGAACTTTTTACCTCAGACCGATGAATGATGAACATGCTGATGCCTTTCTCAGCCCCAATTTCCGACAATATGCTGTGATCAAGCAACAGGCTGCCACAAATAATCTCAAGTATGTCACGACACATGAGATTCCTTGTAGTGCAGTCCCCATTGGAGCAAATCTTCTTCCTGCATATTACACCGCTAGTCAGAGGGCAAATCACAATTTTCCTACACTGCTCCACCATTTAACACAGTGTCCATTTAATATAGGTGGATGGGGTGCAGTGGCTACACTTGGAGGTTAGTATATTGGGCTACAGGATTGAAGAGATGTGTGTGTCCAGAATAATGCCTGCAATTCAAATTTTGAAATCTCCCACTTTGTTGAAGTGCTTCTGGTTCCAGTGAAGCAACACAATTTATTTAATTAAAGGCAGTGAAATTGAGGCAAGTCTTAATTAGGTTGAATGATCCAGAAACTCTGATAATGACCGGATTCCCTGGGTGATACCAGACTTCCCACTCTACGGGAATTGATATCCCCACATTCTTGACCCTTGTAATGTGTGTGTACCTGGAAACACAAACCGGTGAACATGATGGTTTTGACCAAATTTAAGGGTCACAAGGTCAATTTTACAGCAGCACATACAATGTTTAATTGGAGTCCATGAATGTTGTGCACATCTTTTGTTACTTTTATATGCTTAGTTCAATGTTGATATCCTCAGTCAGTTCCCATGAAATCATTTCTGAGATTTGTGACACCAAAGCTTTATTGTAGGCTAAGTGCTGAATAAATACAAAAACCGGAAGTCAAGTCCACAGATGAAGTCTATATTGTTCCAGACAATACCACTTCATCCCAGGCCAACTTGGGAATCACCCCAATGCCTAAGGAGTATAGGTCACCCAAATGCCTCGAGATCACTTAGGTATACATAAACATCCTCATTATGATGGAGCTAACTTTGGTTATCTCACTGGATGAAAAAGTCAATAATTTTTACCCCTTCTGGTAAACTTACAGGATATTTACTCAAAACCTATGTAGGAAATGATAACATAGTGTAAACTTCTGTATATATTTCTGTAAGTTTTTAGAAATTTTCACCAAAAGTTACTCATAAGTAGTTTAATTTATCAACTCTTGCACCCAGTGTCTTAAGCTATCCTCAGTCAAATGTGGCTATTTTGCCTTGAATGCTTGAACTGTCTTTTGCTACCATAAAGACACAAATATGAATACACTTGCACAGGTGCTAATATATTGTCAGCGACTCGCTAGCTCTCACAAGAGACAACCAGGCGTCACACAATAGACGATGAGCAAGAGGATGAAAAGGCAAAAAAGGATGGATGAAACAACCCAATACTAGTCTAGCTACCGAGGAGAATAGACGAGAATAGAGCTAAGGAATATAACTACCAAATATCTAGTCTTATATACAAAATGGGATATGAAACCGTGAGAGACGTCTCGCACCGTAACCGTGAGGACCTACAATAAGAGTCGCTCGTATCCATAAGTAAAGCTGTAGGTATTCGGTGAGTAAACAATAAGGCAATATAAAAAGAAGCATGGAGGCGGAACAATAATGACGTCGTCCTGTCAATGAACTGACAGGCACGAGAGAGTCGCGCCTAAGTGAAACGACAACGCGAGAACAATAAGGTTGACGCGTGTAACCTAAATGATAATGAAAATATAATAAGCGCTAGTGCAAGCGCTTTGGTGATTAGATAAGTAAAGAAAAGAAAAAGAATAATAAAAGAAAAGAATAATGGAAAAAGATCGATTCATGACATATATCTTATCTTTGAACAGATATGACTCAAGTCTAAGTATCATGCTCAATTTGACTCTCTGAACTTAAGATTTCAGTGCAGATCTACGTTAGAATGGATATTTCAATCTAATTCTTGATGCTGATGCTAATGCTGTAAGACGTCAGGTCCAAGTATTGCATCCTTTAGCACCGCGCCAGCATGGGAGTCCACGGCTCTGAAGGTATTGACATGTACAGTACTCAATATCAATATTTTGCATTCAATGGTAGTACAACGACACATGAGCCACTCTGAACATATATTCTATGTCATTGATTAAACCCCAATTTTTTTTTGCCAAAGAAATCACATATAGTGTAGAAGTGTGTATTTCTCCCAGAACGTGAGAGTCAAATAAAGTCACCACCAGAGGATTTATGCTTGAAAAAATCAATATGTATATGTTTTCTCCTGCATAGCTGTTTTAATTAGTCAATAGTACCTTGCCTTAGGGTGTGAAAAATCTGTGAGAAGATATGAGCATAGGGTTGCAATTAATATTTCGGAGTTCGGACAGTCAAAGCTGTCCTGTATGTATGAAAAGAGATCCTTCTTGCTGCCAACGAAGCGCGAAAAAAGCCACGTAGACCGCGAGAAAGTGCTGAGATGGTGGTGGTTGCAGATCAAGAAACGGTCCCTGGGACGAGCTCTTATCATACCCATTACCTACTATTTTTTCTTTTGCACCCTCCCCAATGCGCTCACCCATTCAAAGTACCAAAAATCACACCTAATGATTTCTTCTTATGCGAATTTATATCAAGCTCAATCAGATACCTACTTATCACTTCCCCGAATTTCAATACAGATGCTTTAGCTCCTCGAATCCAAGCTGCAAAATAGCAGAGTTCCTGCCCACCCGAGCGGCGTGACTTTTTACTGTTTCCCCAAGCCACACTCAGTACCCTCTAACCCTACAGTTTCGCTTTGATTTCACGGATTTTGACGACGTCAGAAGAGGCTAGACTCTTAGATGGTAGAGCCGCCTGTCTTGATCCTGACACGTAATTTCCTCTTCCTCGAGGCGTACTCTTCCTCCAGAAGGTAGGAACCGTAAATGAGACGAAAAAGTATAGGTTCAGGAGAGGGAGTATAGTTAAGCAGAGTCGGCTTAAACCAGCATTTATTGACATCAACTATGCAATGCTTGTCCACTTGAGGTAGTCCAATAAAGAGCTCGTCCAAAGCCTCCCAAGTAGAAGTTTCATAGCGTTCTTTTCCCTTGTCAGCGGTATCGTGACGAACCAGGGAATGGATGCAATGGGTAAAGCGTAGTTCTCCTCTGTGGACCAGTAAACAGTGGACACTGACAGGACTTTCGAATACGATGTTGGCCTTATGAAGCTTTGAGAAAGCATCATATACCTGTCAAGAGTCAGATTACTGTCTGGATAGATATGACATGGATTCTGATTCAGGCGGCTCACCAATGCACGATCTCCCATTTCTAGAATTCTACCTTCCACCCTAGCCATGACGATACCTATAATCTTGTCCTTTCGTAAGACAAGGGCGAGCGGCTCGTAGGTGATATCGATATTCAATTACTCAAGGAGGTGTATAATGGTAATCATCTGTTGAACCCACCATCGATGTGTAAAGGAATAGGGAATGAAGACATCTTACAATGGAGATGAGACTTTTGAGTGGCGTAAGCTAGTGGAACCCACACTCACCGACCTAGCGTCCATTCCAGATACAATGTACTCTATCATCCATCGACTGAATGACCTCCAAGTCGGATTCTCGTACTAAAGGAAGCCATCCTGAGGGGGCAGATATTGCAGGGTTATAGGCTGATGTTAACCCTACTACAGAAGTTTGTTGGGGGCTCAAGAATGCATATTCAAACTTTGTAAAGAAACTGTCATCGATAAGAGACGCCTAGTGAATTCGGAGGTTTCGATAAGTATTTAATCGATTAAAAGGACGTACTATTAGTGATAATCGATGGGAAAGACGAGCTTCGTATGCTCGGTTTGCCGCGTTTATGTCCTCGCATGACAACGAGTAGTAACTACTGTCCACTGTTGGGCCGATGATGCGTTCGCTTTCAACGATGAGTGATCGACCGTTCTTGACTAGAACAAAAAGCGTAGATGACCGAGAATATTGAGGATCTATACGAGCTTCTGGAGGCCCTCTTTCACTGGCATCTTTAATAGCTAATATCCGAATCGTCAAAAAAGTCAATATTCGAAATCAGAAGCAGGATTGAATGTCGACAACTTACCCACCGCCGCAACTACATTTTGAGGAATATCACTGTATGTCGTGTCCATTCTCTCTCGTTTGAGCAATGTTAGGGAAAAAGGTGTGCAAATCCCACGTTTGTTTTGTGTTTATTTTGTTAGTTTGTGGGTCACAAGTAGGGTGGGGTCAGCCTAAACTATTTACTGTCAGAACACTCCGCCCTACTTCCGAGACCCACTTAGCAAACCAAGACGTCTCGTACGCCCCGCATTCAATTCTTACACATCTTAGTCCCTCTCCGATCGATGTACTCATGTAGTTCTCCTTATTCTACTCCTAGGCACAGTTGGTATCGTATATAGAGCGTTGTACCTCCCTCGTTAGACTCGTCGAATCAACTCTTTAATTCCTCCCATCGTGCTCTCGCCCTTAGGACCGTCCCGAATCCTAACATTTACTTGCTATAACCTCCGCGACTAGTAGGACCTAGCGTGTTCTACATGGTCCTCTGACAGATGATAATACAATATAACATGAATAATCTGATGTCTTACCGCCCTTCAGGCGTATGTTCCTTCTGTTATCTGCTTGCTTTCGCCTTTGAAAAGTCTCGATTCCGGAGTTAGCATGTTCAGATTCGTGTAGATAGATAGTGTGGTAATCCCTTGCCGCCCTCAAATTTCCATTTCCAATCTTTTTCTGACCACAAGGATTCTGATCGGTGGCCGAAATTTTCACCTTTTAACCACCACCGGATGTTTATTCTAGTAATATTCTCCGATGCGGAAAACTGGCCACTATCGGCCGACCCTCCTCAGTTACTGTCATTGGTCTTCTACGGTTTTTTGGCACTTGAGAGGCAGTGCTACAAGCTAACATCCAATGCTTTCCAATGAGTTTGAATGAAGGTCATTGAATAAAGCCCATGGTTAATGAGGGTCAGTGGGGAGTCGATGACAGAAAGATGCTGCGATCAGTGAAAAGTTCAGTGACAGAAAAGAGAGCCCGCGTCAGCAAGTGCCGAGCGGCACTTTTCCCCTAAGGCCGCCTGGTTCCGCGTATAAAACTCTTGAAAGGACAACAATGAAAAACTCCTAGGATGGATTTTTTGTTCTCTTTCTTGTATCACTCACGCTTTGGCCTTCACAACACGATCAACAAGTGTAAAAAGACAATGATGAAACGATGAAACGATGAAACGAAGAAAGAAAAATAACCGGCATCCGGAAGAAACAAAAGAAAAAGAAACAAAAATGTCGGTTATATGAAAGCTATTGTCGTCTATCTGGCCATTGATTGTTCTTATACCTGAGTTCAGACCTGATCTCTAATTGAACAAGTTAGTATTTTAGTAGTTGGTTCGTTTAAAAAGGGGTTATTGAGGAGGTTTGGGTTTTTTAACGTTTTTTTCTCTTCATCGCAATCCCTAAGTCTCTACCTTTTCTGAAACTTTGTTCAAAAATGCAATCTAATTCAAAGAAGACCACCTCCTCTACCTCACCGTACACCGAACCTCAGGGATTCCTTCTCCAAACTTACCTCCGAAACGCACTGTGTCCAGCTCCTTCCTCTTCCTCATCTTTCGGCGGCGGCGATAGGGTTAATGGTGGCGGAGTTCAGGGTAATGGTGGAGCTCATGGCGGTGGCGGTGGCGGTGGTACTGTTCAACTACGCGATCGAGTCAAGGAGGGATCGTTCTATGGGGGTTGTGATGGTGCGAGGTGGAAAGATTGGAAAGGTGTTAAAGTATTAGAGTTGGATATATGGGATTTTAGGACGATGGTTAGACAATGTAAGTCCTTCTACCCCTTCCTATGAAACCTTCACTCACATAATACCCAAGATATCGACTCCTCCCCAGACATATTTCTAACCACCTCCTCCCATCCCTTCCTTCACCACCTCCCGTGTTACGGCCTCTCCAGCCTCTCTCCATCCCAAACTTCTTTCCTCCACAGAATCAATAGCCAAGACGATTTCATCCTCCTTATAATAACATTCGTCTTATCCCCTATAACTCACTGTTGTCGAATCATGCATAATATTCCAGTTCATGTTCCAATGGCGAAAGGGTTTGAATTCATAGCAACCAGAGGTCCGAATCAGAAACCGGATGGCGATTGGGATGTGTTGAGGATTGTGAGTGGATTTTGTTTTTCATTTTTCATTTTTATTTTTGGTTGAATGTGGATTGATGATATTTGTTTTGTTCGTTCCGTTCGTTGATATAGCCCGCAACGATGTATGGAGAAGGATCACTTTCGATTATATGTATTCCACCATGGAAAGTAGATTTAGACGATTTACGTGCTTTTACTATGCCTGATATCGTGAGTCTATCTCTCCTTCTTCCGCTTTCCCTTTTTCCTTATCTACCCTCCCCGCAGATCCCTCCCCCCTTATGCAACCACCCCCGTTTCGCGCCAACCTCAACCTCCGCACAACATACCGCATACGAGTTATGGAATACAGTACTAGAAGTGTGTAAACCCGCTGGACCTTGTTTTGTTGTCACGAATTATTTGTTTTGGTGTTTTGGGAGGTTTGAGGCGTTGGAGAGTAATGCGAATGAGGAGAATAGGAAGGGGAAGGGGAAAGGGAAGGAAAGAGAACGCCACAGTGGTAAGTCCCCTTACTCGTTTTCACCTCAAACCTTTGCCTCTTAACAAAACGTTTGTTGCGCATTCGCACACAGTTCGCCCATCAGCAACCGTATCACCACCTATCGAACTAGAAACAAGCATACCGAACAGCATCAGACTTCCTATGCGAACAGAACCTATGGGGCTAGGATGTACGATTCCGGAGTGTTTGTTGTTTTGGATTCAGATGACCAGAGGGGTTGCAGGGTGGATGGAGGGCTGAGAAAAAGCTGTTATTAGTATCGTTTATACTGTTGGTTACCATTCTTTAAACCATCTCTGAACCATTATACCGTAAATTTCTCTTGTGTCTAAGCCTTATCTTGTACTGCCTTCCTTCCTGCTCCTTCCCTAATATCACTCATCGGGATCCTTCCACGTGTCCACGTTGTGCGTGACTTCAAGATTAGATTAGATTAGACTTGATCGAACGAACTATACATGTCACGGCTCCTTCCCCTTACGGTAATGTACTTTCCTTAATCGTCTATTTCTTACCGACGCACTCTACTATATCAGGACTTGGGTTCTCCTTCAACTCTTGCCACCGCCTATTGCGGAAAATAAACAAAGGCAATGACCAAGCACAGGCACAAGCACAAACCTGAGGGTGGCAGAGTTTGACACACAAAGGTTGGAAAGGTAAAATGATCTCAATGGCTATGATAGCACAAAGGGCTAATCACAAGGGCTCAATAAGTTAGTTCTCCAATGACGAAGAGGTTGAGATAGAGAACTAGGAATTATCTACTCACTGGATGCAAAAGTACATAAGTTTTACCCCTTCTGGTAAACTTACAGGAAATTTACTCAAAAATTATGTAGGAAATGGTAACATAGTGTAAACTTCTATGTATATTTCTGTAAGTTTCTAGAAATGTTTACCAAAAGTTATCCATAAGCAGTTTAATTTATCAACTTGGAAAACTGATGCAAAATTTTTATCAAGTAAGATTTCGGACTTATTTATGCAAAGGTAAGTATGATGGTTGGAATACCTCCATCAATTCAACATGGTCATTTGATTTTGACTGGGAGAATTGGGAGAAAAACTGGATTCAATGACTAGATGCTGGGTCATCTGCTTAAAAGAGGAGGAGGATATTGATTATGTGCAAGTTAACCTACAGAATTTCAGACCCATTTTCACTAACAAGCAACTCACCACTTCCCTTCAAGCTACCTTCTAGAAGGTCCTGCACTTTGCACTCCATTGTAATGGATATTGAAGCACAACAATCCATGATTTGCAAGCCCCAAACTTAACCCAGAATTAGTTACACACTATTTACAAAAATGACTATTGCAGACTACTCCACACAGTACTTTCCTTTCCAAATTCTTCTCCTTCTCATCCTCATCCATTGCTACTTCTTGAGGCTCTGCACCTTGTTCTTCCTTTCTCCTCAATATGACCAAACACTAACTTCTCAATTATGACAGTCAGCCATTCCACAATCACCAATAAATTGTCCTGAGACATCCTTCAATACCCTACATGGGTACCCCTGCGAAACCTCTCAATGATCTCCCCTTGTGATTTTGCCTTCCAACTCTCCTCTGTTGTATCCACCTTTGTCTGTTTTCTGCCATGATGTGCTAGACAGAATATGGTACTTACTTCATTTTCTCCTACATTTTCCTCCTTTCTTCACCTTCATTACTGTTTGGACTCTTCTTACACCCTTCTGTACCCTTCTATCATCCTTCAAAAGCTTTCTATCACATTCTAGATACTTCTATGGGCTTCCTGTGCTGTCGCTTACTCATCTGAACCCTCGTATATATAATACAGTAGTTGACACCTAGTTCCCCCATCTTGACCTCTTGGTCTTTGGAACTAGGTTAGTACTTGTATCTTTGTTTACACTCAATATACTTACTTGGTCTTTGGAACTAGTTTTCCTTGTGCAACCCTAGCGATTGGCCCTCGTGCTATTGCTGTTGTCTTGATCATAATCTCTTTCAGCCTTTGTGTGTGGTGCTAGCCCCACTCCTCACTTCGGCTTGTGCTTGAGCTTGTGCTTTCCTCTGTGCTTTCTCCCCTTCATCACCACACAATCCAACTTGTCTTGTTCTTTGCATCATTCTTCACCCTCCCTCTCATGCTTGTTGTGCCTCCACCTCCAAAGCAGCCTCCTCTTTGATCCATTGCATTTTGGCAGTGAATTCAGCCTCCTGCACCTTGACCTCCAGCTGTCATTGCTGTGTACATTCTGCTTGTTTGCAAAGAAGCCATTTGTGACATTGCTGTGTAGTCTCAGTGATGGTGATTGTAGAAGATATAGAGGGGGAAAATAAGTACTGGGGAAAAGTTAGAGGAAACAGCAGGAATTTCACAGCTTTTGTTAAGTGACAAAATGACTTGGTATTCCAACATTTAATCATAAGATGATGAACCCCAGAAATTTTCCAATCTTTTCCTTCCATTCTCTAACTCATACAATTTTTTATGCTTCCATTCCATTTATTTTTTAGATACAAAGACTATGCAGGCTTTCAAGGGCAAAAGCCTAAGATGGAGATACTGTTATATTCATACAAGCTAAGTACTTTCCATACTTCATGATACTATTCCCTACTCTTTGTTATATCTGTGCAAAGCTAAGTCTTTATGAAGCTTTGTGATCCTTTCTGCACTTTAGATATATCACTTATATCCTCTATCACTATGTATTTACTTTGCAAAGGATTTCCGATGCAAAGTATCTCTTTGTTATCTTTTCTCATCCTTATTGGATCTGTACTATCCCTTTTATCCTTTCCTTTGTTCTTCACTTATGAGCTTACCTATTTAGGCCTAGTATCAACTTCATGATCCTGACTTACCTATAGTATGAAGCTACAGTATTGAATAGGTAGTTCCCCAGTTTAAATATCAACTTTGATAGCACTTCAATAGTGATACCAAATTAATTCACTATTTGTATCATCATTTTAACATCCTTCTTGTCAGTACATTCTGCGAAGGTCATCACAAACAGAACATGTTTCCTTTCCTCTCTATTGGACATGTGAAGTGTCAAGGACTCTACTAATAGTGGAGTCAAGTCCAACTCACATCTTAGGATTGTTACCCTGCAAAGTATTCTCCTCTCACCCTTTTCCCACAATCAACCCTTTGACCCTTTTCTGATGATCCCTCGGTGCACAATCATAACACTCTTCCACATCTTAGACTTTCTCTTTTCTCTTTGCAGGGAATTTACCTTGCAAAGAGCCATATTAGGTATTAATTCTTGCAGTATCGGAGATAACACAAAGTACAAAAGATACAATAATGACTTAGCCCACCCCTATCCATTCTATTGTCAACTTAATTTGACTTAGCCTACCTTGTTATTTCTACTTCTTTATCCTCTCCACTTGTTCTGCCATTGCATAACAACTCCTTAGTGAATAAATGGCTGCTACTACACTTTTCTCACTGGACAATCTGACATAGCGAGGAAGCTATTAATAGTAGCATCAACATCCATTACCATCACCAACACCCATAGACCGTTTGCACTTCACGGAAGACTACCCCTTTTTATGTGTATCATTTTCTTACGCAATTACTATCGACCCTCATTTACAGTCCCTAGCTAAGCACAACTTCAACAGTCAGGCCATGTTAAGCCTTGTATATATCGGGGTCAGTACAACATCCCAAGTCACTGTTTCATCTCAAACGTTCCAGATGTAATAATTTTCACAGGTGTTCACAGCAATCAAGGAGTGGGAGAGTGGAAAGAATGAACAAGAGAAGCAGGAGTTTGTTGCTAGTACCTTTGCTGACCAGTACACCCTTCACATGATCCTCATCAATGAAAAGATCCTGAACTCCAAAGTCAGTAATGGTGCTCAAAAGTATCATACCTTGATGACACATCTTGACTGTGAGGTTAAATGATGAATCTTCTCTTCTACCGCAAGGAAATGTATGCTTACTGATATATTTTAAAAGTGGAGCTGGAACGGCCAGCAGATTTGTTTGACTTGCTGATACCGGATGTAGATCTTGCTGGTATGGAGTGTCCTGTCTTGTCGTTCATTGCTTATTTGTAGTGTGTGCATGTATGCATCTGTTGATATCTTGTGCATTGCAATTACTTCAGCGTCGAATCAAAAGTATCATCTTGCTGATATATTACAACAAACGGGTGAAATATGTGTCCATAACACCTCCCTGCCTCTGTCCTGGCTCTATATCTCTCTGTTATACAATGACACTGCGACGGCAAATATGTGAGCAAAGTGATTAAAGAAGTGTGGGGCGGACTTGGAAGGACATTGGGAAGATGGTTTTTTTAAAGAGCCATAATATTGCTTTCGGGTTCCCAATTTTAACCATGGGCTAAGATTATAGCAAGAACAGTGAGCCATCCATCCCAAGCTTCCTTCACCAAATCACATAAGTAAAGTCAAGATGAAGCTCGTTTTACATGAGAATAATAATTACTCTATCACACTATGTATGGTTGAGTCACAGAAACAGGATGTATTATGACCCCTACTTTAAGCCACGTCGGTTCTTCGCAGGGAGGCAGGTGCGCCCCTAGCTTAGCCTGTCGGCGAAGTTTCTTCAACTTCCTCCTCCATTAATTCCTCTCCGTCAAGAGACCCACCATCCAACGGGGCTCCAATATTTCCCCAGCATCCTGTTAGAGGCAAGTTCAGTGATGAGAAAACAGTTCTTCCCTGTGTCTGGTATGATGCCTGAAGCTTGTCTGAGTCAAGTGTGCGCAAGTTGAGCATAAGGCGGCTGATAAGGAGGTTCGGTAGCCTAGATGGGTTAGTTGGATATCCGGTGTTATATAGTGACTCAAAAAATGAAACCCAAGAAACACACATATTAAAGAATGGAGTGATCTAACCATAATTAGCATTAGTTCAGTATTGATTCAAAAGTCTTCAGGTGAAGCTTCCACATACTGGGTTGTAATCTGCAGCCTAGAAGTACCCAGGTCAGTAGTGCATCAATGGCAAATAGTCATTATCAAATACTAACCACTACTGTGAGGATGGTCATGATTGCTGCAACCACGAGCATGACTCTTAGAAGCATTTGACTTGTTAGAGACACAATCCAGACAAATGACTTGAGAGGGGCAAAACATACAAAAAATAAAGAGTACCTACAGGAATGGCATCCAGTTGTGAGTAATGATACTTGGTGACAACAGAACACCCCACCATCACGAATAATGACCTGTGTAACACTTGATTGACCCATTCTTCGCATGCTAAGAGCAGTGTGGAAAGTTTTTCGCCACCGTCAAGGTAAAATCAGTAAGTCAAATGCCAATGCCATGCATGGTACAGCAGTTTGCACTTTTAGAGTGTTAGTCAAACTTCAGAAGGTTCAGATGTAGAGCCGAAAAAAAAAAATCACATCTAGAATTCAAATATGTAACTGATAAGTAGCAAATATGAATCATTCTTAACACTGACTTTGCAGCAACGTCATCATTATTAACAAAAAACACACATAGAAAAGTTCTCAAATTGGGATCCAGTAGCTGATATGGTCTCCCTGAGTACAACGTCGCCCTATTTGATATATCAATATTTTGGAAGAGGTGAACAGTAAGATCTATACCAGTTATATCAAGCAAGAATCTTGCAATTATGAATGCCATGCAAGTCAAAAGAATTGTCATATTCTTGTTATAGATTGCATAGACTCTTAAGGCAAAGAGGACTCGATAATGTTTTAGGTCTAGAAAATGAAGTGCATGGGAATAGCTCACAGTTCGTTATTACTAGAGCAAGAGGTCCTAAAATATCACTTGCTACCCCGAGATCATGACAACTAGATCATGAATATTAGTATTAAGGTTGACTGGTAGTCAACTTCTGGTAAATGAGTGACATGAAATTTACACGCACTCCTTGTCCGTTCCCTTTACTGGTAGCAGCTTTACTAAGAACAATGTAAAAGCTAACCAGAAACATATATCTGTTCACAAGAAATAGCACAGAAGTTCCGGTTTGTTTTCTCTTCCAGACAGATTTGATCTCTATAGGCAATGTGTCGATAAAATCTGCTATCCAAAATGCTGATAGACGTCGATGAGAAACAATGAGAACAGGAGGAAAAAAAGAATGAATGAATAATTCACCAAATGCGGCGACAACTGTGTAACTCCCCGAAAACCCTTCAAATCCGGGAGCATATAAGCCAAGTTCAGTCGCTCGCCAATGGGTGATTATACACTTACCAGATGTTATCCAGTTGTAACACTGCATCATCCATGTCGAAACTCTGAGGGTGATGAATGAGAGCAGAAAAGAAGGGATCGCCTGAGGGTCTCAACAAGCAGCACGGCAGGGCTATTAAGTAAACGCGCATACAGGCAGGCTCAATTTATGTTACCTACAATAAATAGATACTATCAATGATCATAAAACGGAGAAATGACGATCAAAGACTGATTGTGTTGAACTGACCAGAGACCATCTGCTACTAGCAATCGAAGATTGACTAAAGTTACTTTGTATTAAATAATTACCCATCACGGTATATACAAATGCATGTATACTGTAATATTTCTTTTCGCAGAACCGCTGACCTTTAGCCCAATACTCTCATGTACTTCATAATGACTTGATTCGGAGTGCAAGCGTAGACACATCACTGCAAGTTGAGATTCTAGGACACTCCTCCTATCAGGACTTATTGAGTGACTAGTCGAGGCTCAGATTTCTACCTCTATACACTTCAAAGCTCACATAGCTACGCACTGTAAGGAGATAACCAAATCTGAACAAGATTCTCAACTTTTATTGAACTTGGCTCTTGAGAGGGTCTGTAAGGCGCAATCTACCGTTGAATAAATCGCGCAATGCTAGGAGAATCACCTTGTACGGTGATTTTATCCTGGATCTATGGATGAACTTGCACTCTTGAGATACGTGTAATTCAGATCAGATCTCCTTCCTTTGCATGATGCAGATGCAGCACGATAATGATGCAGAACTCGAACTGTTACTACAATTTATTGACTTGCGGAAATTGGAATAATTTCTTCGCAGTCGTTTGCATGTGCTCACAGGGGTTCTCACCGTACCTTCTCTCCAATACCTCTCTTCAGTAAGGAATGGTCC
Organism: Lentinula aciculospora; assembly: GCA_028011355.1. Classification (NCBI taxonomy): domain Eukaryota; kingdom Fungi; phylum Basidiomycota; class Agaricomycetes; order Agaricales; family Omphalotaceae; genus Lentinula; species Lentinula aciculospora. The sequence goes on along the minus strand of JAOTPV010000035.1, from coordinate 89,975 downwards.
GAGGAGTTCCAGCATACTTGGGCTATATAGAGTTCCGTGCATCGATAATATTTGCAGGAATACTTCCAATGATCTGATACGGCCAGAAGGTTCATATCCAATCCAAAAAATAGTCTATCTTTTCGTCATGATTGCTGAACGTTCGACGACATGTACAACTTGTTGATTCTGTAATTTTTGATATTATTCCAATACCTTCTGAACCTCAGCGTACTCGAATCAAATGAAAAGTCTCGGGTCCTTCTCTTTGCTATAGCGAAGGTTTACAGTTTGATGCCTGCGCCATGTGTAGACCGACCTGTTCCATGTTGTAGCGGACTCTTGCTGAGAAATTTCGAGGTCTTGTGCCATGATCTAGCTCCCTTTGCATCTCCTTCCATTCTTCTTCCGTCTTCTTCTATCATCCATCATTCCATCTTGTCCTTTATTTTCTTCCCACACCGTCTTGCAGTGTGTGCTCGTGCTTGAGAAATACATAGACCCTGACAGTTTGGTACCTACCTGATAACCAGCCCAAATAGGGAGGGACAGGAGACGGGAGGCAGAGAAGAGGAAATTCGAATATCTATTGTTAAATTCTATAGCCTATGTAAAGTACACGAAAGTTATAGGACGACGAAGTGAGTAAGTAGCAAGAAAGAGAAGTGAGTGAAAGGACGTACCCTCATGAGGGACGTCCGACTATTTTTCGACAGAATATACATGACAGAAACTTACCATGGCTATGAAAAGAGTCCCGAACCCTGAAACCACTTCGTGAAACTCCCTCGTTGGGCTGTACTTGCGGAAGCAAAATCATCGACGTCCCTTCCGAAATCGCATATACCCAGAACGCCAAACGGTCATCTGATGGGACGCCGCATATCCCCCCGGACGAATCTAACATCTAACGATGATTTCTATATTCATAGACCAAGACCATCTGGTAAGCGTCTCGATATCTATCTATAAAGCACCTCTGATGAGGAGCGACAGAAAGAGTGCACACATAGGCATCATTGAACACAACGTAGAAGGTTAGAAGAAGAGACGGTCTCTTTTCCTCTTACTTCGTAGCACGAACTTCACATCTAATCCAAGCAACTTTCACATCCCCGCGACCCTCATATCTGCAACTGGACATAAAAGCGTACCACTGCGCAAAACTGTGCAAAAGCCTAAGTCACAGCCTCGTGCCAGTCAATCAAAGTTGTGGATACCCGTGTTGACTTCCCATCTCAGCTACAGGGGTAAACGTAACGATGGCGCAAAGAGTGGGTCGACAAGGATACTGGATGAAAGTATGATGATGACCTTCTGGAACCAATAGAGGAAGCACAACAGTAAACAAAAATATTATTGAGTTGAGAATGTCGGGTTACTATACAGTCGGCCCGGTAGTATAGATGTAGGAGTAGATAATTGTACATCCCTTGGCTCACTGAACCTCCTTACGGAGGTTGCATCCCGTTCGAATCAATGACGACAAAGAGCCAGTTCACCGGGCTCGGTGGAGGGTAAGAAGATAGATTAGCTTGAATATGGGTGTTGAAAGCAGTAGAGTAGAGACTAAGGATGTAGAGGCAGTGAGAGGTGTTGATGAAAAACCTGTTCCTATTTCGGCGAGTAATGCAAATAAATGCTACATAATCGAGAGTGAGAGAATCTTGTGATCCAAGAGTTCTACAGACAAATTCTTTCGACCACGCATCCCGCGTTCACGCCGATGCCGGTGTTCCAGTCTCTTTACTAGCGAATATCCTCAACGCTGTCAGTCTTGCCAAGGAGCTTTGAGGGAAAGAATCCATTGGTTTGTACAGTGGGAGATGTCCGAAGAGGAAGCGACAACATGATAGGCACTGATAGTAAGTGTGAACGTAAGTAGTATAGAAATATATATATAGACAGGAAGTAGTACCCTTGACCCATTTGTAAGCTCGGGCGAATTGAAGGTAGATAAGCTCTCGTCTGGTTATCTGCCGTTAAAGTGCAGAGTCAAAGGGAGCTGAATGCAGACTGGCAGTGACAAGAGATTAAGAAGTGAAAACAGAGTCGATCATTGATGACTTGAACGTTTCTCTTTGACGCTTGCACCTGCTTCGCACATGAATCCAAATCTGGCGTTGCTTGCTTCCAATCGTCGAGAATAAGATGGTTATGCCTTGGAAGATCATCAATTGTACATCTATGTACGGTCGGAATAGGTTGAGAGAGGCCTAGATGGAAGAGCAACGTTGGTACGTGAAATTGAAGGGAAAGATAGGGAGGAGAAAGGATTTTAGGAATAAGTGGACGAAAGCAAATATCAAAATTTGGCTTAATGGCGCCAGTATAAATACTAGCAGAATCCACAGTATAACAAGATAGAACGGGCGATGAAAGCGAGGCCACAGGTGTGGAGTGACAATCGACACTCAACGGTCGAAGAAGAATTCGATGAAGAAATATAACATCAACACGACGAGCAGGTATAGACCTACCGGAATTATCCGAGCCTCTAGAATCTACCTATATCTGTACATTCTCTTTGAGCGCCCTATGGGATTCTTCGTCTGAATTCGGAGCGTCTTCATTCATATTCTTCGGCCGGTGTACTTGATGTCTAGACGAATCATTACTTTTCGACGAGAGGTAGAAAAATCAACTCACAAATTTCTCGCAAATGCCAAGAAAGCCTTTCGTTATTACCACAAGCCATTCTTTCTGCTTTCCAGTAGCTAGTCTGTTCTGATTCTCCCGGCACCACTCATTGAGGGCCAACTTCTATAGGCTGCGGTACATGAGAGTGGTAGAGGATTCACTTAAGGAGGCTCTAACGTTGAGAAAGTGAAGTATCTTCAGAGTGTCGGAGACCAGCCGCTGCTCGAGGCTGTTTATTGGTCTTGGAATCACACAAACATATCATGATAGCAATCGTAACAAGTTCTATCGAGTCACTATATATTCAACGCTAACGAAAGACTCAAGGATAGACTCGTATAACGAATAACACAAGCTGTGGAAGAAAGAAAGGTCAGTTCTGTACATACAAGGAACAAGAACAGATAAGGAACAGAACCCACCAACGAAATAGGTATATGTACTTTCTATCACCTCAATCCAAGTCGACGGCATAACCACCGGACGAATTCAACGTCGAACGGCGACGGAGTTCTGATGGATGTTTGCCATCCTGATAAGGCGATTTGAGTTGCGAGAATTGCTTGGGCTTGGGCTTGGGCTTGGGCTTGGGTTGTTCTGTTGGAGCAACGCCAGATGTATCAGACGTATTATACTGAGGATTACGTGTAGGACTACGAGGATCAGACACAGTATTGGGAGGATCATACGTAGGAGCACGCATAATACTTCGACGTCTCAATTCTGCCGCGAAGGTGGTTGAGTAGTCACTATCGACCTTCGGAGCAGGAGGAAGGGGAGGTCGCTTAACACCAGGCGAACCTTGCATGTCGATCTGCACCAAGGTTAATTCTTCTTCATCCATCTTGAAAGGCTACAAATCAAGTGAAAAGACAACCAAGTTGAATAATGATACACGTGGACAAGAGTGAAGATAAACCTTGTGTTCCTTATGCTCAGACACATGAAGCGGAATGATGAATTCCACTCCATGCTTGTGTTCATGTTCGTGCTTAGCGTGGTGCTTCAATAACATAAATCAATGATTAGTGAAAGTTTCATGCATCTTGTCAACGAGATAAGACTTACACCGTGATAGTTGTGCTCGAAGACCTCCTTGCCATAGTGCTGGCCATGATAGCGGTGTCGAGGGACTTCCTTGATATCAATCTCCAGGTCATCCTCATCATAGCAGTAGTGGCGATGGTAATGTCCGGCACTGGAACACTCATGATCGTAGTGACGGTGATGACGCTACACAACCAAATGTAACAGGTCAGGCCACCAAAGTAAATTTAGAGGATAAGAACGTAAAATACGTACATGCTTATCATCAGCCCCTTCAACTATGACATTGAGATCGCGCACGCCGACCTTCTGGGTCGACCCGGAGGGCGTAGGAGCAGTAGGAGGAGTCGCAGAGGCAAGGGTAGAATCCGCAGGTAGATGAATTTCCGAAGCGGAATCGTTGGTAGCAAAGGACATGCTGGCTGTTTGCGCACTAGGAGCATTGGGAACGGACCTGGTGACACCCATTGCACCTGTACCTGTAGTAGTAGTTGCACCACCCGGGACATCACCAGTGGGCGGCAAAGGAACAGCGAGAACATAGGAGGAGACAGCTCCGACAGCGACAACAGCTGCGATAATGGTAGAACAACGGGAGCAAACCATCATAATTTTCGTTCTTGGATTCGTCAGCGTGATGAAAAGGTGGTACAAAGTATGAGAAAGGAACCCAGTCGTTGAATGTATTATGGGATGCGATTTTTGGACGGTAAAAGAGACCAGCTCTGTGGGAAACCCAAAGAAAATTTCGGGCATCTTTTATACTAAATAAGAGGGGATAGAAGCATCACTCTAGAGGGCCCAAATGGCGCTTTCAATCCGATTTAACCTCAGGGAGCCTGAAGACCCTCATTTTTACCGTCGGGGCAAGCGTACCTCAACAATGCTAAAATTTTCTGAAATATTATTGATTTCCAAAGAATTAGGGCTGCTCAATTCTAATCGCGAGGAAAAATCACGAATGGAAATCAAGTGGCGGCCAAGGATGCCGGTAGTGGTTGAATGATTGGGAGAGCGGGGACGACGGCTTACAATATGGACCGTCGGTAGTGCGCTCAAGAAGGGCACGGTTGACTTGAAAATTTGATCATACATTCTAGTCCGTCGGACAAATAATACCGTCGTCTTCCTCCTTCTGTTCACTCATCTCCAGTATTTTTAGCCGTGTATCCTACTGTAGCCCTCACTTCTGGATCAGGTATGACTCAGGAACCCTTTTGCCAGTGCAGGTGGCTGATTTCATCTCCATAACAGGTTTTACTTAAAAAGGTTTTGAATAATATATACACTTAACGCTATTTATGTTGTGAAAGGACACTTGAAGTTTTCTCAATCACAAATGGGGACAAGAATCAGAATAGAAGGATGGCAGATGGGTATCTGTAGATTAACTTCCTTGACTTCCCAAATTGACCTTGTTCTGATCTAAGGGACAGAAACTGAATGAATCTAAGCAACACCTGTAAGTACATAGTTCACTTTGAAATTGACAATCTTCAATGAGGGTCAGAGGCAATGATTTGCCAAATAGATCAGTTTGAAACTGGAGCAGATTTAAAGGGAGGCATTGAATTGACACTGAGATGGCTGGGAGATGATAATGAAACTAGTGAATGTGGTGATGAAGGGAGAAAGCACAGAGGAAGCACAGGCTCAAAGCACAAACTGAGGTGAGGGGTAGGGCTAGCACCACACATGAAGGCTGAAAGAAGTGAGGATCTTAGACAACAGTGATAGTGCAAGGGCCAATCACTAGGGTCGCACAAGGAAAACTAGTTCCAAAGACCAAGTAAGTATATTGAGTGTAAACAATGATACAAGTACTAACCTAGTTCCAAAGACCAAGAGGTCAAGATGGGGAACTAGGTGTCAACTACTGTACTATATATATAAGTGTCTGGATGAGTAAGTGACAGCGTGGGAAACCAATGGAAGTATCTGGAACATGATAGAAGGCTCTGAAGAATGATAGACAGAAGTAGAAGGATATGGAAGGATGTAGAAGAACCCAAACAGTAATGAAGATAAAGAAGGAGGGAAAGTAGGAAAAATGAAGTAAGTACTGTATCCTGTGTAGCACATCACGACAGTGAAAGGAAAAAGCTGTGGATACATTGTATCTAATTGTGCATGCAATCAGAATAATGATGGTACACAAACTCTGTTTTACATGATCACTGTTTATTTGGGAATTTCGCAAGTTTCAGTGCCCAAAATACCATTGAAATCAGATCAGTGACTGAACCTCATTCTGACCAGTTACCCATGGTAGAAAGGTTTGTGCCTAATTTTATTGCTTACTTACCTGGAGACATCAACAGTTTTCCAGTGTACTTATTCAGAAAAGACTTTCAATGCAGGATGAAAAGTTTCCAGACAGTAGATACTAGTTACTGCATGGTCCATGGACCCAACATTAAGAATAAGTACTTGGAGCGTCTGTTAGGAATGTGTGGATCGATAAACTCTGATGCCGATCCAGGTCAAGATGCTATAAGTATTGGATTGAAGTCTTTGATTTCAAGAGTGGACCTTGGTACTGCTATTGACAATACCCTCACTATGCTGTGTGGTCCAAGGTCAAAGGATTGTTCAAGTTGTATGGTCAGTATCATACTCAATGTCAATAATGTTGAACAAAGTGAGAGAGTGTAAGGACTAAGAGGGTGTAACTCCAGATTGATATTAAAACTAAAGTTCTACCTATGCTCGTGGGGCCTTTATACTACTGAGCATTATCTCTGCTACCACTATAGTATAACCTAAAGTAATTACTTGCATACAGAAGCAAAGATATGTAGTGCACATAGGAGAACAACTAACCAACATGGATAGATGACAAGATAAGGATTCAGGATCTATCCAAATTGATAGTGAATGAATTAGGTAAGAGTTTGGAATCTATCCAAGAGGATACATTTGCTGGTATCATCAATGCCATACATTGATGATTGAATCTTGTCCCAAGTCAACAATGTAAGTCAGATCGATAGGTCAATTGGTCTGATGTGGTTGATGCGCATGATTGATAAGTATACTGATTTTGAAGATTATATCTGACAGACTGGAAACATATGATCAAATCTCAAAACCCAAGTTTGCTACAAGTAGTGTTTAAAGGATTGGGAGATCAGGGAAGATGAGTCAGAGTATGGACCATTGGGCACATAATATGTAGGTAGTTCAATTAATACAGTTGAGTAATCAGCATACTCTTACAGCAAGTTGAGTTCACAGTACATAATGGAGAGTGAAAACAACAATAGGTATGTATGTCCAGAATTTACATTTCTGAAGCTCAGAATAAGGTTCCGTCCTTTACTGCAAACAGTCCAATGTGTACCAGAAGGCACTAGTCCTACCAGCCCCACCAATGTGAGAAATGTACCCACAGTGTCAGTGACTCACTAGCTCTCACAAATGATAATCAGACATCACACAAGCAATAAAGAACAAAAAGGATGTGAATAGGATAAAGTAGGAAATAACCCAGATACAAGTCTAGCTACCAAGGAGAATAGACAAGATTAGAGTTAAAGAATATAGCTATGGAATATCTTATCTTATATCCATATACTAAATGAAACCATGAGAACTATCTTGCATCATCTCCATAAGGATATACAATAAGAGTTGCTGATAACCATAAGTAAAGCTGTAGGTATACAGTGAGTAGACATGTTATGATCGTGCACTAATGGGTCATTGGAATTAGGTTGCGGGGTTAATCATGGGAAATAGCAAAAAGAATTACTTCACGAGGTAAGCTGATCTTATCACAAAATGCTCTTTTTCATTATTCTTTTCCTTTTCTTTTATTTACTTACCTAATCACTAAAGTGCTTACACTAGCACTTATTATATTTTCATTTTCATCTAGATTACATGCATCAACCTTATTGTTCTCATGTTGTTGTTTCACCTAGGCATGACTCTCTCATGCCTGTCAGCTCATTGACAAGACAGTGTCACTATTGTCCTGCCTCCATGCTTCTTTCTATATTGCCTTATTGTTTACTCACTGAATACCTACAGCCTTACTTATGGATACAAGCAACTCTTATTGTAGATCCTCATGGTTATGGCATGAGATGATTCTCACAGCTTCATATCCCATTAGTATATAACACTTAGTATTTTGTAGTTATATTCCTTAGCTCTATTCTCATCTATCCTCCTCGGTAGCTAGACTTGTATTTGGGTTGTCATTATTCTCATCACTTTCCATCCTCTTACTCATCAATTCTTGTGTGATGCCTGTCACGAAACATTCTTTTTCATTATTCTTTTCTTTTCTTTTATTTACTTACCTAATTACCAAAGCGCTTACACTAGCGCTTATTATATTTTCATTATCATTTAGGTTACACGCGTCAACCTTATTGTTCTCACATTGTCGTTTCACTTAGGCGCGACTCTCTCGTGCCTCTCAGCTCATTGACAGGACAACGTCATTATTGTGCCGCTTCCATGCTTCTTTTTATATTGCCTTATTGTTTACTCACCTAATACCTACAGCTTTACTTATGGATACGAGCGACTCTTATTGTAGATCCTCACAGTTACGGCGTGAGACATCTCTCACGGCTTCATATCCCATTAGTATATAAGACTTAGTATTTTGTAGTTATATTCCTTAGCTCTATTCTCGTCTATTCTCCTTGGTAGCTAGACTTGTAGTTGGGTTGTCTTATCCATCCTCTTTTTGCTTTTTTGCCCTCTTGCTCATCGTCTATCATGTGACGCCTGGTTGTCTCTTGTGAGAGCTAGCGAGTCGCTGACACCAGGAAGTGTGGCGACGAGGACAGAGACGACGGAGCAAAAGCACAAGCACAAGCACAAGCCAAAACACAACTAGCGAAGCCCTTGACAGCGACAACACTAGGGCACTAAGGCGGAAAGGATAGAGTGATCTCAACAGCAGTGATGGCACGAAGGGCCAAATCACAAGGGTTCAAGTAAGGCAAGCTAGTCCCCAATGACCAAGTTAGTATTGAATGTAGCAAAGACAGAGATACAGTGACGAACCTAGTCCCCAATGACCAAGAGGTCGAGATAGGGAACTAGGAGCTAACTACGGTACTATATATACTCGTCTGACAATAAGAGCTGGGAACGAATAAGAATGTAAACGGTGGAGCGTGAAGATAATAAACAGAGGTGAGAAGATAAGAGTGCGAGAGCGCAAAGATGAAGAGCGAATGGGAATAGTTCCAGAGCAAAGTGCGAGAAGGAATAGGGAGGAGCGAATGGGAATAGTTCCAGTAGATAATAACAGAGCGACAGCGCGAGAGGGATTTAAAGAGGAGCGAATGGGAATGATTCCAGGGAACAATAATGGAGCGACAGCGCGAGAAGGATTGGAGAGAACAATGGGAAAGATGGTATCAGGTGAGAAGGGATGGAACAATCATGGATGAAAGGAGCGCTGAGCGATGAACAGTCATAAACACGATCATGTGATGAAAGGAAAGAAAGCACGTGAAAGAAAAGAAACGTAAGGAAAATGATGTAAGTACCGTGTCACGACAGGAAGCCTTCAAGAAGCTTAAATATAGCTTCACTCACACTCCTATTCTGGCACATTGGGAACCAAACCGACATCTAATCGTAGAAACAGACACCTTGGACTACGCATTAGCCGTGATCCTCTCGATCCTACTACCTGATGGAGAAATTCACCCCATCGCATTCCTCTCGAGGACTTTTCAAGCTGCAGAACTTAACTACGACACTCACAATAAGGAGCTTCTCGTGATCTTCGAAGCATTCAAGGGCTGGCGACATTACCTCTAGGGATCGGGAGATCCTATCGACATTGTCACTGACCACAAGAATCTCGAATACTTCTCGACAACGAAAATTCTTACGCAACGACAAGTTCGTTGGTCAGAGTATCTGCACCAATTTAACATGGTGATCCGATTCAGACCAGGTAAGTTAGGTGAAAAACCTGATTCAATGACTAGACGCTGGGACGTCTATCCAAAAGAGGGGGATATCGGCTATGCGCAAGTTAACCCACATAATTTCAGACCCATTTTCACTAATGAACAACTAACTACTTCCCTTCAAGCTACGTTCCTAGAAGGACCAGCACTTCGCGCCTCCATTGTTATGGATTTAGAGGCACTTCATTCCGCTATTCACAATTCAATTGAACTGGATCCGGAATCAATTGCGGGACTGAAGTTCGCAAAGGACGGTACGAACACTCATTGGACATTAGGGTCTGATGGATTGTTACGACTTGACGATTGCATTTACGTTCCTAACCTTTCTAATTTACGACTTCAAATTTTATGCTATTTTCATGACCATCCACTCTCAGGTCATTTTGGTCAAAATCGGACTCTGGAAGCCATCCGATGACAATACACTTGGCCAAAGGTTCACGAATTCATTTGCGATTATATTAATTCGTGTACAGTTTGCGGATGCAACAAACCTCATTGACATAGGCCTTACAGTCTACTCAAACCACTTCTGGTTCCCGTCCGACCTTGGGATTCAATATTGATGGACTTCATCGAACAATTACCGGACTCTAAAGGACATACCGCTATTTTGGTAATCGTGGATCGAGCCTTGAAACAAGGCATATTCATCACGACACATGACAAAATAACATCTGAAGAGCTCGCGGAACTGTTCGTCCATCACGTTTTCTTGAAACACGGAGTTCCTAGTCACATCACTTCTGATCGAGGCTCGGAATTTGTTTCGGCTTTCTTTCGTGCTTTAGGGGAAGCTCTCTCAATCAAGCTACACTTCACCTCGGGATACCATCCTGAGGGGGATGGACAAACAGAATGAGTTAACCAGACTCTGGAACAATACATTCGTATGTATTGCGCATATCAACAGGATGATTGGGCAAAGCTTCTGCCGATCGTGGAATTTGCATACAACAACGCTCCTAACGCATCCACTGGTATTACTCTGTTCTTCGCGAATAAAGGTTATCATCCTAACATTACAGTGAAACCTGAAATCAACATCCGTTCCGATCGCGCAATTGACTTCGCGATGAATTTAGATGAGATTCATTCCTTCCTCTGCGAAGAAATTACTAATGCACAAGCTCGATACAAAGAGCAAGCGGACAGAAAATGTATTACTCACCCTGATTTTCCCATTGATTCACAGGTATTTGTACTAGCAAAGCACATTAAAACCACTCGACCTACCGCGAAGTTCTCCGAGAAGTACCTCAGACCATTCAAAGTTCTTGAGCGCATAGGAACTTTATCATACAAGTTACAACTCCCTTCCTATCTCAGTCATATCCACCCAGTTTTCCATGTATCCCAACTCGAACCCTATACTCCAAACTCGATCCCTCATCGCGAACAAACTCCTCCACCTCCGGTGGAAGTCGAAGGTGAAGAAGAATACAATGTCACGGAGGTATTGGATTCGAAATTGGATTGTCGATACAAGAAATGTCCACTACAGTATTACATCTGGTGGGCAGGATACAAAGGTACAGATGAAGAGTTCTCCTGGGTTGCTGCGGACAAGCTGGTTCCAGCTTTCCATCTTCGTTACCCTCACAAACCTGGACCCTTATGATCAATGACTACTTGATTTTTACTATTTCATTCATTGGAAATACTAATTTTTTATTTTTACTAGTTCAATAACTCCTCGCGAAATCTTCACAATTCATCACCATTATATTACCTACACCTTCACACTAAAGAGTTACGCGATCTATCCTTCATGAAGTTAACTTCGAACTCTCACAATTCCTCCCTTCCAAAACCATTGCGATTCTTTCCTTGCAGAATGAATCCCTACTTCTCACATTCCTTCCTTCTACAATCATCACGATTACTTCCTCGCGGAACGAATCTTAAACTCCTTACACTTATTCATAAAACAAAACCTTACTTATCCAAAACCACCAAAAAAGGCAAAAGCTTATAAAAACAAACAAAACAAAAAACAAACAAAAACATTACCAAACCACAAAGCAAAAAACAATAAAAGCAATACTATATAACTACTTATGATTAATTACAAGTCCTAACAGCTACTACAATCCTTCACGGAAATTACGTCGCGCGTTGTTTCCCTTCGCGAACCATTCTTCTATTTCTTTCCTCTTCTTCTTCCTCGTCCATTTCCTCTTCTTTGTCCTGTTCTTTGTCAACCACCACATCATCCTCGGGCAGCTGCTGGACCAAACGTACCATTTTCTCCATTGCAAGAGCGGATCGACTCGCGAAACCCAGAAGCAATTCCATCTGCTTATGAGGCTGATGGTTTTGCTCCGCGAGCAAGTTGAACTGCTCCCTGAACTCTAAACCCACTAAGTTTCTTTCCGCGACGCACATCGTGGGACCCTGATACATCTTCTCTTCGTCGACTTGCGGTTTTTTCCTCCTTGACCTTCGAGCAGTGTTCTCCCCAGACCAACTACACTGTTGTCATTGCTGATGACAGCAGAGACAGGCCTGGGTACGCGGCTTTCCAGGCTGCGTGATGCAGTTGATTGTGTTACCTTGTGTAACACAATGAAGACAAGCTTCGCGGTTACGCGAAGGCATTGGAGGAGGGTCATCATTATCGTAGTCATCGTCCTCGTCATCATCATCGTCACCATCGTTGTCATTGTCTCCAGGGGTTGGATCATCATCAGGATCTGGGGCTCCACCAATCTACAAGTTGTTAAGCAAAATAATTAATCACGAGCAATTACCACTCACCAAAGAAACTGCATGTTTTCTCTTTAAAACCAATCACTCTACTTCCGGGGTATCGCATACCACGGAGGCAGACTTGTAAATTTTCTGCTTGGAGCCCAAAGGCTCCCTCGATGCCTGATCACTCATCCGTTGCGACGCAGCATGAGCTGCACGATCCCGATGTTCTTGGAGTTCCTGGGGAGCTTGCGCTCTTCATTGATTTCAGTCCTTTTCTTCTTCAGCCAATTTTCATAAGGCATTGGCCTTTACCTTCGCGATGCTCTCCTCAACAAGTTTTTTTTCTTCCTTCCTCCTCGTGGCTTGTTGCTCTTCCTCAAGCTTCTTCTCCTCCTTGAGTCTCTTCTTTTCCACCTTGCACTCAGCTTCACGAGCAGCCTCCTCCTCCAATCTCATCAGCTCCTCCTCGAAAGCTTTCTCCTGCACATCGATTTCAACCTGACGGAGGCAGGCGTGTTCTGCCTGTTCTTGAATGAGTCGCGCTCGTCGTTCTTGCAAGGATTTGGTAGCAGTAACTGTGAATGACATCGTATAGTGATGAGGACTTGGGAAAAAACAAAGAGATTCCTTGCGTTTTATACGCGTTCGTTTGTTGAGGGCAGGTTCAACTCTAAATTTTTCGTTTACCTCGATCATACCTTGCGTGGCACTTTGAAAATTTACTTTTCTTTTTTACTTTTCCATCTATCTAATTTTAGATTCATCAATCATTAACAATTGCATAGGCTTTCGAGGGCGAAAGCCTAAGAGGGGGATACTGTTATATCTATGCAAGCTAAGTCTTTACAAAGCTTCGCGATCCATTCCGCTACTTAGATATTACTTATATCCTTTTACTACTATGCAATTACTTTGCGAAGGAATTCCAATGTGAAGCAATTATTCCTTATCTCTTATCATTCTTATTGGATTTACACTATCCCTTTTATATCCTTTCCTTTGTTCTTTACTTATGAGCTAACCCATTCGGGCATGGCATCGCTTCGTGATCCTGACTTACCTTTAGTATAAAGCTATGGTATCGAATAGGTAGTTCCTTAGTTTAAATATCAACCTTGATAGCACTTCGATAGTGATACCAATTAATCCTCTATCTGTATCATTGTTTTAAACATCCTCACTGTCAGTACGTTCCGCGATAGTCATCACGAATGGAAAACATTTACCTTTCTTCTCTTGCGGACATGCGAAGTGTCGAGGACTCTACTAATAGTGGAGTCAAGGTCCGACTACTTTGTTTAGGATCATTTTACCTTGCGAAGTATTTCACTTCGTATTTTCCCGCAATCATCCCGTGATCATTCCCAATGATTCTTTTGTGCACGATCATAACACTCTACCCCTTCAGCTCACTGGGTGTTTGTTAATACACCAGGGAACTATGATGGGGACCCCGCTACCTACTGACCATGGCAACGAAGGATGAGAGCCTATGCAGGCTGAGCTGATGGAGATGAAGCAGGTTGAAGGATCACACCATCTAATTACCATTATCATGTCCTTCATGGTTGGAGGAAAGGCTGATGAATGGGTGCAGGTATACACTAACAACCATTTTGATATCAAAAAAGGTGCCTGGAATATCACAGGGAAGGACCTCTTCAATGATATGGACAAGGAGTTTGTCATGACGTGCTAGACAGAATACAGTACTTAGGGGTTTTTTCTCCTACCTTTCCTCCTTTCTTCACCTTTGTTACTGTTTGGACTCTTCTACACCTTTCTGCACCCTTCTATCATCCTTCAAAAGCTTGCTATCACATTCTAGATGCTTCTATCGGCTTCCCACGCTGTCACTTACTCATCTGAACCCTTGTACATATAGTCCAGTAGCTGACCTCTAGTTCCCCATCTTGACCTCTTGGTCTTTGGAACTAGGTTAGTACTTGTATCTTCATTTACACTCAATATACTCACTTGGTCTTTGGAACTAGTCTTCCTTGTGTGACCCTAGTGATTGGCCCTTGCACTATCACTGTTGTCTTGATCATTATTTCTTTCAGCCTTTGTGTGTGGTGCTAGCCCCACCCCTCACCTTGGTTTGTGCTTTGAGCCTGTGCTTTCTCCGTGCTTTCCCCCTTCATCACCACATTAGGTCAAGATCTCTACTTGTACCATCAGCCTTTCCAACTGATCCTACGAGGAGTGGAAATCGGACTTACCCGGTTCTCCACCTTCCACTGCCACTATGCCTTTGTTTACACCAGACATTGATTGTTCAGGATTTCAACACACATTTGATACTAAAGATCAGTGCGACGCTCATTCTAAATACAATCCAGACAAAGAACATGACACTTGGTCTGACTGTGACGAAAACCCTTGTCCCAACCGATACCGTAACTTTGCCCCCATCACTCCAAGCGATTCAGAAAATGGACGATTCATAGTCATCCCTAGAATTCCAAGTTGAGTTCCGAGCTGGGTTGGTAGACTTTCAAACCCTACCAGTGCTGTACCATCTGCTAGATCTTCTCCTGTGCTTATCCCCACTGCTATTCTAGAACCTGAGCTAGAAACTGAAGCCGACCCCATTGCATTATCCCCATCTCCTGAGCCCATCCCCATTGAAAACACCTCCATCATGTCTCATCCTCCTACCACCCCAGACCTTGCAGTGTTGATTCAACAACTTGCCACACAACAGATGGTGCTACAATCGGCAGTAGCCAGCATCGCCAACAACATAAGCACCAACAAAGGTGTTAGCAAACCCCAGATGTACGATGGGAAGCATAGTGACAATGCACGACACTTCATTGCTGCCTTCGAACTATGGGCCCAGGGTATCTGTTCCCTCAGTAATGAACAGGAAAAAATCAAATCGGCCATCTCATACCTCGATGGTGATGCAGCTATCTGGGCTACTCCCACCTCAGAGAACATTAGTCAAGTTGCTTGGGTGGATGCTGCAGGAGTACCAGCTCCTGCCCTCCTTTACCCCACCTGGGCTGATTTCACTGGCACCTTTAGGCAACGGTTTGAAACAGCAGATCCGGTGGTAGAGGCCAAACGAGTTCTGAAAAGTCTTTGGCAGGGAAAGGACTGGGTAGCAACATATGCTGCGACCTTCAAACAGTATGCTAGTAGGACAGGATACTCAGATGCTGACCTTTGAGATCAGTTCTATGATCACCTCTCGAAGTGAATCAAGGACGGATTGGTCAACTCACAGGCTAACACAGATTTGATGAATGCACTGAT
The DNA here is from genome assembly GCA_028011355.1 of Lentinula aciculospora. Lineage (NCBI taxonomy): Eukaryota > Fungi > Basidiomycota > Agaricomycetes > Agaricales > Omphalotaceae > Lentinula > Lentinula aciculospora. Next base: position 74,394 of record JAOTPV010000035.1, on the reverse strand, counting down.
CAATGAAGCAATTCACATTGACAACTGGCAGAACAAACACGCTGATGAGGAAGGGAAACAATACACCCGAAGCACTCCCAACTTCAGCTCCTACACCCCTACCCCCTTTGTTCTGGCCTGCGATCCAAACACAATGGATGTGGATGCCACCACTACTGGTAGATCTGCGGAAGACTATTGCAGATCCATGATGGGAAGATGCTATGGGTGCAGATCCAGAGAACATCACAAGGCAGATGGGCACCATGAACGTGATGTCTGCAATCACTGCAGACTAACTGGTCATCTAGCAGCCGTCTGCCATAGGAAGTTCTTAGGACTTCCAAGACCTCTCCCTCATTCTGCAGCTGCCACTTCTATTGTTGCCGAGCCCTCCACCTCCATTGCTGCTACAATGCCCACCCCAGCCGCTGACTTCACAAAGATTCTTCAGATGCTCACTGTCAGGCAGAAAGAATTGGCAGAGCAAATGGCAGAGCTATGCTCGAATTTTTAAAGTGGGAACCTGCCACGGCTGCCGCCTGGTTCCCTAGTCTGTATTCCTCGTCTACCTCTACTTATGCATCTATACCCTTGTGTACAATTGGTTCCGCTCAATCTAGTGATGTTTCTCACTTCCACATACCAATTAAGTTGCAAGGCAGATTCAAGAATACCGACAGCACAGCAATGATAGACTCTGGTGCCACAGGTCTCTTCATTCATGAACGTTTCGTGAAACAACATCAAATTCTCCCTCATCATCTCCGCCATCTAATCACTCTCTATAACATTGACGGATCTCCTAACACTGCAGGACAGATCACACACTCTGTAAATCTACTGTCCACAATAGACTAAAACTAACTCTAGCTCCTTGAATACCTTGTCACCAACCTTGGTTCTGAAAATATCATTCTTGGACTTCCATGGCTCCGAAAGGTCAACCCGGACATTGACTGGAGAGAAGGGCGATTGGCTATCACCTCTCCCAGAAAGGCTCCACACCCTATGACCATTGAAGAAGTCCCAGAACCCAAGGAGAGTAATGTGGGAGGAACCACTGAACACATTGTAGAAGTCAACCCAGACCGGGGCCCCACTTCATCTCCACAAGTTCACTTCTCCATCCCGGAGCCTGATGACCATCCCCAATTGCCTGAAGAAACCCCTCCACTCCCCACACCCGATCCAGAGATATATGAGTACACTGAAAGCACACCTCTGTATCGCCTGGTAGGCAACCGGAAGCGAAGGAGAGCATTACTCTGAGCCAGAGTCATTGGTCATACTTCGGAAGAACTTTGGTGTTCCACAGGGTACACATATTCACAGCAACTCGCAGAGGTGGCCTACAAAGAGAAGCCATCGAAGTCATTTGAAGAGATGGTTCCTGTCACAAAACATTCTTTTTCATTATTCTTTTCTTTTCTTTTATTTACTTACCTATTGCCAAAGCGCTTACACTAGCGCTTATTATATTTTCATTATCATTTAGGTTACACGCGTCAACCTTATTGTTCTTGCATTGTCATTTCACTTAGGCGCGACTCTCTCATGCCTGTCAGCTCATTGACAGGATCATTCCGCTTCCATGCTTCTTTTTATATTACCTTATTGTTTACTCACCTAATACCTACAGCTTTACTTATGGATACGAGCGACTCTTATTGTAGATCCTCACGGTTACGGCGCGAGACATCTCTCATGGCTTCATATCCCATTAGTATATAAGACTTAGTATTTTGTAGTTATATTCCTTAGCTCTATTCTCGTCTATTCTCCTTGGTAGCTAGACTTGTAGTTGGGTTGTCTTATCCATCCTCTTTTTGCTTTTTCACCCTCTTGCTCATCATCTATCGTGTGATGCCTGGTTGTCTCTTGTGAGAGCTAGCGAGTCACTGACAGTTCCTCCCTCATATCGGAAACATGCAAAGATCTTCTCAGAGAAAGAATCTGAATGACTACTGGAACATAAACCTTGGGATCATGCCATAGACTTGAAACCCGATGCTCCCAGAACCATGCGGACTAAAATCTACCCCATGTCCCCGAATGAACAAGAAGAGCTTGACTGATTCTTGGAAGAGAACCCGCGCAAAGGCTACATCCATCCCTCCAAATCCCCCTTGGCATCAACTGTCTTCTTTGTCAAAAAGAAGGATGGTAAACTTCGATTCGTGCAGGATTACCAGCGACTCAATGAATACATGGTAAAAAATCGGTACCCACTTCCCCTTGTCACGGAAATCATTAGCCAACTGCGCAAAGCCAAGGTCTTCTCTAAAATGGATGTTCACTGGGGGTATAACAATGTGCAGATTAAAGAGGGCGATGAATGGAAGGGAGCATTTGCAACAAATCGAGGACTCTTCGAGCCCCTTGTCATGTTCTTTGGCCTGACAAACTCATCTGCTATGTTCCAAGCCCTAATGAACTCCATATTTGCTGACCTCATTGCTGCTGGGAAGGTGGCCGTTTACCTGGATGACATCTTAGTGTTTACTGAAACTCTCGAGGAACATTGAAGGGTAGTCAACAATGTGCTTACATGTCTCAGCAGATACAACCTATACCTGCGACAAGAGAAATGTGAATTCGAACAGCCTTCCATCGAATACCTAGGCCTGGTAATCAGTGAAGGAGAAGTGCGAATGGACTCAGTCAAAATAGAGGCAGTTAGTAACTGGCAGGCCCCTACAACGCTACATGATCTTCAAGGTTTCCTAGGATTTGCTAACTTCTATTGGAGATTTATCAAAGGTTTTGCAAAGAAAGCTCGACCTCTGAATGACCTCACCCGCAAGGACACTAAATGGGTTTGGGGGTCACAACAGCAGGAAGCCTTCAAAGCACTAAGGTACTCCTTCACATCCGCACCAATCCTCACACTATGGGACCCATCGAAGCCAACATGGATTGAAGTGGATGCATCAGGCTTTGCTATGGGAGGTACACTTTCACAACTACAGGAGGATGGACTCTGGCACCTTGTCGCATACCGTTCCTCCTCAATGGACCCAGCCAAGCAAAACTATGAAATCTACGACTGAGAAATGCTGGCCATCATTGAAGCATTGAAAGACTGGAGAAGCATCCTAGAAGGATCCCCGGAACCCTTCGGAATCATAACTAACCACCAGAATCTTGAATACTGGAAGACAGCCCAAGATCTCAGTTGTTGACAAGCACGATGGGCACTATGGCTCTCCCGGTTTGATTTCCATCTTAAGCATCACCCAGGCAAAGCTAACACTCAAGCTGATGCCCTTTCACATATGGTGCAGCACCAGGTCACTGATGCAAAGGATAACAGGGAACAGATTGTGCTAAAACCAGAACACTTCCTTAATGCGGCAACCATGGTTCTTCTCCATAACCCTCTCCTTGACCACATTCGGCAGATCAGCAAACAAGAGGCAGAAGTACTGGACAGTCTGAAAGGTATCAAGGGACCCCAGAGTCTCACTAGTGGTCCAGCCGAATGGAGAGAAGAAAACAGTTTGGTCTATTATCACAACAAAGTCTACATCCTGCCAGATACTGCACTGAGGAAAACAATCCTTGAACACTGCCATGATGCACCTACTACAGGCCATCCAGGGATGCATGGCACCCTGGAACTAGTCAGCAGACTCTACTGGTGGCCCGGGATGTGCTCTTTTGTAGACAAGTATGTCGACGGATGTAACCACTGTCAGCGCAAACGCCTAAACCCCCGCCACTCTTCTCCTCTTCAACCTCTCCCCATACCAGAAGGACCCTGGCAGGACATTGGCGTGGATCTTATTGGAGAACTGCCTATGACACAGGACGGTCATAACACTATCATCACCTTTGTTGACCATTATACAAAGATGGTTCACTGTTTTCCCTGTACTACCAAGATAACAGCAGAAGGAGTAGCAGATTTCTTTTATAAAGAAATTTTCCACTTACATGGCTTACCATGCCAGTTCATCTCTGACAGGGGACCCCAATTCATGGCAGATGTTATGTGACAACTACTGAAACAACTAGGCATTGACTCTGACTCAACCACAGCTTACCACCCTGAGACAAATGGACAAACAGAACGAGCCAACCAAGAGATTGAACATTACATTTGCATGTATATAAGTCACTGACAGGATGACTGGGATCTCTTAATCCCAACTGCCAAATTTGTCATGAATGCTCATATCCACTCTGCACATAGCCACTCCCCCTTTGAAACACTTTATGGCTACACCCCCGAGTTTACTATTCCAAACGGCGTCGAAACCAAATACCCATCCATTGAATGCTGACTAGAGCTGCTACAGCATGCACATGAGGATGCAGAAGCAGCACTACAGATGAGCAAAGAACACATTAGGGACAGTGTGAAGGGCAAGGTACAGGAATTCGAGGTTGGACAACCGGTGTGGTTATCTCTAAGCAAATTAAAAGTACGGCAAAAGAACCAAAAACTGGGGAGCAGACGCCTAGGTCCATTCGAAGTCACAGAGAAAACAGGTCCACTCACATATCGTTTACACCTACCTACCTGGATGAAAGTCCATGACAACATACACACCAACTGCCTGTCTCCCTGGAAAGGGAACGAGGTCAATGGAGTTGAGCCACCGCCACCGGAGCATGAAATTGTGGAGGGAGAAGAGTTCTATGATGTGGAGGAGGTCCTGGACAGCCAGATCTTTGGACGTTGGAAAAAGCTGCAATTTCTGGTAAAGTGGAAGGGGTACAACGAAGGCCACAACAGTTGGGAGCATGAAAAAAACTTAGTGGGCACAAGCGACAAGGCAATTGCAGATTTCTATGCAAAACACTCAAATGCACCACAAAAAATTTCAGCTGCCATCTTCAACTCTTTACCCTGGCAACCTTATGAAAACCTCATGGAAATAGTTGCTGGGACATCGACTGTAGAAGGGGTAATGTCATGACATGCTAGACAGAATATGGTACTTACTTCATTTTCTCCTACCTTTCCTCCTTTCTTCACCTTTGTTACTGTTTGGACTCTACTACACCTTTCTGCACCCTTCTATCATCCTTCAAAAGCTTGCTATCACATTCTAGATGCTTCTATCGGCTTCCCACGCTGTCACTTACTCATCTGAACCCTTGTACATATAGTCCAGTAGCTGACACCTAGTTCCCCATCTTGACCTCTTGGTCTTTGGAACTAGGTTAGTACTTGTATCTTCATTTACACTCAATATACTCACTTGGTCTTTGGAACTAGTCTTCCTTGTATGACCCTAGTGATTGGCCCTTGCACTATCACTGTTGTCTTGATCATTATTTCTTTCAGCCTTTGTGTGTGGTGCTAGCCCCACCCCTCACCTTGGTTTGTGCTTTGAGCCTGTGCTTTCTCCATGCTTTCCCCCTTCATCACCCCAGAGTTCACAAACGTCGCGAGGGAGAAAGAAGCCCGGGACAAGCTGACATACATTAGACAGGGGAAGACTTCCGCAGGCAACTTCTTCAAAGAGTTTGAGCTGTTGTTGAAGGATGCTAGTTATAACAGGAATGACTTGCTGATATGCTGACTTGGGGGTGAATGCAAAATGCAGGTGTAGAAATACCAACACCAACACCAACACACACACACACACAAAACTAAGTCAAACACTAAGTTCAGAGGGGTGCAGAAAAGATATAAAATTTATTGTTTGAATCTAACTCTGTCTAGTAGAGTAGGAGTTTTGTAATAGATTTTCTTTCACAAGTTCTATAAAACTTGGGCTTGCTATGGCTAACTGGTTCTTTAATCTGACTTTGACTGAATAACTTTACTTTCTTTCTGAGTTAAAAGTACAATCTTTCTTTGTTATGCAAGTCTGTCTGAATCTCAGAACTGTTTCTCTCTCTCTCTCTTTTTCTGTGCTGAAACTCTCTCCCTTTCTGTAGGATTAGCAGTCACTACAAAAGTGGGGGGGGAAGAAAGCTTCTATTCATTCTTGGGATTGAGCTCTTTTTATGTCCTGGGCAGAGATCTAGATCTAGGGACCTAAATTACTCCGCAGTTCTAGAATGCTCAATAGCTCCACAGCTCTAGAACATTACTATGACAACTGTCAGAATTCTGGTCTGGAACCTTTCTAAACAGAAACTCATATATTCCTGTTGTACCTATCATGTTGTCAAGTAGCAACTGATATATGATAATTTGAACAGTCTTGGACTTTCTCTACACTCCTTAGCAATCCTAGGTTAGGTTGCAGTTTTCTATAATACACATACTGTTTCTTTGAACAACAGGAAAAGCAAGATATGTACAAAGAACTGGTTTTAGTACATATATCTACTGCCTGTAACTGGGCCTTGCCACTGAGAACCCTCCCAGTTCATCTGTGGTTAACATCTGCACAGGGCAGGTATTGCACAAGGTACTGTAGACATGGTACAAAGACTCCCTGCTGGCATGTGCAAAGTTTCGGAAATTAAGGGTTTTTATGCATAGCCTATTTTCAGGTGTATCATTGCACATACTCACCCTAGCAGAGAATGCTGTTGACCACACCTGGCTATACAACATCATCAAGGGTTAAACAGAACCTTTCACAGATTACCTGGAGTTGAAGAAAGTAGTCACAGGTGCTGATAATGTCAGACAACAGTGGGCCAAGCAGAAGAGAGGGTACGGGTATGTGGGGTGGTGGAATGCTAACCTGCAGAGACAGAAACATGGACAGTCATCCAGTCAGCAGAACCAGCAGGAGCCAAAAGTAGCTCCAAAGGCAGAGTACCTGATGGCACAGAGGAGAGACGCCACTGGCACCACATTCAGAGGAACAGGCAGGGCAATGGATATCGACCAGGCAAGAGAGAAGCAACTGTGCTTCAATTGTGGCGAATCAGGCCACATGAGCAGGAATTGCCTGCACAAGAGAAAGGCAGTGGTCCAGGGCATTATGTTGAACATGAGTGAGCAGGAACATATACTTTATTAATGATTTGGGTTTTCCCAAGGCTCCTCAGTAGATATAGGTCTGCAGGAGCCTTTGCATATGGACATTTCAAATTTTGTTGATAGTGGTGGGGATTATCTAATTAGTACAGGTACTAAACAGAAGAACACCTCTGCCTTTATTCACACAAAACCCAAAACCAGAAAACCTATATGGTATGAACCTGACACTGCTGAGTGGCTAACTCAGAGAGTTAGAGAAGATCAGATCCCAAGGGCAGTGGGATTGTTGTGAACCTGGATGCCCTCTTCCCAGGAAAAGGAAGCCTCAGAAGAAACCATCCTGGACATATGAAAACAGAATTGGACAACAGCAGTTACAGCCATCAAAAGTCTCAAGAACAAGAGAGGCTATGTCTGTGAGACACACCACAAAAGCTTGAAACTTCCAGAAATACTTGAAACACTGGAGGATGGTCAACAAATAGTCATGCAAGGACTTCTCAACAGCGGTGTGACTGGCTCTTGCATCAATTCAGAATTTGTCAAACAGCATAACCTCATCACAAAGAACCTACCAATCAAAACACCAGTTTACAATGCCAATGGTATGCTTAATGATTCCGAATCAATCAATAAGTATGTTGAAATTCGGATGACTATCGGCGACCATTCAGAGGTAGTACAATTTGGGATAGTAGGCTTAGGAGGTAATAACATCTTTCTTGGATTGGATTGGTTGCAACACCACAACCCGAGTGTTGATTGGGAAACATCTGAACTGACCTTCGACAGGTGCCCAGTAAGATGCGGTTGGACACCGCAGGACACTCATTCTAGAGCAGCACTGCAGGAAGGTGGACAGCTTTTCCTGTTTGACTGGGATAGATATGTTCACAAGCAGGTACAGTCAAGGAAGTGGACGGAGGAACAGGCCAAGAAGGAAACAGCCAAAGAGTTCAACACTTCTGAGTCCTATGTCAAGGAGTATCCCAATGTCTTCAGCCAGAAGGAGTTCAACCAGTTGCCACAACAATGCCCTTGGGACCACACTATTGATCTAACGCCAGGTTCCAAACCTCTAGATTGCAAGGTATATCTGCTAAAACCAAAGGAACAAGAGGCACTCAACAAGTTCCTTGAGGAGAATCTTTGGACCGGATGAATTTGACCTTCCACCTCGCAGATGGCATCCCCTTTCTTCTTTGTCAAAAAGAAAGATGGCACTTTATGACCAGTACAAGACTATTGCAAACTGAATGAGATGATGGTTAAAAACTGGTATCCACTTCCTCTCATTCAGGAGCTAATTGATTGTTTAAAAAGCACTAAAATCTTCATGAAGATGGTCATCAGATGGGGATTCAACAACATCCATATAAAGGAAGGTGACAAATGGAAAGTGGCTCGCCGAACCAATCAGGGTTTATTCAAACTGACTGTTATGTTCTTTGGACTCACTAACTCTCCTGCAATGTTCCAAGGTTTCATGAATCACATCTTACGAGACCTCATCAATGGTGGACATGTTATAGTCTACACAGATGACATTCTGATTTTTACCAATGATATTGAAGAACACCAGCGAATTGTAAAGCAAGTACTTGACATTTTACAGGAGCACAAGTTATTCCTTAAACCCAAAAAATGTTCTTTCAAAAAACTGGTTATCGACTACCTCGGCATTATCACTGGTAACGGAACTATTCACATAGACCCTAAGAAAGTAGAAGCCATTTGAGAATGGATCACTCCACAGAAAAAGTGCGACGTCCAACAGTTTCTAGGATTCTGCAACTTCTTCTGATGATTTATTTGTGGGTTCAGTCCTGTAGCAAAGCCACTGACACAGCTCACAGGAAACAGAACTTGGAAGTGGGAAAAAGAACAGGAGGATGCATTTGAAGAGTTGAAACACTGTATTTGTGAGGAAGTAGTTTTGCTGATTCCTTGTAACCATGGGAGGTTCCGAGTAGAGGCTGACTCATTTGATCACACTAATGGTGCCATCCTGTCCCAGTTCATCGATAACAGGTGGCATCCAATTGCCTTTTGTTCCTGTTCCCTTAATGAGGTTGAGCATAATTACAGAATCTATGACAAGGAACTCATGGCAATCATGGACTCACTTGACGACTGGCAACAATATCTGCTGGGCATGGAGGAACAGATCAAGATTTTTACGGATCACGCAAACCTCCAGTATTTCAAGAAGCCACAGAAACTCAACCAGTGACAAGCACACTGGGTACTGGAGTTAGTAGAGTATAATTTCGATCTTGTTCACAAACCCGGTAAATCTATGATGAAAGCTGACATCCTGTCAAGGATGACAGGTCTTGAGACAGGGGATGAGGACAATGAGAACATTGTTCTCCTGAAACCAGAACTTTTTTTTCATGCTCTTGACCTGTCGACTCCTGAAGATCTCTTGCTATTAGATATTCAAAAGAGTAGAAACCAAGTAGATCAGCTCATACAGGACGCCCTAGCTACCAAAACCCCTGAGTGGACTGAAACTGACAAAGTTATTACATGGAAAGGGCGCGTTTATGTACCAAAAAACCACCTACTCCGGTCCAAAGTAATCACTCAGTACCATGACACACCGCTAGCAGGGCACCTGGGACAATAAAAAATGACAGAACTCATTACTCAGGACCAGTGGTGGCTGGGAGTTACAAGGGACACTGGGAAATACATCAAAGGTTGCAAAAAATGCCAGGCTACAACAGCTCATCACATCAAACCAGTGGGACAACTGCATCCACACTCAGTACCAATGGAGCCTTGGCAGATAATTGGTGCTGACATGATAGGGGAGTTACCAGAGTCAGGAGGCTACAATGCCATATTGTGGTGATGAAGGGGAAAGGCACAGAGAAAGCACAGGCTCGAAGCACAAACCGAAGTGAGGGGTGGGGCTAGCACCACACACAAAGGCTGAAAGATAAAATGATCAAGACAGCAGTGATAGTGCAGGGCCAATCACTAGGGTCGCACAAGGAAAACTAGTTCCAAAGACCAAGTAAGTATATTGAAGGTAAACAATGATACAGGTACTAACCTAGTTCCAAAGACCAAGAGGTCAAGATGGGGAACTAGGTGTCAGCTACTGTACTATATATACAAGAGTCTCGATGAGTAAGCGAAAGCGCGAGAAGTTGATGGAAGTGTTTGGAATGTGATAGAAGGACGCGGAATGATGTAGATGGATCTAAACAGTAACAGCAATGAGGGAAGGAGTAGATGTAAGAGAAATAAAGTAAGTACTGTATCTTGTATAGCACGTCATGACACATATCAGTGTTTGTCAATCACTTTTCCAAGAGATTACAACTAGTCCCATTGCATACTACAGTCACATCAGAAGGAATGGCCAAGATATACCGAGATCATATCTTTTCTATCCATGGGATTCCACAAAAAATCATAAATGAGAGAGGACCCCAGTACCACTCCCAGTTCATGAAAGAACTCTGCCATCTCTTAGGAATAGAAGCAAACTACGCCACAGCATATCATCCACAGACTAATGGCCAGATGGAATGGAAAAGTCAGGAGATTGAGCACTATCTCCGTCTATTTATCAACTATCATCAGAATGACTGGCACAAATGGCTACCACTTGCGGAGTTCACCTACAACAACTGAGTACATTCAGCAATGAAGGTTTCTCCCTTCTACACTGACAATGGCAGACATACCTATAAAGGTATGGCACCTCAAATGACTTCGGACAACCCCACAGCACAGGTGTTTGCAGACAAAATGAAGAAGGTTCAGGAGGAAGTAGGGGTGGCCTTAGGGAATGCCAACAATGATATGAAGAAGTTTTATAACAGGAAGCGAAGAGTTGGGGTAGAGTATAAGCCAGGTGATAAGGTTTGGCTTAAGGGAACTAATTTATTGACAGACCAGCCAATGAAAAGCTAGGAGACAAACGGTTTGGACCATTTACAGTTCAGAAGAAGATAGGTGCTAGTTCCTACAAACTAGACATCCCCTTGACATGGAAATATATCCATAATGTTTTCAATGAAGTCCTCTTCACCCCTTATAGGGAATTGCAATTTCCTTCTCAGCCATGATGTCATGAAACGATCTTTTTCCATTATTCTTTTCTTTTATTATTCTTTTCCTTTTCTTTTATTTACTTACCTAATCACCAAAGCGCTTACACTAGCGCTTATTATATTTTCATTATCATTTAGGTTACACGCGTCAACCTTATTGTTCTCGCGTTGTCGTTTCACTTAGGCGCGACTCTCTCGTGCCTGTCAGTTCATTGACAGGACGACGTCATTATCGTTCCGCTTCCATGCTTCTTTTTATATTGCCTTATTGTTTACTCACCTAATACCTACAGCTTTACTTATGGATACGAGCGATTCTTATTGTAGATCCTCACGGTTACGACGCGAGACGTCTCTCACGGCTTCATATCCCAATAGTATATAAGACTTAGTATTTTGTAGTTATATTCCTTAGCTCTATTCTCGTCTATTCTCCTCGGTAGCTAGACTTGTAGTTGGGTTGCTTTATCCATCCTCTTTTGCTTTTTCGTCCTCTTGCTCATCGTCTATCGTGTGACGCCTGGTTGTCTCTTGTGAGAGCTAGCGAGTCGCTGACACATGAAACACCTGACCTCCTTGTCAGAGGTCGATGTCGACACACAAAACCACAAGCGGCTAAGTGTCTCAGACGTCTCAGAGAAGAAACCCAGAAGTCAAGTTGAATAACGAAGCTAAGGTCACTACAAGACCTTAGCTGACCTTATATACAAAAGTACAAATCTAATCTACAATAGAGTCGTTGGTCAAACGCTATGACGAACAAGTCCGTGATAGATACGAGCACGGATGCTAACCGAGTATAAGTAATCAAGAGGATGTCAGCAGCGGGTCGTAACCGAGTACGGGACCCGATGAGTAACGTAGAATGCGTAAAGGAAAACGAAGAACTAGAATATCCAGACGCCCAGTCACAGGACACAAGCGCCCTACGACAGGCGCCTACGCGCTAAGAGTCACTCGTAGTGTTAGTCGTTCCTGACACTCCTCCTGTTGTCATAGGAGAAGAAGAAGAATTTGAAGTTGAAGAAATCCTCAACTCATGGAAGGTGGGAAGAGGAATCAAGTACAAAGTACGATGGAAAGGGTATGGACCAATTGAAGATTCTTGGGAGCCTAGATTCAATATCACGCATTCCTCTAATTTGTTGAAGGAATTTCATGATAAGAACCTGACTAAACCCAAGCCCGCCACCCTCAGCTGGCTCAAAATTCCTATCTCCTTGTTCCCTACTGAATTATTCCGCCCTATGCCCCAGCCAGATACCAAAACTACACCACCACAATTACCCTCCAAAAATTTCATTAGGTGACAGGCACTTTGTGGAACTCGCGCTCTAGAGAGAGGGTAATGTTGTGTTGACAAAGGTGGAAATCACAGAGAAGGCACAGACTCGAAGCACAAACCGAAGTGAGGGGTGGGGCTAGCACCACACACGAAGGCTGAAAGATAAAATGATCAAGACAGCAGTGATAGCGCGGGGGCCAATCACTAGGGTTGCACAAGGAAAACTAGTCTCAAAGACCAAGTAAGTGTATTGAAGGTAAACGGTGCTACAGGTACTAACCTAGTTCCAAAGACCAAGAGGTCAAGATGGGGAACTAGGTGTCAGCTACTGTACTATATATACAAGGGTTCAGATGAGTAAGCGACAGTGCGGGAATCTGGTAGAAGTGTCTGGAATGTGATGGAAGGTTCTGACAAGTGATAGATGGAAATGAAAGGATATGGAAACATGGAGAAGGGTTCAGGTAGTCACAAAGGTAAAGGAAAGAGGGAATGTAGGAGAAAACGAAGTAAGTACCATATCCTGTATGGCATGTCACGACAAATGTCATCAAATGCTCTTTTTCATTATTCTTTTCCTTTTCTTTTATTCACTTACCTAATCACTAAAGCGCTTACACTAGCACTTATTATATTTTCATTTCCATCTAGATTACACATGTCAACCTTATTGTTCTCGCATTGTCGTTTCACCTAGGTGTGACTCTCTCATGCCTGTCAGCTCATTGACAAGACAGCATCACTATTGTCCCGCCTCCATGCTTCTTTTTATATTGCCTTATTGTTTACTCACTGAATACCTACTGTTGTGACATGCTATACAGGATACGGTACTTACTTCTTTTTCTCCTACATTCCCTCTTTCCTTTACCTTCATGACTACCTGAACCCTTCTCCATGTTTACATATCCTTTTACTTCCATCTATCATTTGTCAGAACCTTCCATCACATTCCAGACACTTCTATCGGCTTCCCGCGCTGTCGCTTACTCATCTGAACCCTTGTATATATAGTACAGTAGCTGACACCTAGTTCCCCATCTTGACCTCTTGGTCTTTGGAACTAGGTTAGTACTTGTATCATCATTTACCTTCAATATACTTACTTGGTCTTTGGAACTAGTCTTCCTTGTGCAACCCTAGTGATTGGCCCTCATGCTATCGCTGCTGTCTTGATCATTATCTCTTTCAGCCTTTGTGTGTGGTGCTAGACCCACTCCTCACTTCGGCTTGTGCTTGAGCCTGTGCTTTCCTCCATGCTTTCTCCCTTCGTCACCACACCTACAGCCTTACTTATGGATACAAGTAACTCTTATTGTAGATCCTCATGGTTATGGCATGAGATGATTCTCACAGCTTCATATCCCATTAGTATATAACACTTAGTATTTTGTAGTTATATTCCTTAGCTCTATTCTTGTCTATCCTCCTCAGTAGCTAGACTTGTATTTGGGTTGTCATTATTCTCATCGCTTTCCATCCTCTTGCTCATCAATTCTTGTGTGATGCCTGGTTGTATCTTGTGAGAACTAGCAAGTCACTGACAGATCCTAAACTAGCAAGTCACTGACAGATCCTAAACTAGGTAGTCGGACCTTGACTCCACTATTAGTAGAGTCCTCGACACTTTGTGTGTCCAATATAGAAGAAAGGGAACATGTTCTGTTCACAATGACGTTCGTGGAACGTACTGACAGTAGAGATGTTAAAACAATGATATGGATAAATGATTAATTGGTATCACTATCGAAGTGATATTTAAACTACCAAACTGTTATATATATGCCAAGCTCCACTATGCTTTCCAGACGATTTCCGAGGTCATCGATCACTATATGAACATTCCGGCATTCCGGCCGATCTTCCGGTCAATCGATCATCCTTCCGATCCATTTCGTGTTTGTTACCAAGTTCAACTCAAATCTCGGACGATTTTGTACTCCATTCCTTGGCTCAATAACTTCGGAACAACCTCGGATACATCACATGACACTCGGTCATCATGACCGATGCATTCCCACGCCTGTCGGCTCTTGGAAAACACCGTTATTGTATTATTTTGAATCCTTCTCACTTATTGTCTTTTATTTAACAATTAGGCAGTTTAGTACTTAGGTCAACTTGTTTAGTTTGGTTCCCCAGCTTGAAATAAAAGTTACCTTCTATACTCCTTCTCTATTACACTTAATCACGTCCGGATCAATCGATCAGATACTTCCGACGCTCCAGAACTTCATTCTTCTTCGCACTTCACAGGGACACCCAGATAACTTGTAGGGAGCATTGCCGAAAGCTTTGCTGAAGTCCCATCACTTCCCAAGGCCCGTGTAGCCTTTCCATTACTTCGTTTTGCTGTTACTATAGTTTCCGAACTCCGAAGCTTTGAACAGAGCTCTGGAGCCTCGATCTATTTCCTTCCAGTGCACAGCCTTAACACAAACTACCTATTCAATACCATAGCTTTATACTAAAGGTAAGTCAGGATCACAAAGTCAGGTGGAATGTGCCTGCCTTTGTCAAATTGAGATTGATGTGCAGGAGGCTGCCTTCGAGGAGGAGTTGGTGAGGTTGGAGGAGGAAGCTGCATGTGAGGCTGAGCACGAGGCGGAGGAGAAGAGGCTCAAGAAGGAGAGAAAACTCAAGGAGGAGAAACAAGCCACAAAGAAGAGAGAAGAAGAGCAGCTCAACAAGGAGAGCATTGTGAAGGGAAAAGCTGACACTTTGATAAAATTGGCTGGGGAAGAAAGAAGCCAGGATCATTGGAGGGCACAAGCCCTCACTGAATTACAAGAACAACATGAGCATGCAGCTTGTGCTGCATCACAAAGAACGGGAACCACAATGAGTTCACAGGAGCCTTCGGGCTCCAAACAAAAAATTTACAAGTCAACTTCTGTGGTTCGCAATACCCTGGATGTTGAGATAAGAGTTTTGAAGAGGAAATGGGTAGTTCCTCAGGTGAGTGGTTTTTTTTTCTTTTCTTTGTGATGAGTTTACTTTAATAATAACTTTTTGTAGATTGGTGTGGCTCCTGATCCAAATGATGACCCTGCACCAGGAGGTGACAATGACAACAAACCCCCTCCCCCTACTCCTTCTCATAGCCATGAAGCCTGTGTTTGATGTGTTATGCAGGGCAATACCACCAATTGTATTGCTCAACCCAGCAAACCCCGGACTCAGGCTTGTTTGGCCTGTCACCTGCAACAACAGCATTGCAGTTGGTCTGGGGATAATGCAGCCTGCAGGTCTCAAAGGAAAAAACCCTGGGTCGATGAAGAAGAACTGTACCAGGGTCCCACAAAGCGCATCACAGAGAGAAGGTTAATAGGAGTGGACTTGAAATTGGATCTGCTTGCAAAGCAGAATGAAGAATTACAGAAGCAGTTTGGTTCACTGCTGGGCTTCATGAGTTGTGCGGCTTCCACAATGGAAGAAGTTGTTTGTCTAATCCAGCAATGGCCTGGAGAAGAAATGGTAGAAGAAGAAATGAAGGATGATGAAGAAGAGGAAGAGGAGGAAGAGGAAGATGAAGAGGAGAGGAGAAGAAGAAGGATTCCCAAAGGGAAACAATGAGTGACGTAACTCCTGCGAAGGTTTTGTTTTATAATAAGTAGTTTATTGGACTTGTAGATATTTTTCTGTAATTTAGTAGTTGTTGTTTGTTGTTGTTTGTTTTCTGTTTGTTTTGTTTTGTTTAATATTATCAGTATTTTGACTTTTTTGGTGGTTTTGAAACTTGTAAGGTATTTTCGGTGAAGACTTGTTAATGGTGTAATGAGTGAAATTCATTCCACAAGGAAGAGTATGCAATTGAATTTTTGAAGGGAGGGAAAATGTGAGAGTTTAAGTTAGTTTCACAAATCATGGATTGCAGAACTTCTTTGTGTAGGAATTTGGAATTAGTAGATAATGAAGTAGGTAGCATGAAATGTAATGGTGATGGATTGCGAATGTTTTGCGAGGAGTTTGTTAACTAAAAAAATGAAAAAAATTAGTATTTCCAGAGAATGAATAACAAAAGAAGGAATAGTCATTAAATCATGATGGTCCAGGTTTGTGAGGGTAACGAAGATGAAAAGCTGGAACCAGCTCATCCATGGTGATCCAGGAGAACTCCTCATCTGTCCCTTTGTATCCTGCCCACTGTATGTAATAACATAGTGGACATTTTTTGTATTGATGATCCAATTTCGAATCTAACACCTCTGTGATGTTGTATTCCTCTTTTCCATCAACTTCCACTGGAGGTGGAGGAGTTTGTTTGCAATGTGGGATTGAGTTCAGAGTATAGGGTTTGAGTTGTGATACATGGAAAACTGGGTAGATACAACTGAGGTAGGAAGGGAATTGTAACTTGTACGAGAGAGTGTTATATCTATGCAAGCCAAGTCTTTATGAGGCTTCGCAATCCATTCCGCTACTTAGATATATCACTTATATCCTTTTACCACTACACAATTATTTCGTGAAGGAATTCTGATGTGAATCACTTACTCATTATCTATTCTCATTTTTATTGGATTTACACTATTCCTTTTATATCCTTTCCTTTGTTCTTTACTTATGAGCTAGCCCATTCAGGCATGGCATTGCTTCGCGATCCTGACTTACCTTTAGTATAAAGCTACAGTATCGAATAGGTAGTTCCCTAGTTTAAATATCAACCTTGATAGCACTTCAATAGTGATACCAATTAATCATCTATCCATATCATTGTTTTAACATCTCTACTGTCAGTACATTCCACAAAGGTCATCATGAACAGAACACATTTACTTTCTTCCCTTTTGGACACATGAAGTGTCAAGGACTCTACTAATAGTGGAATCAAGGTCTGACTACATTGTTTAGGATTGTCTTACCTCACAAAGTAATTCTCTTTGCTATTTCCCGTGATTAACCCTGTGACCATTTCCAATGACCCATCAGTGCACGATCATAACAGATAGTTCCTATGTGCTCAAGAACTTTGAAAGGTCCAAGATACTTCTTGGAGAACTTTGCAGTAGGTCGAGTGGTTTTTATGTGCTTCGCTAGCACAAATACCTGTGAATCAATGGGAAAATCTGGGTGATTAATACATTTTCTGTCCGCTTGCTCTTTGTAATGAGCTTGCACATTAGTAATTTCTTTGCGGAGGAAAGAATAAATCTCATCTAAATTTGTTGCAAAGTCAATCGCACGATCAGAATGAATGTCGATTTCAGGTTTCACTGTAATGTTAGGATGATAACCTTTATTCACAAAGAATGGAGTAATACCAGTGGAGGCATTCAGAGCATTGTTGTATGCAAATTCCATGATAGGCAGAAGCTTTGCCCAATCCTCCTGTTGATATGCACAATACATACAGATGTATTGTTCCAGTGTCTGGTTAACTCATTCCATTTGTCCATCCCCCTCAGGATGATATCCAGAGGTGAAGTGTAATTTGATCGAGAGAGCTTCTCCTAAAGTGCAAAAGAAAGCTGAAACAGATTCCAAACCTTGATCAGAAGTGACATGGCTAGGAACTCCATGTTTCCAGAAAATGTGGTGGACAAACAGTTCCATGAGTTCTTCAGATGTTATTTTGTCATGTGTTGCAAAGAAAATGCCTTGTTTCAAGGCTCAATCCACAAGTAATAAAATAGCTGTATGTCCATTAGAGTCGGGTAATTGTTCAATAAAGTCCATCAATATAGAATCCCAAGGTCGGACGGGAACTGGAAGTGGTTTGAGTAGACCATAAGGCCTATGTTGATGAGGCTTGTTGCATCCGCAAACCATACACAATTTAATATAATCACAAACAAATTCGTGAACCTTTGACCAAGTGTATTGTCATCAAATAGCATCCAAAGTCTGGTTCTGACCAAATGACCCAAATGTGGGTGGTCATGAAAATAATGTAGAATTTGAAAGCATAAATTTGAAATGTTAGGAATGTAAATGCAATCATCAAGTCATAACAGTCCATCAGAGCCTATTGTCCAATGAGTGTTTGAACCATCCTTCATGAACTTCAATCCCGCAATTGCTTCTAGATCCATTTTGATTGAATTGTGAATAGCGGAATGAAGTGCCTCTATATCCATAATGATGGAGGCATGAAGTGCTGGTCCTTCTAGGAATGTAGCTCAAAGGGAAGTAGTTAGTTGTTCATTAGTGAAGATAGGTCTGAAATTCTGTATGTTAACTTGTGCATAGCTGATATCCCCCTCTTTTGGGTAGATGTCCCAGCATCTAGTCATTGAGTCAGGTTTTTCACCAAGCTTACCTGGTCTGAATTGGATCACCATATTAAATTGATGCAGGTACTCCGACCGATGAACTTGTTGTTGCATAAGGATTTTCGTTGTCAAGAAGTATTCAACATTTTTGTGATTGGTAATGATGTCGATAGGATCTCCAGATCCCTTGAGATAATGTTGCCAACCTTTGAATGCTTCGAAGATTGCAAGAAGCTCCTTATTGTGAGTGTCATAGTTGAGTTCCACAGCTTGAAAAGTCCTCGAGAGGAATGCGATCAGGTGAATTTCTCTGTCAGGTAGTAGGATCAAGAGGATCATGGCTAATGCATAATCTGAAGCATCAGTTTCCACAATTAGATGCCAGTTCGGTTCCCAATGTGCCAGAATAAGAGCATGAGTGAAGCTGTATTTGAGCTTCTTGAAGGCTTCTTGGCAGTCAGTATTCCAAATCCATGGTGTATCCTTTTATGTGAGTTGCATCATTGGAACTATGATATCACTATAATCATAAATAAAACATCGATAGAAATTGGCAAAGCCAAGGAAAGACTGGACATCTTTGACTTTCTGAGGTACCGGCCAGTCAATGACAGCTTGAACTTTGTCTTTTGACATTGTTAAGCCTTCCAGGGAAAGAATGTAACCAAGATACTCTACCGTGTTGACCTCCCATTTGCATTTCATGAGATTCGCCTAAAGTTGATGTTTACGAAGATGACAGAGAACCTCACAAACATGTTTGCAATGTAATTTCTCATCATCAGAGTAAATAAATATGTCATTGAGATAGACAATAACATAAACATCTAAAAGATCAGTGAATATGTCATTAACAAACCTTTGGAAAGCTGCAGGAGCATTAGTGAGTCCAAATGGCATAACCTTCCATTCATAAGAACCCCAATGAGTTCTGAATGTCATTTTCCATTCATTGCCTTCTGCAATTTGAACTAAATGATATGCGTGAGCAACATTAAGTTTGGTGTAAAACTTAGCATTTTTCGGAGCATCTAGTAAATCAGAAATAAGAGGCAAAGGATACTGATCGTTCTTTGTGATGTTATTAAGACTGCAAAAGTCTACACAAAGTCAAAGTTTTCCATCCTTTTTTGGTACCAACAATACCGGAGCTCCGTGAGGAGAGGACAAAGGTTGAATAGCACCTGATTCAAGGCGCTTATCAATGAATTTGTGTAGAGCCTCTAATTCTTTAGCAGAAAGAGGGTAAAGGTGACTGATAGGTGGTTCAGTGCCTTCCTCCAATTCAATCTTGAGGTCATAGGGTTGGTGCTCAGGCAGCACTTCAGATTTGACTTCATCAAAAACATCTGCGAAGTCCGGATAATGCTTCAGTAAGGATGAGGGATTACTTTTGTTTGCCAAAGTTGTTGAAGCAGCTTGAACTGTGACTTCACTGTGAACCACACGTAAAAGCAATGGTTCACACTTGGCATTCTTGCAAGCATGGTTGAAGAGTTCCACATTGACAAGAGCAATGTCAATTTCTGGGTTTTTGAGTCGCAAAGCAGCCAATTGAGCCACCAAAGGATAGGTATAGATAGGTTCATCAGGAAAAGAGTCCAATAAAGAATGAGGTGATTGGCAAAAACAAGTTCACAAAGATGGTTGCGAAGGACCCTTTTTGGAACTGATGGTAGGCTGACGCCACAAGGGGACAGTTTCCTCTGGAACAGATTTTTGCGGAAGTAAGGACATCCAGGGAAACTCAACTTGCTTAGTGGAATGGAATGTAATGTTTCTCGATGCCCAGTCAATCAACAGATTGTAGCAGGTCAAGAAACTGTAACCTAAAACTGCTTCACAAGAAGAATCTAGTAAAGTGACATAAAATATCACTAGTAGTAGCTTGCCAGAGGGAAACCAAACATTAAGAGACATAGTCTCGGAAATTGGTTTCAGAGATAAAGAACCATCAAAAATTCAGAGATTGATTGGAGAAATAGAAGAAGTAGGGAGAGAATGTTTATACACAAAATGAGAATCAATGAAACAGTCAGTAGAACCAGAATCAAGTAACGAGATAAAGGAAAGCTTTGCAGAATCATCGTTAAGATGCTCACAAAGTGAAAAATCTATAGTAAGAGGTATAGTAAAGGATCATTCATCATAAGAAAGAGTGGATGCATTTAATTTAACTTCTCCAGTAGTACGAACCTGGTCAATGCAACTCCCACTTTGTACTGGGGTACAGGAGTTGTGGACTATTTTTCTGATACTGAAGAGGTACTTGCCACTGCTTCCTGTGTTTCTGTGGCATGCCTGCAAGCTTCACAAGACTTTTGTTTCTCGCAGTTGTCAAACTTATGATTCCTGCCACAAAATCCACACAGTCCCAACTTCTTCCAGCATTCTGACTCCTTTGCAAGGAGTTTGCTGTCTGAGCCGAGGTTGCTCGTGTATGCAGGTTGAGACACCGCAGAACTCATTGATGATGAGGAATTTCCACCTCCACTAGCCTTACCTTTTTTCCCTGAATTATTTGTCAAAGTCATAGGTGTGTATCACAAAACATTCTTTTTCATTATTCTTTTCTTTTATTATTCTTTTCCTTTTCTTTTATTTACTTACCTAATCACTGAAGCGCTTACACCAGCACTCGTTATATTCTCATTATCATTTAGATTACACATGCTAGCCTTATTGTTCTCACGTTGTCGTTTCATCCATGCGCAACTCTCTCGTGCCTGTCAACTCATTGACAGGACGATGTCATTATTGTTTCGCCTCCATGCTTCCTTTTTATATTGCCTTATTGTTTACTCACCAAATACCTACAGCCTTACTTATGGATACGAGTGACTCTTATTGTAGATCCTCATAGTTACAGTGTGAGACATCTCTCACGGCTTCATATACCATTAGTATATAAGACTCGGTATTTTGTAGTTATAGTCTTTAGCTCTATTCTCGTCTATACTCCTCGGTAGCTAGACTTGTAGTTGGGTTGTTCTATCCATCCTCATTTGCTTTTTCGCCCTCTTGCTCATCATCTATCATGTGATGCCTGGTTGTCTCTTGTGAGAGCTAGCAAGTTGCTGACAGTGTGTTGTTCATGGAGGAGGATGTGGGATTTTGTGAAGAACCTGGCAAATTCTTCTTCGACATAGTTAATGCTTTCACTCCTGAGGAAGCACCAGTCAATCTAGCAGCTTCTCTTTTCTGCTCTTCTTCTCATCTCCAGTACCTGTTATCTATGTGAAGTACCTCATAATGGTATTCCACGAGAATCTTTGGCTCTGGAAGATGAGCCATCTCATCTTTGATATGGCTTGCCAAGCTGCATTGATAAGTCCATTTAAGGGTGTGTGAATCCCAGTTAGTAGACACTGCAAGGGTATTGAAATGGATATTATACTTCCATACATTATCAGATTCCTTCATCCTTAACATTCTGAGCTTATCCTCAGCTTCCCCCTGTGCATTATACATACTGAAGTTATCCTGTAACTCCTTTACTAATGCCGCGAAGGAACTTGTCCAAGCCAACATTGTGAAAAGATTTGGATCCAGAATATCTGGTTCGAACCATTCCTTTGCAGAGCCACTGAGGTAGGAAAGAGTATAGTTGATCTTCTTTTGATCAGTAAAATACAAGGGACAATCAATGAACACCAAAGATAAGGAAACTAGGAAACCTTTCAGTTTCTGTGGGTCAGATCCATTGAATAATTTGGGATCCTTAACCTTTGATCTTCTGGATTCAATGGGACTGCTAGCATTTATGCCCGTGAGAACTGTTCGGAGGGTATCGAGCGAACTCTTAATGCATGAAACACATCTAAGATGTGTTGTTCAGTAGGGTCCAGATGGACACTACCTACCCACTCCACTGGACTCCTAGAACAACTAGGAATGCGAGAACCTCGAGGTGCTCCAGGACCTCCAGGACTATTGGGATCAGATCCCCCTGGGTCTCCGTGATTTCCCAACTCTTCAGAACCTACCTCTTGATCAATTTCCACTTCCGCAATGTTTTCCAGAATTTCTGCAGTGGTAACAGGAATCCAACCTCACAAAGGGCTGGGAATGTTTGCTAGTTGCTGACACATTCTGTCAGCAAGGGTAAATGTTGTAGGAGATGGTGGGTTTTCCATCTCTGTTGTTGGTATCACCATGTGATTTCTTCGTGGCATTCGAACAGTAATGGGGTCACCGTTTTCTGTATAGAGTACTTGGTACTTGAATTCGGAATGGTTAGGTTGACCAAGGGTGTGATGACTAGAAACCCATGCACTAGCAGGCTGTCCTGGAGCTGGACCAAAGACATTAGCTCGACATCGAGAATGTCCTGCTCCTAATATTGATTCCATGAATGGCATGAAGGCTGTTGCATTTGATGTGAAAGGATTAACCATTTCTGGTTCCTCTGTTACCAATTCATCGGATACCCCAGTGTTGGTGCAGTTTTGTCTGCTCCTTGTATAGACCATTGTTGAAGGAGATAAAATTGGTGAGTGGAATGTGAAAGGTGATGAGGACAAATGTGCTGAGTGTCAGTTTAAATATACTGTTATGATTGTGCACTAATGGGTCATTGGAAATAGGTCGCAGGGTTAATCACAGGAAATAGCAAAGAGAATTACTTCGCAAGGTAAGACAATCCTAAATTAGGTAGTCAGACCTTGATTCCACTATTAGTAGAGTCCTCAACACTTCGTGTGTCCAATATAGAAGAAAGGGAACATGTTCCATTTGTGATGACCTTTGCGGACGTACTGACAGTAGGGATGTTAAAACAATGATATGGATAGATGATTAATTGGTATCACTATTGAAGTGCTATCAAGGTTGATATTTAAACTAAGGAGCTACCTATTCGATACTGTAGCTTTATACTAAAGGTAAGTCAGGATCGCAAAGCAATGCCATGTCCAAATGGGTTAGCTCATAAGTGAAGAACAAAGGAAAGGATATAAAAGGAATAGTGTGAATCCAATAAGGATGAGAAAAGATAACAAGTAAGTGCTTTGTGTTAGAAATCCTTTGCAAAGTTATTGCATAGTGGTAACAGGATATAAGTAACATATCTAAGTAGCGGAATGGATTGCAAAACCTCATAAAGACTTAACTTGCATAGATATAACAGCTTTGTCATTCAACTTGACTTCTAGGCTTATTCTCTGAGATGTCTGAGACACTTAGCTGTCTGTGGTTTTGTGAGTCAACATTGACCTCTAACAGAGCCAGAGTATGAAGTTGAGGATATCTTGGATAGTCATGTTAGATGGAAGAAGTTAGAGTATTTGGTGAAGTGGAAGGGTTCCAACACATGACACAACTCATGGGAGCCTGCACAAAATCTAGAACATGCAACAACTACCATCTGAAAATTCCACAAAAAGTACCCCCAGGTGGCAAAAGCTTGACCATCAAGGGCAATGGTCATAAGGAGGGGGGTAATGTTATGAAGTGAGCCATGCCTATTATTTTCCTTTCTTTACAATACACCATCCAAACACTTTTACCTACAATAGCCAATCTGGAACCTTCCACCCCTTTCTATCAGTTCCACTCCATTCTTTGTACCTGAACTATATGGTATAATGTCATGGTGTTAGGAGTGTGCAAGTCGAGTGGACCTTTGATACTGCTATTGACAATATCCTCGCTATGCTGTGCAGTTCGTGTTAAGTTCATTCAATATTGAAGTAGCGTCAACTCAAGATTGATGGAGTCGAACAAGGTAGATGAAAGAGGAAACGTAAGTTGAGTATGGGATTAAAGTCGTACCAATTCGATATTAAAACTAAAGCTTCTACCTACGACCACGAGCTTTATATACTAAGTCTGCTATCTCCGGTATTGCTATGAATTACCTTAAAATAGTCATAGTGCATGGACATAGAGATAACAAGTGCAGATAGGAAGACAATGGACTAATGGGGTGAGGCAGGTGTATAGCCCATCCAAAGGGATAGTGACGGGATAAGGAGGATAGGTGGATAGGTATCACGGAAGTAAATTACCTGATCTATATCATCAGTGCGTCGCATTGATGATGGACTTGAACATATCAGATTGCCTGCATCAGTGTGAAGCATTCCGTGCGATGTGTATGACCAATGCGCATGATTGTAACACATGGTTCCCACACTCCACCTTCTATATATAAGCCAGCCCCACAACCTGGTCCCTTATATTGACCTCTTGGTTGTTGGGACCAGGTATGTCCTTACTTACTTCTCTGTACTTATTATCAATATAACTTTGTTGTTGGGACCAGCATCTGTCTGTTTCCATCTAAGCTTCCACTCTGCCTTGCCACTGTCATCACCTCTTTGTGACAACTTCTTCCTCCACTAACTGCCTTCACAAATTCATTTGTAAATCAGAATTACAACTTCACTTCTTAAGTAATTCTCCCAAATGAAATTTTATGCAGCAAATCACAACCTTATGGCTTCACCCACACCAAAACAAAAGAAACAACTATGACATTTAAAAAACAAAACAAAAAATTAATAACAAAAAACAAAGCAATGGAAAAAACAAATTAAACAAAGTTACAGCATGAGATGATTCTCATGGTTTCATATCCCATTAGTATATAAGACTTAGTATTTTGTAGTTATATTCCTTAGCTCTATTCTCATCTATACTCCTCAGTAGCTAGACTTGTAGTTGGGTTGTCTTATTCTCATCGCTTTTTCATCTTCTTGCTCATCGTTCATCGTGTGACACATGGTTATCTCTTGTGAGAGCTAGCGAGTCACTGACAGAAGAATAGAGCTTCTACCTCATACCACCCATCACAAACAAACATTTTACAAACTTGCCTAGGATTCAACACACTGTTGGAAACTAGTTTTCTTGATACATTACACATTTTATCTTTACCAAACACTCTTATCTCTCCCCTCCTACATAAACCAACATGACTGACAGCTCGATACATGCACCAGACATTACCAATGTCACCAATCCTGCCCCAGCTACTCATCGGGTGTTCGTTAATACACCAGGAAACTATGACGGGGACCCAGCCACCTACCAACCATGGTGATGAAGGATGAGGGCTTACACAGCTGAACTGATGGAGATGAAGCAGGTCGAAGTATCTCATTGTCTGATTACCATTATCATGTCCTTCATGGCTAGAGGAAAGGCCAATGGATGGGCACAGGTATATACTGATGACCATTTTGATATTGAAAAAGGTGCTTGGAATATTACAGGGAAGGATCTTTTTGATGATATGGACAAGGAGTTCATGAACATTGCCAGGGAAAAAGAATCCCAGGACAAGCTGACATACATTAGACAGGGAAAAACTTCTGCGGGCAACTTCTTCAAAGAGTTTGAGTTGTTGCTGAAGGATGCTAGTTATAACAGGAATGACTCACATGTACTCACCCTAGCAGAGAATGCTGTTGACCATGCCCTGCTATATGACATCATCAAGGGTCAAACGGAACCCTTCACAGATTACCTGTGGTTGAAGAAAGTAGTCACAGGTGCTGACAACGTAAGGCGACAATGGGCTAAGCAGAAGAGGGGCTACGGGTATGTGGGGTGGTGGACCACTAACCTGCAGGGACAGAATCATGGACAATCATCCAACAGCAGAACCGACAGGAGCCAAAAGCAGCTCCAAAGGCGGAATATCCAGTGGCACAGAGGAGAGATGCCACCAGCACCACATTCGGAGGAACAGGCAGGTCAATGGACATAGACCAGGCAAGGGAGAAGCAACTGTGCTTCAATTGTGGCAAACTAGGCCATATGAGCAGGAATTGCCTGCACAAAAGAAAGGTGATGGTCCAAGGGATCATGTTGAATTTGAGTGAGCAGGAGTGTATGGACTGCATTAATGATTTGGGTTTTCCCAAGGCTCCTGAGTAGATATAGGTCTGCAGGAGCCTTTGCACACGGATATTTCGGAATTTGTTGATAATGGTGTTGATTATGTAATTAGCACAGGTACTAGACAGAAAAATGCGTCCACCTTCACAAACAAATCTGAAAAATCCGGAAAACCTATACAGTACAAACCTGACACTGCTGAATGGCTAACTCAGAGAGTTAGAGAAGATCAAATCCCAAGAGCAGTAGAATTATTACGAACTTGGATGCCCTCTTCCTGAGGAAAGGAAGCATTGGAAGAAACTGTCATGGACATATGAAAGCAAAATTGGAAAACGGCAGTCACGGCCATCAGAAGTCTCAAGAACAAGAGGAGCTATTTCCGTGGGACATATGGCAAGAGCCTGAAGCTTCTGGCAATACTCAAGACACTGGAAGATGGTCGACAGATCATTACACAAGGACTTCTCGACAGCAGAGCAACCAGCTCTTGTATAGATTCAGAATTTGTCAAATGGCACAAACTCATCAGAAAGGACTTACTGATTAAAACACTAGTCTACAATGCCAATGGTACACTCAACGACACCAGTTCAATAGATAAGTATGTCGAAATATGGATGACTATTGGCAATCACTCGGAGGTTATACAGTTCGCAGTAGTAGGTCTAGGAAAGAACAATATCTTTCTAGGACTGGACTGGTTGCGACACCATAACCTGAGTAATAACTGGGAGACATCTGAGCTAACCTTTGACAGGTGTCCAGTGAAGTGTGGTTACAATTCATACTTCTGGATGCCAGAGGACACCCATTCCAGGGTAGTACTACAAGAAGGTCAACAACTTTTCTTGTTCGACTGGGATAGGTATGTCCATGAGCAGGTACAGTCAAGGAAGTGGACAGAGGAACAGGACCAGAAGGAAACAGTGAAGGAGTTCAATACTTCTGATCCCTATACCAAAGAATATCCAGATGTCTTCAGCCAGAAGGAGTTTGACCAACTACCACAACAATGACCTTGGGACCATGCTATTGATCTGACACCAGACTCCAAACCTCTAGACTGCAAAGTATATCCATTAAATCCGAAAGAACAGGAAGCTCTCAATAAGTTCCTTGAAGAAAACCTCCAAACCAGATGAATTTGACCTTCCACCTCGCAAATGGCATCACCCTTCTTCTTCATTGAAAAGAAAGACAGTACTTTAAGACTGGTACAGAACTATCGAAAACTGAATGAGATGATGGTTAAAAACTGGTATCCACTTCCCCTCATTCAGGAACTAATCAATTGTTTAATGGCTGCTAAAGTCTTCATGAAGATGGATATCCATTGGGGTTTTAACAACATCCAAATAAAAGAAGGTGATGAATGGAAATCAGCTTTCCAGACTAACCAGGGGTTATTCGAACTGACTGTCATGTTCTTTGGACTCACTAACTCTCCCGCTACATTCCAAGGGTTCATGAACTATATCCTATGAGACCTCATCAATAGGGGCCACATTATTGTCTACATGGATGACATCCTGATATTTACCAATAGTATTGAAGGACACTGGCAAATTGTGAAACAAGTACTTGACATTTTATGGGAGCACAAACTATTTCTGAAACCCGAAAAATGTTTGTTCAAAAAACCGGTTATCTATTACCTCGGTATTATCATTGGAAACAGGACTATTCGGATGGATCCAAAGAAAGTACAGGCAGTATGGGAATGGATTACTCCACGGAAGAAGTGTGATGTTCAACAATTCCTGGGGTTTTGTAACTTCTTTCGCTGTTTCATTCAAGGGTTCAATCTTGTAGCAAAGCCTCTAACACAGCTCACAGGAAACAGAATTTGGAAGTGGGATAATGAACAGGAGGTCACATTTGAAGAGTTGAAGTGCCGTATTTGTGAGGAAGTAGTTTTGTTGATTCCTTGTAACCATGGACAATTCCGAGTCAAGGCTGATTCATCTGATTATGCCAATGGTGCTGTCTTATCACAGTTTGTCGACAATAGGTGGCACCCAATCACTTTTCATTCACATTCCCTCAACAAGGTTGAGCAAAATTACGAAATCTATGACAAAGAACTTATGGCAATCATGGATTCACTTGACAACTGGTGGCAATATTTACTCAGTGCAGAAGAACAGGTCAAAATTTTTATGGATCACACAAACCTCCAGTACTTTAAGAAGCCACAGAAACTCAACTGACAACAAGCACACTGGGTACTGGAATTAGCAGAGTATAATTTCAATCTCATTCATAAGCCTGGTAAATCAATGACAAAAGCTGATGCCTTGTCGAGGATGACAGGTCTTGAGACGGGGGACAAGGACAATGAGAACATCGTTCTCCTGAAACCAGAACTTTTTAATTCATGCTTTTGACTCATTGGCTCCTAAAGATCTCTTGTTATCAGAGATTTGAAGAGTAGAAACCAGGTAGATCAACTCATACAGGACACCCTAGCTGCTAAAAACCCCGAGTGGACAGAGACTGACAAAATCATTACATGGAAAGGGCGTGTTTATGTACCAAAAAAACCACCTACTCCAGTCCAAAGTAATCACTCAGTACCACAACATGCCACTAGCAGGACATCCTGGACAGTATAAAACAATGGAACTGATCACTCGGGATTATTGGTGGCCAGGAGTTACAAGAGATGCCAGGAAGTATGTCAAAGGTTGTGAGAAATGCCAGGCAACAAAGTCTCATCAGATAAAACCAGTTGGATGACTTCATCCACATGCAGTACCAACTGAACCATGGCAGATAATTGGCACCAATATGATAGGAGAGTTACCAGAGTCAGGAGGATATAACACTATTTCAGTGTTTATTGATCATTTTTCCAAGAGACTGTGACTGATTCTGTCACACACAACAGTCATGTCAGAAGGAATGGCGAAGATATATTGTGATTGAATCTTTTCTATCCATGGCATTCCAAGAAAGATCATTCATGATTGGGGACCCCAATATCATTCCCAATTGATGAAAGAACTTTACTGTCTCTTAGGAATAGAAGCAAACTACACCATGGCATATCATCCACAAACTAACAGCCAGATGGAACAAACAAATCAGGAGATTGAACATTATCTCCATTTGTTTATCAGTTATCATCAAAATGACTGGCATGAATGGTTACCACTTGCGGAATTTGCCTACAATGATTGAGTACACTCTGCGACAAAAGTTTCTCCCTTCTATGCTGACAATGACAGACATCCCTATAAAGGTATGGCACCTCAAATGACTTTGGACAACCCCACAGCACAGGCATTTGTGGATGGAATGAAGAAAGTTCAAGAGGAAGTAGGAGCAGCCTTAGGAAAGGCCAATGATGATATGAAGAAGTTTTATGACAATAAGCAAAGAGTTGGGATAGAGTATAGGCCAGGATAAGGTTTGGCTTGAGGGAACTAATTTATCGACAGACCAGCTGATGAAAAAGTTAGGAGACAAACAGTTTGGACCATTCACAGTTCAGAAGAAGATAGGTGCTAGTTCCTATAAACTAGACATTCCCTCAACATGGAAACATATTCATAACATTTTCAACGAAGTCCTCCTCACCCCTTATAAGGAACCGCAATTTCCTTCTCAGCCACGAAACACCTGACCTCCTCCTGTCATCATAGGAGCAGAAAAAGAATTTGAAGTTGAAGAGATCCTTGACTCATGAAAGGTAGGAAGGGGAATCAAGTACAAAGTTCGATGGTGAGGGTACGGACCACATGAGGACACTTGGGAGCCTCGATCCAACATTACACATTCCTCCAATTTGTTGAAGGAATTTCATGACAAAAACCCAACTAAACCCAAGCCTGCCACCCTGAATTGACTCGAAATCCCAATTTCCTTATTCCCTACCAATTTATTCTGACCTATTCCCCAGCCGGATACTGAAACAACAACACTGCAGTTACCCTCAGAAAATTTTTTACAATGACAAGTGCTTTGTGGAACTCGCGCTCTAGGGAGGGGGTAACATCATGAAACAATCTTTTTCATTATTCTTTTCTTTTATTATTCTTTTCCTTTTCTTTGATTTACTTACCTAATCACTAAAGCACTTACACTAGCACTTATTATATTTTCATTTCTGTCTAGATTACATGTGTC
The DNA here is from genome assembly GCA_028011355.1 of Lentinula aciculospora. NCBI lineage: Eukaryota > Fungi > Basidiomycota > Agaricomycetes > Agaricales > Omphalotaceae > Lentinula > Lentinula aciculospora. The sequence continues at coordinate 43,962 of JAOTPV010000035.1, read as the reverse complement.
AACCTTATTGTTCTTGTGTTGTCGTTTCACCTATGCACACCTCTCTCATGCCTGTCAGCTTATTGACAGGATGACATCACTATTGTCCCACCTCCATGCTTCTTTTTATATTGCCTTATTGTTTACTCACTGAATACCTACAGCCTTACTTATGGATATGAGCAACTCTTATTGTACATCCTCATGGTTACAGCATGAGATGATTCTCATGGTTTCATATCCCATTAGTATATAAGACTTAGTATTTTGTAGTTATATTCCTTAGCTCTATTCTTGTCCATACTCCTCGGTAGCTAGACTTGTAGTTGGGTTGTCTTATTCTCATCACCTTTTCATCCTCTTACTCATCATTCATCATGTGATGCCTGGTTATCTCTTGTGAGAGCTAGCAAGTTGCTGACACCTGCTCCTTTTGAATTTTAAATGTCTTGGATTTGATTTACAAATCAACTGTGCCCATCCAATTGTATTCAGACTTGTAACACTTATATACAGCTCATAGGTTACTTTTGTACTCTCAGATCTTACACCCATTTTGGTGTGTTCTGAGAGTAAGTACTTTATATTCTCTACTCCACCTATCAGACAGCTAATTGTTATGATCGTGCACTGATTGGTCATTGGGAATGGGTTGCGGGGTTAATCGCAGGAAATAACAAAGAGAATTACTTTGCGAGGTAAGACAATCCTAAACTAGGTAGTCAGACCTTGACTCCACTATTAGTAGAGTCCTCAACACTTCGTGTGTCCAATAGAGAAGAAAGTAAATGTGTTCCATTCACGATGACCTTCACGGAATGTACTGACAGTAGAGATGTTAAAACAATGATATGGATAAATGATTAATTGGTATCACTATCGAAGTACTATCAAGGTTGATATTTAAACTAGGGAACTACCTATTCAATACCATAGCTTTATACTAAAGGTAAGTCAGGATCGCAAAGCGATGCCATGCCCAAATGGGTTAGCTCGTCAGTAAAGAACAAAGGAAAGGATATAAAAGGAATAGTGTGAATCTGATAAGGATGAGAATAGATAACAAGTAAGTGCTTCATGTCATAATTCCTTTGCAATGTAATTGTGTAGTGGTAAAAGGATATAAGTGATATATGTTATATTTATGCAAGCTAAGTCTTTACGAAGCTTCGCAAAGCATTCTGCTACTTAGATATTACTTATATTCTTTTACCACTATGCAATTACTTCACGAAGGGATTCCGATGCGAAGCAATTACTCTTTATCTCTTTTTATCCTTATCGGATTCACACTATTCCTTTTATATCCCTTCCTTTGTTCTTTACTTATGAGCTAACCCATTCGGGCATGGCATCGCTTCACAATCCTGACTTACCTTTAGTATAAAGCTACGGTATCAAATAGGTAGTTCCTTAGTTTAAATATCAACCTTGATAGCACTTTGATAGTGATACCAATTAATCACTTATCCTTATCATTGTTTTAACATCCCTACTGTCAGTATGTTCCGCGATGGTCATCATGAACAGAACACATTTCCCTTCCTTCTCTTGTGGACACACGAAGTGTCGAGGACTCTACTAATAGTGGAGTCAAGTTCCAACTACATTGTCTAGGATCGTTTTACCTCGCGAAGTATTTTCCTTCATAATTTTCCCACGATCATCCCATGATCATTCCCGATGATCCCTTTGTGCACGATCATAACAATATATCTAAGTAGCAGAATGGATCACAAAGCTTTGTAAAGACTTAGTGTCAGCGACTCGCTAGCTCTCACAAGAGATAACCAGGCGTCACACGATGAACAATGAGCAAGAGGATGAAGAAATTGATGAGGATAAAACAACCCAACTACAAGTCTAGCTACCGAGGAGTATAGACAAGAATAGAGCTAAGGAATATAGCTACAAAATACCTAGTCTTATATACGAAAATGGGATATGAAACCGTGAGAGACATCTCGCACCGTAACCATGAGGATCTACAATCATATCCATAAGTAAAGCTGTAAGTATTCGGTGAGTAAACAATAAGGCAATATAAAAAGAAGCATGGAGGCGGAACAATAATGATGTCGTCCTGTCAATGGGTTGACAGACACGAGAGAGTCGCGCCTAAGTGAAACGACAGCACGAGAACAATAAAGCTGACACATGTAACCTAAACAGAAATGAAAATATAATAAGTGCTAGTGTAAGCGCTTTGGTGATTAGGTAAGTAAATAAAAGAAAAGGAAAAGAATAATGAAAAAGGATGTTTCGTGACACTTAGCTTGCATAAATATAACACTAATCACATGTAGTTATAGTACTTACTACTGTCTATACTGTCACAAAGAGGTGACAACAGTGGCAGGGCAGAGCGGAGGCTTAGACGGAAGCAGGCAGATACTGGTCCCAATGACAAAGTTATATTGATAATAAATACAAAGCAATAAGTAAAGACATACCTGGTCCCAACAACAAAGAGGTCAAGATAAGGGACCAGGTTGTGGGGGCTGGCTTATATATACAAGGTGGAGTGTGGGAACTATGATGTAATACTATATAGCTCAGGCACAAGGAATGGAGCAGAACTGATAGAATGGAATGGAAGGTTCCGGAATGATTATTGTAGGTAAGGGTGCTTGGATGGTGTATCATAAAGAAAGGAAAATGATAGGGGTGGCTCACTTCATGACATACACCTTCTTCCCTATCCTCTAACATCCTCTTCCACAATCTCCATCCTCAACCTTTTTCTTCATGAATGTTGAGTTGCATTGTCCCCAGACCAACTACAACACTGCCTCTGTTTGTGACAGATGAGGCAAGCATGCATCCAGGGCTTTCCAGGCTGTAGAACACATTGTGAAGGTGTCACTTGGGTAATGCAGCAAAGACAAGCTTTGTGATTACATGTGGGGGTGGGCAGGGGAGGGGGATATTCCTCATTGTCATCACCATCATCTTCTGGAGTAGGATTATACCCATTGTTAGGATCTGGAGCCCGACCAATCTATATGGGATGTCAGTAGGAAACTATACAAGAAATTATCACTCACCTTAGGAATCATTCGTAAATAAATGGTCAACAAGGATAAGAGTTTGATATTGGAAATTAGATAACCTAATATCAAAATAAGTAATTACTCCCACACAAAAGAACAAATGGTACATATGTTCTGAGGGTGCATGGATCCAATACTATTCTTAACCAAGAGTACACGCACAGTAGGATTTGAAAGCCCATGCAAAAGGATTGTGGAGAGTGATCTAAATTTTTCAAGAAGAAACCAGAAACAGTCATGAACAAGAAAAAGGCGAAAGGTCTCAAGACATAATAAATAGATATGCAAGCTATAGGAGGACACAAATCAATGAAGGGCATATTGATCTATTTGAGTATAAGATGCAGCTTAACTGCTGTCAAACCTCCCCCTGCATATTTTACTGAAGTAAATGACATTGCGTTACAAATACCTCTTTTTCCCCCTATCTATTTATTAGACAAAAAATGTACTTTAAAGTCAACTTGAACTATTCCTTGGTCATGATAAACTATGCACAAAGCAAGATCACAGATTCCTAGCAATACATTTGACCTTTGACGCAAAAAAACTGGAGGGAAAATCATTCCGTCCAAGCCGCTGCATGAGATTCAAAGCAAGATATTTATCTTGGCTAGTTGAGTCAAACAGTTGTTTCATGAGCTTTATCGAGGTTGGTGACCTTTGGTAACTGGATAGGTCATACGATCAAGAAAAAATCAAAAAGAGGCAAAACTTCATATATATATAGATCCATATCTAGCATCAGGAATTGGAGATTACAACAGCGATAGGACCAGACTTTTGAGCGCTGGAATACTGAGCATCCCAACGTTGGATGTTGAACTTTTTAACAAAGCTCAGTAAGATTCACTAGTAATCGAAATTTGGATAGAGGATGAAGCTGGAACCGGAACCGGGATCGGGACCGGATGGTTTTCAATCTTATCATCCTTATCTCCTCGGTGCCTGAGCATATTTTGCCATTCCCACCCCGGTCGTTCCTTTCCGAAAAACACTAGTCTCCTCCTGGACTTGCCTCCAAGCAGCTCCAAGCCGCTCTCGAAAAACTCATTGATGATCATTTCAAAGTTCATTATGACCTGTTATGAGGTGGCCAACCATGGATCGATATTGCATTATACATCAAGGTTCCATCCATGTGGCTTCCAATCATCAACTTTTCAGCTCAAACAAATTGAAAGATGGGATCAAGCACAAGGAGAAACATAAAGTGCGCATTTACTTAAACTCTCTGTAAACCTTCTCTTTATCTTTCTTCCCTTCTCTATCTATCGCCAGTGATCTCGTCTTATGGCGAAACCCAACCTCGTTACCCTTTACAAGTCCAGCTTGATCCTCCCTTACGCGCTCCTTCTCCTTTGCTCTTGGTTTGTCACTGCAATCTACACTCCAATACGGGAATACTCCGGTACCGATTTCTTCTCAGAATGGGATTATTATGGGTTTATTGATAATACGACTTGGGGTGAGTTATCATCTTGTACTCTATCTGGATGTTATCATAACGCATCCGTTCATGGGATACATCGAATGGTCTTAGGGAACGTTAATTATGTTGACGAGAACACTGGTACATCACAAGGATTGACTTATATTGATTCAACCACGGGACATGCAATAATACGGGTGGATAATACAACGAATATACCTACTGCGACGACGGTCAACAGGAACTCGGTACGTTAAGGTCTCCTGCTCGCTCTGCATTGTATTCATTTGCTTTTTTTTACAGGTCAAGATTACTACAAAGGATGCATATCCAATCGGTAGTCTCGTTGTGATTGACGTTTGGCATATACCGTATGGGTGTTCCGTATGCCTCTTTCACTGAAAATTCACCTTCATTCCGTCTTGATACTCACTTCTTTAGTAGGTCTGGCCCTCATTCTGGATGCTTGGCACCAACCTCCTCTGGCCCAACTCCGGCGAAATTGACATAATCGAATCAATTAACAACCTCCCTTCAAACCAATACGCGCTTCATACCACTCCCGGATGTTTCCTTCCATCCAATCCATCTAATTCAGCTTTGGTCCAAAGCGGGAATACTATATCCACGAATTGCTCAACCGGTCAAGGCTGCGTAGTCGGCGAAATGAAACCGAATAGTTTCGGAAGTGGGTTTGCACAGGCTGGTGGAGGGGTGTTTGCGACGCAGTTGGATGTTAGTGGAATTTATATGTGGTTTTGGCAGGTGAGTTGGCTTGCTAACCCTGAAATTGACCTTGGTAACTCAGACTCATTGTTCATCTGTAGCGTTCGAGTATTCCTACATCGATATCCCAAGCTGACAGCTCCTCATTGATGAACCTCACCGACTGGGGTGCACCTACCGCTGCGTTTATCTCCAGCGCGTGTAATATTACTCAATACTTTCAGCCTCAGCAACTTATTCTCGATATCACTCTTTGCGGTGTTTGGTGGGTTTTTTTTTTCATAATTTAGCCAGTTCACCTTTACCTCCTTCCACACGTATTTATCCCTACAGACTTGACGATTGTTGACCGGTTCCTTATAGGGCCGGCGTTCCCTCTATCTACAACGCAACAGGATGCTCAGGACAATGCGTGAGCCCTTCTTTCCTTTCCTTTTCTTTATTTCTTCGCGCATAGTCGTTCATATCGTAGAACGACCTTCTGCTTCTTTATTTCTGACTTGGTCTCCAATCCATCTACTTCCTTCATTTCTCATCTTACTGATCTTTACTTGCCATTGCCATGGCTGACCACTCATCCTTCGTCCTTCCACATAATTTTCCCAGATCGACAACGTTATCGGTTCTGGAAACCCCATATACAACGACGCCTATTGGGACATCTCCTACATCCGAACCTATCTCGCCAATTCCATCACAACTGAAACTTCAGGCTCGGGGAACGGGAACTCTTCCTCGATATCTTCATCTACTGCTTCGTTCACTTCGAGCTCATCACTATCACCATCATCATCGTCTTTGAGTGGGAATGGGAATAGTGCCACATCTAATCCTACCGTCTCGCAGTGGTTATTGCGGTCAATGTTCCTTCTTATCGGGTTGGGGAGTTGGACTTTTTGCTGATGGGAGATTGAATGATTTCGGAGATCTGTTTGGATGATTGTGAGGTCAAGTTATTCAATACCAGCTCTACATCAGTTCGATTATCTTCTTGTATTGCGTCTGCATACCGGATACCTGTGGTGCTCATTTGTAACTCGTACGCCTTGACGCCTAGACACGATATCCACCTTTTGAGGTATATGTTATGTTTGGAAATATCCCAAACGTCCTTAGTAAATGTATACATGAATTTCCGGGAGCCAGAGGCAGCTCAAAGTAATTCATCGCCGCCGCCATATTTTGGGGCAAAAAATATGACAGGACTTGGGTCTGGACGGATTATGCTCGAAGTACGTCCTTGTACCCGGATATCCTTGACTTTCTAGAAACTAACAAAGTACAACGAAAACCCAGAGAGAAGGATAAATTCTGGGGATTGAATATCTAACAAAATACGATAAGAATTGTATACAGTAGTCAGCACATTGTAGGCAATAAACAAAATAAGTAACTCACCCCAGAATATAGGATGTAAACTGAGAAAATAAAAAACGCAGTCGTTACAGAATATAGCCAGGCTATATATACTTTTGTGTACACACGAAGGGGATAAAACATCGAGAATACATGTGTATCGGGGAGAACAGTCTGTAAAAGGAAATAGAACGGCGACTAATGTCGCTTTGGTCGTCGTCGATACTCCAACAGACTTGTTCCCTCCTTCAGCCTCGTATATCTATATTATCTATATCTTGAAATCTTGAGCCTTTCTCTTTCCTATCAATAACCAGGACCCTTTCTACATAGTGTCGAAAATTCTGCTCGAATAAATTACGCTCTCTACCTGTACCGGTACGCATGATTCACCCTTCATTTCGACGATTCACGTTTCACTTGCTAGAGTATTCAAATATAATCGATAGCTCACTCTTCAAGACTGGAGAGACCGAGTTGTTAGTGAGTATGCAAATTGACCTAGGCGTGGGGTAATAATATGACCATATGCTGTAAGATCTACCTTCTATGCTGTTTGTACTAGCTTCCACAGCTAAACGAAGTCAAAACTACCATCAATTTGAAGCCTCACACAAAGCACCTTAGTGCCCGTGCGTAACTACTTCCCCGGGGAGATAGGATATAAAACTCGGCTTGTCCTTGCAAAACCAGCGGTTGGAGGGGAGCAACGATGTACGTTCGCCCGATGGTGTCAACGGATCTAAAAAAAACGCAAGTTTTAGAGGCACAGTTTCACTGAGCGAGTACGAAAAAATGTTTCGTGATCTACAGATGGACAAATCCGGATTTGAACCGGAGACCTTTCGCATGCAAAGCGAACGTGATAACCCCTACACCATATGCCCAACATAAATGAAAGGTCGTTATTTTATCACATTCTCACATTTACTAATTCGGGTCAGCATGAAAAGAAACCTGCGGGAGCAAGAACAACGTACAATAAGGAGTACAGGAGTACAGGAACTTGGAAGGGTTGATAGAATACTTACTTGAGATCACTCATTATTATTCTCCGAAATTATAGATGGTTAAATGAGGAAGTAGCATCCTACTCTCGTAGGTCACACTTGTCGGATTTGAGATCCATTCGCGAGCTAAGCTTCAGAGACTCTTTCATGAATAGCATCAATCCTGACGATAAACAAGGTTGTAAATGTGCATTTCCGCTAGTCCCTTGTGCAAGCTCGGGTGTTTGGGCAGAAGCTCGAACTCGACGAGATATGATAACCAGTGCAAGCATAGAGTCAGGAGGAGGACAGATGGATGCGATAATTAAGGATCAAAGCTGAGAGTGTAGGACAAGTCAGTATAAATTACCCCAGAATCGATGAATAAAAACATACCGTTACATTCACCAACCTACGAAACCTGAAGCATCTCCGACTTCAATTATCCATTGTATGGCAAAATATCCAGGAAACAAGAGATGAATATTTGTCCATTTGAATACGCGACTCCTTCCAAAACAATCTAGAAATTCCCAGTGACTTAGCTATTCTTGCATGTTGATGGAATTTTGTGTGATACCACCATCATCACTCCCAGCTCCCAGCCAGTTCTTAATTCCAGTTTCACTCATGGAATGAGATTGAATATGTTGAGTACTCGAGTAATCAAGATATCACTTATCATTTGAGATTCACAGGTAAGATGTACATAATTAAATACTGAGAGACAAGACAACACATTGGAATTAGGATAGAATATACCGTCACCCTTCAACCCATTTCCAGTTGCCCGTTGCGTAACTCGGGTTCTAATGCCTTATTGTACTAAGCCTCGTCCAGATCTTCCAGCTGGAAGGGCTGGAGTTCAGATCCATCTAACTTCTCTGCTACCATATCATAGGTGAGTTCTTGACCTGCCGCCATTCCTTCCTGCATCATAATCTCCTTCATGCGGAGCAACCACGGGCCGTAGATAGCGAGATTGAGGTCAACCTCAGAGACCCCAGAATTGGGTTTCTTCAACATTTCCTGTGATATCCTCTCCAGGTTCTTTGATAACTCATGGAGATAAATCAGGAACCTCATCCGATCCCTTCAAAATCGACCTGTGTGCCTGCTTCGTCACCTTGACTTTTCCCAATTCGGTCCGTTTCATTGTATTCACCCGCACTCGTCCACCACCTGTCTTCACCCTTGTGTGATCCTTTCTTTTGTGGAAGGTAGATTATAGGGGAGACGCATACCTCGTCCTCGGCGCCCTCCCATGATAGAATAAGTTTACTTTACTCTGGTCTTGGCTATCTGTCCTCCTTATCGGTGTCTCAGTTGGATCGTATGTCTTGCGGGTGGTATCATTCTTTGAAATTGACTGTGCCTGCTCGATCACTCATAGACAGAAATTAGTATATATATATTTACATATTCTCATCGACACTCTCAGTTCTTACACCCCTTCGGTGTGTTCTGAGAGTGAGTGCTCATTCTTGTATATTAACCTGTAGGATAGCTAATAGTCTTAACTTAGATACTATACTTACGAGTCTCTTACAGGTAAATAGTTCTCTAAATGCAGTTCTTACACCCCTTCGGTGTGTTCTGAGAATACTATACTTACGAGTATCTTACACCTTTTCACGCACCAAATCCGAGTGCAAAATGCTCAAGTTACCATGAGTGGTTAGGTTGGTTGTGAAGTCCAACAACCATATTCCGCTTGCTTCGATTAAATCGATATCAGTATCTCCGCTCGAGATGAACGCTTTCCCTGTATCAAATGTGTTGGGTTGATTCCGGATTAATGTGAGATACATCCAACGGGCTGATTAGGTATGAGCATTTGATGTACCACGGTAATTTATCATTGAAAAGAAGGACCTTATGTTCTTGTACCTTAGTCGAAGGGTTTTGTGTTTGTGCGAGGGATTTTATAGAGAATGCAATAACGGCAAAGGGCGTTGAAAGCAGGAGGAGCGTAAGGAGTATATGGGTTGAGGATGAACGTGCCATTAATGATACTTGTATAAACAAAGAGTCGTCAGAAAGGCAAGAGATCCGACCACAAAATTGCATACACCGTTATACAAGGCAAAGCGAGCGGTAAATGCAGCTGGAATAGATTTTAAAACATTCTATAATGAGTCAAAGGTTGACGAATCTGAAATGAATAAGTTTTTTTTTACTTGCCAGATAGAGAAGTGTACAGGTAAGTGATTTGTGTTAAACAATATTAATGTACTCAGTCGGTATGTATATGAACGACTGATGTATTAGGTACCTGTTAAACAATGTTAATGTGCTACTCAGGGACCGAGTAAGTAAATGTGTGAATACGAAGAGAATATCAGGTCTCACCTCAGTCGGTATGTGTATGAACGACTGAGGGGACTCGATGCGATAAGGTAAACTATATAAGCTACGGATACGCAGTAGATAAACAATGAGCAACAGTGTCCGGAGGTAAATGATAAGAACGGAGGTATGTGTTGTCTGACGGGAGTCGGTGCGCATCAAATGAGGGCACGGACTATGGTAGTATCCTAACAATTTGTTGTGCTCGATGTATTTGTACTTATGGAGTATCCAGATTGGGAATATCACCTCCAATCTTTGAAATGTTGACTTCAGCCATAGAATGACAGGTTCAGCACATGATGCAAATGCATTTGAGCATACACGCTGTATCCCAACTGCTGAAGAGTTTGCATGCGCAGACTCTGCTTATGCTGCAAACTACTGAACCATTTTGGTCCACGAAGAACTGCCTCATTCATCCCAGAGAACAAACTCTTTGATAGAATTGTGTCTCAATTGCGAGTGCGGTCTGAACACTGCATGGGAGCACTGAACAGTTGCTTTGCATGTTTGCATTGCCTTCATGTCCAGATTAGATCAAATAAAGATCTTGTACATGCATGCAACTGGGTAACTATTTGCATCGATCTTCATAATTTTTTGATCAATGTTATGGATGGGGACAATGGAGTTGAAAATATAGTTCATTTTCCTATTCAAACTAGGAATGAGGAGATTGAAGATGGAGTTGACTACAATGCAGTATCATTCCGAGCAGACAATAATGTGAAGCAGCAGAGATCGCCCATCATCCCTCGTGCGAGCCTTCACTACTGCTACTAGGTTCAGATCTAGAGCAAACAACTCAAAGACTAAAAACACAAATGCACACGCTGTGGTAGGGCTGGATGCCCTTGTCTTGGAATCATCCCGGTCAACCTCCTACGGACTTCTCTCTCTTTCGGTCGTGCCCGCCGTAGGTTCACCTCTTCCATCGTGTCCGACTTCGATAAGTCCGATTTCACGTTGTATTCAAATTCGCCGGCTCCGGTCACTATACTTGTACTTTTATTTTGATCTAAGTCTTTCCCTCTCGGACTTCATACACGACCTCGAGACCTCTATATCTCTGCCTATCGATGAAATGAAAGAGTAGTTTCTACCCCTCCTGTCACAGAGACTCAAGCTTAAGGTTCATTCTTACTGAGATTGCCAGTGGGAACGAGTGTTTACTTTTAACTTTCTTCTGATCATTCTCTATGTTCACACGCTCAACAACCTTCATATCTATCTAGGAACCTTATACGGTTACTCACCGTATTGGCGCGACCTCGCTTTCTGAGAAGAAACACCCCAGGACCAACCTTCTCTTCTACAACGCATTGGAAAGATGATCACTAGACAAACTCTTTCATCGTTGGCACGCATGTGAATCTTACTTTCAGCTGATTGAGTATTGACTTGAATCAAAAAATTTTCCAATTATTTGACACCATTTATAATCGCTCAACCTTCTTTCTTGGAAGAATTACTGTTATGAGCACATTCTCACATGACAACGCTCGCAGAGGTGGAGCACATGAAGTAAAGGTGAATGGTTCCGGGAGCGTAAACATGCAGAAGAGAGTTGAAAGTCCGAAAAATGAGTTCGGACTGGAAGATTGATTCATTTTTGGGAAGCGGAATCCTTGAAGACAGCGAGGCGCTGGTGCGGCGAAAATAATGGTTGTGGATTATCATGCTTTGTACTCCCAATGACCTACGACACATTTTCTAGACACGGAAATTCGAGATTCAGGCAAACTGACAGGGACATGTTAAAACAAAATGAGTGCAGGCTGGGGAGTATAACAAGATCACAGGAAAATTGGATACACAGTCAAGTCTGTCTCGACTTATAATTTCTTCGCCGAAAGCAGATTGTGTCAACGTTGTGTTGACCCAGTAGGTGAGGGGGGGGGGGGTGTAAGCAGATCATGGCAGGAGCCTCAGATAAGCTAGAGGATTTGATAAGAAGAACGAATGAGAATGGTGCCTCGAGTCTGAAAATGGAAATGCCGAATTTACTTTGGCCGGAACTGCCACGGGCGCTTATGAGCGCTGTCGCTTCCTTTTTCTAGTATCTCCGAACACTGTATCTCAGAAAACATGAACTCGCACTGTACGCAAAACACAGCTATATGGCTAGCCTTTAAAGTCCACATGGAACTTCTCTCAACTATCTGCACTTTTTGTCGCCCTTCTCTATTCGACTCACGTTATATCTTGGTTCTTCATGAAGCCTTTCACCCACTCAATCTTTCTGGCTTTGCTTCTCGCCATTTGGGTTCAGAACATATCGTCAACCATAACGATCACTGGACACCACAAGGGAAAGGAAAAAATATACTTCAACATCACGGTATCTGCTTCCTCGGTAGGGTCAGTGTACTGTGAGTAGAACTCTTTCTTAAGTTCATACATATAACTGAGATTTTCCACGCAGTCATCACGAACGAACCAACTGGTAATCATGTCGTCGCTGCTGATATTGGCTCAGACGGGCAGCTTGTAGGTGGATTCTCATGTTCGTCTCCTTCGTTCTATTAATCATGTTATCTTGTTCTTCTTTATTCAGATACTCCGTTCTGCGTATGCAACTGGAGGTATCGGATCTCACGTTGTTGCAGCAGCTACCGGTGCTACTACAGGCCCAGATGGATTGAACTCACAGGGTGCTATCTCGGTCAGCGTTGCGTCTAGTATGCTAGCTACCGTCAACGTATGTTCTAGACGACTCGATATTCGAACAAACCCGTCTGATGAACCTTTTCCGCAGGCTGGTTCGCACACTGTCTCTTTGTTCAAGATCGACGCCAACGATTCCTCGAATTTAACGCTCATCGGAGAGCCGATATCCAGCGGAGGACATTTCCCTACGTCTGTCGCGTTCAATAACGCGGGCGATAGTGTTTGTGTGTTGAACGGAGGGAGCATTAGCGGTGTTAGGTTCGTTCTTCTACTACATCTCTTTCGAATTTGTTCAACATTTAATCCCTACCATTGCTCGTCCACAGCTGCTTTTACGTCAACCAAACCTTCGGCCTTGAGGTAATCCTGGAAACCACACGATACCTCCCTCTAAACCAAACGACCCCTGCAACCACCGGCGCTGGTGCTGTCGTCGGCCAAATCCTCTTCTCCGCTGACGACACCCAGCTCTTGGCCTCCATCAAAGGGCTCATACCTGGCCCGCCCGTTGTAGTTGGATACCTCGCTATATGGGATATCGACCCGTCGGATCGTTCCTTATCCGAGAAGTTTATACCTATCCCTCCGCCTCTCAACGGTAACAACCCATTTGGATTGACTCCCATCGAGGGCCAGAATGCGGTCATTGCTGCAGATACGAATGACGGTTTTTCGATCTTTGACTTGATAGATGGGAGCAAGTCGTCCTCTGTAGATGTTAACACGATCGGAGCTATTTGCTGGTCGGCGTACAGTCCCAAGACAGGTAACTATTATATGATCGATGCTGGAGGCGCTGTGTTCGAAGTGAACATCGACTCCAATTTGAAGGGATCAATGGTACAGGTATGCATATATTTTCCAGACATATATCGACAGTTAGCTGACTCTCCATCTTTTTCTCTCCAGCAATACAACTCAACGAATATGGTCGGACTTTTTGACGGTGAGATAGCCTCTCTCCAAAACAATGAGTAGGTTATTTTTTTGAGTGTCTTGGACTTTTTCTCGCTAACCTCGCGCGTCCCTATCTGCAGCTTCTTATACATCCTCGCCGAAAACTTCAGCACAATCGAGGTCATGTCGTTGAATGCCCCAGGAAAAGTGCAGCAGGTCCAGTCGCTCGATGTTGGTTCTGCGCTTACGGCTGCTGGAATTCCTATCAGTGAGTCTCGGTAATTTCTTTGTAGAAGCTGTTGTGAACTGTTAACTGACCCTCTATGTTAGGCTCCTCAAATCAAGGCATGGCTACTTTTGTGAGGGCTACATGAACTGCAACATCAGACATGATCAACTATTTATCTCGTATCATGTCGTACCTCTCTCTTCCAGTATATTTACTAGTAGCCTAATATCACCGAAGCCTCACAGTTGCATTTGTGTGTTTCTTCGATAATAGACGGAAATATTGCCTGTGTGCGCTCTAAACAATGCGAGCTCATATTTCACCCTCATCGAGATGCGCTACTGTTCGGAAAGAACGTCCATTGCCAAAATCAGTTAACGTTGTAACCGAAACACATGCAGTTCAACCATTCCGCTGTATCGGTTGAAAATCATCCACAAGAACGAACAGAGGATTCCTGTAATCCGCTGGCGCCTCAATATTGAAAGACGAACTCTCGGCGGATGATGAATGGCGATGAAGATGGTCAAAGCTTGTGGAGAGAAACTGTTCAGAATTTGATAGATATATAAGGAGAAAGAGGTCACTATGCTTGGCTCAGCTAAGCTTCTCTGTTGGTGTGATCTTTTTCTTAACTTGGGGACAGTTGCCATAAATTGCAGTCGAAATCAACAACGTCCTCACCTCTCTGTGTTACCATATTTCTCGTTGTGTTTACAGCCAAATCTGATACCTTTTTAGGCGCTTATAACGATACGTATTGAAGGGAGGTTGAAACTTTGAAGCCGGTAAAGCTTCATGAAGACGCAGAAGAAGGGAGCCTCAGAAGACAATCGGTCGGCGGACGATAATCGGCACGGGTAATGATACCAGCAAGGGACTCCTCATGTCCTTGATGTTCGATTATTCGTCTATTGACAGTGTCGTCCGTAATCATATAATCCGTATTGATGCTATCGCTCCCGCCTTCCGGTGCTAAAATTCAACATTCAACGTCGGTCTTGACCAACCACACCATGGGCATTCAAAATTGTCGGGAGCGGAAGGAAATCAAAAAAGATCAAATCAACCTCATCAATCTTGACAGTGAGCAGTTCTTGGTCTGCATGCTAACATGAACAAAGATTCGGGTTCTTAAGAGAAGCAGGTCGAGGATGGAGGACAACGACTGCATGCATTGGCAGGTGGAGATGAGGAAAGGTGGGGGCGTGTAGAATTTAAGACAGGAGAAGTCCATGTAGAAAGAAGACAGAGTACGAGCAATCATAAATTACGGTAAGTGTACGAAATCTCTTGCATTGTGTCTGTGTCCTAATACGGAATATCCTTCGTGTCGCCGTGAATCCGTCGCGCGAGAATGTTTAAAGATACAGCCTAGACTAAATGCGGGAGCGCAGTTGTGACAGTAACTTCTGGAGAACTAGGTTGGGTTTATTCGAGGATCCGTTTCGAAACCGAATATTCACTTGTATATCCCTTTATTCAAATGCTTTCAATCTGATCGTATGTTAATACTGCCCACTCTGCTGTGCCCAAGTCCAGGTTGTTTTCCATCATCCTGAATGAAACCTGCCTTGAATATTATTTTGTGTAAGTTCCTCTATTTTATGACAATCTTGTTCATTACTTACTCGTTTGCCGGGTCCCGGCCGAGGCCATTTTCCACCGTACGCGTTGCAGTCTGTGTACGTCAACCAATGAACTGACTATGTATTTCGTTGCTCATTAGCCATTTAGGCCTAAGTATTTTCCACTGTCCGAATGAAACCGTCTCCAAACCAGAACTCAAGTTCAGACTTCTCGCAAAACACATCCAGTCTTATCTTGACATGGAATTCAACGTACCCCGAGGGGGATGATCTGAGTATTAGGATTTCCGTCAATGTATGCACTAATTCCCAAAACCAAAACGGTAAGACTTATCCCTACTACCTCCTATAAACGGTGAATGAATGCAGTGGAAGGGTTCTCCAGCTCAGGTAGCCTTTACACACACACTTCATATTCTTGTCCTTCATTCCGCAGGTCAGTCAATGATTCGAGATTACACACTTACTTCGAGCTGACGCTTCTGTTTACTCACAAGTCGGTGTGAAAACTTACTATCAACAAGCCCTTGACGCCAGATATCACTAATAGCATTTTATCATGCGTTATTCTCAACTCTTCACTGTCCTTCTCAGTGCTGCGGCATAACCCTAGCCCCTTAACCCCGCTTCATGTCGCTGCCATCTTCCATTCCTGGTGTCTCTGATGCAACCGAAATTGGAGCTCCTGGGCTCGAAAGACGTGCTTCCATTGAGCTGTACCATGTCACTACCTCTGCTGCTGCTACAGCCATTCAACAGGGCGGAGTAAAACTACAAGTCAAGCCCACAATAGGAGATGACTTCAACCCGAAAGGTATGTGCTCATTGACCCACTGATGATCTTTCGTTAAATTTGAATGATTGATTGAAAACACAGGAGCTGGCGGATATTATGCCTCAGATAACAAACAAGGTATTCTCGATTAGTGTAAAGGCCGCCAGGTTGCTTCTACGTTTAGATTGGATGAATCTGCCATGAGCAGCCCCAAGGTTCACAAATTTACAGGCCCTTCTGGTCAGGCTGGTTTAATTGCTTGGATGAAGGTGTGCCAATCCCATTGTTATAATGAATTATTGTGCTGACCATTTAAAAATCCTAGACTCCAGATTTTGACCAATGCCACGAGGTACGAAACACAGCTCATTTGTATAAGCAAGCAATGATTGACTGGCTACATACATAATCATGTTTCTAGTTCACATCAGTATGTACCCATGATGAGCAGGATGATGAGGAAGTCAAGCTTGCTGCAGACCTTGCAGATGGAGGATCCACTCTGGACCTAGTCATTGGGGTGAGTTATATTGAACATTGTTACAGCTGTATCTCACTGCTGCAAAATCCTAATATCATAGCATATGGCTGGTACCGAGGTGAATATTTCGATTGCTAATGGAGCTTCAAAATTACCTGACACTTACCTATGAACTACTAGGCCCTTCGTCAATATGCGTTCAGGACCACCAAAGCTTTGGGCCATCTCAGGGTTGAGAGTGTCACGAAGACAGGGTTTTAGAAAAGTGCAACAAAGTGATCACATTTCAATTTGAAGAGATTGCGGTTGGATCACAAAGGCGTTGGAACACTTCGAGTTTCTTGGTATAGTTTGACATAATATCAGCTTTATGCCGGCATGGATGGTTGCTACAATGAACTCAAGCTCGGACGACTCAAATCCGGAGGCAGGCTCTGTTTTTTTTTTTACTTTCGTGGAATCGAAATGTCTAGTAGTGGCATCCGAGCGTGTTTGTTTAACTAGATATTCCGCTGGATAGGATGGTTTTCCCTGACCATTAGTGAACATAGAGGACAGCGAACAAGACGGCGTAGACAATCCTCGCATGGCTAGGCCCGTCGTCCTTGTAGTGAAGAGTAATACCCGTCGCCCACTGATGTAGTGTTAAGATTCACTTGATTCCGAACAAGTCCGTGTAAGAGTTTGATTGGGAACCAAATTGACCGGAGCATCTGGATTGTTCTATGGTCAGGATATCGCTAATTGAGAGCAGATGCTGCACGGGATACAAGTAGAAGGCGCATATCTCCGTTAAACGTCCAAGAGTCTCCAAACGGAACGACAGTTCTGAAGCGAGAATTTCAGTGGTACTGAATTAGTAAAATTGGTTCACTCATCTAGTAGGACCAAGCAGCATCCGGTATCCATCTCGGCAAAGTTTTCAGACGAGAACAGCATTCAGCGTCAAAGGAAAATTTATCTGACCCTGTGTGTTGACTTGTAAGGCTAGCATTGCGAGAATAAATCGAAGCTAGAGTACCTTTGGACTTGATTGGAGGATGGCCATTGCTGCATCAATGAGTTGCCCTCAATATATGGACCACACGAAGCTGCCGCGGCCCAAGTGGCTCAACGATGGGTACGGCAGGGACTTGACCGAACCAGTTGACACACGACTTCTAAATGAGTTCATTCTATGTTTAACGTTCACCGCTGACAATAACTGCCAACCTCCTAAAATCTAGTCTTTTGGCGGTCTACGAGCGATGATGAAGATAAAGATGAAAAGCTTCTGGAAGAAGGCGTTAACACTGTTAATCCGCATTTGCACATTGGAGCATGGTAGCGTAGTTGGTCTTTCTCTGGAGATTACGTTGATAACAAGCAAATCCCATCTGCTAGACCTGTTGTGAGCATCCTAATTCCGTCGCTTCACCTAGAGGAGGCCTTGGCGCATGAGTCACAGATGGAACTGGAAGCGGCTTTTGTGTCGAGTTTTGATTAGTTAAAAGAGACAGGAAAGAAATGGCGTCTGGAAAGTATTGATGCAAAACAGGCTCCGTGTGTCATAGACCGAGTGTGTACAGTGGCCGCCTCTACAATCAGAATACACCTAGCGGTCAAGGTACCTTGACGGTGTACATGCAATATCTGCGGCAGGATTGTCCTTGTCGTCGTCGATGTCGATATCAAAGATTAGAAAAGCATGTGAATCTAAATAAGCACTGGTAGTGAATGTACGGCTCTTCAACATTCACGAAAGAGATGATCTTGCTCCTTCGTTCGCTCATTGTGACCTGAGAAGAATTTTTATTCTTATTAGCCGCCCAAGTATCTTTGCGAGGACTGAGATTTGAATGAGGACTGGAACTGAGATTTTAGCCTACTACTACAGTATGTTTGTCGTCGATGATATCTGATGGCCTTACAGCATTATTTACTCCGGTTTTTTCAGGCTGCCGATTCTAGATTCTTCAAATGATCCTCAAGTTGTTCCCAGTTCCAGTTCGTTGTAGAAAGGCTAACCAACCATCCGGATGTAAAACTATACTTTGCGCCAGAGCCGACGTGACCTTCGAGGACCTTCGTCCTCTTGCCGAGCAATGTTCTTACCGTGTCCTATACCGAGGTATGGTGTGTTCCACCAATAGCGACGCCGGTATCACTGATGATTTTTCGTTCCCCTTATTTATGTGTCAGATCGATTTCAAGTTTTTGGTCGTGGATTTCTCCTTTTGGTGTATGAAGTTGGCCTTGCTGCAAACTACAAATTTTGACTTCACCGGGACAAGGGACGTTGGGAACTAGCGACTAGAAACGGAAACGGATAGGTTGACCTGCCTTGCGAAACTTGAAGCCTCATTCTAGCTCATGGCCGTATTTCATCGGGGAGCATTCACGCCGCTGCCAAGAAATGTTTCAATCTCTCGTTGACATTGCTTTATGGACAGGTCGACATCTCTACCATGCGTACGAATGTCGATTACAGAAATAACTCGCAAAAAACACAACACCCTAGTACTCACATTTACTACCGGGAATTTCCGGGTAATTCCACCCTCTCACACTTTGGCCTGGTTTCCCGTTTTTATTTTGATGCGCCACAATGTCCTGTCTACTGGGTGCAAAAACCGGGCCCACACTCAAATACAGACATGGCTTCCAAAATTCTCCCTATCAATAACCGTGGTAGTTTTTGTATCTGCTGTAGATGCTTTATGTCCCAGAATGCTGGATAACACATTGCATCCGGTTATCCGGTTGTGTTTCCCTCTTGGTTTTGCGAAGCTTGTGGTGCACGCTGTGGAATTTACCTGAAGCAGTAGCGGAACCGCATCTCCTGTATTTTGGTTTCCCGCATTTCGTTCAGAGGTAATTGCACTCCCATCCACTCACTTGCATAGCTCATGCTGGAGAGGACGACGAACGTATAAATACTGAACGGAAGACAACCTGAAAATTTCAAGCTCATTCGCTTCCTCAAGTTCATCAGCCTTCTGCTTTCTTGAACCTCCCTCCCAATACATTTTCGACAATGGCATTTTCAAGCATGCTCCTCCCCTTCGTCGCTCTCGCCTTGTCCACTGTCAATGGTGCTCCCTCCAAGACCACACGTTGCTCTGATGGCACAGTTGTTCCCGACAGCATTTGCTGTGATTTTATTCCAGTGAGTTTTGATTCAATTCACAATTTAGAGTCGTTTTGTGCCAACACACTTTATACTTTCAAGCTTGCCCAAGATCTAACCGAGACACTTTTCGAGAACCAGTGCGGTGAAACTGGCGAGTATTGACAGCGCATCTTATCCTCGATCAAAGGGCTCACATCTGTGGTTGGTTTTGGTTAGCCCATGAGGTGCTTCGTCTGAGCTTCCGTACGTTGCGATTCTTGATTTTCTCCGATCGTTCAAAGTCCTGATTTGCTTCGAATTTGTTTACAGACGACGCTATTGCCATCTCTCAATCCCAAGGTCCTTCTGCGTAAGTCGAGTTTCTTCATCTCCCACACCTCAACGCGCACTCATTCTCAAGACAGAGGAGGAGGCGCTGACGGTTCCATGCTCATCTTCCCGGACGTCGAGCCCAACTTTGCCGCCAACCTCGGTATTTCTGACAGTGTCAATGACCTTGCTCCGTTCCTTGCTTCGGGAAAATTCCCGACTATCACTGCAGGAGATATGATCCAGTTTGGTGCTACCGTCGCTGTCGGCCTTTGCCCTGTACGTTACCTTGATGTATATTGTTATAATCTCAAGTGCTAATATAGTACCGTTTGGTTTCTAGGGTGCTCCGCAATTAGAGTTCCGCGCTGGCCGACCCAACGCTACCGCTCCTGCTGTCGACGGTTTGATTCCTGAACCTCAAAACACGGTCGACGAGATCTTGGCGCGTTTCCAGGACGCTGTTCGTCTTTCACGCCCTGCATGAGTTTCCTTGTTGTTGATCATTACTGTGACAGGCGAACTTGAACGCCGAAGATATCGTTTCTCTGCTTGTTTCAGTATGTTTTCTTCTCTCCAGGCATCATTCAGTTTCTAACACATTGTGATATATAGCACACAGGTACGAATCGTCATGATACTAATAGTCCCTACGCAAATCGTCTAGCATGTTCATTATTTTTCCAGTCGCCCGAGCTGATCATGTCGACCCCACTCTGGATGCTGCACCTTTCGATTCGGCAAGTTTTTTTATCATATGTTTTTGCAAATCTTCAAACTGACAGGAGTTTTATTTGTAGACCCCCTTCACCTTTGACTCGCAATTCTTTCTCGAAACCCTCTTGGTCGGTACCGGATTCCCGGGCACTGTCAGTACGTCCCTCTCTAGATTCTCGCTCATCAGACGTTTCCGAACTCTTCGTCTGGCGTTCTAGACAACACCGGTGAAGTCTCGTCTCCTCTTCCCCTCACTGTCGGCGACAATGTTGGAGAACTCCGTCTGCAATCTGACTTTGAGCTCGCTCGTGACAGTCGAACTGCTTGCTTCTGGCAATCCATGATCAGTACGTGAAAAATTCCGGAAGATAATATGCTGAACCTCATCGGTCTTTCGCAGACCAAGAAGCTTTAATGGCAGCCCGTTTCAAAGCTGCAATGGCCAAGATGGCAGTCATCGGACACAACCCGAACGAATTGGTTGACTGCTCTGCCGTCGTTCCTAAGCCGGTTCCTGCGTTGAACAGGCCCGCGACGTAAGTCAACAATAAAGAGTAGAACGTCTTTCCTGAGCGCTTGTGTAGCTTCCCGGCGACGAAGACCAGAGCTGACATCCAACAATCATGCCCTGAGCCCTTCCCTAATCTCACCACTGACCGTGAGTGACCTTTCATGTATCCCTTAGATGATGTCCGACCTAAATGATTCCACTTGCTAGGTGCTCCCCGTGAGACCGAGATTCCTCACTGCCCCGACAACGAGGCTACCTGCACGTCCTAAATAACCAACTTTCTTGGTTTCGGATTTGTTTCAGGGTATTCTGGGGTTTCTTACTCTCGGCCATTGGGTTTGCTGCTTAGGCTGCAGGTGTACAATTAGATATTTCATGTATTCAAAGAGCGTGTATAGGAATACTTCTCGACCAGTCAGTTATACGTGGGAAAGCTTCCAACTCTTCGACTGTACCTTGATGCCCAGGGCTTCTTGGTCCATAACGCGCTATTAGGCGCTAGTTCCATATCAACCGTCAGGTCGATCATCAATGATCAATTTCTGCATCTCCTCGAAGGAAGGAAGTTGAGGGAGGTTTGGGCACAATGATACGACTATATTGAGGTCTAAAGCTCTCGAGACTGGCCCAAGAATGGGAACAGCCTCAAGCCAAGCTACATGAGACAGATGTACTATGGTATAAATGTAATGTTCGTAAGCAATTAAGAAATCCGTGTAAGGGAGGACTTGGGAGGGAGAATCTAAATACACGTATTAATCACTGCGAGCGATGGTGAGAGGACAGAGAGTACTCGCCCCGCTGCAGGTCTATATATATGTAGTATGCATAACAAAGGGAATGAGGAAGAAAGAAAGGAACCGAAACAACGTGAGCTCGTTGATGCGTCATAGACCACGATCATACCCAAATGGTCGAACCAATTGATCCAGTTCTGCCCCAATGTGCGCTCAAAAATCCGTGAAATTCCTCAGAAAATCGTTGGGAACTTATTTTACATGGAGATCAAGACCAGTCTCTTTTCACTGGACTCTCTGATTGTTACCTTGGGCAGCCATCTTATGGAGTGGCGATAATGTCCTGCTTAACAATGAGGGTTAAATCTAGTTTCCGAGCATTAATCTTCAGTGAATAATACATATGCTTTGCTTTCACAGATGTCCGCTTGCGTTCGGACCCGCTTTGAACCACTGTTACATGGAAGAAAGTAACAACTAGGCCAGGTCAGCTACTTATTTGTCTTGCTCTTGCACATGTTGCTAACTGTTCTCAGTATTGTAGGGTCTAGCGATCGATACACACACGCTGTGAAATTGAAACATCTTTTGTACTATCTCGCCTGTGCCACAAGTATGAAGATATCTTTCGCTTCATCAAGCTGCATCTGATCTTTGAGTTTCGAGACGACTAACGCTCCAAAACCCGAATGAATCAGCTTCAAGTCCTAAATCATTATAGAGACCCGACGACCATTGGAAGGACTACTAGTACTCTCAGGTGTGTAATTATTGCGTGTTATCACCAGTAGTTGTTCATCATTCCTTATCAGAACTCTTTCAAGGAAGAACCAACCACGCGAGACTGCCAGGCCAGGGACATCTAGATCCTCAAGTTCATCAGCGCCGTCACGCTTTCTCTAACCTTCCAGTAATCCGGATGCCATCCGCGCTGACCTCTCGACTCCGCGATGTTTTATCTCTGTCGTTCCGCAGAATACCACTTTATCGCCAAAATTTGACCAGACCATTACCACAGCTTAGCTAAGGTGCGTCTCCGTTCATATTACAGGATCCCCCAACGTTCAAGCTCCAAGATTCGAATTGGATCCTCGCACATCAGTCAGCAGATCCCGGGTGGTGATTACGAACATATACAGACGTTAGTTTCTTCTACTATTGCGGAATTGACGGCTATGTCGTCTAAACCTTTCACCCATAGCCGACATTTACATGTACGCCAGGCACAAGTACTCCGGGATCGTGGAATTTTGGGACAGTCCACAGTCTCTCTATATACATTCTTTATCGAGGTGGTCAACTTCAGCTAATTTATCCAGCTTATTAGTCAGCCTTAACTGCGTAAGTTGCTGACTGATGTCATATTATGCTTACCCTTCTTTGAATATGCAAGATCGTACAGATTATCCACTATGATTATTACAAGCAAATTCGGTACCGACTTTTCTATCTTTGTTGGCCGTAAAGATCCATTCTCGTCAGACTTTAAAGCGGTAACTTGAAGCACTGAACATACAGGCCTATCATGCCTCTCCAGACAAACATTAATGGAAAATTCACCAACATCGATGTCCTCATCGTAGGCGCAGGACCAGCAGGGCTTATGTGTGCCTATGCACTGTGCAGAGCTGGAATCAATGTCAAGATTATCGAGAAAAGGTACACGTTACTCTACTACCCTCGGTCTTGGTTGAGCTCATTTCAAGGAATGTTTAGAGCCACTAGAGTAGCTGTGGGTCATGCCGATGGGCTCCAGCCACGCACCTTGGAAGTTTTCCAGGTACAATTTTTCAGTTCATTATAATATAATTCTTACGAAACTCCATCATGCAGAGCTACGGCTTACTCGATCGGGCAAGGGAAGAAGGAAACGAGTTACGAACGGCAGTGCGTCTATCTACGTTATTGGATTTCCTCGCTTAAGACTTGTAGGCTTTTTACAATCCAAATCCAAATCGGAAAGGAGAGATAGAGGTGACTGATCTTTACTATTCGAGCGAAATTCTTGTACTAACTGTGCGGGCGAAGCTCTCGGAACGTGTACCTTTCTTCAAACCTGGTGTACTGAACCCACGATACGACTTCGGAGTGAACTCTACGTGAAATCTTGTGTCTTAGCCATACTTATACTTCACTAGATCACTTTACACCAAGGCTCGATAGAGCAAATCTTCATAGACAACATGCGAGCGATGGGTCTAGAAGTCGATCGAAACACCATACCCCTTGCTCTGGAAATCTCGGAGAGCTTAGTCGCCGATTCAGATACATATCCTATCAAGGTAGGACTTATTTTGTGCTTTGAAATTATGATTGACAGTCTCTTCTCAATCAAGATGATGATTCAAAACGTAGCCTCAACTGAAAAGGAGATAGTGAACGCCAAGTACGTTGTCGGCGCTGACGGTTCGTTTTTTTAATATTAAGAGCTTGACCCTCGGACTGACGTTGCACCGCAGGCGCCCACTCCTGGGTCCGTCAAAGCTTGAAGATCGCTGTGGACGGCTCCTTGACGCCCTATGTCTGGGGTGTCCTGGATATGGTTCCAGAGACGGACTTTCCAGACTATCGGAACTGGGCAGCGGTACACTCCGATAATGGCACGTGTATGATCGTTCCTCGGGAGCGTGACTTGATTCGAGTGTACGTCCTACTCGAAGGGCAGAACGCTGTCAAGGCTACCAAAAAGGTAGCCGATGATATCAGAGAAAAGGTGCCTCCGGAATGGATACTGGATGTGAGTAATGTATGACTTGAAATCTTGCAATAACGGTACCCACAATAGATGATCAGGTCGCAAGAAAAAATCTACATCCATATACAATTGCAACCCCCAAATCGTTCGAATGGTCTTCGCTCTACACGAGTTGAGCCTCCCTCGCCGTTTACTGAGATTCATATTGAGATGTTTCTAGTCGCTCAAGGTGTCGCCTCCCGATACTCGGTTCAAGACCGCATTTTCATCGCCGGCGACGCATGTCATACACATTCGCCCAAAGCCGGTGAGTGTTTAACTTCGATGGTGTACAAGATATTCATGCCAAATAGGACAAGGGATGAACGCAAGCCTCAACGACACGTATAACCTTGGTTAGTTTCAGTGCTCTTCAATATTATCTTACAGCATTCACGACTTGTTTTACAAGCATGGAAATTAATTTGGGTTCTTCGTGGCTGGGCCAATCCCTCACTCTTGCAAACTGTGAGTCGAATTCACGAATATTACTTTTCATGTAACTGAAGCGTGTGTACTGTAGTATGAGTTTGAAAGGCGCCAATACGCCTTGGACCTCATTGCCTTTGATAAGAAACTGGCTAGACTCTTTTCGGACAGTCCTAGAAATCAAACGAACGTGGATGGTGCTTCTCGTACCGAATTCATGTCGTGAGTGACACTTGTACCAATGGTTTGGTTTCCTGATAATCCAATCTTTTCAATCAGATTAGTACAGCAAAGTACCGGGTTTTCAAGCGGTATTGGCGTCCATTATTCCCCCTCCTCCATCGTGGATATCAAGAATCAGGACATAGCCAACGGTATTATCATTGGGAAAAGAATGCCACCGGGAACAGTCATTCGCCTCTTGGATTTCTGTCCAATTCACGTACATGATCTTCTCCCGTCCGATACCCGATTCAAGTTGCTGGTCTTCACTGGGGATATTTCAGGCACTTCTCAACTCGGAAAATTACCCCAACTCGCAGCAAGAATTGATCATCTACGATCTATGTTACCAAGTCTCACACCAAATGGGGTCGGTCAAAGCGGTTTGAAGGCTCTAACAATCATGAACTCAAGAAAGGATCCTGCGTTGTTCAAGAAATTACCCTTAACTCTGCGATCGCATTGGTCCCAGTGAGTCCGTCTAAGGTTCAATCATGTTCAATGACTAACCTTCAATCAGAGTTTTTGTTGACGATATAGATGTCAGTTCATCTGGGAAGATTTCTGGCAACGTTTACCAGGAGTATGGAATTGGGCTTAATGGTGCTGTGGTTGTAGTTCGCCCAGATGGATACGTTGGAGCGATCTCTTCATTCCCAGATTTCGGGCACATAGAAAATTACTTTGCTGCATTTTTAAGGGGCCCTTGATCTGTTATATAGTATTCGACATCTTTCACCAATCTCAATGCTATCCCACTATTTGAACTTTTGAACTAACTCTCAGTCCTTTGCGCATTCTCTCGCACTTCTATGAGTGAATCTAGTATGGACAAGTCGCAAACCATCATGAAATTGAACTTATTATGTAGCAGTACCAGTGTTGGACGGTCACTAGATCGGGTCGACAGGTCAAGGTCGACTTTTGGTGACATGTCACCCGACGGTCATGGCCATGAAAATCCGACCCGACCTTGACCTTGATAGCCGCCGTTGAGCGCTGGACCGGCACCAGTACAAAACCCAGTAACCGAGAAGAAAAGCCGGTGACCGAATTTTGATTCTCGAAAAAATCAAACTCACGAGCATGTCTTGAATCTAATTGGACATAGCCGGCCCGCCGGACCAGTGACCTAGGTCAAGGTCGGGTCACTTTTGGGTCACCATGGTCGTAAGTCGGGTCATGTTTTGACCTTACCTGACCGTCACCCGACCTTGCTAACACTGAGCAGTACGGCTGTGGCGGTGAAAAACAGAAGGGCATGTCGTTGGCATTGCAGTCTACTCAGCCATTCAGATTTAGACTGAACACTAGTTAGGATCCGTACGTGCCCATGAGCATACAATTTTATCACATAATAGCTCAGTTCCATTCGGACAGAATTGAATCCGTGATCGTTTTGGTCCCGATATCGCCTTGGTGCGTTTCGGCCGTTGCGAAGTAAGACAAATAGTGGCACATAGGATTATATACCTCCTATACACGACCTTAGGAACTTGAACTAGGGTCGTTATAACTCGAGCATTCTAAAAGCCCGATAGGGTTCATATGGATATACTCGTCAAAGAACGAGTTTCGCGTTTACATTTCATAGCGTTCTGTGACTTTTTACCCATCTGATTCTGCCGAAGGTAGTATACCTACCAGAAAGTGAAGGTCAGAAAAGCAACCTGGATTCCATCAAGGGGAGAAGAGAAATGTGCGACCAAGAGTGTTGGAAGGACCGGCTTCCAAGAGACGAGCAATTGAATCAGACCCGAATTCTCTTAGTCTCTTTGAGCTGGATTGAAACAATCTTCTAAAGGGAGGGAAAGGAATGGTAGCTGAGGATAAAGCGTCCATGATCAATTTCGCTTGCGATATAACTTGTCAGATGGGTAGCGCGATAGATTTCGGGAAGTGGAGCAAGATTATACCAAGTTCGGGTTTTCATCCTCCCTTAATAAACTACCTGATCATGTCCTCTCAAGAGCTTGGGATTACAGTTATATGTATATCTAGCAGAGATCGATTATATGGGTCAAACTCAAGCGATAAAGTCGAAGAGAGAGCGTCAGAGGAGATAAATGGAAGAGCAATTACCTTAAACCTTTGCGATATATCAGAGGAATGGAAGAACTTTCGCAAGGAAGAACACCGTTGTTTAAGAATGAAAGTGATGAGCGCTAAATGTGTAGGCTGAAGAAACCACGGGCCGGATCTTATCCTAGTACAGGAGCTTCCTGGACTCCTACCTTGGTTAGTTCAATTTTCTTTCTCGGTGAATATTTGTCATACCAACCCGACGATTTTTCGGTTTTCCTCAGATTTCAGCGCCAACACCCTCGACATATTCCCACTTCGAAACCCCAATCCTTCTCCAACGTTTTTGTAGACATATCCTCCGCCAGCGTCGGTGATTGGAGTGCAAAAGGTATTCTGGTCTCCTTGCGAATGTTACGGTCGAAGGAATCTACGTTCAGTTCTGCTGAGGTATGTATTCAGTTTACTCTCAGATAACTTGACGTCTCCTAATGAGACCTTTGGCATATAGAAAAAGCCACCGTATTATCTACGACATGTGCCTAAGGGCTAGTAAGGGGTGAATATTGACTCATGGAGACATCTGTACGTCTTCATTCTCGTGGTATCCTGTCGTTTATACTCACGCCAGTCATGAAATGTCAGGATCTACAGAATATATGTCGAGCAAAACTCTGGCGTACTGTCGCGTACTGTGTCCGAACTTCTTTCAGGAGTTCAGGAGTCGGTGAGTCTTGTCAGCGGGAAATAGCTGTCACCTTTATTTTCCACTGACACTAATTTCTCATAGAACTTGTACTGAAGGCCGACCGAAGACCAGGCTCTCGGAAAATCCAGTCGAGAGAGTTCATAGGCGCACTATGCTTAATGAGCTCTGTTCACGAAGACGCTTCGTTCTCGATATCGGAACGACATTTACACGGATAGATTTTTTACATATCGAGGACAATGACGTTGAGCCATCGATGATCGATATTTTCGTGTTATCTAGGTGGGTCTGTTCAGTGAGCGCCTTTCGAATCACTCTGCCTGACAGATGTTCTTCAGAATATTCTATGGTCAAAATGTTCAACAGCACTTGTGTCTCTAGTTGCATCGTCCAAACTTCTGTCCTTCTTGTGCTCAACCTCCGCCGATGTTCTCTAACGGAGACTGAATCCTCAACCGACCGATCTAAATTTACAGCACGAGGGGTGCTTTCCATCTCAGAAATGCCTCATAGCGGAGCTTACAATCACCGTGACTCTTAGTGCAAATCTCTATGTAACTCAACGCACCGCTTCAAGGCGGCGAAATCCTATAACCTACTCTTCGCATTGCTAGTGGATCTCGAATCGCAACGCTCATTTGGAATAATTGTTTCCATTTTAATGGTCCTACACCGTGTAAGTTCTTTTCTTCTATCAATGCATGTACATTACTGATCACATTCGGTTAGAATCGGTGCATCACCTCAAGAAACGCAATTTTCTTGTAAATAATTGAGTTGCATCTGCAATCCTATTCCAGTGGTATCTATTTGTCTATGCACCATAAATACCTCAAGTGTAACCATTCGTGGACTAGAGGAAGTTTACCCGTAACTCTGGTTCATTAGAATGTGATCATTTGGAAAATTCGCCCACAGCCAAACTAGAATCATTAAATTAGAAACTCAGCAAACGTGTTCAGAACCGATAGTCCCTATCAGCCTTGATCCTGCTTCACGAACAAACGTCTAGCCAATTGCGTAGATCTTTTTTTGTCACCAGCCTGATTTAGACCAGCAATGTCTTGGGTTGCCTCGAGGTGGTTCCTCTCCTTTCCAATTTTCAGTCTACGAGTCCATCTTCCCCCAACATTCACATCTCGAGCAGGGAATTCATAGGTGAATTGTGTGATCATCTGCTGTTTGAGCGATTTTTAACCTGCCTCGAGTTACGTCTTGCACGATATTTTTCCCGGTCCTTAGTCCCTAGTCAGGCTTAGCAATGGAATCTAGAGAGCGATTCATCTTTTTCCTTTAGAAAATGAATACGAGCACGACGAACCTCTGGCTTCTGTAGGACCATTGAGGGCAGACTCTGATGAACTCAACGGACCTTAGCCTGAGGTATCCCTTGAGCATATAGATGAATCGACTGAGGTCGGGAAAGTTGATATATTCCTCCCGTTTAGGTGAAGCCTTCGTTTCCAGCGTCCAGTCGCTTCCTCGCTTCGATATTCTTCACCTGTTGTTCCATTTCTCCTCGTTTGCGCAAGGATAGCTGTTTTTTTTCCGGTCCTATAGGTCAAAAAGAGCACCCTTAGGAAGTCATCGTAGATGGGCCACAACTTCAACTGTAAACGTGTTCAAGTCGTATATGGCCTTTCTCATCTGTTCTTTGGATCAAACCAGGCGACCTAACAGCGAAACCGGCAACGAGAATGCAAAACATTACAAGCAATATCCTTGTCAATCTCGCGGTTGACACGACAAATCCTACTCTATCGAGCTCGATGAACTCGCCTTTCGGATTCAGCGCACACCATCAATTCTTCGAGTCCATCAAGTCTAAGGCATGTGCGTCGCATGTGGGTTTTTGCTAGAATGATAAACTGAAGCACTTCGTTGATATTTCAGTATCTTTGTAGAACCCCGCCGATCAAGCGAGTGATGTAACCAGAAAAGAGGATGCTAACAGAAAATAGTCAGTGGATTCTAATTTTATGGTCGTGCCTTTTCTGCATTCTCTCGCCCTTTCTGATCTTGGACAACCGCTTTACAGGCGTTCCTCGTGGTTTCACTACTCATCTCTTTCTGAATGATGGGATTTTGTGGAATAGTTCACCGTGTAGCTCTGAATGTTCATAGGAGGCAACGACACCTAAACTGGCTTCGGTTATCTGCATGCTGACTGCAGTGCATGATTCAGCATCCGAAGCCGTTGTATGGGTCTCTGAAACCCCGCGCGGCTCATACGCAGAGCGTGAGTTCCTTAGGGTTTTCCCAGGTTTTGTGGATCGGGTTCTGGTGCTTAGCTCGGATTCTGCGTGTTCGTCCAAGATTTCATGCGAATTATAGTTGCGTGCTCCTTGAAGGGTGGCTACAGTTTGGAGGTGCGGAGTGTACCTTTTTCCGAGTTTAGATGCCAGTTAGCATCTATCGATTGATTTCAAGCCTTGCTTACTGATTATTTCACAGCTGGTGGACGCTAGTCAAATGAGACTTTGTGTAAATCATTCATTATCTATCATTCCCGATACCAGGCTACGACCCGGGTGTCACAGCGTTATCATGTGACGGAGCTGGACATATCTGCCTGTTGGTCCAGTGTTAATGGCTGAATTGAGCGCCATCTCTCCAGCATTTCTCTCACTTATTACAATTATAGGCGGTCGATTGAATATATCCATGTCGGATAATGTGCGGATAGAACGGAACCCTCTATCGGAGTGCGGAGGAGGCGGAGAATTTTAGAGCTCCTGATAGTGCAAGTCCCGTCTGAACTGTCCAGCCACCCATCCGATAGTCATTTAACCGTCGTTTATAGGTCATGACGTCCATTGGATCTGTGTCCACCGCCATCTTTTACTTATATTTACCCTAATATAGCTTGGAGTTTCCGCTCATGCTCTGGCGTGCTCCCATAACATTACCCTATTCACGGAGGCGCTATGGAGTGCGCCAGCGCTAAGTGTGCTTTGACTCGACAAGAACTATCGATGAACTTGACGCGATATTGAGACTAGTCCAGTTTAATCAAGTCTAGCCATACTAACTCACGCAGTGCTTTGAACGAAACACGACTTTAACCTCATGTTGCAATCGTGATGACATCTTGTAGTCCGGTACTCCTTGTTATTCTCGGGCTTTAGATAAATTCTACTCCAAGAACAGGATGATTCTCGTCGTGAAATTGTTCGTATGCTGGGCGGATCATCCTCATGAGGCATCACCATTCCGAGATTCGCTGTTCCAGGCTGCGCAAGCAGGGTTAGGAAGAGTTGATATCAGTCGTAGATGTCGAAAATGAGACCCGCAGATTCTCAGACAGACAAATTATAGAGATAGTTTTAAATGTTGAACCAAGCACCCTTAACAATCAATCAGCATTACTACCCTTGTCAATCCTGTATGCATAAGAGCGCGCCAGTCAGAAAGTGTAAGTTCTGATGTTAAGCTCCAGAGTAGACAGTAGCCTCTTCAATCATTTGCCATTCGGCGGCGGATGGATGATAGAAGAGCTAGAGCTTGTAGCGAATCTGATTCGACGACCGAAGCTGATAAGATTCAATTTGCCGGTCAGTGAGCCAGCTGGGCTTGGATCTGAACAAATGGCGAAGATCTAATGTAAATGTATTAAAGATATACAGTGGCGTTTGTTGTTAAATTTCACAGAAGGAATCAATAGAAGGTACGAGCTTCAGAAAATCGATCACTGTTGTAGAGGATTTGCGCTGAAGCTATTCTCTTGTTCGCGTAGGCTTGGAAAGAAGAGAACGAAAGGACTTATAGAATGGGAATCATATGTCATTGCCATGGAGGGATCTGTCTTCTATACAAAAACGCCGAACAAGAAGTGGAGGTACCTAGAGAGACAGAGAAAATTTTATTGTCCGCGATAGTCTCTACTTTGTAGAGTGCGTCCGGAGATTTCGGGAGTGGGGAGTCGAGTTGTGGGAGGCAACAGCATGATAATTGAATGATATGCAACAGTTTCGGTACAGTTTCAGTATAGTTTATAACCTGCAGCAAGTATTTGTACGGCGACTTACGATGGAAGAGAAGAACTGTAGCCTTTTACGCGTTTAACTTAGCGTCGCGGGATAAAAAAGCCTGGGAAAGCACGTGGCTCTTGAAAAGGAAATCGAATACCCAAAAGCGAAATTTGAACTCTTTTTTTATTAATGTACGCCTTTCCTGCTTTCAGATGCGGAGATTGAAATCGGGACCCTCTACTACGACGACGATCCAAGACATACGCGTCGTGGAAAATGTATATAAAGAAGCTCTGTGCAGAAATTGAGGGCCCATCCTTTCTTTCCGTCCTACAATCATCATCACGGTCACCCTCATCTCTTCTACTCTCAAAAATTCGCCGTCATCCGCCATGTTCTCTGTCACTATCATCCACAGCATCGCCTTCGCTGCCGTCCTTCTTATCATCGCGTTTGTCGTCCTCAAAAGTCTTTACAATATTTTCTTCCACCCTCTCAGCGCCATCCCCGGACCTTGGTACGCCGCGGCTTCCGATCTATGGCTGACAACGCACGTTGTCCGACTCGAGCAATGCAAAGTTGTCCAGTCGTTATTTGAAAAATATGGCCCGATTGTCCGTGTCGGCCCCAACAAAGTATTTTTCAACGATTTGACTTCAACAAGAAGTGTATATTCTGTGCATAAATTTGACAAGAGCGAGTATTATAAGAGTCTTCTTACGTGCGTATCTCACTCTCTACTAATGGCGACCTTGAAACTGAGTGATACACTTACAGGAACAACAACGACCATGCGTATGCATTTATCCTTCTATATGCGTGGTTCTCCTTTTAATTTTCGCAGCATGACCACTCTCGAACACATTCCTCACTCTGTGCGTCGTAAAGGATATGCCCCACATTACGTGCCAGCCAACCTCGCCAAGTTTCAGCCAGAGATGCACGAGCCTATACTCGAGCTTGTCAACGTAAGTTTTACACTTGTCAGTCGTCGATTCCTGCTAATGTCGGCTATAGAACGTCACTAACATCGGTGGCAAGACGTCTATCGAGTGCCTCACGCTGTTCCGCAACCTAATGGTCGACGTTCTTGTCTCTACATCTTACGGATATCGGATTCATGCCGTCAAGAAATGGGCTACTGACAATGAGGACCCTCTCTCGACAGCTATCAGTGACTTCCCGAAACGTGGTATTCTAGTACGTCGACTAGTCGTCCTTCTCATTCGTCATCTAACGGCTTCGTGAAGCGGAGCGTTGTTCCCACCTGGGCTTGGAACTTGGTTTGCCGCATCCCTATTGCTCGATGGCGACAATTATGTGACTCGGACAAGATAATGGCCGAGGTGAGCTTTCGACTTCTAGGACGTTGAATGAATCATTCACCGTACTTTTAGTTCGTCAGCGAACGGGTCTACCAGGCTCGCACTGAGATCAATTCTGGCAAGCTTGATGAATCTTCGGAGGCTACACCTTTGCTCCACCGTCTTCTTAAATACCAATACTCTTCGACTGGGCAGATGATGCCTGACAGCGACATCATCTCCGAGGCCATGGGACATATGTATGTCCTCTATCTTTCCTTCTCATTTGCGTACTGATTTTCTATCGCTTTCAAGGATTGCCGGTTCAGATACGTCTTCGATCTCCTTATCGTATTTCCTTTGGGAGTTGTCTCGTCGCCCTGATGTCACTGGAAAGCTTCAAGCCGAACTTGACGAGGCCATGCCAAATGCCCATGCCATACCCGACATTTCTGCCCTTCAAAGTCTGCCTTACCTCAACGCATTTATCAAGGAAGGTTCGTGCGTTTACACCAATCAGATGCCAAATGGTTGTATCACCTTTTGTATAGGTCTACGAGTCTACTCTGCAGCTCCCAGCCCTCTCGAGCGTGTCGTTCCTCAGTCGTCTACCAAGTCAAGTGAAGGTTTCGACCTCATGGGCTTCGAGCTTCCCCCGGGTACCGTCGTCGCTACCCAAGCCTGGTCTATGCACCGTAATGAGAATATTTTCACTTCGCCGGACACCTTCTCTCCTGAACGCTGGCTCGGGACCGACCAACCTGGATCTGCTGAACGATTGGTCCAAATGCAACAAAATATGATGCCTTTTGGCACAGGCTCGCGAGTATGTGGTGGTCAAAATCTGGCCCAGATCATGCTCAAAGTTATGGTGGCAGCGATAACGAGGAATTTTGACATCGTCGCACCCGCCGAGACCAACGAGAAGAGTATGGAGATCAAAGATAGCTTCGTGAGTCATTCTGAGTCATTCTTTCTCTCTGTTGACGTAGAATTCCAGGTCATTTTCCCCTCCGCCATGGAGTGCAAACTTATCTTCAACCCTCGTTCCCTGTGAACGGGATACCTTTTTACCTCCCACCGCAACTCTATTTTGTTTTCTCTTTTGGTTAAAATATACCCACTTTCTTCCTTGGTTTATCGTCATGTCATTCTTGCTTTCTATCGCTATTGGCTATCCTATTTGCTATTGTTTTATGTTTTTTCGCGTTCCGCTCACATCATCCTTGCTATCGTCATTTCTACTTCGCTTTCACGAACAATCCATTCAATGTGTTGCCCATTATCTCAAGTTTTTCTTGCAGCTTCCTCACACCGTACCTGGACATAAAACTCTTCGCTGTTGCTCCCTCCTCCAATCAATTCCATCATCAAGCTATATTGCACACTTTATCATCGTTTATCCTCGATCGGCTCGCTTACCTTACACTCTCTTTTCCTCGATGTTTCGCTCGATTACGATGAAACAATTCCTAGAGCGAGCTGATCCGGGCTGTACTGTCTGTCATCCTCCGCGCACTCCCTCACTTTGCCGTACATTACACTAACTTTTTAATATGCTTCAGCTTCTCATAACTTTCGATTGGTTACCCTATTTCACTTCCCTAAGGGTTATTGTTCGGGTTCCTGCATTTCACGTTCTTGGTATATGTAGCAACCAGCGTACCATGTTGTATACTCGTCTGTATACGTACCTCTCTTTTGTATAATAATCATGGACACCAGACTGATGTTTGGCATATTGAGATAGTAAGAGCTTCCAGGCCTTGATGTTGAGTGAACATGACAAGAAAGGTGAGTATGAATATCAGTTATATACCTTGCTGGAACGACCTGACCGAATCGAAGCACGGAGAGGTATGTACGACACAATATAATGGAGGGGTTCTGCAGAGAGGGTTATTAAACACCGTAGATTGCCCGAGAATTCTTCTATAACCTTAACAATACAGGTGAACTTGGGAAAGCTAGGTAAATTAGGGATTGAATTATGTCGGCTACCTCTTACCTACTCATACTTTTGGACCTACTAGATCTGCCCTGGCGGAGCTACGGAGCTCTGGACTTTCGAAGGGATCTCATCTGTGCCACTGCGTAACTGAACGATGTTTAACTAGCTCGAACCAAGGCAGATCAAGAGCATGGCATGAGATGACATGGCAGAAGACTGCGGCGTAAGTTTGCAATATTAAAGACAACGCGAGAGGGTCGAGGCAAACAAGATTGTGATCTGAAGGTAAACACATAATGGACACGGTAAAGGACAATATTACCAGACAGGAATCTGCCAATGCATTCCTGTGAAAGAAAACTTTTTTACCAGTTGAGTACTCGGCAGATTCGAGAACTCAGTCAGACAAGGGGGAGGAATAGAACGACCTGCAAGAGTAGACCAAGTATGATCAGTATACCACGGCGCAGGAAAAATTGAGAGGACGCACCCCGACCCAGGATATGACAGTGTACTATTCACGCAATGAAGTCGGATAAGTTGGTGTATGCAAGAAGAAATATGCAAGCACATGCTAATCGTATCAGCGAAGGTATATGATTTCATAAGATGATAAATACAAACTGACAGTAACATCAATGCTGAATCGTAGTTTCCAGTTGGAATTTGTCGAACGCATAATCCATTTTGAACGAATGAGGGTGTTAGTGGAAAAGCTGATGCGTGGGCTATGAGATAAATCTCGAGATATAGCTAAGGCTGTTCCAGATATGGGATGGCAAAGTTCAGTGAAAGCACGGGTAAAAAGGTCTTTTCGAAGGTAGATGAAGCGTAAACGCGTCGTTAAATGAATGCGTTTGATAGTGGACAAAGGGTATGCGTACCTGGATAACTGTTATCCTCACTCCTTTGTCTCAAAACACGAGAGAATTCGTCGAAGTCCCAATTTTGTCTCTCTGGTTTTGCTCTTTGACATTGTGCTGAGACTCGCGAGAGATCTGGATAAGAATCTGCTCTGAATCGTAGAGTGAACTCGGATATAATCCCTACTGTTGGTACAGTATACAGGGGACTGTGAGGAATTGAATCGATGGTC
This sequence comes from Lentinula aciculospora, assembly GCA_028011355.1. Classification (NCBI taxonomy): domain Eukaryota; kingdom Fungi; phylum Basidiomycota; class Agaricomycetes; order Agaricales; family Omphalotaceae; genus Lentinula; species Lentinula aciculospora. The sequence goes on along the minus strand of JAOTPV010000035.1, from coordinate 7,610 downwards.
GGGAAATGAAGATGACGACGGCGTACCTTCGAGGCCGTCCGTGCTACTCATGTTTGGAACGACCGTTATGACTAGTGAGTTCGTAGGGAATAACGGCCCTCAAATACACAAACATCTTCGAAGTCAGCACAGAACCTAGTGCTCATGGCTAGACACCTTTCAAAGAAGGAATAATGGTCTTTGAGCGTACTTCCGTGCGATCGGTTTGGAGGTATACCAGTGCGGTTTTGCAGAGATATAAATCGTTCACGATGGGGAGTGACATCGAGAAGCTACAAGCTATCAAGAAAGGAGGTCAGAGACAGAAAGGAAGACAGACGAATACGTACTAGATTGTTTATCCGCCTTTGCTTTATGATATTCGCGCGCGAAGGCGATAATTACTTTTTGTTGGATTTCGATGAACGCCATGAAGGGTTCATTTGAAAAGATATTTGTCGGCTTTTGTGAAGTTACGGAGAAGACGCTGGTACGCATATTCTAGTTGCGGAAGGAAAACTGAGATATTTGGAGACTTAGGTATACTAAGACTAATCTTAGATAGAAGTAGGTCAGCTTACCATTGAAAAAGGTCCGCTATTCTTTATATTGATTCAGGCTGGGGATAGTAAGCGCTTAATACAATAATGTTCATCGTCGATGCATTATTTGCCGTTTCCTTCATCGTTCATATTTGCTTCCAACTTTGGATTTCCGACACAGTTCTGAGCTGATTCTCTGTTACCCTGGTCTTACTCTGCTTCCAATCTGTATATATCTTTACGAAAATCCAAGAAAATCTTCCTCAGGTCGCATGATTCTGTTTTACATGTGGTCTTATCTTTCGAGAAGTGTCCTCCTTGTTCAAGTTACACGAGGAGATACTTCTGATCAACGCAAATTGAATAGTGTCCTCACTGTCACTAGCTACAGATGTGAATATTTTTGTTTATGATGTGGGTCGTCAATGCCATGTTTCCCAGTGACAATCGCCCTTAAAATGCGACTCGATCCTGTTTCCTGGGTCTCTGTGAATCCCTCATGCTGTTTTCCCGTGTTTACTACGGCCTTACTGTCCTCATAGCCTCAGTATCTGCTACGCCCACCATTAGGCGCCATGTATCCAGCATATCTCCTCGAACGCCGCCAACACCTCTCCCCGCCGCAGATTTTTCTACCGCAATCACCGCATCTGTTCCGCGAACAAAGGCGAAGAGATTCTTAATACAGGCTTTACGCGAAAGCCAGGCTGCTCAAGCTGGCAGTAACTTTACTACAGTCGTGGGAGGGTCGGATTTCGACGAGGAGTATCTCACGAATGTTACGTTCGGAGAGCAAGATTTCTTGCTCATTGTCGATACAGGAAGGTACATTCATTGATCTTATTGACAATATATCGATACATTTACGAATCCTTTTCTTGTAGTTCAGACACCTGGGCCCCACAAATTGGATTCTCCTGCTTCGACCTCAGCAACAACTCCGTTCCGCAATCCCAGTGCGCATTCGGCACCTCTGGTTTTGACATCAATGCCTCCTCTACATTTGTCACCCTCCCAGACACCAATTTCAACATCGAATACGGAGATGGCGAGTTCCTCACGGGTACAGTGGGCTTTGACACGGTCACCGTAGGTGGTATGGTCGTACCCAATCAAGAGCTTGGGATTGTGACAAACGCCGCATGGGAGGGAGATGGGTTTGACACGGGCTTGATGGGATTGGCTTCTCCTAATTTGACGAGCGTGTTTGAGGGTACAGATCCTGGTGCAGACGAGTTTCCCCAAACTCAGATCCCGTATAATCCTGTATTTTACTCCGCTGTTCAACAAGGAGTGGTATCCAATCCATGTCAGTAATTCACCTCTCAATCGTCGTTGTTCTAATTGTCCTCCCTTTATTTCAGTCTTCTCTGTAGCTCTGGACCGTGGCTCGTTCGCTGCCGAGAATAGCCCTGACCTAGACCAGAATCTCGGATTCATCGCTTTTGGTGGAATTGCCCCAGTAAATATTACAGATACAGCGATCACTGTCCCGGTTCAAGGTTACAATGCTGCGACTTTCCTTCCTGAGAACGCAAGTAGCGTCACTTACTTCTACTACACCGTTGATGTCGAATCGATGAGCTTTACGGGGAACGAAAAGGTTTTCGGTACGACAAACAGTAAGTCTCATTTTTGTTTCGCTGTTATCGTCGTTGACTTCTCCCTTCTTCCTCTGCTCAGATATCATCCTAGACACCGGGACTACCCTGGACTACGTCCGTGAGTCGCCGCTTTCATCTGTCGAAATCCTGACACACAGACCAAACACTTCCTTCCCCCTCTTCAGCGACCGAAGTCGCAGACGCGTTCGCCGCCGCCTTTGACCCTCCGGCAATGAAAGACGACGACGATGGCATATACGTAGTCGTATGCAGCGCCACAGTGCCCGAATTCACGGTCAACATCGGTGGTACAACGTTTACCGTAGACCCTGCGGATAATTTGTTGCCGCTGGGTGTCACAGACGACGAAGGGAATGACTTATGTGCTACTGGAACTTTCGGTGAGTTCTTAATCTACTGAAAACTGGTCTCTTCTTGAAATATAGGAATGCTCATTCTGTGTTTTTTTAATACTAGATGGAGGTCCAGCAGAAGAGGGCAATATATTTATATTGTGAGCGCTACCGGTACTCAGTTCCTGTGTCCTCTACTCAAACACGATATCGCTTAGGGGAGACACGTTTTTGCATAACGTAGTCGTCACATTTAATATCGAAACCGACGAAGTCACCCTTACCCAACGAGCACCGTATACTAATGGTGGTGGTGGAGTAGGTGTACAGCGTCGTTCTCCTTCTTCACTCAGACGACGCAGGTTATAGGCTTTGCTAGGAATGTATAGGGAGAATTTTCACTATATTTTCTTGGTTGCTACAGAAATGAATTTGAAGCTGTTCTGCGTCATTTTTCACAAGCCTCAGTAATTCTCCGGTTTTGAATAATCTCCCTTCTGTAAATATTGTAGCTACTACTCTAACCTACTTCCAGCCTTGTCTGACACCGCCCAGTCAAATACCGAAAAGAACGAAACTGTAGGTTGGAGAGGGGGGGTTCCGAGCGTTAGGGCTTGGGGGGTGGGGGCAGACACAATGACGAGTGAGCAAAGTAAGTGAGCCGGAGTGGACACTAAAAGGCAAATGAGCCAATGGGTGCTAATATTACTTTATTTTCTCCTCCAATTTCACTATTTTTATTTTTATTATCCTCACTTATTTTACTTTCCTTACCTACCTATACCCCTCCTTTACTCTCTAGCATTCTCCATTTTCAATATTATTATACCCTCTCTCCTCTACACGTCAAACGGTCCAGCGAGCTATGAGCGCTAAAGATTTTCACACGGATCAATCAGATCTCGACTTTCGGGTGCTTATTTGGCTCAAACCTCGACCTCAACTTCAACTTGACGTCAACCTCGACTTTCGGGCACTTATTTGGCTGAAACCTCGACTTTGACTTCAAACCTCAACCTCAACCTCGACTTCAACTCGACTGTCACGAAATGATCTTTTTCATTATTCTTTTCTTTTATTATTCTTTTATTTTTCTTTTATTTACTTACATAATCACCAAAGCGCTTACATTAGCGCTTATTATATTTTCATTATCATTTAGGTTACACTTAGGGTTAGGGGGGGGCAGACACGACGACGAGCGAGCGTAGCGAGTGAGTCGGAGTTTACACTAAAAGGCGAACAAGCCAATGGGTGCTAATATCGAATTAGTACCAACCCATTTCGCCTTTTAAAGGCTCATCAGGGCTGTTCGTGAGTCACGAATCTTGATATGATCGATAAGCGTTACTAATGTAACGATACGATTGGCCGATTCCTGTGAATTGTTAATCGCGACTAAATGAAACGTTTACCTTGGGTTAGGGGTTAGGGGTTAGGGGGGGGCAGACACGACGACGAGCGAGCGAAGCGAGTGAGTCGGAGTGGACACTAAAAGGCGAACAAGCCAATGGGTGCTAATATCGAATTAGTACCAACCCATTTCGCCTTTTAAAGGCTCATCAGGGCTGTTCGTGAGTCACGAATCTTGATATGATCGATAAGCGTTACTAATGCAACGATTCGATTGGCCGATTCCTGTGAATTGTTAATCGCAACTAAATGAAACGTTTACCTTGGCTCCGGTGGAGTACGATAACCGAGTCGTTATTTATATTAGTCGCCTGTCCTTGTGGTCTCGCAAAGATAAGAGAAAAGACCGAAAGGTGGTCAACTGCTCCTAAGTCTAGACCCGATCCGAAAAGTGGCTGCCGGTCGGCCCGATTACCGGGCCGGAGACAGGGGCTATTACTAACGGATTTTATTAAGGGTTAGAGTTAGAGTTAGGGGTTGGGGGTTAGGGGTTAGGGGGTTAGGCTAACGAAGTTGACATATTAGTTAACAATTCGAGCACTATTAAATGCTCAGTACTTACGGTTAGGGGTTAGCGGTTTGGGGGTTGGGCTTCAAAACCAATCGGTTAATACCGTCTGTCGCGAACAACAGTATACCGAAGTACTTACAAGAATATATCTTGACAATAAATTAGTTGCCGTTTAAAGGAACACACAAGCCGGGACTGACTGTATCAAAGCCGGAGTAACGTAAGCCAGGACTAACCGTCCATCAAAACCTACGCGTACCAGCCGCAGCCAGCACGTCAAAACCTGTGGTTCCGTTACTTAAACGGAAGGTAAATGGATGCGCTCCAAGTCGGTTGGCGGGGATATCCGGTGTAAATCAATCAGGTCGGAATCGACGTCCATTGCGGCGTCGTCAACGAGAGTACCGGGTCCTAGACCGATCTCGGAAGAGACTTGCTCATCCATGTGGGTTATTACTTCTTTTTTCCAAGAACTAGCAAGGTCGAAGAGGTTAAGTGTACGCTTTCGCGACACCAACCATCGAGCTTTATGGAGTCCTGTTAGACGAACATCCGGTACGAAAACCGGTAAGAGCGACGTGGCATACAGAGACCGACTGACCGCCACAAGGGGTGTCATCATCGATCCGTGGACTTCACGCATACCCCACTGGTGTACGGTGTTCGGATACATACCATTAAAGGTATTATTTTCGGCGTGATTCAACCACCTCTTCCAGTATCCTGTAATAACTTCGCCTAATTTATTGGCGGAAAAATAATCCCATGCGGTATTGAATGTGGACTTAAGCACAAGGACGTCTTCTGACGTGTCGTGGTTGTTGGCAGACTTAAGAGTCAACCGTTTTTCCCAACGTTCTTTTTTGTACTGATTAAGCCAGTGATATACTAACTTTTCGGGATAGCCGCGTTGAATATAAAGAATTGCGCAATTCTTCAAAGCGTCTACGTAGTGTGACTGAGTACTACATAACGTGGCTAAACGAGACATCTCGCTGATGAAAGTACCTCTCTTGACATCGAGAGGATGGTGAGATATCCATGGAATTCTTTCCTGGTGGGACTTAGCTTTCCGGTAAGGCATATGTTGAATTAAACCTTGATCGTCTATATAAATAGTCAGGTCCAAAAAATGCTGATAACGCGCGCTAGCGTCCCATTCAATTACACAGCCATCGAATTGGATATTGTCTTTGCATAATGCTAGTGCCTCGTCTTCTGATTGGGCTTAGGGCTTAGGGGTTAGGGGGGGGCAGACACGACGACGAGCGAGCGTAGCGAGTGAGTCGGAGTTTACACTAAAAGGCGAACAAGCCAATGGGTGCTAATATCGAATTAGTACCAACCCATTTCGCCTTTTAAAGGCTCATCAGGGCTGTTCGTGAGTCACGAATCTTGATATGATCGATAAGCGTTACTAAGGTAACGATACGATTGGCCGATTCCTGTGAATTGTTAATCGCGACTAAATGAAACGTTTACCTTGGCTCCGGTGGAGTACGATAACCGAGTCGTTATTTATATTAGTCGCCTGGCCTTGTGGTCTCGCAAAGATAAGAGAAAAGACCGAAAGGTGGTCAACTGCTCCTAAGTCTAGACCCGATCCGAAAAGTGGCTGCCGGCCGGCCCGATTACCGGGCCGGAGACAGGGGCTATTACTAACGGATTTTATTAAGGGTTAGAGTTAGAGTTAGGGGTTGGGGGTTAGGGGTTAGGGGGTTAGGCTAACGAAGTTGACATATTAGTTAACAATTCAAGCACTATTAATGCTCAGTACTTACGGTTAGGGGTTAGCGGTTTGGGGGTTGGGCTTCAAAACCAATCGGTTAATACCGTCTGTCGCGAACAACAGTATACCGAAGTACTTACAAGAATATATCTTGACAATAAATTAGTTGCCGTTTAAGGGAACACACAAGCCGGGACTGACTGTATCAAAGCCGGAATAACGTAAGCCAGGACTAACCGTCCATCAAAACCTACGCGTACCAGCCGCAGCCAGCACGTCAAAACCTGTGGTTCCGTTATTAAACGGAAGGTAAATGGATGCGCTCCAAGTCGGTTGGCGGGGATATCCGGTGTAAATCAATCAAGTCGGAATCGACGTCCATTGCGGCGTCGTCAACGAGAGTACCGGGTCCAAGACCGATCTCGGAAGAGACTTGCTCATCCATGCGGGTTATTACTTCTTTTTTCCAAGAACTAGCAAGGTCGAAAAGGTTTAGCGTACGCTTTCGCGACACTAGCCATCGAGCTTTATGGAGTCCTGTTAGACGAACATCCGGTACAAAAACCGGTAAGAGCGACGTGGCACCCAGAGACCGACTGACCGCCACAAGGGGTGTCATCATCGATCCGTGGACTTCACGCATACCCCACTGGTGTACGGTGTTCGGATACATACCATTAAAGGTATTATTTTCGGCGTGATTCAACCACCTCTTCCAGTATCCTGTAATAACTTCGCCTAATTTATTGGCGGAAAAATAATCCCATGCAGTATTGAATGTGGACTTAAGCACAAGGACGTCTTCTGACGTGTCGTGGTTGTTGGCGGACTTAAGAGTCAACCGTTTTTCCCAACGTTCTTTTTTGTACTGATTAAGCCAGTGATATACCAATTTTTCGGGATAGCCGCGTCGAATATAAAGGTTTGCACAATCTTTCATAGCGTCTACGTAGTGTGACTGAGTACTACATAACGTGGCTAAACGAGACATTTCACTGATGAATGTACCTCTCTTGACATCGAGGGGATGGTGAGATATCCATGGAATTCTTTCCTGGTGGGACTTAGCTTTCCGGTAAGGCATATGTTGGATTAAACCTTGATCGTCTATATAAATAGTCAAGTCCAAAAAATGCTGATAACGCGCGCTAGCGTCCCATTCAATTACACAGCCATCGAATTGGATATTGTCTTTGCATAATGTTAGTGCCTCGTCTTCTGAGTGGGCATAGACTAACTTAGGGGTTAGGGGTTAGGGGTTAGGGGTTAGGGGTTAGGGGTTAGGGGTTAGGGGTTAGGGGTTAGGGGTTAGGGGTTAGGGGTTAGGGGTTAGGGGTTAGGGGTTAGGGGTTAGGGGTTAGGGGTTAGGGGTTAGGGGTTAGGGGTTAGGGGTTAGGGGTTAGGGGTTAGGGGTTAGGGGTTAGGGGTTAGGGGTTAGGGGTTAGGGGTTAGGGGTTAGGGGTTAGGGGTTAGGGTTAG